>CM077081.1:33514206-34244637 GCA_039513925.1 Platanthera zijinensis
GAATGTATGATTTACTCTTTTTGCTTTGGGCGAGCGATGTGCTCGTGAACCGCTCGTCTCGTGGGAGCCCCGAGGTTTATGCCGGGAAGCCCCTGTTGGCCTGTTGATAGCCTTTTAAGGCAGCGGAGTCGCGCTGTCTGCAGCCCAGTTGGGCAGCGTGTTATAGAATGGCTTGACGATGTTGCGCCTTTAGTAGCACGGATGAGGAGCATTTTGTATAGACCCAAGGAGATACATCTGGATAGGAGAGAGTCAGTCTTGAGACCCTCCTTAGATGTTCCGGTCGGCCAAGAGCGCCTTCCGAAGGTGTCTTAGCTCAGCTTTTGGCTTGGGAGGGGAAGAGTTCGTTAGTCTTCCGGGTATGCGGTGGGTCCTCCACGCTGAGACCTTGGGTCTGTCCCTTACGTTCCTAGTCTAGAGCCTAGATCGTTCATTTGAGTGTAGTAGGTGTGCGGTCACCCCTCTTTTGGGACCCCGAACTCCACAGAAGCCAATTTTGGCTTCAGTCATTTTTGGCTTCAACAACTGGCTGGGAGGAGGGTGCCCTGCAGCCTGCGGGATCGACTCGCTTCTGGCCTGCGAGCCCAGAGGAGGTACCCGGGAGCTCTCTGAATGCGGCTGCAGCCACCTTGACGCGAGCGAGGTCGGTAGAGGCAGCCCTAACGCTCGCAAATGGAGGATGCAGAGAAAGATCTCGCTCCCCTGCGGTTGCCTCAGAGACAATTGAAAATGATAAAAGTAATGAGGATGCAGAAAAAGAAAAGAGAAAAAGATGAAAGTAATGACGAGTGCGAGAGGAAGTACATGTTACAGGGAGGACGGGAGGTAGCGCGTCGACGTTCCTTCTCAAGTGGGCGACCTCGAAGTTCTTCCCAATGAAGAACTTGAAGAGATCGGCCTCGTGACCTCCCACGGTGTGAGGGCGATATGTCGTCTCGTCCTTTTGAATGGGCGAGTAGGGGATGTTACCGAAGTCCCCCTTGACGAATACAAATTTTCTAAGCCAATGGTGGTTCTTTTTGACCGTTTTGTGGACCTTGCCATGTTGGCTGGAGAAAAAGGCGGTCCCGCCATTGTTGGCCCAGAAGGAAAAGAGCTTGCGGAAGACGGTGAGGTTGAACTCAATCCTTTCTTCTCGCAAGAAGCACTCGAATGTGACCGGCATCGCGACTGAGTTGGGGGTCAACCGACCCAAGACTACGCCAAGGTACTTGAGCACTTGGTGCACCTTCTGCCAAAGCGGCAGTCGCAACCCCATCTTGAAGTGCACAGTAGGGATCGCGATTTCATCAGGGAAGAGGTGGTTGATAGACTCAAACTCCATCAGGATGCGGGCAACAAATCCGGGCGAGATGTTGGTGACCACCGAGAGGTACTCGCTCTCGGTAAGATTGTCGTAGAGAAATGTGTAGTCAGAAAAGGTCCACGCGCACTTGGACCTACCCTCAGCTTCCCCACCATCTCCGACCATCTTGCGAGTGCCTGTGTGAGAGCCGGAAGGTGAGTGCTCGAGAGAATCTGAAGGCGAGTGCTCGGGGACGAAGATGGCGAGGAATTACGCGGTATTAAAGGTGGTAGGTGAAAGGTAATGAAGGAGGATCTATTTATAGAAAATGGAATGGGCGGGAAGAAACCAAGGCGGGAGGTGTTCAAATAACAATATGTCATTTTTATGCCTCGATTCCCGAGCCGGACCCTTTTCCCATCTATTCGCTTTCACCTTGATATTACTATCCTAACGACGATCCCGAAGTGGAACCACGAAAAGCGAAGCCACGCAAGAAATGAATGGGACAAAGCCTCATAACGAGCGAGAACAACAAGATTCTAGTTGTGAGTGCTCATTAAGTTCATGGTAAAATATTACAAGATTACAACATTTAAAATAATGCGAAAATCGGAAGGTGAGTGCGACCCCACAGGAGGGGAAGGGAGAGCGAGTGCCAGTAGGCTCAGTATTTGAGCCATTTCCACCTACCCCAGCCTCGCACTCCCGAGCTCGGTGGCATGCATGGGTAAGGATACTCGCGTACGGAGAGGAGCTCCTGCTTCACCAAGCGCAGCTGGTCCTCAGCCCGCGAGATATGGATCCCCGAGGAGGTCACCTTGCGACCAGCTCCACGTCGCATCTCGCCAAGAAGTTGCATGTAGTCTCTCTCGAGAGTAGAAAGTCGAATCTCAGCGGCATCCCTATCCTCGTGCACCTGGCTATAGATCTCTCACAACATAAGACCATGCTTCTGTAACAGCTCGATCATTCACCTCTTCAACACCACGGGGTCCATCAGGTCGCCTAGGAAGTCAGCAATTTTGTCTGGAGAGGGGGGAGGAGAGAATTCTTCCTCTCTTAGGTCAAGATCAGTGGTTGGGACCTCTCAGTAACCTGCGAGAAAGAATGTTAGCCAAGCAAAAATCGAGTGTCAAATAAACAGCGAGTGCTCTTGCTAACTAGGCGAAGATGCAACTCCCTTTTCGGGGAGTTGGCGAGAGGTGCCCGGCTGTCCCGAGAAGGGTTCATTGAAGGTGAGCATCAGAGATATTTCCAATCCGTGGGGGGGGGGGGGGGCTGACGCGTTGTCGGCGATATGATAGGTGACCGGAGTTGAGCCGTCGAAGTCCCCTTCGACCGGGAAGCCAGGGCCCGAGGTAGTGAAGAGTGCGGCTGGGCGAGCTGGCGACTTTGGTGGCGAAATTTGCAGGCCTATAGTCCCAAAAGTGGTGGTTGCAAGTAGTAACAACAGATAAGAATCAAGAACCCAATGAGGGCAAGGCGAGAGAAAAAGACAAGTAGCTCACCAGACGGAGGCGGAGGATCGTTTGGGATGGATGGGAGGTCAGTCTCCATAGTCGCAAAGCCGAATCTCCCTTTTGGCGAGTGAGGTTGAACATTTGTCAGGTCCCCACCCACGGTTTTCCATTTGGAGAGTGTTCCCTGCAAGTGATGAAGATATCTTCAATCCATCTCAACCATTAGCAAAGCAATCGGCTCGCGTACCTATGGGGCGTGCTTAGTAGTGATCGACAGATTTGGGACTTGGGAGGGAAGATCCACCCACCACTGGGTTGTGCTTGACCATCTTGGCTTTCTTCGGCTTGATGGGTGAGCTCGGGGTTTGATGAGTCCCTATTTCATACCGAATTCCGGACTCATCTAGGCTCATTTGCATGTCTTTGCACTACCATTTAGCGCCATTAGCACTTCTTTTTGGTTCGCTACGACATTCCACGTCTTGTGCACCTTTTAAGCCTATTTCTGTGCATGTGTGTATTTCCCTTTTGCTGTGCATTATATTTATGTCTGTGACTGCCATGTCAACATCCCGTCCAGTTTTCCTGCAGGTTCTGGGATCGTGTGAGCGTCCGGGATAGGGCTTTCACCATTTTTGACAAAGGAGCCAATGGTCGTGCATTTTTACCCACGCACGACCATCGGCCTCTTTGGCGTACGATCATCGGTCGTGCGCAGTCTGCCCTCTTTTATGAAAGTTCTGCCCCTGCCATATCGCACGATCATCAGCTATACCGCGCACGATCACTGCTCGTGCGCTGCCGGTCGTGCGCAGTCATGCCATCTTTTTCCACTTTTTTGCCTCCATATCGCACGATCACATACCATATCACGCACGACCACTGGTCGTGTGCCTGTGATCGTGCGCAGTGTTTAAATCTGTTTTCTATAAATAGCGCAGGTCTCACCCTAATCCAGAGCTCTCGAGATTCTTCCGCCGTTTTTCGTCCCAGACGAAGGGTTCCGCCATTTCCCTTCATCTTCCACCATAGGGAGGTGCTCCGGTCAAGCTTTCAACGCCAAATCATAGCTGGAGCTTCCTCTCGGCCTCCTCCTTCATCCTCGAGCTTCAAGGGAGATTTGACCTAGCTTTCATCACCAAGCTAGGAGGAGCATGTGCTTTCATCTTCCGCAGCGTGATATGAAGAAGACGGGCTATTGGGAGTGAGTGACAGCCTCCTCTACCCCGGACGCAGTTGAGGACTGTGTTTGGACTCAGATTGACAACCCGGGATCCCAACCGTGATCCCTCAATAAGGCTTCGGACCCGGTCAATTTCGCACACTCCTCTTAAGTTGTTGTTAGTTTAGTTTCATTTCCATGTATTGATGAAGTATTTTTACATTGATAAACACTTTCACTTATTCATGTCTATGTGAGTTATTGTGATTTTGTTATTTTTGCTTGAGGTGCGCTATCTTCCATCCACCGCCATCATCCTTGCCGCACTAGCAATTGCTAGTGGCGTGCGTTGCGAAGAGGTGCTTACGACCCTCATTCCGCCGTTCTCTCCACCTCATCCGCTAGCCTACTCGTCCATCCGCCTTGCGAATCGGTGCATAGCGGCCCGACTAGTCTTCATCCCACCTAATGAAGCTTTGCATAGCGGCATTGCATAGGAGTAGTTTGTAGCATTTATTTTCTGTTTCCACAACCATCAAAACCCCCCATTTCATTACCTCCGACCTGAGGACTTCAATCTCAAATCCTCCTTGAAATTAACTCCACCTTACTGTGTTCCTTGTGAGATCGATACTTGGGAAAACTCGCCCATTTTATATTACTTGTGCGACCGGTTCACTGCCGTGATCTTTTATGCATCAAGTTTTTGACGCCGTTGCCGGGGAACACAGTCGTGTGAGTTTCTGTAGAGGGAGACGTGAGATTGCTTTCCTTTTCCGTTGTAAATTGCTTTTGTTTTGTTCTATTTCTGTTTAGCTTTCCTTTTTTCTTGTTTGTCTAGGCAACTGTAGTAATATCTTGTTGGATTTTGTAATTTGCACAATTTATTTTGAATATGCTATTTCGATACCATATGGGGATATTCTTATAGCCAATGCCGTTGGTGTGGAAATTCCTCTCACGCTAGTCATGAATGCCCTACGAGAGATATTGAGCATAAACCTCAGCGCACAATGCATGAGATGTTGTATTCGTACAGCCCTTCAAACATTGTGCCCCGAGCTTATGGTCATTCGTCCTCGCCTCATGCACCATTCTCTTATTCCTCTCCGGCCCCACAAGGACCGCAGAGTACTGGGAGAAAGTGTTTGTTTTGTCGTAGAACAGATCATGTCCTGAAGGACTGTGTCGAGTACCTCCGTGTTTTGGAGGAGGATGATGAGTCGGACATCCGGATCATCCCGACTCCTACCCTTGGTGGCACACCTTCATCGTCCGGTTATGTATCCCTGTCACCTTCATCTTTTGAAGGGAATGATGTGGATACAACCACCAGATGTGTGGCTGATCTAGGCTTCGACGTGGCTGAGCCCATCTCTCCTGTGCATACATCTCCAAGCGTGGAGCCGATTCTTTGTGAAGAACCTGCGCTTGATTTCTATCCAAGCACAGTTCTTCCGCCTTTGGTGCATTCTACGTCATTCGTTTCTTACGACATTTTCGATGATGCAACCCAAGTTGCGGCTTGTGCTACATGGATTGTTTCCACTCCCATGGAGGAGGACAACCTTCCTGGCATCGAGGATTCTCCCTCGATACCAAGGGAGGAAGTCCAAGTCTTGGTGGAGACCTCTATGGATCCGGCCGAGTCTTGCAGCATTGTCGACAATGCCAACAATATTTTTCTACCTCAGCCTTTGGGGAGTGAGACCGGGACCACTCCCCTGATTATTTCCATATGTTCTTCGTCCTTTTTATTTCTTGATTCCCCTTTTTTGTCTGAGCCTATGCAGGTGGAATCTCCACGGGTATGTGAGGTTGTCGATGCGCCTGGCATTTTTGCCGCTGCCGTCGCTTCCTACGAACCGGTGGTGGACGATACCTTGCTAGGCAAGGATATTTCTTGTGGTGAGTTGAGTGAGGACCAGTGCTCCTCCTCATCTTACTTCCTATTTCCTCTACCTGTGCATTGCAGGTATTATTACTCAGGTAGAGGGGTAACTGTGCTATCTCCGTATCGGTACCCATTACCGACAGGATAGTAGGACAGTTGTCTTTGCACTTTTCTTTCCATAGGCCCATTAGCTAGAACTTTTCTTTTGCTGAATAAGTCGTGCTGGGATGACAATAACCCCAGTACTTATCTTTCATTTTCTGCAATTTTTATTTTTTTTATGTCTAGCTTAGTTTAGTATTTATTGTTTTTTGTCTTTTCTTTTCTTTTGTTTTTGCGGAGCTCACCCCTGCAGGTTTCCATTGTGAATTCATTCTGGCGGGGTTGTGATCCTTCGTTTGGCGGGCCTGCTTCTACTTTTCATGCGTCTTCTGGTATGCTCACTAGCTGAGCATTGGGTAACTTCTCCCATTTTCCCTTTTTGATTTTAATTTCAATATCATATGTTGTTTAGTTTAAGTCTGGGGGAGAGCTAGCTAGTTGTTGCCTTTTGCACGTGCACATTGCATGCGCATACTAGAAGCTTTTGTAGTTTTATTTTATTTAGTTCATTACATCGCACACCACTGCACCCACATGAGCGCGTGCTTAGCTGTTAGCGTGCCGCGAGTTAAACTCATTTCTTTTGTTTGATTTGGAAAAATTATTGTGCTAGTTTAGGATTGCACGATAGAGTAAAATGTTGGCATTGCTGTGTTCCTAGTCAATTGCTCTCGTTTTGTGTAGAAATTTGTGTAGAATTAATTTTTCTGTATGCTTATAGTTTTATATTTTTCTATTTGCGTAAATATTTCTTATTCTACTCAAAAGTTGGTGAATTCGGTGTGAATCAAACGGTAGCGTAGGAATGTGTGTAGCCGCTACTAGACTCGTTTTGCTCGAGTCGGGAGGAAGGATTATCTTTCTCGGTGGCTAAGAACTTGCCCCAAGCTACTCTTGAAGCATGGGTACATGGTTACTCAAGCGCGAGTGTGATGTAGGCCATCATTTTGGCCCGGTTGAGCTTTGTACCGTTCCTAACGTCATATCCTCGCTAAACCCCGTTGTGCCTACCCTTCTTTTGATTCAGCTCCACCATTATTTCACCAAAGCCTCATAGCTGATCCTAGTCGCACACCCAAGTCGAGCTTAGTGTTTTATATTTTCATGTTGGGTTGTGATGTGGTATGTTTATTCGTGAAAATGTGGAAGCGCGCCCAAGTTTTTATTTGCTGAGATTTTGAAAATAAAAAGAAAAAAAATGAAATGTTTGTAAAAAGGAAAAAAAATGATGAAAGAAAAAGTTTAATTGAAAATCTTTTGGAGATGATTTTGATTTGGAGTAGGCGGTGCACATACCCATGTTGCAAAAATCAAGTCTGGGGGTGTGGTGCACCTGGTTATATTGTGGTTTGCTGAGGGATTCTTTTAGGCTAGCTCATTTGGGTTAGGTGCATAGCCATTCTTTTTATCATTGCTTACCTCACCGTAACCCAAGCCCCATGATTCTCCTAAAGTCCTACGGATTTGCGCTTGAGTCTAACTAGTGCCGTGGAGAGAGTGTGAACGGGCAAGCGTATGGTCCCCGACATTGGTGGATTCCTTTGGAGGTGATCCTGCGCCCCGATCTTTGGCAAAGCTCACCTTAGTGGCCAGCCTACTTTCTTCCTACGTAGGACCGGATGATTCACCGTGATTCTATTTTTGAGTAGTAATAACTTTTAAATACGCATTGTGAAAAATATAAAATATTTTGTATACTTAAGGATTTCCTCTACTATATTTTTATGCACACGGGCATGCGACTTCGCATGGTACTCCGTTCTGCAATTTCTTTGTTAGCTAGTTCTTTTTCCTTGTCTGCTTAAGTTGTGTTTGCTCGGGACACGCAAACAGTTAAGTCTGGGGGTGTGATGAGTCCCTATTTCAAACCGAATTCCGGACTCATCTAGGCTCATTTGCATGTCTTTGCACTACCATTTAGCGCCATTAGCACTTCTTTTTGGCTCGCTACGACATTCCACGTCTTGTGCACCTTTTTAGCCTATTTCTGCGCATGTGTGTATTTTCCTTTTGCTGTGCATTATATTTATGTCTGTGACTGCCATGTCGACATCCCGTCCAGTTTTCCTGCAGGTTCTGGGATCGTGTGGGCGTCCGGGATAGGGCTTTCACCATTTTTGACAAAGGAGCCAATGGTCGTGCGTTTTTACCCACGCACGACCATCGACCTCTTTGGCGCACGATCGTCGGTCGTGCGCAGTCTGCCCTCTTTTATGAAAGTTCTGCCCCTGCCATATCGCACGATCACCAGCTATACCGCGCACGATCACTGCTCGTGCGCTGCCGGTCGTGCGCAGTCATGCCATCTTTTTCCACTTTTCTGCCTCCATATCGCACGATCACGGACCATATCGCGCACGACCACTGGTCGTGAGCCTGTGATCGTGCGCAGTGTTTAAATTTGCTTTCTATAAATAGCGCAGGTCTCGCCCTAATCCAGAGCTCTCGAGATTCTTCTGCCATTTTTCGTCCCAGACGAAGGGTTCCGCCATTTCCCTTCATCTTCCACCATAGGGAGGTGCTCCGGTCAAGCTTTCAACGCCAAATCATAGCTGGAGCTTCCTCTCGGCCTCCTCCTTCATCCTCGAGCTTCAAGGGAGATTTGACCTAGCTTTCTTCACCAAGCTAGGAGGAGCATGTGCTTTCATCTTCCGCAACGTGATACGAAGAAGATGGGCCATTGGGAGTGAGTGACAGCCTCCTCTACCCCGGACGCAGTTGAGGACTGTGTTTGGACTCGGATTGACAACCCGGGATCCCAACCGTGATCCCTCAATAAGGCTTCGGACCCGTTCGATTTCGCACACTCCTCTTAAGTTGTTGTTGTTAGTTTAGTTTCATTTCCATGTATTGATGAAGTATTTTTACATTGATAAACACTTTCACTTATTCATGTCTATGTGAGTTATTGTGATTTTGTTATTTTTGCTTGAAGTGCGCTATCTTCCATCCACCGCCATCATCCTTGTCGCACTAGCAATTGCTAGTGGCGTGCGTTGCGAAGAGGTGCTTAAGACCCTCATTCCGCCGTTCTCTCCACCTCATCCGCTAGCCTACTCGTCCATCCGCCTTGCGAATCAGTGCATAGCGGCCCGACTAGTCTTCATCCTGCCTAGCGAAGCTTTGCATAGCGGCATTGCATAGGAGTAGTTTGTAGCATTTATTTTCTGTTTCCGCAACCATCAAAATCCCCCATTTCATTACCTCCGACCCGAGGACTTCAATCTCAAGTCCTCCTTGAAATTAACTCCACCTTACTGTGTTCCTTGTGAGATCGATACTTGAGAAAACTCGCCCATTTTATATTACTTGTGCGACCGGTTCACTACCGCGATCTTTTATGCATCAGGGTTCGGCGGGCGAGCGAAGGCACAAATTTTATGGTGAAGGACCGATTATTTTCTCGTGCTGCGTTTAGGCAAGCCTGAACTTCTTTCGAAAGCGGCATTATGTGGTTATAGTAGTATTCGACAGAGGAAAGGGAAGGAGTTATGAGGCCCCCTCACTCCGATGGTCGGAGGTATTTATAGCGCAGAAGAGGGGCCTATCGAAAGATTCTCTCCATGTCAACAGTCACTCTCCTAACACTGGGGGTTGGACTTTTCTTTCCGAACTTGAAATAATCTTGCAAAGAGCGGGGATTGTGTACAATACCGTGTTCGCCGAGTGGGTGAGCCAGGACAACTCAAGACCAGATTAGTCGATCGGGCGAGACAGAAAGTGGGCTCGTGCTCGCCCAAGGCGGTAGGTGACGGGTCAGGCGGGTGAGTGCAAACCTCATAAGCACTCGCCACCCTCGCGGGCAAGTATCAACCTCTCAGGCACCGCACTCACCCTAGAGGAAAAGCAGGAGGTGGGCAAGTGCCGGCCTCATCAAGCCCTCACAACTCACCTCGGGGCGAGTCGAGGGGTGGGATCGCACCCGCCACCCGCAGAGGTGAGAGGTGGGAGGGTGCCGACCTCATTAGACACTCTCCATTCCGAGTGCGGAGCTCGTTCGTTAAGGTGCTCGCCGCAGAGAGCAGGGCGAGTGCCGGCTCCGTCCAGGGTCAAGGGTTGGCGAGTGTCGACCCTATCAGGGCACCCGCCACCCTCAGAGGCTGGGGGCTCGTCGTTGTTATGTCACAAGGGTATTTTCCCCCACGTTGTTATATTTATTCGTCTGTTGATAGCCATTCCAAACCGCGGAGTTTGGCTGTTGGCAGACAAATTTCGGGTGCATTTAGTAAAACCGAAAGACGAGATTGCGTTATTGGCAGACCCCGCCAGAAAACTATAAATAAACCCTGAAGGGCACCTTTGGAGGAGATCCAGTTTTTTAGGCTTCTTCCTCCCTTGGTCAATTTTGGTTGGCTTCAAAGGCTCTCCAAGGTGCCTAGCTTTAGCATTGGCGTGGGAGGGGAATCGTTCTAAGATCTTCTGGGTGTGAGGTGGGACCTCCGCGCTGTTGCCCGAGGTCTGTGTCCAGTTCTACACCTTCAGCCAAACGTTCTTCCTTAGGAGAAGTAAGTTCAAGCTGTACCCTTTGGGCCCGAACTCCTCGTTGGGCTGAATCCCGGTTCCAACAATGGACATTGATATCTTTATACTGGTCTAAGAGTTTAATTTTACAATATCATGGTGTTTTATTGAAACTTTTTAATGGATTATTATCATATAAAGGTTCGAGCATACTATGGATTAATTTTTCAAATTCTGAGTTTTGATATATTGGGTATGTATATATTTTTGATGAAATGGGTTGGCTTTGTATTGAGTCAATTAATACGACGAGCTCATTAGTTTTGAAAGGTGTAAGTGTATAGTTCTCGGGGATTTGAACATGAAAATGTATTCGAGAGAAAGCATGTTCATTTAGGGCCTGTTTGGGAGGGCTTTTTAACTATTTTTCGTTTTCTGGAAAACACTATCACACTTAAGAGACTGTTTAGATTGTCTATCGGTGGAAAAGATATCGCGAAAAACTTCATTTTCTCATCTTTTGGAAAAGTCACTTGTCACATAATTTTCAATCTTTTTGAAAAGCACTTCTTCATCCAAAAACACTTATATATTAAAAAAATCTACAACTTGATTTTTTTGTCTTACCGCGATTTTTTTCTAGGGCGTAATTTTTTTGCTCGGGTGTGTTTTTTTGCCCAACGCAAATTTTTTGCCCGGGCGCGAATTTTTCGCCTGGGCACGAATTTTTCGCCCGGACGCGAATTTTTCGCCCGGAAGCGAATTTTTCGCACAGACGCGAATTTTTCGCCTGAGCTAGCATTTTTCGCCTGGGGGAAAATTTCGCCCGGGCGCGGAGTTTTTCGCCCTGGTGAGTTTTTCACCCCGCGTGCGGTTTTTTTCCCATGCATGTTTTTTTTCGCCCGAGCTTGTTTTTTTCGTCCGATCGTGATTTTTTCGTCCGGGTGCATTTTTTCATCCGGGTGTTTTTTTTGCCGGTGCACGATTTTTTTTTCGCCCGAGCGCGATTTTTTCGACCGGACGCGTTTTTTTTCGCCCGGGCGTGATTTTTTTGCACCGACGCAATTTTTTCGCCCGGGCGCGATTTTTTCGCCCTCGCGCTATTTTTTGGCCCGCGGGCGATTTTTGCGCCTGATCGCGTTTTTTCGCCCGTGCGCAATTTTTTCGCCCGGGCGCGATTTTTTCGCCCGGACGCAATATTGTTTCCCGGGTGCGGTTTTTCGCCCGAGCACTATTTTTTTTGCCCGGGAGCGAATTTTTCGCCCGAGAGCGATATTTGTCATCAGAGCTTGTTTTTTTCGCCGGAGAGCGGTTTTTTCGCTCAGACGCAATTTTTTCGCCGAAGCGCGGTTTTTTCGCGGGGAGCAAAATTTTGGCCCGTGCCCTATTTTTTTCGCCCGGTCAGGAATTTTTCCATCGGGCGCAAATTTTTTGCCCGTTAACGATATTTTTTTGCCTTTACACGTTTTTTTCGTCCTGGCGCGATTTTGTCGCCTGAGCGCGCCCGGGGGAGAATTTTTCATTCGGAAGTGAATTTTTGGCCTTGGAGTGATTTTTTCGGCCAAGTGCAATTTTTTTCGCCCCGACGTGATTTTTTTGCCTGGTCTCTATTTTTTCAGCTGGACGTGAATTTTTCGCTCGTGAGCGATAATTTTTGTTGGAGCATGTTTTTTTTGCCCTGACAGGTTTTTCTGTCCGGGCGGGATTTTTTCGATCGTAGGCGAATTTTTCACTCGGACACGATTTTTTCGCCTCGACGTGATTTTTTTGCTCGTTCGTGATTTTTTTGTCAGGTCGTGTATTTTTTCGCCTGGACGCTATTTTTTCCGCTCAAATGCAATTTTTTTCGCTTTCGAGCGAAAATATCGAGTGCATGCGAAAAATTCCCGTCCGTGCAAAAACTTCGCGCCCAGTTGAAAAATTTTTGCCCGTCCAAAAAATTCGCGCCCGTCCGAAAAATTTACGGTCGTCTGAAAAATTCGCGGCCGTCCGGAAAATTCGCGCTCGCTCGAAAAATTCGCGCTCATCCGAAAAATTTTCACCCAACCGAAAAATTGGGGCCCGGGCAAAAATATAGGTCTCGATCGAAAAATTGGCGCCTAGGCGAAAATATCGCCCCCGGGCGAAAATATCGCGTCCGGAAGAAAATATTGCGCCCGGGCGAAAAATCCGCGCCCGGGCGAAAAATCCGCGCCCGGGCGAAAAATCCGCGCCCGGGCGAAAAAACCACGCCCGGGAGAAAAAACCGGGCCCCGACGAAAAAATTCGCTCCCGGACGAAAAATTCGCTCTCGGGCGAAAAAACCTGCCCCGGCGAAATAATTACGCATTTCCCCCGGATGCACATTTTTAATAAAAAAAATTACTGCAACGGAAATTTGTCAAACAGTTTATAAAGTGCTCATTTTTGAATAGCTCTGCAAAAGAAGTTCACCCAAATAGTTCTCCTCTTCTAATAGACATTTTCTAAAAACTCATTTTTCTACCATCCTTTTGCTACCACTCTTTCTCCTTTCTGAAAAGCCTCACAAACAGGCCCTTAATTCAATAAAAGAACAATTGAAAGTAATAAATTTGTAGAGATTATTCATTCTGAGTATGCAATCTTGCTCTAGTCCAGATGAGAGAATAGTGATTTCAAAGAAAAAATTATGTTCGGTACCATAAAGATCTTGTATCCAGATATGAATATCAATAACTTTATGTGTTACTCTTGTAGATTGTCCCATAAAGCCATTTAAAAATTCAAGTTTATCTAACAGGAGGTGGTTTTCTTGTAGGATAAAAGTTTGTTGAATTAAATTTACTTTGGCTCCAGTATCGAGGAGAGGGTGAATAGTGAATTCTTTAATGTTTGTTAGCTTGCGAGTGAGTGAAAGATACATATGGAGTTGAACTCGTTTTTTTAGATCAACTAAACTAATTATATGGATTAAAAGTGACTTTTTTTAGTATCCAATTCGTCCTGAGAGTCTATAAGTATTTTTCCATTTATTATAAACGAGTTTAATAGGGTTGTTATTTTGAAAATAATCGATAGAGGATTTGTGTTTTTTGTAATATTCAGTTACTTCAGTGAGTAATTATCGCATATGATTCATTTTATTGTAATTCAAGATAGGCGTTGTATACAGGGACGGATCCAGGAATCTTGGCTAGGGGGCCCAGTCAGGAAGCCAATTTTTTTAAAATAAAATAGTTAAATACAAAAGATATATAGACAATTTTTTGACAAAATCACAAAATAAATTATATATCTTCAATGGACAAAAAAGTTACAAACAACCACATACATGTTACTTCAATTGTGCACAGCGTTTTTTCACTTCATAGAATTCATCTATGATACAATCTTTGTTAATTTTCTCCGCTATTTCTCGCTCAATATATAAAGTCATGCAATTAGCAAAAAATTCATCTTCCATCTTATTGCGAAGTCTTGTCTTTACCAGTTTCATAGCAGAGAAAGACCTTTCTGTGGTTGTCGTTGATACCGGAAGAATTAAAATGAGTCTGATAATTCTGTCAATAAGATAGTAGGTCTTCGATTTTTTCGTTTCCACCAATTTTTGATAAATCTCGGAAATTGTAAGCAAATTCTTAAAGTCCTTGTGAAAAGAAATATCAATCTAATAATGTTGCAACTGAGTATTCAACACAAAAATTTCATGCTCGCCGAAATCTTTAGGATAGAAATTCTTTGCAAGGGCACATATATCATCAATATTGAAAGATTTGTATGCATCACTTGGATCTAAAGTCATACTTAGACGAAGTAGTTCCATAGAATTTTCACTGAATCTTGAGTTGAGCTCCTGCAACACACAATCTATTGTGGAGTTGAAAATGTCCACTCGAAAATGATGTTCCACTGTAATGATATCACGTGGACTTCGAAACCGACGATTACTAAATTGAGCATTCATGTCGGGAACTTCGACTTCATTTTTCTCACAAAATATGTTCACAACCTTTAAGAACTTTTCCCAGCCAGATTCCCGAAATTTTTGAATGAGTGTTTTTGTTGTTGAAACTAAATTTATAGCATTTAATATATCTTGAGATTGATGTTGTAGTGCTTTGCATAATACGTCACTGATTCCCAAAACTTCTTTCATCAAATGCAAGGTAAATACAAATTCAAATACTCCAAGTTTTCTAAACGCTGCTTCAGCATCTCCTCGTTGAGCAGATGTCCCTCCATTTTCGCTAATATCGAGCAACACAGAGCACGTAGCATTGTACATATTTATAACGCTACAAATAGAGTTCAGATGTGACGACCATCTAGTATCACCATGTCGTTGTAGTGAACCAATTTGATTGGCTCCCGTTCCTGTCTCAATTTCACCTAAAGCAATCATGTGATCGAAATACTCTTTTTGCGCAGCTCGTAATTGATCATTGCGTTTGGAGGAAGCACCAACAGTATTAACAATATAAATCAATTCATTGAAAAAATTATGCACGGACTTCACTTCCTTTGATGTTGCAACAAGAACAAGTTGAAGTTTATGAGCAAAACAGTGAACATAATAAGCTTGTGAATTTTCATTAAGGAATAAAGTTTTTAGACCTTTCCATTCACCTCGCATGTTACTTGAACCATCGTATCCTTGACCCCGCATATCCTGAATACTCAAATTATGACGAGAGAGAACTGCAGAAATTTCATTCTTAAGAGTTAGTGCACTAGTATCTGTAACATGAACGAGATCTAAGAACCTTTCTTTCACAAAGCCACAAACATCCACAAATCGTATCACGATAGCCATTTGCTCTCTTTTTGATTCATCTCTGGATTCATCAACTATTATGCATATTTAGAATCACCAATTTCTCTACGAATAATATCTTGCACCATTCTTGACATAACAAAAAGAAGATCCTTCTGAATAATAGGCGATATGTACATAGCATTTCCTGGGGCATTTTCTAATACAACATCTTCAACATCTTTATTATATGCTCTGAGTAATTTAATAACATGGACAAAATTACCACGATTAATTGACTCCGCGCTTTCATCATGACCTCAAAAAGCAATACCTTGAAATGCAAAAAATCGTAAAGCATCAATTGAAGTTCCGACACGCAATCGGTTCATTGCGATTTGCTGAGAAGATTGTCTTTCCATCACTGTTTCTATATGTTGATATTGAGACATTAAATTTTCACAACTTTTGACTGCAATGTTGTGTGGAGAACAGTGATCCTTCCCAACATGAGTCAAAAAAGCACAATTCTTCCCATTAACTTTCTTCTAGTTCTGAAATCCTTCAGTTGTGAATGAGTTCGTTCCAAATCGGCCAAGGATTTGTTTATTGAAGACAAAGCATGACAAACAATATGCAGCATCTTTTGCAGGAGAATACTCCAACCATGGGAATCTCTCAAACCAGGAACTTTGAAATCTTCGATTATGTTCATCCGATGATGGATAGTCTTGAAGTATGTGTTGATAAGGCCCAGCTTTAACATATGCTCGCCGCATTTCATCTTGTTGATTTATAGAATATTGCCAAATTTGAGGACGTAGTCCAGGATCACGCTCAAAAGCTACTGAACGATTCTCAACTAGGGAAGAATCAATAATAACTAAAGGGGGTTGAACATTAACTGGTTCGGATGACGAAGGTGTACCAGATTCAGTTGATGATTTTTTGTTGAAAAATGAGTTGATTGTTTTCAATTTCTTCATGATAACCTATGTATTCACAATTGGCAATAAAAATTAAATGTGATTCCTAACAAGTGTAAACCAAAGAAGCAGATCATAAAGTACCTATGCAACTACCACGTCAACAGAATAGTGTTTCCGAGAAGCTACTATAAGCAGACTCTGTGATATAACCAACAACCATGCAGGTACTTTCACGAACCTGCAAGTAACAGGATAGTACCTCTTTAAGCCATATTTCTGATATGTTCACACAATTGCACAAACACCAAATGTAAATATCCAAGAACTTAAATGAAGAAATTGTGAATCAAGCTATATTATATTAATAGGTCTTTAAGTGAAATTTTGAATCAAGCCATTGCCATGAAATGTAGTGCAACATAATTGTAATAATTGAGGTTTAACATAATTAGAACTATATATTCAGGCTTAACCATATATAATTATGTATGCGCCATTGCCATGAAATGTAGTGCAACATAATTCGAAGTTTGGAACTATATATGCGCCATTGCCATTGCCGTGAAATTATAGTTAGGTTTGGAAAACTGATTATTTAGCCTGCTAACAGATTTTGAATGTTTCAAACATGATGGATTTATGAGGACAGTAGAAGTCAAACTTTAAAGTGGCATTCACGTTCCTGAGAGAATGAGAGATAGTAATAAAATTGCCTGAGAAAACTCTCCCAAGGCCATACTTAATGCCCTGAACATAGTAGAGCCGTAGAGGAAAACTCCACCATTTCGTGTACGTTAAACTGGAATTAAGTGACAATAAAATTGTTGGACATAGTTCAAATGAATCTGAAAAATTGAGAAGTAAAAACTGTGCTGTAAACTAAAACCGAAACTAATACTGACACATAAATTGAAACTGAGAATATAAAATTCTTACAGTTCTTGAGAAAGCAGTACGTTGTCGGAGTATTGTGGCGCAAAGCCTGTCCAAAAATAAGAGAAAAAAAAGCAGTAAAATGAGAACAAAGCCTGTCCATAACTTAAACAGAAATCCCAAACTTTAATCTGATTTTAAAAACGTAAATCTAAAACATAAATCAAAAAGTAATAGAATAGAAATTTAGATTTGGATTTGCAAGATCATCATTCATAATAACTTGCATTAAATCCTTGCTATTGAAAAACTGATAGAATGAACAAAAAAATGATGGTCGATTGCTCTTCTGAGTATAGAAGCCCCAGAAAAATCACAATCTAGGCCAAATGAATTTCTGAAGCAAATTATATAGTTGAGATGAAATAAATGAAGTGCCTCTTATCCCCATGCCAAACATGTTGTAGATGTAGTCACGTTCCATCCTATTCTCAAAGATAAATAACATCCAAGAAGCACAAAATTGAAGCATTCAAGCAAAAATGCGGCAATGCCAAGCAGAATACACCAACAACTTTATTGCCCAAAAAATCTGAACACTGCAAGCATGACAAATTATAAATTGATAATGAAAATGAGCATATGTGGAACACAATGAACGAAATCTGAAGATGAAGTAGATAGTTATATAATAAAATTGTAATCAGAAATTGTGGTCATAAAACTGTAATCTGAAGCAATTATCTCAAACAATTTCCCAAAACTGATAGAATGAACAAAAAAGAAGAAGAAGAAGAAGAAGAAGCCTTGCGGAAGAAGAAGCCTTGCGGAAGAAGAAACCTTGCGGAAGAAGAAGAAGCCTTGCGGAAAAGAAACCTTGCGGAAGAAGCAACCTGCGCCCTGCGGGAAGAAGAAACCTTGCGGAAGAAGCAACCTGCTCCCTGCGGAAAACGGGACGGGAGAAACCCTTGGCGTGAATTGCGGGAAACAGGACTCAGGACTCGGGAGCAACATAAGTATTTAACTTTTGTTTTTCAATTTTTTGGGGGGGCCCGCCCCCGCCCCCCCCCCCCCCCCCCCCCCCCCGAAAACCGCCCCTGGTTGTATATAAGTTTATTTTCGTATGCTTCCAAATTCCTCGTCAATGTTGTCGGCGGAGAAACGAACCATACAAATATTAGGAAGTTGATAGGAGTTAAAAGAGTTTCTGATATGTTTGTGGTCATGCAGAGGTGGTACTGGAGCATCATTAAGGCTCTGTTTGGCTCAGCTGCAGCGACTGCAGAAGCAGTGGTGGGAAGCAGTGGTGGAATAATCAGCTGTTTTGCAGAGTGGTGCCAGAATCTGTGAAACTGTTTGGATGAACAGCTTTTGCAGAGCTGTTTCAAACAGAGAAGTTGTTTAATCTGTTTGGCATAACAGCTGTGCGGTGGACAGTTCATTTTTTTGAAGATACACACAATAAACAATTATATTCATTAATAATATATAACTTACATAATTTTATTAATTTAATTATAATAACTTATAATAATTTAATATTAATATAATAACTTATATATATTAATATAATAACTTATAATAAATTAATTATCGTTAATATAATATAATAATTTATAATATATTCATATAATAACTTATAATATATCATTTTTTTTAATATTAAAAAAATATTTTTTTTTATTAAAAACAGCGGCAGTGGCTGCCGCTATTTCCGAGTCGCGGAAAATTTCCGCGACTCGGAAATAGCGGGCCACCGCTAATTCCGGCGGTGGCGTCAGCCACTGCTGCTAGCACAGAATACTGTTTGGCGCGGCGGTGGCAGAATCGGCGATGTGCCGCTTGAAAAACGCCGCGCCAAACAGAGCCTAAAGGTGTGATTACTGATTAATAAGAGAGAAAAAAAATTTGAATTGTTGATAGAATTTTTTATAATTTGATCGTAATTTTGTAAACCAATTTTGTTGGGAGGAATTTAAAGTAAATGGACAATAATAGTCGGCTTTGACCGAATTGATTGGGGAAAGTCCGGAAGTTTGCATATTTGAGAAATAGATCCGTATGTGCGGGAGAATGATTATTTTGCATAGTAAAAGTAATATATGTTTTAAAAATAAATTTTAATTTAAAAATTTACCACTGTAACCGTAAGGATTACAACATTTATCATATGTTTCCTGATTTTGATCTTTTTCTCTACGGCTAGATGTCAGACCCCAATTCATGGATTTTTGGTTGGGTGAAGCAGCAAACTCATACCAAAGGCCTATCCGACCACTACATAGAAAGATAGCACAACTTTAATTTGTAATAAATTAAAACAACGCAAATTTTGTTCACGGATTTTTTTTAAAAACAACGACTTCTATATAACAAAAAAAATTAAATCATCTCGCAAGGAGCGGATCCAGCAGGGCTTAGAACATATAAAAAACTTATGAAAAAACCCTTGAGGGAGAAAAACGGCCCTCTAATACCATATGTGGGAGGGAAAAACCCTAAACCGTAAACCATATGGTATAAAAAAAGTCGTTTTTCTCCCCCGAGAGAGATAATCCCGACCTACATCGCATCTAGTATCAGAGGGTCATTTTTCTCCCCCATCACCTTCGACCGCCGCCGCCATCGGGCGCCCTGCCCGGGCCACCCGGGGGGGGCACTTGCGTCATTTCGATAATTTTGGTGATCCAGGTGATCAAAACAGTGCAACGTCATTCACCAACACAAACTCAACCCCGACGCAATTACCGATGCATCCCTCTAGAAAACTATAAATAAGCCATAATGCCTTCATTTGAAGACGAGCAACTCCACAACCTAAAAGAGCTCTGAGGTTTTTCGGTGAGGTCGTGGACTTCGACCGATCCTCCACTCAGGAATTCGCTCCGGTCCCTTTCTAGCGCAAAGATTCCATCAGGCTTCCAAGGGACGACGTCCGTCTACCGCGAGAGCGCTCCCACCAAGGCTCCACTTCAGCAGGAGCGCTACCATCGATGCTCTATGGACTTCGAGATTTCGCTCGGCCAGAATGCTTCCACCAAGGTTCTGTGGACTTAGCCATTTTCTTGGCTGGAGCGCTTCCATCAAGACTCCAGGGACTTAGTTTCTTTTTCATCTTTTTCACAGTTGGTACTTGTAACAGAGAGCTGGTCTGTCTCCCTCCGAAGAATCATCCTAAACTCTTGTAAACTCTAAGAAAATAGTGGATTTTGGCTCGGCACAGATCCAGTCACGTGATTTTTCATCTTTTTCGGGTTTTCCACGTTAAAAAAAACTTGTCATTTGTTGTTGTTTTTCTTTTATTGTTTGTGCGTCAAGTACGACTCCGAGCTAAGCCGGTTCGTTTCTCCGAACCTAGGAAAAACCGAGCGACCCGCTACAAACATAAGTCGTATTGTGCACTATTTTGTACAAAAATTATAATTCAATTCAATTATTTTTCAGATTCAAAATTCCAAATTCGGAATATGAAAACCTCAATCTAGAATCCTCAATCTGAAATCTGATTCGACATAAAGCGTGCATGTGTGATTTATGAGCCGTCCTTATACTTCTTTCAACAAATAATATAGAGTGAATTTGTTTATATACTTGTTTAAAAGATATAAGCAAAATGTGATTAATTCTTTTATCATTTTCAAGAAAAAGTTTCCCTCCATATTTTAGAATTCCATCAATATTTTGGAGTTTTTTTCATTTCATTTTGAACTTTTTCCATCAATTAATGTGGAGCCTTAACCACCAAACACAGTTTAAGGCTCCATTAAACATTATGAAATAAATTTTTTAATTAAAATTTCTAACAATTTATAGTGCTAGCTACACTAGGCACAAGGATGAATAAAAAAACATAGTTGGAGCTCTTTCGGCAAAGTCTCATTTGTCGAAGGCCGTTGATACATAGTCACGAACATCACCTCAAAAGCCGTTTGAGCTCATCACGTCGCAGTGCGCCACATCGACTGCCCAAGCACATATCGAAAGAGGATATCAAAAATAGAAGTAGATATGACCATGTTTTGTCTTTCGGTAGAACCATCACCCCTGATACCTTTGATTCTAAACCTTAATGGAACTTTTGTATGTAAATGATTTAGGCTGCATTTGGCGCGGCTTATCGCGACTTATTTTCTCCGATGAGGTTGGACAAAAATGTCATTGTCATACCAAAATCTTATGCCTCAAATTAGTTTTTTTTTTATAACATTTGTGATATCAAACATACATTCTATGACAATGACGTTTTTGTCCAACCTAACTGGAGCAAATAAGCTGTGATAAACCGCTCCAAAACGCAGCCTTAATATAATGAGCTTGGCTGACAATTCCTTACTCTGAGTGTCCAAATAAGAGCCTTGCACAACATCGAAGTATCAATATACTGCCAAAAGAGAGTCACCTTCTCCGTCTTTAATTTTTGAAAGATGGAAGGCAATGAGAGAACCAACTTAAATGAGTTTTTTTTTATCTGCCTATAGTAATTTTGGATGATAAATAAAGGAGTTGTTAGGCTCAATTTGGTTCGGCGGTGGCGGGTCGAACCGGCAGGTGGAAACGGAGTGTTCGAACGGGAGGGGGGAGGTGGCTGCTCCAAACAGAGCTTTTTGGGGGGCGTTTCTAAAGGCGGGCGGGTGGAAACGGAGCAAACGCAGTCGGAGGTTCATTTGTTTACCCTCCTTCCGGCGACGTTTGCCTAAAACGGAGCAGTGAAATTCCCAAACAAAAAGAGCCTTAAATGCACTGTAAATTTTGTTGTTGGCTCCGCTCAAGATAGTCCACTAAGGCTCATCAAATGTGAAATGACTTATATAGTATCTTCAGCGTAGAGCCGTTACACTCTAGTGACACGAAACCCAATGGGTCGTTCCGAGTCAGTCCTGACATGCGCGGACATATAACCAAATACCCTAACAATCCCCTCCTATGTCCGTGGTGAGACCGGCGTCGGATAAAGGGGTGGTGTGTGTAATGTTCAACCAGAATTCGACTCAATACACAACCGTGTTCATCACACTTGTCAGAACATATTGGACGTTAAGTAAAGCAGTTTTATGCATGCATAAGAATAAACAAAAAAATCTCAGCAGCATCATAATAAAGTCAAAAGTATAATCACAATACAGGTACCAGAACACCTAGTGTCTCATGACCATCTAAAGAGCAATAAAGTCCAAACAAAACAAGTAAAAGGAATGAGAGCTAAACAGTGCTCTAAGCAGAAGAAAAAACCAATTATACTCTAGAAGTCAGCATTCAGCAGGTCATCTTCCTCCGGATCCCAACGTGCAAGTGCTCCTCCATCGGCAGCAGCCCCTGTAATTTTCAACAGAGAAGTTCATTCAGAATGAATTCAACCTTGGAAAATGTACAAGTATCTAGCTCTACTTATATGAACGTAGTACAATATGAGGAAGCACGTGCAGAGTATTCAGGTTCTACCTCAGAATCCATTATTTGTTTTCAAAGAAACGATGTTATGGACTTCTGGACACCGCAGCTGTATCTGTGTTCCTATGTAGAATGTCACGGTTACTATTCTTCTAAAGTTAATTGAAACTCATCAAATGTGGAATGGAACCAATAAACAGAAGAAGAGCCAAACCTAGTCAGATTGTGTTATCAAATATGGAATAACACTCTCCTCCTAGATAAGGAAGACGAGACCAGTTGAAGTTGTTAACATCAAATGTGGAATGAAACAACTCACCAGATTCATACTCAACAACCCCGAACATCAGTGGAGCACAACACGCTTGCTTTGACAAAGGAAAGTGGAAAAATCAAAACATTTGGACTAAAGCGAAATTGAATCGCCTAACCTTGAAACTAAGGCTGAACTTAAATCGTCTCGAGTCCCATTTCCCCCACTATTTTGATTGATCGGTCTTTAGGCATTCCTTTTGTCAGTGGATCAGCCAGATTATCCTTTGATCGCACATCGATCAAAGTGATAATGCCTTGTTCTTTCAGATAATTCAGTAGAGCGTGTCTCAGTCGCACATGTCGCCTCTTAGTATTAAAAAGGAAATTTTTCATGACTTGGACTGCTGCTTGATTATCACAGTACAGACTCAAAGAATTGACTTGAACTCTAGACAAGGGAATGTCTAGAATCAAATTTTTGATCTAATCTGCCTCTTCACCAGCTGAAGCTAAGGCAAACAACTCGGCTTCTATAAACGACAAAGCTATACAAGTCTATCTTTTGGATTTCCAAGTGACTGCAGCGCCACCCAAAGTGAAAATAAATCCACTGGTGGACTTGCTGTTCCAAACTTCTGAACACCAGGAGGCATCAGAGTATCCTTCCAACGTAGGAGGGTAACCAGTGTAGCACAGAGCGTGATCTTTAGTACCTTTCAGGTACCTCATCAGCCGATCTAAGGCATCCCAATGCTCTTTGCCTAGACTACTGGTAAAGCGACTCAGCATGTCAACCGAGAAGGCAATGTCTGGTCTTGTACAACTTGTGGCATACATGAGACTGCCAATGATCTTTGAGTGTTTTACTTGATCAACACTGGTCCCTTCATTCGGACTCAACTTGACAGTTGGATCAATTGATGTTTCAACAGGCCTACAATCTTTATAACCCCAGGTAGTGAGGATCTGCTCAATGTAATGAGCTTGACTTAGAGTGACATGTCCTTTGTCTACTCTAACTTTCATACCTAATAGGGTATCTACAGGACCAAGGTCCTTCATGTCAAAAGCTTTCGCGAGAGCAAATGTAGTATCCCTCACTGCGGCAAGGTCTGACCCCAAAATCAACATGTCATCCACATATAGACATATGATGACTGTTTAATTTGACATCGAGCGGTAGTAGAGGCACTTGTCTGAGAGACTAGACTGAAATCCAACGCTCTTTACCGCTTGATCAAATTTAATGTGTCACATATTAGGTGCTTGTTTAAGCCCATAGATCGATTTATCAAGCTTGCACACTTTATCTTTTAGATCCTTATGTAATAGCCTTCAGGTTGTGCCATGTAGATCTCTTCATCAAGCTCTCCATTTAAGAAGGCTGTCTTTACATCCATCTGATGAACTATAAAGTTCTTGATATAGGCTAAGGCAAGAAGAATCCTAATAGTGGATATGTGACATACAGGTGAATAGACGTCAAAATAGTCAATTCCCCCTGTTGTTTATAACCCTTAGCTACTAGACGTGCTTTATATCTGGATATGGACCCATCACTGTGCAACTTCTTCTTTAGAACCCACTTGCATCCTAGGACTTTAGCTCCTTTCGGCAGGTCAACTAGATGCCAAGTGTTGTTTTGTAGCAGCGAGTTCATCTCATCATCGATGGCTTCTGCCCACATTAACGCATCTCTAGATCGCATTGCTTCCTGATAGGAAAATGGATCATCCTCTAAGTGGTATGTGACGAAATTCTCACCAAAATCCTTAGGGATTCTGTCTCTTGTAGATACTCTAAGAGGAACGGGTTCCACCTCTAGAGGTTGAGGAGCAGTGCTAGAGGGGCCAGCTTCAGGTTCTACCGTAAATTTTGAAATCATGTCAGTAGACCCGGAGACGGTCAAACCATGATCTTTGATAAATTTGTGTTCAAAGAAAATAGCATCTCTAGACTCTATCACTGTATTAATGGATAGATCCAGAAACCTGTCAGCTGCACTGTCTTTTGCACTACCTAGATAAATACAGGTCGTTGTTCTAGATCCCACCTTAGGTCTCTTAAGGTCTTGTATTCTTACATAAGCGATACAACCCCAAGTATTTAGAGTGTTATATCTACAAGGATGGTCATGCCACAACTCATACGGAGTAGAGTTGAGCTTTGAGTGAGGCACTCTATTTAGAATGTGATTTGCAGTTAGACTGCTTCCCCCCAAAAGGAATTATGCATGCCAGCTGTGAGGAGCATAGAATTTAACATTTCTGTTAAAGTTCTATTCTTACGCTCAGCGATGTCGTTTGACTGGGGTGAGTAAGGAGCTGTGGTTTCTAGGATTATGCCCTCAGAGGCACAAAAGTCCCTAAACCCAATTGCAGTGTACTCTCCTCCTCGATCACTTCTAAATCTCTTAATCTTTAAATTTAATTGATTTTCTACCCGAGATTTGAAAATCTTGAAAGTCTCAAATGTCTCGTCTTTCGATTTCAATAGGTAAACATGACAAAATCTGGAAAAATCGTCGATGAATGTAATTAGATATTTTCTTCCCCCTCTTGTGGCGTGACTACGGAAATCACAGAGGTCAGAATGTATCAACTGCAGAAGTTGTGTGCTCCTAGAAACAGTCTTGAAAGAGTTTCTAGTGATCTTAGTCTGGACACAAACCTCACACCTATCAAATCGAGTAGACAGATCTAATGAAATGTTTTGACTTTTAGCTAGATCTTGCATTTTCTTATAATGAATATGTCCAAGTCTATTGTGTAATAACTTCGGATTAATCAGAGTTGAGCTCACTTAGTTTATGCACTCGTTGTCTAGGCTAAGTCTATACATACCATTGATTAGTCATGCACAACCAAAGTAGTGAGAATTAATAATTAAAGTCATTCTACCGTTCATGGTTGTGAAGGACATTCCAGCTTTATCAAGCAAACTCATAAAAATCAAATTCTTGGTTACATTAGGAACTACTTTAACATGCTGTAAAATTAAAGTTTTACCTGAAGAAAGGACTAACTTTGCAGTCCCAACATGAGTAACATCTGTCGCTCCTTCATTGCAATTCTCGACTCTATCCTTGACCGCTGTAACCTTCGAGAGAATACCCCTGTCATTTGTGACGTGACAAGTAGAACCACTGTCCAGCCACCACTCAGACGACGCACTGCGGTGACTACTCCCAATCATAGTCACGAAGGACTTGGGATCAGAGTTATCGACCACCATGTTCGCCACATTTTGTGGGGCTTCCTCTTTTTGTCTTTTCGGACCCTTGCATTCAGCGGCCCAATGACCCAATTTACCGCAGTTGTGACACTTGCCGTTCTTCCTTTTGAGAGAAGGCTTTTTGACCGTCAACGGTGCGTGGGTATCACCATTAGGTGCCTGGGGCTTCCGAGAAGGCTTACTAGGACGTGAAACGAAATTGATAGCCTGTGAGGGCAGCGCAACCTGCTCCATGCTTTTCCCAGCGATGTTCTGGTCCTCAATATGGATGAACCTTTTGAGTTCATCCAAACTGATCTTCTCTTTCAGACGATGCATCTCGGTCTTGAAAAAGAGCCACTCAGGAGACAGCTTACTCAGAATCATGTACACAAAGAGGTTATCGTCCATCTTCGAATGATCATCATCCAGCTTCTGACGCAGGTTGACCAGCTCCAAGAGTTGAGAAGTGATAGACACGTTCGTCTTGAATCTGAAGTTAAAGAACTTCTCTCCAATGAGCGACTTTGACAATCCTTCCTCCTTCTGAAAATGCGCGTTTAGTCGATCCCATATTTCTTTTGCAGTCTTGTAAGCGTGGTAAGTCAACGCAAGACGAGGATTCAGGGAATTCAACAGGTAATCCCTGTGGAAATCTTCATCCTTGTTCCACTGGTACTCGTCCACGGCCTCGACGGTAGAAGCAAAGTCAATCTGAACAATATAAAAAATCTCGCGTTCCTTCATTCCTAGCTGGACTTGAATTTTCCAACTGAGAAAGTCGGAGGCGTCGAACGATTGCAGTTTTATGGTGTCGAGCGCGCTTTTCTTCGACATCGCACTAGATTTAAACAAGAATTAAAATGCTAGAACGAGGTCACCTGAGCCGAGTGAAGACGTCAAAAAATCTTCGGATCCAATCCAAGAAATTATTTTGCTCCTCTCTGGCTGAAAGCAGTCACCGAAAGCAGGAATAATATAAATTGATCACCAAATTTCCTTCACTGTTCTTTAGCAACAAAAATGAATCCACAAATCACAATCACTGAGGATAAGAACTCCTGGGTATCTGGATCGGCTTACTTACTGATCTTGAACAAAAAAATATTTGCAAAGAACCAATATGAAGGTGTTGTAGAATTTTTTTTTTGGAACTCCTCCCTCTGGTTCGGTCTTGTCGAGATCAGATCCAGGAAAAGAGACAAAAAATGATGATTTTCCTTGCCGATCCACTGAGAAGCAGTCCTAGATTGTGCGCATGGACTTGATCTGGATCTGGAATGTGCTGAAGAACTCTCCCCTTTTTTGATTAAAATAGATTTGATCGGTGATGACCACCGTTTGACCGGAGACTGGATCTAGGAATTCTTCCGATTTGCTCTGCTCCCAGCAAAAAAAAAACCCGGATGCTAGATCTCTCCAAGTTGAAGATCTAAATCCAGATCTGTCAGTGAGATTATACAGACAGTGACTGCAAACGGCTGCGGAAGCCTGGAATAGGTCCTGTCGAGAACGAGCACCAAACGGCGGTGCACGGAGAGGGACGGCGGCGGCGGCGAACTTATTTTTCTCCTTCAAGATCTGAGCGGAAATAGTAGATCTCGCGATCTTCCCTAGTGAAGCAGGATTTGCGCAAGGCTGCGACAGAGATTCGGCACAGATCGACAAAGGAAATTATTCGCTTCCTGCGCGAAGCGACGGTCAAAACAGGAACGATGAGCGGCGGGGTCGTAAAGCTTTGACCGACACGGGATAACTTCTCCTGATCTGCGGCGGATCTGCAGCGGCTTGCGACGGGATGTGCAGAGAAGTTCACCGAGCGGCGGGATCCACGATCTTCTTCACCAAAAGAGCGACACAGAGAAACTTCGCAAGAACGACAGAGAACGAACGGGAGAGAGCGGAAACCTAATTCCTACCTTGAGAATGTTGTTGGCTCCACTCAAGATAGTTCACTAAGGCTCATCAAATGTGGAATGACCTTATATAGTGTTGAGGTATATTTATATATGTGTTAATGGGCTCCTTAACGGGTTGCGGTTAGGATCCGATAGGAGTCCAACAACCCGTAGTCGGGTATTTAGGGTTTCCCTATAAATACCCAAGCTAGGGGCAACGAGTAGGCCATTCCAAACTTGATGGTCACGCGGATGCTTCGAGCACTCTAACATTCTCGAAGTTTTTCCTCTAGCCCCCCTACTCTTGCTCCCGTGACCTAGCCGATCGATCGACCCCGCTGCTGCTATACGCCATCGTCGTTCGCGAACGATCCGTAGCCGTCTCCCGTCGATCGGAATCGGATCGGGAAGTAGATCGGAAATTTTCTTCCACCGTCGCTCTCGTTTTCATTCCCGGACTACTGCACATCGAGACCCAGCCGCTCTGGTTTTATTCTGCCGATCGCGAAGGAGAAGCCCGCAGCCCTCCCGATTCGTGAAATCAGTGGCCGATCGTCGCTCGGTTTGGGTTTTTCTTCCCCGATCAGTTTTGCCTGTCGACGTTCTCTGTGTTGTGCGGAATCTGCAGATCGCTGGAGGTTATTGAAGCCCATCGATTCTTCCTGTGCAGTCGCCGGAAAGGGCTGCTTTAGATCTGGCTCAGCAAGCCTCGATGAAAGCCGGATCTTGCATGCATCCTCATCGATCTGCTGCCAGTTAGCACTGCCTGTCCAGATCTGTTTGGCTGCCTGTCCAGATCGTTTTTTTTTTGCTGCCTCTTTCCCTGCTCGGTCCAGACCCGCTGGTTCTTCTTGGAAAGGAGAAAGCGGTTTCCGATTGATTTATGCTCTGCCCTGGTTGATCATTTTTTTTGGATCTGTTGACTCTAGTGCTTAGGATTTCTATGCTTGGGATTTTTCTACCCCGGTTGATCCTTGCTGCTAAAATTCACCACTTGTTTTCAAGTTGTTCTGGAGAACTAGAGTTCTGTGTTTGTGTTTGTGTTTTTCAGTCAGAGCAGGAGCAAAACAATTTTGCTTGGATTGGATCCGAAGAACTCATCGTTTCCGCGGCTCAGGTGATCTCTTTCTGGTATTTTCTGCTTGTGATTTAGATTGCTAGTAGTATACTATCGTTTGGAAGGAGACACACAAAATGTCAAAGGCGATCAATCACTCCTCTCCTGTGCCAATGATCAAGCTGGAGAAATTCTCCAACGCCGAGTTTAGTGCTTGGAAGCGCAACACACAGTTCGGCATGAAGTACCTGAACATCTTCTACACAGTGCAGACTGCTTTTGAGGACTTCAAAGGAAGCGAAGATGAAGACCAGTGGGTCAACGACGAGGACTTCTGCAGAGACTACATTCTGAATTGCCTCTCCAATAGGCTTGCAGAGACGTACGGCAAAATGCAAAGGGCCAGGGAGATCTGGGAAGCCTTAGAAGAGCAATTCAAGGAGGAGGAGAACATGTCCAAGACGCACCTGGTGGACAAGTTTATGGCTTTCACCTTCACTGAGGAAAGGGAGATCCTGCCACAGGTTGCTGAGTTTGAAAATCTGGTGGACAAGCTCAACAGTGAGAACATCCCTCTGCCAGATGGTTTTGTTGCAGGGGCGATTATCTTCAAGTTGCCCTCGGCCTGGTATTCCTTCAAGACTGAGATGTACCGGAAGAAGTCGCAGGTGAGTCTTAAAGACCTCAAGCGCTTCATCTGCATTGAGGACGAGAACCGGACTAGGCACGCTATAGAGACGATCAACAAGCAGTCCTCTACTGCTAACATGATCACGCATCCTAAGCGAAAGCCTAAGTCTGGGAAGACTCGCCCAACGATCAGTGCACCCGCAGTTGCTGCCACCAGCAAACAGATAAAGAAGAAATTCAAAGGCAAATGCTACAACTGCAATAAGTGGGTTCACTGCGCTTCCGAGTGCCGTCAGCCCAAACGAGGCGACACCAGCACACCAAGGACTGAAAATCAAGCCAACATGGTCTTTCAGACTGCGCCTACTGACTTTGTTGCCATGGTCGGTAATGAGACGACCAGTTCAGAGTGGTGGCTCGACTCAGGTGCTACCTACCACGTCTGCAACAATCTAAAGCTTTTGGAGGATGCAAAAGAGGTGGAAGAGACTGTTACTGTTGCCAATGGAGCTATAGCTGACATGTTGAAGGTCGACAACGCTACCCTGACTCTCTCCTCAGGTAAGACTCTAACTTTGAAAAATGTTAAATTTATACCGACATTAGCTGCTAATTTAGTTTCGATTAGTCTGTTGTGCGATGCGGGTATGTCTTTTAACATTAGTGGTGGTCGGGTAACCTTAATGGTTCACTCACATTATTTTGGTTGCGCATATGTCGTTAACGGGATGTATAGGCTGAGTCTAGCACACGAAGTAGTAAATCAGGTTAGCTCCAATCTGATAGATCCTAAGACTTTACATGCAAGACTAGGACACGTCAATTATAGAAAACTACTCGTGCTAGCTAGAACTCACAACATACCCCTCGACACTAAAACCAAATTTGAAAAATGTGAAATTTGTGCTCAAACGAAGATAACTAGAACACCTTTTAGTCAGGTATCTAGGAGCACACAATTACTAGAGTTGATACACTCCGACATTTGTGACTACAAAAGTTTTATCACACGTGGAGGTCGGAAGTATCTGATAACTTTTATCGACGACTACTCTAGATTCAGTCACATTTATCTTCTTAAAACCAAAGATGAAGCTTTTGAAAAATTCCGTATTTTCAAAAATAGGGTTGAAAATCAACTTGACATAAAAATTAAAAGGCTAAGGAGTGATAGAGGAGACGAATACGTCTCGGGGGAGTTCAGAGATTTTCTTGCCAGCAATGGCATAATTCCTGAAACGACTGCCCCGTATTCACCACAATCCAACGGTATCGCTGAGCGAAAAAATAGGACTTTAACAGAGATGTTGAATTCCATATTGCTGACTGCCGGCATGCCTGCGGCCTATTGGGGTGAAGCCGTCCTCACGTCAAATCACATTCTTAATAAAGTTCCCCATGCTAAGTTGACTAAGACACCCTACGAGCTTTGGTTTAAGAGGCCTCCTAGATTGACAATCTTAAGACCTGGGGCTGTATCGCTTATGTTAGGATACCAGACTCTAGAAGAGCTAAGATTGGACCCAGGACGAATACCTGCGTCTACATAGGATGTACAAATGATAATGCTGCAGACAGGTTTCTGGATCTCTCCACAAATACTGTAATAGAATCCAGAGACGCTGTTTTCTTTGAGGATAAGTTCCTTAAGGACAAGAACCTGACTCTGCCAGGTCTGCCAGCCACTAGTACTGAGCCTTTAGCTGGGCCAGGACAACGTAACTCTGATACTGAGCCTGTAGACACGTTTGGTTTAGATACCAGAAGGCTATCTAGTAGAGAGAAAATGCCCAAAAGCTTCGGTACAAACTTCGTGACTTACCAAGTTGAAGCTGATCCATCCACTTATAAGGAAGCGATGCGATCTAGAGACTCTCTATTATGGAAAGAAGCCATAGACGAAGAGATGAACTCTTTTATGCAGAACAACACATGGACTTTGGTCGATTTGCCCAAAGGAGCTAAAACCATTGGAAATAAGTGGGTTCTGAGGAAGAAGTTAAATCCTGATGGGAGTATCGCAAAATACAAAACACGTCTAGTTGCCAAAGGCTTCACTCAAGTGAGTGGTGTAGACTACTTTGATATATACTCACCTGTATGTCACTATGCGACAATTAAGATTCTTCTCGCACTAGCATCTATTGAACACTACACTGTTCATTAGATGGATGTCAAGACTGCATTTCTTAATGAAGATCTGACTGAGGAGATCTACATGCACCAGCCTGAAGGGTTCGTCATAGAAGGTCTAGAAACTAAGGTCTGTAAGTTGATTAAGTCACTATACGGATTAAAACAAGCACCTAAAATGTGGCATGAGAAATTTGACACCTGTGTAAAAGGCTTGGGTTTCAAATCCAGTCTATCAGATAAATGTCTATACGTAAGAACAAGTGCAAATAAAGTAGCCATCATATGCTTGTATGTTGATGACATGCTAATTCTGGGCACTGATCAGTCTGAGGTGAAAGACGTGAAAGTAGCTTTGACGACACAATTTAGCATGAAAGACCTAGGTGAGGTGAAAACCATCCTAGGAATGGAAGTGAACTTCACAAAAAAGGGTATTACCCTGAGTCAGAGTCACTACATTAGGAATCTACTGGAAAAGTGGGGTTATGATAAGAGCAAAAAGGCTGAGACTCCATACGATTATAACAATAGACTGAAACCGAATGAAGGTTCAGCTATTAGACAGTTGGATTACTCCAAACTCATAGGAAGTCTCATGTACGCTACTACCTGCACTAGACCTGACATAGCTTTTACGGTCGGCATGTTGAGTAGATTCACCAGTAACCCTGGGAAGGACCACTGGGACGCCTTAGACAGGCTAATGAGATACTTAAAGTATACTGAGAAGTATTCTTTATGTTATAGTGGGCATCCTCCAGTGCTTGAAGGGTATTCCGACGCATCTTGGTGCTCGAAAATAGCTGATTGTCGATCCACTAGTGGTTTTGTGTTTACACTAGGAGGAGCTGCAGTAGCTTGGAAGTCTAAGAGGCAAACGTGCATTGCACTATCCTCTATGGAATCGGAACTCTATGCTCTCGCTTCAGCTGGAGAAGAAGCAGAGTGGATAAGAGATCTGATATTGGACATTCCAATGACGAGTCTAAAAATGAACACTTTTTCGATTAATTGCGACAATCAAGCCACAAAGACCATTGCTACAAATACGTTGTTCAATGGAAAGCGAAGACAACTAAGGATGAAACAGGCCTGGTTGACCTATCTCACCAGTCAGGGGATAATCTCCCTATTGGACGTGAGATCAAAAGATAATGTAGCAGATGTCCTTACTAAGGGCTTATGCAAGGTTCTCACATCTAAAACATCGGGGGAGATGAGATTAACGTCCATTTAGGAGGACTTAATACCTAGCTTATGTTTTAAATCTAAGAACTGTTGTCTGCTTACATTCAAGCATCTACGTTGAGCACACTAAAGTGTTTCAGATGTTATCTGATGAAGCTAGAGGTGAGATAGTTGTCAGTCATTCCAAACTTGATGACTTACGTAATTATTCTTTGCCAAAGGCTGAATTGGGTATCATTCTAAAAAGGAATACTGAGGTTGCTGATATGTGCCCTGATATTATGATTATTAGTTATATCATTCCAAACTTGATGATATAATAGTCACAGCTTGTTGTATCATTCCAAACTTGATGATATAACACAATTGTGGAACGTTAATAATAATCTTAATAATCGAAGGAACATGGTTTGATTCTATGAAATCAATTAATCTAATTTTGTGTAAATTAGATAGAGATGCTGTTTTGAGATTCTTTCCTCCCAGTTACAGTATTAAGTTCATCCGCTGTTAGAACTAATCACTTCATTTCTGCAAATATTTGAATTCATAGAGATTTGTCTCATGATATTCTTGTTGTAATTGTTTGCAGGCAATATGGAGATTGGAGGAGAGACAGTTGATTTTGACCCAGATGATGATGATCTGCTGTTCGCCTAGATCAATTATCAGTTTGAGCTTTCCAGTTTTTGTCTTATTTCATGTTTGGAACATTTGGTTTGAGTTTAGCATTTTGTTATCTAAAACTCATATTTATAATTCTGGAAAATCTTTGTGTTTTGGTCATTATTAACTATTGAATAAGTAGCTCATTTTCTTTGCTAACACTTATATACAATATAGGAGGAGATTGTTGAGGTATATTTATATATGTGTTAATGGGCTCCTTAACGGGTTGCGGTTAGGATCCGATAGGAGTCCAACAACCCGTAGTCGGGTATTTAAGGTTTCCCTATAAATACCAAAGCTAGGGGCAACGAGTAGGCCATTCCAAACTTGATGGTCACGCGGATGCTTCGAGCACTCTAACATATAGTATCTCCAGCGTAGAGCCGTTACATCATAGTGACACGAAACCCAATGGGTCGTTCCGAGTCGATCCTGACACGCGCAGACATATAACCAAATACCCTAACAAATTTGGCTATACACAGGTTGATTTGTATTTTGACATACGCCGATTTTAATATCAACGTAATTAGTTGTATTGTGCACTTAAAGTTCTCCGAAGTGGCAATACTATTTTATACAAAAAATATTATTCAATTCAATTATTGCTCAATTCGAAATCCAAAATCCAAAATCCTCAATCCAAAATCCAATTCGGTACAGTAAACGCACATGTGGTTCATGAGCCCTCCTTATATTTGTTTCAACAGATAAGATTGAATGAATTTGCTTATAGACTTCTTTAAATTATATAAGCAAAATGCGTCTAATTCTTTCATCTCTTTAATAAAAAAAGTTTCCCTCCATATTTTGGAATTCCCTCAATACTTTGGAGTTCCTTCCATTTGATTTTGAGTTTTTCTCATCAATTGTTGTCATATGAGGCTTCAATAAACTTTATGAAATAAATATTTTAATTAAAATTTCTAACAGTTTGCAGTGCAAGCTACGCTCAACACGACCATGAATAAAAAGAAGACTAGTTGGAACGACAAAGTCACGTTCGTCAAAAGCCGCTGATACAGAATCACAAACATCACGCTGTAGTGCGCCACATCGACTGCCTGGGCACATATCGAAAGAGTAAATCAGAAATAGAAGTAGATATGACTATGTTTTGTCTTTTGGTAGAACTATCACCTCTCATACATTTGATTCATAATCTTAATGGAGTTTTTGAATGTAAATGATTTAGGCTCCGTTTGGGGGGACTTATTTTCACCGGTCAAGCGGTCATGACCGCATGAAACGGGACTTAATTTAAGTCCCGTTTCATGCGGTCATGACCGCTTGACCGGTGAAAATAAGTCCCCCCAAACGGAGCCTTAACATAATGAGCTTGCCTGACAATTCCTTACTCTTAGAGTGTCTAAGTAAGGGTCTTGCAGGGCATCAAAGTATCAGTTTACTGCTAATAGAGAGTTTCCTTTTTCATCCTGAGGTCCTCCGAGATTGATTTCTGTGAGAGATCGAAGGCATTGAAAGAACCAACTTAATTGAGTTTTTTTTTTAATTTACTTATAGTAATTTCTAAAGATAAATAAAGGGAGGTGTTAAAGACACCGCAATTTTGGCTATGCGTACCGTATTTTCTCCTATTTTAACTTTAAAAGTAATCCCTTAAAATACTATTGACACCACACTAGCTTGCAAACTGAGTTTATTGCGACGAACTCAGGCTCGCCGGATCAACTGTTCAATGGAGAAAGGGACTGAGCATATAAGGCTCGAGACCGACAAGGATGTTGGCGGGAGACTCGTCAAAGTATTGCCTCCGCGTGTGGAGACCTGCTCGATGAGGACATCTGCTATTTTGTAATTCTCATATTGCACTGCCTTAGAGCATGTCATTGAGGGCGTGAGTTAGACGAATGCTTACCTCCTACGTATCCACCATCACCATTAGTTTTTGAACTACAACCAAACAAATGTTTCATATATTTGGCTCTTCCTCTCCAAGTAGCGATTTTGGATCCAATTTTTTAAAGTTTTGGATATTATGAAATGCGCGATTGTTATAAAACTTGCACCTGTTGACGTTTTATGTTTAATTTTATTCATTATTTTTGGTAATGGTTAGACATCATTATTTTATATTATTTTCTTTTTTACTTGATGTTGATTTTTATTTTTATAAAAAATATGAAATCATGACAATGAAGGACAAAATTAATGACTTTTTATTTACAATAATTTATCTTTTTTGCTGAAATTTATGATATACTTTCATGACTTTTCATTTTTATTGAAATTTAAGTAGGATAATTTTAGAGAATTGATATTAGCAGTCTATAAATGACTATTCGCGGTCCACTTCTATTCGCAATCCGTAGATTATAATCGTAGTTCAAAATAAAACTCGCAGTCCAAACAAAGTTCTTAAGTAGAATAAAAAAATAAAAGTCTAATTATACAAAAATAAAATCTCAAACAACAAAATTTTTAAAATGAGCAAAAGTGTTGATTTAGAGCCCTCGTTACGATCATCTGCAAGAAGAAACAAACACAAAATAGATAAATACTCACATTTATATTTCAGAGTAACAGGTAACCAAAAGGGTCGGTTTTGGGGAAGAAGAAAACGCCGTTCGGGGAGGGCGAAATCGAGTGAGTGGGACGCCGTTCAGGGAAGAAGAGGATGCTGACAGTTTTGGGGAAGAAGAGGATGTCGTCGGCTTTTTTGAAGCAGGGGCGACGGTGTCCGACAATGTGAAGATGAGTCGTCGTTTTTGCAGCAGGGGCGACAACGTCCAAGTGCAAAGAGGAGGAGCTGCCGTTCGGGGAGGGCAAAATCGATTGAGGAGGAGGCAGCGTCAGGGGCAAACAGGGACCGACGAGGTTGGGATCGCGAAGGAGACGGCGTTCGGGGGGTGGGAAACAATTAACCCTAAGGTGAAATATGGGGTGCAAGCTAAATAATAAGGGGTTTTATAAAGGAGGATTTTCCATTTCATTTTGGACTGCGAATATCCATTTAAGAACTGCTAATATCAATTCTCTAATTTTAACACTACTTCGATGCAATTAATAATTTTAGGTGCTTTTAGCAAAACATAAAAAAATACGATACCTTTAACAAAAGAGTGAGGTGCCTTTAACAATTCCCTAAAAAAAATTACTTATTTACGAGTGTTAACAGTCAAATCTATATTCTATAGTGCCAATAACATAAATCGTGGCATCCGATCCATGGCATCCGACCCATGGCATCCGACCCATGGCATCCGATCCATGACACTTGAGGGTAGTTGCCGTCCAAGATCAATAGAAATTCTTAAATGACGGCGGGACCCATGACATCCGATCCATGACATACATTTTTGCGTAGACCCATGAATTTTAAATTCCTCGTTGACCATCTGGATGATACTTGCCGTCAGGACGAAAAAATTAACCCCGTCCTCACGTGCTTTTCAAGCCCCAACGGCTATTTTGTATTTTTTTTTCTCCACAGTCCACACACGCGGAAGGGGTTTTCAAGCTCCACACTCTCACGCCGACAACAGCCTTCCTCTTCACTGAAAGGATAGGAGTAGTCATTTTGCTTTAAATAATCATTAAATTCTCATTGAGTCTCTAAAACCGCAAGAATCTCAGTCGCCTTTTCTTCACTCCACTGTCCCCGTCGTGAAAATTTTCTGTCGAGAGGGCGGCGAAGGTCAAAAGCACGCTGGCCCCAGATTGCTACACAGATCTGTCCGTTTCCTTTCATTGAAATCGACCGTTACGGTCTCGTCTCGCTCAGCGGCGCTCCCGCTTCGTCTTTCTCAAACGCCTGCTCTGGATTACGTTGCAAAAGCTGTGAAGTTAAGAGAGGGCAAGTTGGAAGCATAAGTGTTTGGTGGCCATTGGCGATTCCTTCTCTTTTCTCAGACGCAATTGACCGTCGATCCTTCCATTTTCTCCTTCCTGTTCGCAAAGGAAATAAGAGTTCGCGCTTTTTCTGCTCCGAATCTGGTACGAGTTCGCTCTTCACTTAGGTCAAATCTCAACTGTAGCGACCGCGTTTCGCTAATCGCAGATGTTAATTGGAAATTTTGTAGATCTTTCTTCAGTGTACTTTAATGTTCTGAAAAGCTTATGATGCGAATTTGCTTCAGTCCAGCCGACTTTTTAGGCCGTCCATTCTGCTAATTTGGCACAGAGTAAATGGGTCTATATTTGGCCTCATTCGGCACTCAGATATTGATTTTGTACTTCAAATTATCTCTACCTTCATATTACGTGAATTGTCCTCTTTAGGAAATAAAGTTGGAGATTATGTCCTAATATATTGGAAATCACTGGATCTAGGGTTGATTTAGGTCTATCAATTTTTAGATTGAGCTTGTAGAGCTCTGTTTTAGGAGAGATTTCTAGAACGGAGCATGAGGAGTGCTGAACACAAGTCCTCGGTTTAGCGGTGCAGAAGTTGGTCATGGGAGTGCGTTGGAAAATAGAGGGAGCACATAACAGTACTCGAACGAGCGGGGAGCTCGTATCACGCCAAGAAAGCTCCCTCAGACGTAGTTCAATTCAATAGGTTAGAGCACTGCTCTGTCAAGGTGGAAGCTACGGGCACACATCTTGTTTTGTATATTGTATTCTATTTGAATACATCTAATATTAGAAGATAAAAAAAGAATTGAGTTTGTTATGTATTTGTAACGATCCCGCGGGCGAGAGGGAAGGTGCGGCGCCGGAGGAAGGCCAGGAGGAGTTGGCCAAGGTAGAAGAGAAGAATACGGGCAAGGAGGAGATGAAGAGAAAACTAATACTTCATTACTTGCTTAAAAAGGACTACAAACCGGGCTATATATATAACCCAAGGTCATCAGACCGTTACAAAACATTGGGGTACGTGTCCCCCAGCCGACCGTTACTAATATACGCAATACAATTACTTAAATGAGAATAATATTGGCGGTTGAGATTCCTACTGGGGAGGTGGGCTTGATCGTCACTGTCGATGGTTCTGAGGGCTGTGATTCCACCAGCTGGCCGATGAGGATTGAGGGCCTTGCGATGCTTAATGCGCTGGTGTTTGGATCCCCGTTGATTAGTCCTTGATATGCGGGGGCCGTTGATTCTTTATGCAAGCTGTCCTGGCTGAGTCCGTTGGGATTCGACTGGTTTATCTGAGGCCGTAGGATGAGCCCAGGATTTCTCCATAACATTTGCTTCCTTCTTTAAGACGCTGTCCTCAGCGTCTTTGTCTTTGCCATTCTGGTTCTCGTACTGTTTTGGTGAAAGGAGCGCTGGGTTTGCCGTCGAGGGGAGCGGGGGAGGTACTGGCGCTGCGTCTTTTTGAGCTGCGGTGGGAACTTCAGAGAGGTCAGCCTTGTTTTCTAGGTGCGGAAAACCAGCTTGAAGGAAGTAGCTGCAACTCGTTCCCGCCATGGTTCTGGGACTGCAAGGTAAGTTGCCTCTCCGGGGTGGATCTGTGCTAGGGGTGATGTCGGGATGATATTTTTCTTTGTGTTTTGTTCTTGGTTGCTTTCTTCCCCATGATTTTGGTAGCGTTAGATCTAGGTGTCGTGGTCGCCGTCTCAGGGTTCGGCGTTGTTTCTTTGACCAGGTAGGTTCGCGAATGTTGTTGGCGCCTTTACCTTGTGTCGCGGTTAGCTGTATGAAATCTTCTAGGATTGAGATGTCCTCCTAGGTACTGTCGACGGGTGAAAGTCCTTTCCACTGTATTAGGGCTTGAGTCACTCTTTCCCCTTCCGAACTATATCACGGGTGCTGATGACCGCCAGAGGTTGATGTAAGGGGCTATTCTTCCAGATACAGGCGGGTAAGTCCACGATCTGTATTTTTGGATCACCTATATAGGGCTTTAGCTTGGATGCGTGGAAGACAGGGTAGATCCTGGATTCCAGTGGGAGGAGAAGTTTGTACGCCGTGGCTCCAATGACCTCGATAACCTGGAAGGGTCCATAGCACTTCAGACTTAATTTTCTTCCCCTTGGTCACGTCATGTATAGTTGTCGGTATGGATGTAGCTTGAGTAAGACCCAGTCGCCTTTTTCTAATTTTAATTCCTTCCTATTTTTATCGGCTTGCGCCTTCATCCCGTGTTGAGCTTTGCTCAGATTCTGCTTCAGGCAGTAAAGTAACTCGTCCCTGGATTGTAGTGTCTCATCCACTGCTTCATTGCCGATGGCCCCTGCAGTATAAGGAAGAAGACCAGGCGGTGGTCGACCATACATGACCTCAAATGGGGTCATGTTGGTCGACGAGTTAAATATGGTATTATAGTGGTATTCTGCAGAATTAAGGTAATCCGACCACTTCTGTGGGTGCTCGTGCAAAAAATCCTAAGATATTGTTCTAAACAGCGGTTAATCCTCTCGGTTAGGCCGTCTGTCTGGGGGTGATATGATGAACTATACTTAAGGTGAGTCCCCTGTAACCTAAATAGTTCGACCCAAAAATCGTTTAGAAATATAGTGTCTCGGTCGGAAATTATCGATTCCGGGAGTCCATGTAGTTTGCCAATTCCCCAAAATTCCTTGGCCACAATGGGTCCTGAAATGGGGTGTTTTAATGGCGCAAAGTGGGCAGCCTTAGAAAATCTATCAACTACGACGAAGATTATTGCGTAGCCGTGCGAATTTGGTAGTTGGGTAATAAAATCCATAGTAATGTCAGCCCATAGTCGGTTGGGGATTGGGGGGGTTGCAGTAATCCATAAGGTAGATGGTTGCTGGCTTTAGCTTTTTGGCATATATCACATTGATTTATGTATGCCGTGATTTCTTTTTTCATGTTCTTCCAAAAAAATTGTGGTTGTATTCTATGCACGGTGCCCCTGATTCCTGAATGACCCCCTATCAAGCTTGAGTGAGCTTCAGTGAGTATCTTGTGTTTGATGTTGGAATGTTCTGGAATGTAAATCTTGTTGTGGTGTATGATGTAATTTCCTTTTTTAGCCCAATTAGGGTAAGACTGTGGGTTCTTTTTGATTTGTTGGGCTAAGTCATCCTTTTCATAGTCGAGTTCTAGTCCCTCCAGGAGCGAAGAGGACGGGACTGTGAGGATATTGAGGCTTGCTAGGGATGGGTCAGTTGGGATCTCGTGCATCCTAGATAATGGGTTTGCCGCTTGATTACTTTTTCCTGCTTTGTATTTGATGATAAAGTCATAGCCTAATAGTTTAGAAAGAAATACTTGCTACTCCGGGGTTTGGATTTGTTGTGTCAGCAAATGGTGCAAACTTTGGCGGTCAGTTAGGATGGTAAACTGGTGGCCCAACAGGTATTGACGCCATTTGCTGACCGCTGCCGTAACGACATACATTTCTCGGGTATAAGTCGATTTTTTTTGCATGGCTGGGGTCAATTTTTTGCTAAAGTATGCTATGTTCTTGCTGTCTTGCTTAAGAACCACTCTGATGCCTGTACCTGAAGCATCTGTTTCTAAAATAAAAGGCTCTTGGAAATTAGGTAAAGCTAAAATGGGGTAGGAGATTAATTTAATTTTGAGTACTTCAAAGGCTTCCTGGGCCTTGTTATGCCATGAAAACGCATTGCGTTTGAGCATTTCTGTATGCGGAAATGCAATCTTAGCGTAGTCTTGGATGAATTTCCGGTAATACCCGGTGAGTCCTAGAAAGGCTTTTACGTTTTTGATTTTTTGGTTGGGGGAACCCTTCAACACTCTCAATGTTATCTTTAGTGGGAAGAATTTTTCCATCTTTAATCGTATTACCCAAAAACTCAATTTCTGGGGAAGCAAAGTGACATTTTGATAATTTGACATACACGTTGTTTTCTTTTAAAATCTCTAAGGTTTTTCTTAAATGCTCCAGGTGGTCGGTTTCCGTTGGGCTAAAGACTAGTATATCATAAAAAAAAATTACTATGAATTTTCTTAGATAAGGCTGGAAGATGATATTCATCAGGGCTGGGAAGGTGGAGGGTGCATTTGTCAAGCCGAAGGGCATTACGACAAATTTGTAGTGCCCTTGGTGTGTCCGAAAAGCTGTCTTTTTAACATCCTCCTCAGCCACTGATGACGGATACCCTGCGGACGGCCACTCGGCGGAAGGAGACCCCGATGAGCTTGGGATCATGTGGCTGGAGCGCATCGACCCGCTATGGAGTCCGCAATCCCTTTAACTATCGTTATTTTATTTCTGTTCTGTTTTCATTTCGGTGTGCCGTTATCCTGTATTGTTTATTTGGACTTCTTATGTTGGGTGTACTGTTAGCCCTCCTCATGTTATAAGAGGAGGGGTGCTATGTTATTTTTCGGTAGTTTTGGATGAATGAAGAATTGTTGAAGCCCTAATCCATCGCCTCCCTCTTTCTCGCGTGAGAAGAACCGAGCCGGAAGGCTCCCTTCGTCTCCCCCATCCTTCCCGCAGCGGAAGATCGCCGGATTGGAAGGTTCCTCTCGCCGGCTCCTACGCCAGTTGGTATCAGAGGGAAGCGCTCGACTCCTACGCTCGACCGCCGACCTCCGTCGCATCTCCGCTCCTGCCCGATTCTCGCACATGACGAACACTCCGCCGAACGACGCCGACGTCTGGGCGGCCATCCAAGCAATCACGGCCCATTTGGCCACCCTCACCACCGCTATCGGCGAGTTGCAGCCCGGTCGCAACCCGCAGCCGGCTCCCGCCGCACCAGCCGTTCTCCCGAACCGTTTCTTCGGTTGTCAATACCGCCGAGAGCGTGTCCCACTGCCAGTGTTTCCTCGTCCTCACAACGTCCTATTTCAGTCCGATTCGAGCTCGGAGGACGAACTACCCGACGTCGCTCCTCCGCCTCGGTGGGGAGAACAACAACCCTACCACCATTCGGGATACCGCCTGCGGGCCGACATTCCCCACTTCCACGACAATCTGGGTATTGAGGAGTTCCTTGATTGACTCTCGGAGGTGGAACGTTTCTTCGAAATGGCCAAAATCGACGCACGTCGCCAAGTGAAAATGGTCGCCTACCACTTCAAATCCGGCGCTGCCGTTTGGTGGGATTAACCCAACTCAACCGCAATTGGCAAGGCAAGGCAAGGCCGTCGTGCGGATATGGCCCAAGATGAAGTTGTTGCGGTATCGGTTCCTTCCGCCGGACTACGAACAACATTTATTTCAGTATTATCAGAGTTGCTCTCAAGGCACTCACACGGTGACGGAGTACCTCGCAGAGATTAGCCGCCTCGCCGACCGCAACGGCCTCACTGAGACAGATGGTCAATGCGTCACACGATTTCTTCATGGGTTGCTCCCGTCCTTACGTGAGAAGATTGGACTGCATGTTCTGTGCACCGTTGAGGAGGCCTTTAACATGACTCTTAAGGCCGAGCAGATGGAGAAAGTGGCGACACCTCCGAGCCGCGCGTCCTCCCGCCGTTCGTGGACTGATGCGGCGGGGTCCAGCAACCAGGAATCTACGCTCAAGGATGTTTCAGACCGGGTGCCGGCCTCCTCCTCCGCACCAAAGGGTCGGGCGTCCGATCGTGTGCCATCAGACAACTGTTTTAAATGCCAACAACCGGGCCATTTCGCCTCCCGATGTCCACTGTTACAAAACATTGGGGTACGTGTCCCCCAGCCGACCGTTACTAATATACGCAATACAATTACTTAAATGAGAATAATATTGGCAGTTGAGATTTCTGCTGGGGAGGTGGGCTCGATTGTCACTGTCGATGGTTCTGAGGGCTGTGATTCCGCCAGCTGGCCGATGAGGATTGAGGGCCCTGCGATGCTTAATGCGCTGGTGTTTGGATCCCCGTTGATTAATCCTTGATATGCGGGGGCCGTTAATTCTTTATGTTAGCCGTCCTGGCTGAGTCCGTTGGATTCGACTGGTTTATCTGAGGCCGTAGGATGAGCCCGGGATTTCGCCCTAACAGTATACCACCTAAGATATTGAAATTTTCTTGTATGCCATCAAAAACTTTTACGGACCTTTGGAGAATGGACCAAATTGGGACTTTCGAATTATAACTGGAGTCCAATGAAAATGAAAATGAATCTCAAATTTCAATTCTAAAGCTCCAATTCCATCCAACTGAAAGGATTCTTATAGTCTTTTAAATTATGACTTGGTTAATGCACCAATACAGGTTGGGTGGAGATTGATCCCATGACTCGATGGTCGGCCTATGCGGGGATGAGAAGCAGCCCTCCTCGGTGTCTGAGAAGGAAGGGGGAGGAATAAAGAGGGGGAAGAAGGAGATAGCCTAAAGGGGGGCAACCGAACCTTGCCCTTCTTTTCAATAGACTTCCAAGATAACTTAAAGATACAAAGTCAAGCTTAGAGCTGTCACAGTTCCGGTTCTATTAAAATTGTGAACCAAACCAGTAAGATAACTATTCTTAAAATTAAAACCAAAATCTCATTTGGTTTGGCCGGTTCCGGTTCGGTTCCGATTCCAACATAATTTTTGGAATTGTCGTGTTTACGGTTCTAGTTTAGCAAGAACCAAAACCAAATTATCAACTAGCGGTCCGGTTCTATGCGGTCCGTTTTTATTCTTGTATAAACCATTTAAGAACTAGAATGTCATAAAACTAGTAAACTGAGAGCGACATATAACTATATACCAAGAAAATTGAAGTTGTGCTATTTTAAAAATAAAACTAATAGAATACTCTCTTATCTTGAATCAAACTTTAAATAGGTGCAGTTACAAATCATTCAATAAAAATAGTGATTAGGAGGAATACCTGATATGATAACAAATGAGCAATGTCAAAGTATATGACCGTGTTAAAATTTGGTCTAATTTGAGAAATTAAAAAGAAGAAAATAGTGTGCCTATATTCGTGAATGTTTGGTTTTTAAATTAATTTCAAATAGATAAAAACAAATGTCAAGGTATAGAAAAATATTAAAACTTTGGTCTAATTTGAAAAAAATAAAAGAAGAAAATAGCTCACCTCAAATGAAAACCTGAAGATGCAGGGCGAAGAATCAGGGTGGTAGGCTGTTGTGTACTTCTATTGGTGAATGGCTGAATGAAAATTGAACTTGAATGCCTCAATGAAAAACTAATAGTGCTTTAACAACTCATTTATGCATCCATATTTCAAAAACTATCTGAATGCCTGGATGAAAATCAAAATCTAAATGAAATTGATGCCGCTATTAGAATTTAGGGCACTACCCGAGTCACCTGACGACCGCACTAGGCATGCGTGGACTGTCTGCTCATATTCGACTCTTCGCTCTTCATCAGTTTGTCGCCGACTTGTTAGAGAGCGTGAGATAGGGTGCGGAAGATTGAAGTATGAAAGAATTGTGGAAGCAACTGCGAGATAGGGTATGTTTGACTGCTCATTGCGAAGAAGTAGAAGCGGAGATAGGGTGTTGTACAGTGGGACAACGTCGACAAAGAAGTTGTACCGGAGATAGAGTGTTAGGCTGCTCGTTGAAGTCGTTGTCGATGAAGGAATCGAGGAAGGAATTAGGCACTAGGACTTGGACGACTTTGGTTTGGAGAGAAACATATGCACGCGGGCTACGCCTATTCGCTTGATGATGCCATGATGGAGTGATAGGTTTAGTTCTGCATGACTGCATCTGATGGCTTGGAGTGAGATTTCTGATTGAAGACAGAAAGCTTGAGGTTTTTTTTGGAAAAAAATTACCTTGGGACTTGTATTGAAAGGCAAAATGTTTGAGTTTTTTTTTTGGAAAAACTTGAAAGGCAAAATGTTTGAGTTTTTTTTTTTTTTGGAAAAACTTAAAAGCGTAAGTCATGTTTTAAATCTAGTTGTGCAGGATAGTTTAACATATATGAAATCTTATATTAATAAAATTCGTATTATGTTAAAATACATTTATAGTTCTAAAAAACGAAAACAAGATTTTAAAAAATTTGTAACTGCATAAAGTGATAAATTTTTAAAACCTAAATTTGATATGCCTATAAGATGAAATTCAATCTATAAAATATTAAAACGAGTCGTGCGACAAAAAACACAACTAATGGAATTTTATAATATGTCTGAAATGCATGATCTTCAAGATTCTGATGGGATAGGTGACGACCTACCCTATTATGCTTCAATCTTCGGGCAGTACGCTCAGCTCAACTTTCAACAAGGAGCATGAGAGCACTTTATTTAGGGCTAAATCTGGAGGAACATCATTCCTCGATATAGGCTGGCTCAAGTGTTATGTTATCGTTGTGTTCGACCTGAATGGACAGTTGCTCTTTTCCATGGTGGTTCCCAACAACCTTCTTCAATTGAGATACAATGAAAGACAAGGTGTATGCTGCTAGAATCTATCGAATGCAGTCAATAAGCCACTTCCATAGTTTTAAATGGTCCATAGTACCACGCGACCAATTTTGGGTGGACCCGATTGGTACTGATGTTTGTCGATAAGGGAGGAGCTTGAAAAAAATGGCCCCCACTAAGAACTACATGTCCCGACGATGCCTGTTGGCCTAAGAAGTCATGATTGGGCTTTGGAGGTTGCTCTTTCAATTAGAGGACATGCCATTTCTTTCTTGGAGTTGGACGACTAGTGACTCACTTTGCAGCCTCGTGATGCGCCGTCTTGTACGAATATTCCTCCCAACTAATCTAGTAGACCTATTTTCGTGGTTGATCACATACAAAGCAACACACATATGTTTTAAAGCACTATTTTGTACCTTTGTTTGCTCGTCAGACTGGGGGCGGTATGCTGCACACATACAGAGTTGTGACCCCGAGGGGCGGAACAAGGTCTTTCAAAAATTACTCAGAAAGAGTGGGCGTGGCCACTAACGATGGAGCGTGGAAAGCCTTGGAGATGAACGATGCCATCTATGAAAGCCGCGACCACAGTGGATGCTGAGAAGGGGTGTTTTAGTGGGATTGAACAACCGTATTTAGACATACGGTTCACTATAACAAAAATTGCAATCATATCCCTTCAACCGAGGTAGGCGCATGAAGTCCATGTATATTTCTTCACAAACTCTATCTGAAATCGTCAATGGTTGTAGTAGGTCGCATGAGAAAGTAACTTCATATTTGGTCAGTTGGCATGATAAACAAGCAGAGACCCACTCCTTGACGCGACAGAACATACCAATCCAGTGGGGGTGCCATAGGGTGACAATAAGTTTGGTCAGCCACTGTGTGACTGAATATCAGAGTGCAATTAAAATTTGCAAGCAACCAGTCAATGCCCGCTGAAGATAAAGCGATCGCGGTAATGAAGCCCCCCCCAAACACACACAAGGGAGTACAACGATTGGGTTACTGGATATGCTTGAAGAGTCGCCTAAATTAGGCGTAGGTCTTGGTCGGCTTCCACCTTGTTGGATGGCCGTGAAATGGCTAGGAAAGCCACATGATTCAGTTTTCCAGATAATGCATCGGCCACAAAGTTGGAACGTCCTGACTGTGAAATTGTGCCCCAACAGGTGTCTCGGGCATTAAAATCCACCATAGCGACCTTTGCAACCCTCGGCCATGATACGAAGTTTCTTCATTGGGCAATCATGCGCAAGTATGTATGTTTGCTTATACTTGAAGCATAGGCCCCAATTATGAAGAATCACTATATTATTGGTTTGAGAGGTAGTGCATTCAGACGAGGATGGCGTGGAGGGGGCGGAGCCTGAGTCGGGCCTAGGGGCCGATGGGGATTTTGAATGAGTACGAGTGGGGCACCCGCCGACACAGGGCTAAAGATTGGGTTGCGCCCACCATCGGAAGGAGTGAGACCACCTTCCCATAGTTCGTGGGTATGACATCAAAATCGGCCTCAATGAGCCGGGCCACATCCATTGCATCGTCACAGTGCGGGGAGTGATGAGTCCGAAGGTAGGAACAAATATATGGTAAAAGACTTTGCTTGAAGAAGCCCAAGTAATGATCCGGCGGTAAGCCCAAAACATGAATCACAAGGGCGATGGTGCACATCATAATGCACCTCATCCAAGGAATCGGTCTGGTGTATGTCGCATTTGGAGTGTGTGGCTACCCCCTAGTAATGCACATCATAATGACAAATTATCTAATTCTTCAAGATCGCCCAAGAGAGGCCGAGCTTGTGATGTAGCCATAGAACCCAATATGAGGCCGATCCTTCCATTATGAAGATAAGGGTTGAAATTTTGTTCGGTTTGGGTGCGTAATGGAGATCATGGAAAATCTTGACCTTGGCGATCCACTTAATAGGATTTGATCCATTGAAATAAGGAACTTCGAGGACGTGGGGCATGCTCCAATGCGGAAGACGGAAGGGGGAATGCTTGTCAGAAGGATAAGTAAGAAAATATAAGGATATGAGTACTTAAAAACAAAATCAGAGAATTTAATGCATGGTTCATAGTTTGGAGGAATCAAAATATCACTTATTAAAAAAAAAATCATATGCTTTTGGACAATGCACATGAATTTAAATACACAAGATTTTTCACACAATGTTATGAGATTTATAGATGTAATACATAGCAATATTATATGTGTCATGAAAAGTAATCGTGTATTAGAACATTCATGTGATTACATGTAGTGTAGATTTAAGTCCAATTCTTATGCATGTAAGTGTTAGAACAATAACATGCGGAAGTGTAACATTAAAAGAAGTAGCACTAAATGAAATTAACATTAATACATGTTATATCTCATAAGCTCTATATGCTGACACAAGAGGAATGAAGTGCTACACCATGTCACCGTTTCAATCTACACAATAACAAGATTAGAACTAGGGCACTAACCTATTTTTCTTGTTTTTGCACAAGATCGATGAGATCCGTATGGCCAAGGTGCTCAACCTCATAATGCTCATTGAAGATTATTAGGAGGGTGGGCAGCGCTTGGTGGTATTCTTACTAACTGTACTGCTAATATATAATTTGCACAACTTTGCGCACTATCAATTTTATGATTTTTTTTCCATACAAGGTCTCCAAATCTATATCAAAATCTACCCTTCCGTTATGTCCCAGACTACGGAAGTCAGCCCCCACAATGGCTTTTTCAAGAGCTCTATGTGTCAATTATGGGGTATCAATGGCGTTCTTTTGTTGCAGAGCCATGAAACGCGTGATTGACATACAAAGCAGTGCGTAAACTAGGGTATCAATGACACACATGCACATACAGAGGAGCTAGGCAAACCAAAGTGATATTGATAGGGTGGAGATTGATCTCACTGACTCAATGATCGACGTACGTGGAGATGAGAAGCAGCCCGCAACTCGGTGACTTCAAGATACAAAGTCAAGCCTTATATATGCTTGACCCCTCGGGGGCTAAACAATAATTTTAAGGGCCTTAACTCGTCGTTCTAGGTCAATGGGGATGGGAGTTTGGTGGTCTTGTGAGAAAATAAGAAGAGAGACACACTTGCTTTTGTACCATGTATAAATACTATATTTGGAGTAGCAGTTGTGGGCCTAGCCCGAAGATTGCCAGAGGATGACCAGAGACGAGGATGTTGACGGAGGGAGTACTGCAAAGCCGAAACCTCGACTGCCTAAGCGGGGCTTGCTCGGGTGAAGAGAGCTACCTAAATCTCTTTAGGGTTTTGAGTAAATAGACTTCTTTCATTGATAATCAAGGAAGACCCAAGGGGGCCCCTTAAATCGAACATACAAGGGCATTTATGTAATAACTCGACACTTAACAATAACATACACGTAATGCAAAATACATAATAAGACTCGATAATAATGGGACCCGAAGCCCATAACATCTCCTCCGACCTTCAAATCAAGTTTGTCTTCAAGCTATAACGTGGCTTGCTAAGCTTGACCGTCCGACTCTTTGTTTTCCCGCCAGAACAACTTGTGGGATCACGTTGCTGTAGCGAAGGCTGCATTAAACGGCAGGACGTCAATGATCTCTCCGTTGGCAAAAAAGAGAGCGATGAACAACAGAACGAGGTTGCCCGGCTGTTGCGGACAGTCTAAGGCGATAATAGCTCTGACAGACAAGGAGCTACAACAATCATAAATAACGGCGCCGACTTGGGGTCGGTTTGCAGAAGAAATGGATCTGGAGGGGCCGGCAGAGTAGGCGGTCATAAAGGAGGTAACAAGATTGCCAGAGAGGGTGGCAGAGTAGCAAAACAAGTGGCGAGGTGACGACTGTAAGGACCAATGGCGGCAGTGGAATGATAAGAACGACAGAGAGCTGGGGAGAGGCTTCGGTCGTCGGTGGGAGCAACGACTGTTTACGTGGACTCGACGGTGGCACGGGCTGTGGCGGAATGACCACTGTCAGATCATTAAGCTTGTGGAGGAGTGAGGTCATGTCGACCCGACTACATACCTCAGCATCTCGAAATCGTGTGTCCATTGATGCCACAAAGTTGTGCATGGCGTCCTGGAGGGCATCCAGAAGATTTGCCGAGTCCATCAAATGTATGTGACGAAGTAATTAATCCGATGAAGAATTAATTAACAATTCGAATAAAATTAGGTGTTGTGGTTGCCATAATACGCCTGAATCGGTGAATCGGCTGGGTTGGGACTCGAGGAGGTAAGGTGGCTATTCGTGGGGTGGGGGTGGGGGGAAGCAACGACTTGTCAATGTAGCTTGTTGGGTTGAAAGGAATCCTGTCTTCGTGCGGCGTCGAAGTACAGAAAGGTGAAAAATCAACAGTGTCGTTTATCTGTGGAGGAAGATGGCCCGGAACATAGAGGAAGATGCACTGCCGCAGACAGCGACCGCGCGATAGATGATACGACGAGCGTGGAAGCAACGACATGGAAGTAACGATGTCGAATGGTTACAAAAGTAGGCACATTGTTGTGGAGCATTGTTGTTGCGGACAACGCGATAAGAAACGCCAGGATGACTGGCGATTCGTCATTGGATGTCGTGCGACACGATGAAGACCCTCCTGAGCATTTGAAACAGAAACACCGCTGAGCTTTGATGGGGGTTGCCAATGTCTTCGTTGGAGGTAGACAATGTCTTCGATGGAGGTTGCCGATGCTTGCTTTGGAACACAGGAAATTGAGGAAAGAGCCCTCTTATATCAAGTTGTTATGGGCCTAGCCCAAATGTTTCCAGAGGACGACGACAAAGAGGATACTGTTGAGCCGAAACTGCGAATGTCTAAGCGGGGCTAGCTCGGGTGGTTAGAGAGCTACCAAAATATCTTTAGGGTTTTGTGGAAATAAACTTCTTTCATTGATAATCAAGGAAGACTGATGGGGATCTGACCACACTTCTTGTTTGGGTCAAATGACGATCAGAGCTGCTCATCACAAGCGGATCACCGATCGTAGGATTTTTTTGTTCTTCTACTTTTTCTTATTTTACGTATTTTTTTTATTTTTGAGGGCTACAACGATTTGAGAATCTCGAACGTCCATTGTCTCTCCCATAATCTATATGAAAGGGTAGAAGGATCATAGTTGAGGGATTGAAAATTGAGTGAATGAGAAGCCTCTCCTTTTGATCACCCGGTGCCGATGGCGAAACCCAAGTGTAGAAGTCTGCCGGCGGCCCTCCCTCCTCCCCCACTCCCTTGTCGTGGAACCACTACACCTTCATCCCAACCCCCTGTGGCCGATCACACCTTGCTCCCCACTACCTAGGCCGACCAATTTCCACCACCCTCCCCTCCATATTATTTCGTTATTCAGTTTCTGATGATCACCGAAAAACTTTTCCGCCCTCCTGCTACCACAATAACCATCTCTATCATTTTCCCTTTCTTTTTTCGGCGATTGTCGAAATCCACCTCCTGCGACCACCACCACCTCCGACGAACCTCCACCATCGCCCTCCAAATTTTCTTCATTTTTTGTTTTTCGGTGATCGCCGGAAAACACATCCGTCTACCACCACCACCTGTCTCGCCTCTCCGGTGATCACCTTCGGCCAACTCCGTCTGCCTCTGGCTACCTACGTCCAACCACCACCCCCCACTACCTCATAACCACCATAACCACCATAACCAATACTCCACTATCCCATAACCCCCATAACCACATCCCCCACTATCCCACTACCTCCATAATTCCCCACTACCCCTAAATTTCCTCTCCTCTTCCCATTACCGTACATCATCTCCTAAATTTTTGGTCCCATTCCTAAAATTGCTCCCATCCTACAATTCTCTACTACCTACAAATCCCTCATGTCCCATGCCAACAACCAATTCGCTCTCCAACCGAGCCTCCCCTTTCACTCCCACAACCAACAATTAAGTGTCCACCCCCCTAGACCCATCTCCACTGTTTTCAGTTTGGCCGAGAGGAACAAAAGTGCTGCCTGCTTCCTAAGCGCTCAGTGCAGCCGACAAAAACTACCTCATTTCAGCTCCCCAACATCCTACACAACATTCGGCCCCCTCCTTGAAGCAGGATTACTCTCCAGAATTGTACCTGGACTAGAAATTCCGCCTCTCCTCCTCATCAGCCTGCCCCCTTGCTATCAGGGTTTGCCTCCAGTCTCCTCCAGCCACTCCCCATCCCGCGGAAACCAACTGTTACTGTCCAGGAACTCTTCCCCCTATTGATTTTGCTGCTGAAGATACACTCCAACAGCCTGGAAATAATTCCAGCAACCGTTGGCTGATTTCCAGCCTCTCCCATCCAATTCCCTGGCATCCTGAACCCATTCCCAGTAACCATTGTCCCTGTCGAGCACTTGGGCGCTCATTTAGAGATCTAAAACCAGTACTAAATTGTGATTTTTGGCTTCCCCACTACACTCCAAACACATCTTCAGCCCTTCCCTTTTAGTATTATGTGATTCTAAGGTTGGTTTGTCATTTTCTTAGTTAAATATTGTGTTTATTTTCTACTTAGAAATGGTATTTGCTTGTAACTTTTGAGTTCCAGTGTTTGACTCTTTGTAATTTCTCATTTATCTAGTTATTTGATTTTCTAGCTTTCTTGCATATATAAAACGTTATTTGTTTTCAAATTTGAAAGCTTTTAATTTTTGGTAGCAAATCACGTTCATATTAATTTATAATTGTTGCAAGTAAAATATCGTCTGATTCGTGTGTTTGCATATAGTAATCATCTATTAGTTTCTCTCATTTAAGACCGTCCTGTGTCAAAGACCCAAGGAGGTTCCTTAAATAAAACATACAATGACATTTATGTAAATAACCCGACACTTAACAATAACAAATACATAATGCAGATTACACGATAAAACTCGATAATAATGGGGCCCGAAACCCATAACATTAGCATTTTAGTTATAAAGTCTGGTTACCTACAAATACAAGTGGCATGGAACCTGATTCTATACAAAATAGTAACTATGCTTTATGCATAATAGTAACTATGCTAAAAGTAGATTCAGGTAAAATAACTATCCTAGCAGCCTCATATTATAAATTTCAAAGTATAATTGTCTCTTTAGCTTGTTTAAATTTGTTCATTTCATAAGGATAATGGTTCTCCTTTCTTTCTTCTTCTCTCATGTCTTCTTATGATTCTCTATTTGTATGGATTTACAGGTAGAAAGTTATGGCTACACTCACTGATATAGGGGTTGCTGCAGCCATAAACATTCTCAGTGCCTTTGGATTCCTACTTGCATTCGCTATACTACGGTTGCAGCCATTCAATGATAGGGTGTACTTTCCAAAATGGTATCTTAAAGGTGTGAGAAGCAGTCCCTTGAATTCCGGCGCATTTATAAAGAAGATCGTCAATTTGGATTTCAGATCATACTTAAGGTTTCTCGATTGGATGCCCGCTGCTCTCAAAATGCCTGAGCCTGAGTTGATTGACCACGCAGGATTAGATTCTGCTGTTTATTTACGGATATATCTGTTAGGGTATGCTAACTTTGTCCTTTTAATTTGAATTCCTGCGTTGTTCCCCCCATTAGTCTTATCACTTCAGATATATTAAATGCATGTTTTACATGTGCAGGAGGGAGAGTTTTATTATTTTTATAGAGGACAATGCTGATAGAGTTTTTTCAAGTTTAGTTTTCAGATTTTTTATATTAATTGATCTTGTTATATGGTGTTATGGGTTTCATGCTCAGTTATTATATTGTGTCTTTATGTGGTGTGTAGGGATTTTATTATGAGTTCTTTATTAGATTTTATCGTATTTTATCTTAGTCCAAGTGTTGGGGATTTACATTTATGTCCCTTGCATCTCTTATTTAAAGGTAATGACAAGCAAAAAGTTATCTATTTCTCATCCCCTTAATGAAATTGTGACATCTCTCTTCTCCCAAGCACACCCCACTTAGCCTCTTAGGCAACTGCGGTTCTGACTCCATTGTATCATTCGTCATCATCATTCCCGCCTCCGGCCATCTCCGGCGATGCTACCGCTATTACCGGGGAAGTCTGTAACAACTTTGATATCAGAGCTCTTGATCCTCCTCTTTTCCGCCCGATCCAACACCATCCCTGCAAAAAAAAGAGTAGATGGCTTCATGTTCATCATCATTCCTCAAGTTTAGGATTTTCACTTGAAGACCACCAGCAACAGACAAACCCATAATAGAACCTGAAGCCTCTGGTTTTCCATCTCCCTCATCGTCTTTAGTAGATGTCACTTCTGGCTCCCTCGTCGGGACCATATGACTGTCCTCGTACACTACTGACACCAAAGCAAACAACCCAGTGTTGCTCGCGTGCCTCTCGCTTCATTGTGTCGGTATCTTGAGAGGCTGAGAAAGGCGTCCAACTCTTGTCCTTCCGCGTCTGCATTCAACACAAGCGAAGGGATCTCGACATTCAGTCGGTGAGCCCTACATCCCCGTCGATCTCTTGCATCCTTTCTATTGCTCTCTTGCATCAGACCACTGACTGCGCCCAGTTTTTGACATCCCTGCTCCTCGTCTGCGCAAGTGGAAGCCCAGTTGTGAAGCTCAAATCCACGAGACTTCTTCCTTCTTGAGCCCCACAATCCTCGAGCCGCCTATACCTGCATCGACATACCTCTTGTCATGCACGCAACCCCTCAAACCCAATGCCTTCCTTCGAACCCCACAATCCTCGAACCGCCAATCAGCGGCCGGTTGAGTGATTTTTTCATTTCATATTTGTTGTCGGTTGATTGTTGTATTAAAAAAATAAAGAGAGAGAGAGAGAAACATTGCAGCTATCACGACAACTCACTACCAACCGCCCCAGAGGAATCAAGCCGTCCAATCAGCCGCTCTTTTTTCTCGTGCTAACTTCATTTTATATCCAACAGTCATACACACTATGGGGGACTCACCAGATCTAATGGATACTATCAGTGACATAATGCAAACATTCATGACATATGTAGAAGCATACTTTCGGACGCCGAAGCATGTCATTGGGAAGATATGGACACACTCACCAACAAGCTTAATTATCTCGTCTTCCGGTCGTTACTACCCTATCTACTGATCAAGCTTGCAATAGTTAGGCACCTCCACCTCCATTTCTTCGACCCGATCCCCCGACTATGGTACCGCTTGAAGGCGACCCCGTTACACCAAGTTGGCATTTCGAACTTATGATGGGAAGGACGATCCCTTAGGCCGGCTCACCAGATGCGAACAATTATTTAGCTATCAACAAACACCAGTGACATAATGGATCAGTCTGTCCTCCTTCCACATTCTTGATATCACTTAGTTGTGGTTCGTCCTTTTGCAGGTTGATAATTCTGGATTGATCTGGCATGATTTTAAGCGGTCTTGCACCAATGTTTTTCCACCCCAATTTGCAGCAACCCCCTTGGTGCCCTTACGACATTCCGTTAGATATGGTCGATTGATGGATATGTAGAACAATTTCAAATTCTTTTGACTCATGTCATGATATACCCGGAGATGCAGGTTGCCATCTTTACATTCAAGCTTCACAATCGACTACACTTGGGCATCTAATTCGAGGCTCCCTGGTACTTGGTGACGGCTATGAGTTTACCCAGATTGTGCGACTGTTGACTTCAGCTAGCGCAGAAGGCCTACAACACCACCGACACTAGGACTATGAAGGGCATGTCGAGGGCACACAAACCCCACAGATCCGTCAACTGTCTTGTATATAAATGTCTGACCGACACGCACAAGGGTTATGCTATAGCTGCGTTGAGCAGTATACTTGCAGACATCAGTACAAAAGATTTTTTTACCTACACGTGGAAGATTGTCGATGAGGGAGTTGGGTGAAGTTGGCACCGTCTTTGATTTCCCTTGAGATTGATGTCAAACTCTTTTTGCACCGCGAGAGAGATGTTATGGGCTTCGTGCCCAATTATTATGTTGTGTCTTTATGTGATGTGTAATGGTTTTATTATGAGTTTTTCATTAGATTTTACCGTATTTTATCTTTCTCCAAGTGTCGGGGATTTACATTAATGCCCCTTGTATTTCTTATTTAAAGGACCCCTTGGATCTTGTAATGACAAGCAAGAAGTTATCTATTCCTCGTCCCCTTAATGAGATTGTAGTATCTTTTTCCTCCCGAGGATAGCCCGCTTAGGTAGCCGCAGTTTCCCGACTCTATTGTATCCTTCGCCGTCGTCATCCCTCCCTCCGGCCATCCTATGGCAACACTGCCACTGTTATGGGAGAAGCCCGTAACATATATGTTTTAGTAATAAATATGTATGTTGCATTTGGTCAAGTTCTTTTCGTTTGGCTGTGAATTCCTTAATTAGTAATATTATTTGTCATTTCATGGTTGAACAAGCATTAATGTCTCATTTACTTCATTTTTTATGGTGATACTAATTTGCCCTATCGTGCTACAGACTTAAAGTTTTTATTCCCATCACTTGTTTGGCATTTGCGGTCTTGGTACCTGTCAACTGGACGAATAATACTCTCGAGTTAGACGCTTCAAAGTCTTCGAAGTTGGTGTTCAGTGAAATAGACAAGCTTTCTATATCAAATATTCCCAAAGGATCAAATAAGTGAGCAAGCTAGTTTTGATATTGATTGATCTTGTTTTTTATTTACAATCTCTTGTGCAATTTTAGTTGGAGCAAAAATGCTTTGAACATCATTACCATAATACCAGCATCCTTTGTAACTTTGTCTTATCCAACTATTTTTGGCAAATCTATGAAATTTGGTAACTTATGTTATAATTATTAACACTTTGAAATCACTTGCCAGAGAGATAGATGATATTGAGTCATTGACTTGTCATGTTTTATTATTTACCATTCTTCTGAAATTGGTTGGAAATAATATGCTTGCGAACTTCATCATTGTCATTATCCTTATCAGACTATTTGGAAACGTATAACATGCTATATATTTTTTTTAAACTATGGAGTAACATTTCAGAAAGCATTTGTTCAGAGTTAGATTCTTAACTATGAAGTATCAATATGAGTTTGTTTGTTTTCCTCTATGGAAATCTGGGTTAGATCGTTAAAACTAATCACAGTAATCTGATTTATTTCTTTAAGCACATAATAAAAAAGTGTCTACTTTAGGTTTCTGGTCTTTTGCACTTGTAACTTCAAATGTAGGTTTCTAATAGTTTTGCTGGCAAGTTCTGATTTTTGATTAGATGCATGTTGATGTAGAAGAGTGTGACACCTTTGGATTACAGAAGTAGCTTCGCTGAGAGGATAATTTTGCATGAGGAAAATCAAGAAGAAATCTTAGGAGTATGGGAGAAAGGCATTGTGGTGAGTCGAAGGAGAGCTAAAGGATGTGTGCAATGAAATAGAGGGCCTTAAGCCATTCATGTTTTATTTACTTAGTTCCTAGTGTTCAATCAGGGTCTCTTTCGGTTCATAATCCTCTTTTTAAAATGTCTAGGGCTCACTGGTAGGACAAAGTTCCATCTCTCCCCCTATGATTGGCATTTATATGGAGTTGTGTGTTTTTGTCTAGGAAGCACCGGTACAGGTACGAGTACCGGGTACGGTACGTATCCAGTACGACATCATACCAAAATTTTAACACTCCAAATACGGGTATGGTGGGATATGCTGTATTAAATATTATATATATATATAGGGTTATTTACCGGAACTCCCCTCGAAGTTTGCATAATTACAACTTGCACCCCTCGAACTTTTGAAATTACAAAAACTCCCCCCAATCTTTACGTTTCATAACATCCATGCACAAAAGTAGCCCCTTGGAGTAAATCTTCAAGGGGGTCTTTTTGTGCATGGATGGTATGAAATGTAAATATTTAGGGGAGGTAATTATACTTTCGAAAGTTAGAGGGGTGCAAGCTATAATTACACAAACTTTGAGGGGAGGTCCCGGTAAATAACCCTATTATATATGTATATCTCACATCTGTTTTTGAAATTAACAACGAAACAACAAAAAACAATCTATTTCTGTTTCTGGAACCAACAAATCAGCAACAATTAAAGGAAATAATATGTTTTTTGTTTCTGAAATCAACAAATAATGAATTTGCAAATCAACAAATAACATGCAAAAATCTGTTTTATTTTTGAAAACATCAAATTAACAAATAATAAATTTGCAAATCAACAAATAACAGGAAACATTATGTTTCTGAAATAAGCAAATAATAAATTTGCAAATCAGCAAATAACATTGAAATATTATGTTTCTAAAATCAACAAATAATATATTTGCAAAGTGGCAAATAGCATGAAACAATATATTTCTGTTTTTTAAATAAGTAAAAGAAGAAGAGGAAGAAGAAGAAGAAGAGGAAGAAGAAGAAGTGGAAGAAAAAGAAGAGGGAAGAGGAAGAAGACGAAGAGGGAAGAGGAAGAAGAAGCGCAACAACTTACATCAAGAACGATTGGGAAATGACAAGAATGTTTGGGAGATGGCGAGAATGATCGATCGTCGAACGCATCACGAGATCGATGAAAGCAGCATACTGCAAGAAATTGGCGAGAACAATCGATTGATGAATGCAACACGATCAACGAATGTAGCACGATCGACGAACACAACACGATCGACGAACGCAGCAGACGGCGAGAATGATCGATGAGGGAAGTAGGATTACGATCAGGAGACGGCAAGAAGAACAATCGTAACAATGGAGCAGAATGAGAACGCACACGATGAATAAGAGTTAATAAGTATCCTCTCATCCGGTATACGTACCCATAATGGAAACGCACCCGCTACTTGTATATGCCTCAATTTGGCATATCTGTGCTTCTTAGGTTGGTATATATGCACATGTATATAGTAAAAACAAAATAAATTTGTTTATAGTTGTGGAGATGAGAATGCTTAGGTGGATGTTTGGACGCACGAGACTGGATAAAATTCAGAATGAATGTATCAGGGATAAGGCATGAATAACACCAATTGCAGAGAAGATGCGAGAAGCTCGACTAAGATGGTTTGGACACGTACAAAGGAGACCATTGGAGGCACCTTTTAGACATTGTGAGAGTCTAATCACTAGCATGCTAAATGAGGGAGGGGTGGACCAATAAAGACTTGGAATGAAACTATAAGGAAAGACATGATGTAATTAGGCATTAGTGAGATTATGACAAAAGACAGTGAGATAAAGACTTGAGTGTTGTTGTTTATAGTTTTAACTGTAAAAAGATATTTAAATCTAATCAATCTTTGCTAGTTGTGTAACACCCCTTCCTAGTATTTCAGAAATCAGCCGTCCGGCCGGGTCAGCGATATAAAGAAAACTAGGAAACAGTATTAAAACTAATATGCAGCAGGTAATAAAAATTTATACTAAACAATTTAAGGCTAACATCGGAAATTAAAAAGTAAACTAAGGGTAATCACATACCTGACAACTGGATTCACAGAGCCACTAAACAGGAGATAGAACTGAATTAACTGAAAATCTGGTTAACCATAAATAGTCTGATACAAATTAGATAAAAACATTAATCTGTTACAATGTTCTCATCTACAAGTACATGCTGAAAAAGAGAGTAAACTGAATGGGAAAAGTACTACAAACTGACGCCACCAAAAAGCTCATCCTAGACGTAGTTTCCCACCTGGGTCACCTGAAAAACATTGCCCACGAGGGGTCAGAGTAAAGAAAAATAACTCCTCCTAGTGACACTAAAACAGTTTTCATTATGATGAAATGCATGCCTTTAGAAAAACAATTTTATGCATTAAAAACTTTTATGCTATGTGTTATGCATGCCTTCGCACTACTCCCTGGTCAAGCATATACTTGTACTAAGCACGTGACTTTTATTTTACTAACTCAAGTCCTGACGTTCACTAACTAGCATACTGTCTCACGTCAGGTCTATACTTGAGTTCTAGGTGACTTCTAACCTACACATCTACTTGGAAGGCTCTAGACAGAGTAGCTCCTAACGCGCAACTGAAACTGACGATCCGAAACCATCTGACGAACTCAAATGTTCTAGTGTCGCGCGGACACGGTCTCGAATCTACTAACTGTCTCCAAGGGACGTAAACTCCCAAGACTATGCTGCTCATAAGATACCATATGCCTTATGAGAGTGGTAGTGCGTCTCTACCTAGCACGAAAATAACTTAAGCGTGCTGATCGACCTTTCGTTCTGATGCTACTCTGATTGGGATATCTTTTGGGGAACTACTAAGCGACCCTTGACTTTCTTGTGGTCTACTAGAATGGACATTCACGCCCTTGTTCGGAACAAATTCCAAACCTACGAACACGGTTAACGCTTTCGTACTCTACGTTACTGTTCATGATCCGACTACTTGGGTCTTAGGGAAATAGTGTCACCCTACACGTTTTTTTTTCGTGACCGTTTTCCTGTCACCATATCGTTCTACGCATGGTCACGATACTTGTAATGAATATATTCATGTGTATAAAAATACAATACTTGATATATCTAACTAAAAGCAATTTAAATTTCCTTACAGTGGTGTTGCGGCGCTCGTAGACTCGGCGCGGCGACATCTTCTATTCCGAAAGTAATCCTACTGCTGGGGACCTTCAAAGAGCTGCCCCGACCCCACCGAAGTCCTGCAAGAAAGGGCAACCCTAATTTCATTATTTTCCCCTAAGGGTTTCCGGTGGAAAAATTCCAAAATACCTAAGGTTACAAAATACACGTGCTAAACCCAATTATTACCTTTACGTGGAGTGATTGTGGCTCTCAATGCGTCCCACACAAACTTCGCGGCGAAACACGAACACCAAAACCTAAAATAGGGCAATAGAAACAAAACTTGTTTAGTCTAACCTCCAAAACGAAGGATCTTCAAGAGGAAATCGAGGTAAGGGAGAAATCGACTCACCGGAACCAAAACGAAACTCAACTTCCCCGGTTAGGGTTTAACCCACTTCTCCCACGGCCAAGGAAAGAAGTGGAGTACTCCCCGGGGCCTGCAGAGGAGGGAGGAGAAGCCGGAGATGTGAGCGAGAGGGGAATCGGCCGGCGGAAGGCTTTGCGGGATGCGTCGGCTCCTGCGGAAACGGGAGCGGCGGCTGCGGTTCCGTGCGGCTTAATCCCGTGAGATGAGGTGCGGGATTTAGAATAGCGGGATTTAAGCGGGTTATAACCTAGCGGTTTACTGATAACCGCAAGAGAAGAAGGGGGAAAAATGCTATTGGCACCCCAAACTCACGCTAATACTTTTGAATACTAACCGAAATCGTCGCGCGCGTCGATTCTAAAATAACATGCGTTACACAATATTCTTAACGCATTTAACAAACTAACGGACGCTAACATTTGGAATAGTAACATAATACCTGGTCGACGCGCTGCCTCGATCAAAAATCGTCGCGACTCGACCCTACAATAAAATAAATTTCGCGTAAAATTTACGGATGTTACAAGTTGTATTTATGGGTCACAAATTTTTTTTTTCTAAAATACTTGCATAAGTCTTTTGTTTACTCTAGAAAAGCATACTTCCACTAAAATATGCGGAACGATCTGCAGCTTACATCAAGAACAATTGGGTGATGGTGAGAATGATCGATCGTCGAACGCATCATGAGATCGACGAAAGCAGCTGACTGCAAGAAATTGGCTAGAACGATCGATCAGCAAATGCAACACGATCGACGAATGCATCATGATCGACGAACACAACACGATTGACAAACGCAACAGATGGCGAGAACGATCGATGAGGGTAGCAAGCTTACGATCAGGAGACGACGAGAAGAACGATCAGAACAACTGAGCAGAATGAGAACACACACAATGAATAAGAGTTAATAAGTATCCGCTTGTCCGGTACACGTACCTATACTGGAAACGCACCCGCTACATGTACATGCCTCAATTTGGCGTATCTGTGCTTCTAAGGTCGGTATATATGCACATGTATATAGTAAAAACAAAATAATAAAATTTAAATATATTTGTTTATAGTTGCGGTGATGAGAATGCTTAGGTAGATGTGTGGACACACGAGACTGGATAAAATTCAGAATGAATGTATCGGGGATAAGACAGGAGTAACACCAATTGCAGAGAAGATGTGAGAAACTCGACTAAGATGGTTTGGACATGTACAAAGGAGACCATTAGAGGCACCTGTTAGGCGTTGTGAGTGTCTAGTCACTAGCATGTTAAACGAGGAGGGGTAGACCAATAATGACTTGAAATAAAACTATAAGGAAATACATGATGCACTTAAGCATTTGTGAGATTATGACAAAAAATAGGGCATAATGGTGACAAAGGATCCATATAGCCGACCCCACTATAGTGGGATAAAGACTTGAGTGTTGTTGTTTATGGTTTTAATTAAAAAAGATACTTAAATCTAATAAAACACCACTAGTTCTATTTATGAGTCATAAAATTTTCTTTTCTAAAAGACTTGCTTAAGTCTTTTGTTTACTCTAGAAAAGTATACTCCTATCATAATATGCAGAACAATTTGCCAAGTCCAAATGTATTTACAGACTAGAGTTATAGGTGTATCCACCAAGTATCGGGTACGTACCGGTATCGGATACGTATCCGGTATCCTGTACGGGTACGTGACCCTCTAGGAAGTACCGGTGCTTCATAGGTTTTTGTTATGGCCAAAATTTATCCTCTAGGTTTTTTGGACTTATTCATGATAATGACTATCACCGCCCCACTCTTAATGTTAGCTTCAAGTTGGAGGGTGGTCAGTGGGCATGCTTACCTATTTGATGTTATATAGTCGTCTAATGTTGATGCTACTAGGAGTGCACTAGGCGGTTGGGCTCAAACAGTATCATTGATTGTATGAAACAACATTTGTAGGAAGTACAAGTTGTAGGTTTTGTTATTGCACATATTATGATATTAGGGTATGTGTCAGTCATGGGAGATGCATCTATTTGCCCCGCTCTATCACACACTCTCTCTTTCATATACATAAGTCCCTGTGTTGCTTTCTAATTTTCAAATTTCCTTCTCACATTTATAAAAAACACCCCTTCTTATCATTTTTTTACATTCTGGTGTTTGTAAGCAATGTGATGGTGATCAACAAGACTGTGGAGCACATGTTTTGGGCCCGTTTGGGGCTGATTCATCACTTACCATATTTAGTATAACCCGATGGATGATCCAAATCAGTGTTGCGTCCATACTGTTGTTTCAATATTTTCTTATATTTGTTTTATTTATTATAGTGTTTTATTTACTGGGATTGCACAACCATCACGTACAACGTATCATAGCCGTCCAAGATGGTTGCCCCAAGTCATGTTTTATTATAAATAATAGGGCAGAGTCAGCCTTCATGAGGTATTGGCCGATGTGGGAGAGTTTTTCTTCAATCCACCGGTCATCCGCAATGCTAACTCCGCAACCTGCCGATTCCTAGGTAATATTATTTCTTGTCATTTTCTCCTTGTTTACCACTGTGCAGCCCCTCCCTTTATTGTTTTCCTGCAGCCAACTCCACCAAACAGCAGCAGCAAACCCTTGTATTCCCCTTGCCACATCAGCCGATCACTTCCCTGAACCCATTCAGCCTCCTCAGTGATTCACCTCCTGTCCTATCATCAAAACCCCACAACAGAACTCTCTAAGCCTTCCCAAGCAGCAGATGCACCCTCTCATTTCCCTTTTCAGCAGCAATCATACAGCCCCAGCCCTATTCCCTGCAAAAAAGCCACCTTCCACCATCTCTGCAGCCTCCTCCTACCCCATTACAGCCACACATTGCCTTCTAAGTCCCCAACCGATGCTATCTAATCCCACACAGCCACAAGCAGTCCTCCCAAACAGCCACCCCACCCCATCCTCAAAACATCCACTCTCCTTCCCGAAAGCCAAAATCCGGCAACCATCACCTCCTCGAATCACCTCTAATGCCTCTATGATCACCGGGTCTGTGCTCCTATGCCTGCACCCCCTCATTCATGAGTTTTTTCAGTTGTATTGTGTCATTTGTATAACCCGTAATTTGTCGAGATCAGAGATGCCTAAGAATGCACCTATTCGTAGACCTAGCCACGAGCAAAGGCGGGCTTGGGCGAGCATAGGCGGGCTTGGGCGTGCAGAGACGTGCTTGGGAGAGCATGGGCGAGCAGAGGCGAGTACCTCACAAGTATGGACAATTAGACCTTGATACTCGCTAGTAGAGACTGGATACTTACCAATCCCCCATAGGATTTCTCTATAAATAGCCCCCCCAGGGATACTAGAAACGAGACTTTTGGAAGAGGTTGAGGTCCCCCCAAGCTGGATACTCGCCAAGTCCATGTCTGCCTAGTACCTCACCCAACTTTTGGTTGCGGAGGGGAAGTTTCTCCCAAACTTTCAGGTACGTGGTGGGACCTCCCTGCTGGAGCACTTGGGGTGTTCTTATAGATAGTTTTCTCTCTCCCGCGTTAGCCATCTGAATAGTGGCGTCAGATCGCAAAATTAGTAACCTTAGGCTGCATTGATCCGATTTTTTGAGTCGAGATTTTCTTGGCTTCAACATTATTTATTTTAGCATTATTCTCTCTAACCTCCCAAAATGCACCTACAAAATTTGATCCCACTTGGGCAATCATAATGTAACGACCTAAAATGAAAATACGTGTAAAGTTTTGTTCTATATCCTTGATGATGAAAAAGGCACTGGACAATGTTTCAAATTATTTTTTTTCGACGAAATTGTTTTCAACTTTCGTTCGTTTTCTTTTATCGTTTTGGGTGCTAATGGAAATTTCAAGTTATATTTTGTGGGCTTGCTGCCTTTGGAAGTGGGCTAGCTATTTTGTGGGCTGATGATTTCTTTTGGGCTGGCTGGCTTAGTAGGCTAATCGGGTTAAGTATAAAGTGCTGGCTGCTTTATTTGTGCTGGCTGTGTTTGGTGGCTGAATTGACTTGCTGGTTGAATAAGTGTTGGCTGGGTATGATTTTGGTTCCCAGCAAGGGCATCTGGAGCGGTGCTTTGGCACGACCTGGCCGCTTAGCCGCTGATTTCACTGTATAAAACAAGCCCAGGCCGCTGCTTCTCTCGTACTCTCATCCCGTCGCCTTTCTGCCTCTACAAATCCCGTCTTCTTCTTCTTCCTCTGGCTACTCCACTTTGACAGAGAAGTGCTTCTCCTCCTTCTCCTTCTACTTCACTCTCTCTGTGCCTCTAAGCTTTTGGTGCCATCAATCTTGCTGTGACGATCGATTTCGCCATGCCGTCGACATTGCCGGGCTGACGTGCTTTGCCGTTGTCGCTTCTGTGCCGACGGTTCTTCCGTGTCAATTTGGGTTGTTGCTGCTTCCTCCTGCGTTCACCTTCTCCCTTCTGTCCCGAGTTACTGTTTCCTCTCTCAAGCAGCTCCTGTGAAGCTGCTGCTGGCCGACTGTGCTGCTGCTTCAGTGTAGCTTTTGTGCCCTTCTCCTCTTTTTTCTGACTGTAAGGCTGTTCTTCTCCTTCTCTATTTTCTAAATTGCAGATTTTGGGGTATTTTTATTGGCAGAAATTTTGAGTTACATTTTGGGTGGTTATTTGTTTTGGCTTTGCTGGACAGTATTATGTTGGGACGAATATCCATTTGTGGGCTGGTTTAGTCCATTTCGAGGCTAGTTATAGCTGTCCGGCAAAGTTCTTTAACGATTTTCGATTTTCGGTGTTTTATTTAGCAACTATAAACGATTAGAATAAAGATGCAACTCAGTTTAAAATAAGTGTTATTTCAGTGGTTTCCGCAACCAAGAACGAATTGGAAAATACTGAGGAATGACGTCTCAGGACAATCACAACCCGAACACTGAGAAGGATAAGAGAAAGGATGTGAGTATTTTATTTATGGGAATTATATTTATTCAAGTATTTCAGTGTCCCGAGTTACTGTTTCCTCTCTCAAGCAGCTCCTGTGAAGCTGCTGCTGGCCGACTGTGCTGCTGCTTCAGTGTAGCTTTTGTGCCCTTCTCCTCTTTTTTCTGACTGTAAGGCTGTTCTTCTCCTTCTCTATTTTCTAAATTGCAGATTTTGGGGTATTTTTATTGGCAGAAATTTTGAGTTACATTTTGGGTGGTTATTTGTTTTGGCTTTGCTGGACAGTATTATGTTGGGACGAATATCCATTTGTGGGCTGGTTTAGTCCATTTCGAGGCTAGTTATAGCTGTCCGGCAAAGTTCTTTAACGATTTTCGATTTTCGGTGTTTTATTTAGCAACTATAAACGATTAGAATAAAGATGCAACTCAGTTTAAAATAAGTGTTATTTCAGTGGTTTCCGCAACCAAGAACGAATTGGAAAATACTGAGGAATGACGTCTCAGGACAATCACAACCCGAACACTGAGAAGGATAAGAGAAAGGATGTGAGTATTTTATTTATGGGAATTATATTTATTCAAGTATTTCAGTATTTTTCCTATTTTTTTTAAAGAAACATTGCCTGTGCATATGAGTAACACAATGATATAAATATCGCCAAGAAAGAAATGTGGGTGAGGGATTAACTATTTGAGGGGATGTTTTAAACACACTTTTTCTTTTATATCAAGAACAGAATAATAAAATTTAGCATAAGGAAATGCAAAGATTTCGAATCCTATGATGTAGAAGGAATTGAATCTACGGATGATTGATTCACCAGTAGGGGTGAGCCTACGGAAAGTCCTTAAGTGGGTGGTGGCCAAAAGATGCATAACCAGAGCATTTCCTATTATATGTAATTAAACAGTAAAGGGTTTAAGGGTTAGTATTATTATATATTTTTGAACATTTTGATTTATTGGAATATAAGCATATTGCTATCTCCCATTTCCTGCATGTATAACTGTTTCACAAAATATTGTTCTCACATAGTCATAATTTTTATGACTAACCTCGAGTGAGCACATTTTTTTAGGCTGCGGGACCAACGCCAAGCAGGACACACAGGATCTTGGCGGCCGATCTGGCAAAGGTAATAATCAAAGCTCGGGATTGACACAGAACTCGCTGTACTGGTCCTACATGTATCTATTGTAATGAGCCTATCTAGTATGTTTTATTTTCCTGTAATGGTCATGTATCGAATAAAGTAAAGAAGGGAATAAAAAGTTTGGTGAATGTTCTTTGTACTTTGCATTTCTGATGTACTGTAACCCTTTTTATTCAAAACCTTTGTCCGATCCTTAAATTTGAAGAGCCCAGGAGTTGAGTTTCTACAATTCGGTATCAGAGGCACATGTTTTCAATAAATTGTGTCACAGATAGTACAAAGACATTATACGAATAAATTGCTAAACGCAAACCTTTCCTTATATAGGAACTCATTCAAGTATATTCTAGTCGACGCCGGCAGGCGAATCGCGATTAACACGAAGTTCAAGGAGGAACAAGATCTGAAGAAAGTGATAATGGACATCAGCAACATCCGGTAAATATGGTGCAAGCACTTGCGGAAGCTCTACGAATGGTTTTCCCTACACTAGCTACGTTAGGACCCACGATTCCCCAAGCAGATCCTAATCCACAACAACCTGAACAAAACCCAAGAAACCCTTCTCCTCCCCCTCCCGTAGCTGTAGCACGTGCTCCTCACTACTGTCAAATGGACTGCGACCTTAAGCAATTTATGGAATTGAAACCACTGACCTTTATAGGAGGCTTGTCTGAAACAGAAGATTGGATACTCCGTATCGAAACCATATTCCAAGTCATGCGCTGTCCAGAGGATCGGAAGGTTGAGTGTGCATCGTTCTTATTAGAAGGCGCAGCGAAACGTTGGTGGAACAATATAGTTAAGACAAAGTTCGCCAGACACAGAATTGTAACATGGGCAAACTTCCTCTAGGAATTCACCAACTGGTTCGTACCCCGATCCGAGAAACGAGTCCTGCATGACAAAGTCTTGCGACTCATTCAGGGATCAAAGACAGTTCTTCAATACGAGACAGAATTTTCCAACTTGGCGTATTATGCCGATTCCCTTGTGACGACCGAAGAAGATCGATGTCGTCAGTTCCAACAAGGCTTACAGAACAACATCCGTAATTTACTTGTACCTTTAGACATCCTGGAGTACGGTAAATTAGTCGAACGAGCGCGACTTGTGGAAATAGATCAAGGAAAATCGCAAAAATATAAGGATAGCGGAAAAAGAAAACTGACAGAGATGTCAACCCAAAGCGAAGTCCAAGGCAGAGACGCAAAATCGATTCAGAATGGCCCGTCAACCATTAATACAAAGCAACTACCTGTGCTAAAATGTGCTAAATGTGGTCGTCCTCATCAAGGAGAATGCCTTAACAGTGTATGTTTTTACTGTCGTCAACTTGGACACGTTAAGAAAAACTGCCCAAAGTTGACAAACAGACCTCTCCTTCCAACACCACAATAATTATATCAGGTGTATGCAGAGTCAATTGCATCTACACCAGCATCCGCACCAGTACCTGCACCTGCACCTACTCCTATACCTGCTCCAGCTCCGCCTCAAGAAGGCCCATCTGATCGATTAGCTTTCCCCGGGCTTACACATGGGAAATAAGTTGTACTCTTCTTGTTTTTAACGCTGATAGATAAATGAACAGTGGAATGTTTATGTTTGTTTTCGAGGACGAAAACTCCTAAAGGATGGGAGGATTTGTAACGACTCAAAATGAAAATACGTGTAAAGTTTTGTTCTATATCCCCGATGATGAAAAAGGCACCGGACAATGTTTCAAATTATTATATTTTTGACGAAATTGTTTTCAACTTTCGTTTTCTTTTATCGTTTTGGGTGCCAATGGAAATTTCAAGTTATATTTTGTGGGCTTGCTGCCTTTGGAAGTGGGCTAGCTATTTTGCGGGCTGATGATTTCTTTTGGACTGGCTGGCTTAGTAGGCTGATCGGGTTAAGTATAAAGTGCTAGCTGCTTTATTTGTGCTGGCTGTGTTTGGTTGCTGAATTGGCTTGCTGGCTTAATAAGTGTTGGCTGGGTATGATTTTGCTTCCCAGCAAGGGCATCTGGAGCGGTGCTTTGGCACGACCTGGCCGCTTAGCCGCTGATTTCATTGTATAAAACAAGCCCAGGCCGCTGCTTCTCTCGTACTCTCATCCCGTCGCCTTTCTGCCTCTACAAATCCTGTCTTCTTCTTCTTCCTCTGGCTACTCCACTTCGACAAAGAAGTGCTTCTCCTCCTTATTCTCCTTCTACTTCACTCTCTCTGTGCCTCTAAGCTTTTGGTGCTATCGATCTTGCTGTGACGATCGATTTCGCCGTGCCGTCGACATTGTCGGGCCGATGCTGCTTTGCCTTTGTCGCTTCTGTGCCGGCGGTTTTGCCGTATCAATTTGGGTTGTTGCTGCTTCCTCCTGCGATCACCTTCTCCCTTCTGTCCCAAGTTACTGTTTCCTCTCTCAAGCAGCTCCTGTGAAGCTGCTGCTGGCCGACTGTGCTGCTGCTTCAGTGTAGCTTCTGTGCCCTTCTCCTCTTTTTTCTGACTGTAAGGATGTTCTTCTCCTTCTCTATTTTCTAAATTGCAGATTTTGAGGTATTTTTATTGGCAGAAATTTTGAGTTACATTTTGGGTGGTTTACCCAATTTGCTTTGGCTTTGCTGGACAGTATTATGTTGGGACGAATGTCCATTTGGGGGCTGGTTTAGTCCATTTCGAGGCTTAGTTATAGCTGCCTGACAAAGTGCTTTAACGATTTTCGATTTTCGATGTTTTATTTAGCAACTATAAACGATTAGAATAAGACGCAACCCAGTTTAAAATAAGTGGTATTTCAGTGGTTTCCGCAACCAAGACCGAATTGGAAAATACTGAGGAATGACGTCTCAGTACAATCGCAACCCGAACACCGAGAAGGATAAGGGAAAGGATGTGAGTATTTTATTTCTGGGAATTATATTTATTCAAGTATTTCAGTATTTTTCTTATTTTTTTGATTTTAAAGAAACATTGCTTGTGCATATGAGTAACGCAATGATATAAATATTGCCCAAAAAGAAATGTGGGCGAGGGAATAACTATCTGAGGGGATGTTTTAAACACAGTTTTTCTTTTATATTAAGAACAAAATAATAAAATTCGGCATAAGGAAATGCAAAGGTTTCAAATTCTATGATGTAGAAGGTATTTACGGATGGATTCACCAGTAGGGGTGAGCCTACGGAAAGCCCTTAAGTGGGAAGCCCTTAAGTGGGTGGTGGCCAAAAGATGCATAACCAGAGCATTTCCTATTATATGTAATTAAACAGTAAAAGGTTTAAGGGTTAGTATTATTATATATTTTTGAATATTTTGATTTATTGGAATGTAAGCATATTGCTATCTCCCATTTCCTGTATGTATAACTGTTTTACGAAATATTGTTCTCACATAGTCATAATTTTTATGACTAACCCAGAATGGACACGTTTGCTTTAGGCTGCGGGACCAACGCCAAGCAGGACACACTAGATCTTTGCGGCCGATCTGGCAAAGGTAATAATCAAAGCTCGGGATTGGCACAGAGCTTGTTGTACTGGTCCCACGTGTATCTATTGTAATAAGCCTATCTAGTATGTTTTATTTTCCTGTAATGGTCATGTATCGAATAAAGTAAAGAAGGGAATAAAATGCTTGGTGAATGTTATTTGTACTTTGCATTTCTGATGTACTGCGACCCTTTTTATTTAAAACTGTTGTTTAATCCTTAAATTTGAAGAGCCAAGGAGTTGGGTCTCTACACATAAGGGGCGAATAAGTGGGTAGACAGATAACCATACTTAAAATACAAGTGTGTGTGTGTGTGTGTGTGTGCATATATATAATCTTATAAAATTTGTTATACATGTTACTTGTTGTCTTAATGGAGGTGCAACTAAAAATACTGCTGCATCATGCATGGAGTGATAAGACTTGTAAGGGTGCACATTGATCTTTCTTGCTTTGACTAATGAAACATTGCAAAACATTAGCCAAGAAGCGTCAATTTTTTTTTGGTAGCCAATTTATTTGAAACTTCTAGTTTTGACTTTGATGAGCTGCAATTGCTTCATATCTTCAATAAAGAATGTGTTGCAAAAAATTGTATACGAACAGTAGTTAAAATAAAATAGCAATTGACAGGGAAAATTTTTAGAGGGCTTGTATCCAGGAAAAGCATACTTTTGATGTGGTTCTAAAATGATAACTAGGATATTCACTAGTTTTGGAGCTCTGTTACGACACTCTCAAGATAAAACTAATTTTTTCCTGTCAAGTGATGACATATCTTATGACTGTAGTTGTTTCGATATAATTAATGTTTTTTTTCTATTTAAGATTGTAGAGAAGTGGTTCAAACCTTGTATATACTTCTTGAATGTTTAAAATACAAGTACGAGTACAAATATATAGGAGAGAAGAGAGAGAAAACATCCTATACAGAAGATGTGGGACTAAACAAAAAGACAATAAATGAGCCAACTTATTGGGCCTTTACACTGCTTTTCCCTATATTCTCTAACACTCCCCCGCAAGCTGGAGCGTACAAGTCATAAGCACCAAGCTTGGACAAGAATTGATGGTACAATTTTCGTGATAATGCCTTGGTGAGAATGTCAACAACTTGATCAGAGGCAGGAACATGCTCTAGCTTTAACTTCTTCAATTGAACCTTTTCTCGAACAAAGTGGCAGTCGACTTCAATGTGTTTGATCCGCTCATGGAACACATGATTCTTTGCAATGTGGGTTGTAGCCTGACTGTCGCACAACAAAACTGGTGGTGAGGATAATTCAACTCGCAGATCCCCAAGGAGACTCTCAAGCCATGTGAGTTCTGATACAACAGACGCCATCACGCGGTATTCAGCCTCAGCAGATGAGCGAGCAGCCACAGACTGCTTCTTGCTACGCCAGGTGATGAGATTTCCTCCAAAGTACAGAAGCCAGTCGTTGACCGTCGATCGTCAAGAGAACCCGCATAATCCGCATCAGAGTATGCAACAAGAGAAAGAGATGAGGATGACGTATATACGAGTCCCTGTCCAGGAGCAGTCTTCAGATACCTGAGAATGCGTTCGACTGCCTGAATATGAGAAACCCGTGAAGTGTGCATAAATCGGCTGACCACTCTAACTGCAAATGAGATATCAGGTCTTGTAACCGTTAGATATATTAGTTTTCCCACAAGGCGTCGATAATACTCTGAATTTGGAAGTAGAGAGTTAAACTCAGATCCTTGAGCACATAACTTGTGGTTGACATCCATCGGGGTTTCTGCAGGTTTGCATCCTGAGAGTCCAGCATCTTGCAGAAGGTCAATACAATACTTTCGTTGAGATAAGACAAGACCATCAGGTCGTCTTGCTACCTCAAGGACAAGGAAGTACCGAAGATTTCCCAGATCTTTTATTTGAAATATAGAATTTAAGTGTTGCTTAACATGTATTCCCGCGAAGTCGTCACCAGTAATCAAAATGTCATCCACATAAACAAGAAGTATAACCGTTTCTGTTGACTGATGACGAGTGAAGAGAGAGAAATCAGCCGAGCTTCTCTTGAAACCAACCTCACGAACAACGTTACTGAACTTCTCAAACCACGCCCGAGGAGACTGTTTGAGACCATAGATAGATTTGCGAAGCAAACATACACGAGACTCCCCGGTGGTCTCAAACCTGGGCGGTTGATGCATGTAAACAGTTTCAGTAAGGTCACCATTCAGGAAGGCATTTTTGATATCAAGCTGATGTAGGGGCTACTGTCAATGAATAGCTAAGGAGAGCAAAAACCGAACCGAGTTTAACTTGGCAACTGGGGAGAAAGTCTCATCATAATCAAGTTCGTATTTTTGAGTGAACCCCCGTACCACAAGCTGAGCTTTCAAGCGATCAATTTTTCCATTCGTCGTCTGCTTGACTGTAAAAATCCACTTGCAACCAACACAGCTATGATCAGGAGGGAGAGAGACAAGATCTCAAGTCTGGTTGCCCCATAGAACAGTCATTTCCTTATCCATGACAGCACGCCATCCCGGTTGCTGGAGAGCTTCCTGCACAAAGTTAGGTATAGAAATAGAGGATAGAGAGAGAGCAAATGTAAGACGTGGTAGGGAGAGGCGATGTAAAGATACACAATTGGCCAAGGGATGAGCCGTAGAGGTTGCTGTCGAATCAACTAGCCGCGAGACCACACCGGTTGAGGGAAGCTGCTGCAGGGCATCAGAACGATGGGTGGTTTGGAGAGGACTAGCGGTGGAGGTGTGGGACGAAGAAGTGGCAGAGGAGATGTAACTGGAACTGGAGTCGGTGTGGGAAGAAGAGGTGGAAGGGGAGACGTAACTGGAACTATGGGCCGAGGTAAAGGGGAAGGAAGAAGAAGAGGATCAGTTGGAGCGGTGTGATAGGGCAGGTTCTCATGAAAAGAGACATCAGCAGAGACAACCACCTTACCAGTGGCAGGATAATAACAGACATACCCTTTCTGAGTGCGAGAGTATCCAACAAACATAGACTTCGTAGCACGAGGGGCAAGCTTGTCATTTGAGGGGCCAAGAGTATGGACATAACAGATACATCCAAACACACGAGGTGCGAGAGAGAAAAGATTCTTGGATGGGTACAGGAGAGTCATGGGGGCCACAAAGTGGAGGATAGACGAGGGCATGCGATTGATAAGATGACTTGCAATAGAGACAACAAAGTTTCAATAGAGAGAGGGAACCTGCTTTTGAATCATAAGAGAGCGAGCAACATCAAGAGGGTGTCGATTTTTCCGTTCTGCTACGCCATTTGGTTGAGGGGTATACACACACGAAGTCTGATGGATAATACCAAACTCGGCGCACAGATTGGAGAAGGTTCGATTGGTATACTCACGAGCGTTATCAGTACAGATAATTTTAACGCATGTGGAAAACTGTGTGCGAGTCTCGGTAAGAAAAGTACGGAAAGTCGATGTGAGTTCGGTACGATCACGAAGGAAGTACAACTAGATAACCCACGAGTAATCATCAATAAAGGTTACAAAGTACTGATTGCCAAAAACACTAGGGATCTTAAATGATCCCCAAATATCAAAATGTACTAGGGAAAAAGGAGCATCGCTCCTAGTATAGGGAGAAGTAAAAGAGACACGATGTTGTTTGCCAAAGATACACGATTCACAAAAGAACTAAAGAGGAACACCTGGAAGAGTTTTCTTGAGAATCGAGAGAGAAGCATGCCCAAGACGACGATGCCAGTCAACGGAGGAGATAGTGGCAAGAGCAGTAGGAGGAACATTAAAAAGATATAACCCGTTGGACAGCCGCTCCCGACCAAATATAGTCTGCGTTAGTCGATCTTGCACAACAAAAGAAGAACGGGAGAAGGTTACACAACAGTCAAGGTCCTGAGTAAGATGGCTAATAGAGAGAAGATTAAAGGGGGAACCCGAAACATGGAGAACCGTGGACAAGGAGAGGGAGGGCGTAAGAGGCAGATAGGCAGCGCCAGAAACCGGTGTCGTGTCGCCATTAGCCACAGTGATAAACTTGGGATAATTAGAAGCTAAGTACTGTGACGGCTTCTGCGGAGAGAGATGATGTGTGACACCCGAGTCCATAATCCAGTGAGAGCCGTGGGAGAGGCAAGATATCCCTTCATCGGAGATCGAGGCCACAGATCCAGAGGAGCGACTGACCATCCGTTGGAGCTGTTGAAGTTGAGCACGCAGAGCAGCAATGTCGTCACTGGTGGGTAAGGGAGGTGTGGAAGCATCTGATACAGTAAGAGAATCTGACACCATGCGGACTGAACCAAGGAGCAGTGAGAAGGTAACCTTCCCGAGCAGTTAGAACAAGACCGTAGACCGCACAACAAGAGGCCGATGACTAGCCGGGCGAGAATAGAAGGCCTACAGGCACAATAAGGCAATACTGTCCGCAACGGCAGAAGAAGAGACAGTGCGGCAAGGACTTGCGACCAAGCTGTGCGGCAAGGAGAAATCACAGCGGTCAGCAGGCAGCATTAACGAGGAGAGACCATACCAAGATCAAAAAAATGACGAACAGGCACCCGACCGTGCAGTTAGAAGTAGGCCGCAACAAGATCGGTAGAAGCAGTCCGCGAGACAGACCGCGAGACAGACCGCAGCGGTCACGGGACAAGGAGAGATCGCAGCAGCAACATCGGCAAACCGCACGACAAGAAGACCAGACCGCGGCGAACAGAACAATCCGCAACGGCAAGGAAGAGAGTCTGCGTCCGGTAAGAAACAGTCTTCAACGGTCACAATGTTAACACACCAACGACAGGAAAGACCACGACCAGCGGATAGAAGACAACCCGCAACGGATAGAAACAAGCCGCGACGGTAGACAGAGAGGAAACCAAGCGAGAAGTTCGCACGGTAACGGTGAGCACACCAGCGACAAGGAAAAATGTTGCGACCTAGATGCGGATTTTGCAGCGGTTAGGGAAGCCGCAACGACTAAGAGAAGTCGCGGCGAGAAAAGAGGAGAGCAGCGAGATGGAGGGTAAACGAAACACGCCGGATAGGGAGGCCGCCTCGACTAGTAGAAGTCGCGGCGAGAAGACGAGAAGGAGAGAACTCGGCGGGTAGAGAAGGAGACCGCAGCGAGTAGACAGGAAGCGGGTAGCCGTGAAGAAACCGCGCGGTTAGAGGAAAAAGGTAACAGGCCCCACCGGATAGAGAGAGTTATAAAAGGGGGGGGGGGGCAAGAGGAGAAGAAGAAGAGGTGGAAGCCACGAGAGAGAGAGAGAGGAGGAGCGGTTAGAAAGAGCTTAACTGCGGGAAGCCGCGGTTAGAAAAGTAGTTAACCGCATGGGAAGTCGCGGTTAGAAAAGTAGTTAACCGCATGGGAAGTCGCGGTTAGAAAAGACCTTAATCGTGTGGAGGACCGGTTTGCCTCTGATACCATGTAGAGAAGTGGTTCAAACCTTGTATATACTTCTTGAATGTTTAAAATACAAATATGAGTACAAATATATAAGAGAAGAAAGAGAAAGCATCCTACACAGAAGATGTGAGACTAAACAAAAAGACAATAAATGGGTCAACTTATTAGGCCTTTACACTGCTTTTCCCTATATTCTCTAACAAAGATCATAGTTATGGCATTACTAATGCTCCTATTTCCGACCATAAAACATCTTCCAGTAGACAAATTATTCACAGTTGCTTTACCAAGGCCAAATGAGAAAGCATATGTCATCATTCAGCTAGTTAGTAGCAAAAAATGTGTGCTGCATATTTCAAAGTCGTTTACCTTTCAAAATATTTACTACAATCACTTTGAGCTTAAAAGCATCTGCATGCAATATAGGCTCCGTTTGGGAGGACTTATTTTCACCGGTCAAGCGGTTACGACTGCATGAACCCGATCTTAATTAACGGAGCCATAGTTGCACGATACAGCTATTCACAGAATGCTGTAGTATTTTATTTCCTTTTCAATTTTGATTTCTGTAGTTATTCTTCTTTACTAAATTTATTTCTCTTTAAGGTTCTGGACCCATTTGGTGATGGCATATACTTTTACCTTTTGGACTTGCTATGTGCTATTAAGAGAATATAAAGTAATTGCATCTATGCGGTTGCATTTTCTTGCATCAGAGAAACGCCGTCCAGATCAGTTCACAGTAAGTTTTATAAAATGGTTCTGTTTTATTTTTCTCATTTATTTATAATTTTCTCACTAGTTATCTGCTTACAGTATACTTTGCTCTATCTGACTACTCTTGATTAGATTTTAAGGAAATCCTTGCCCAAATATGCCCAAAACCCAACACACATATCCATCTATTCCCTATAACATATACGGATATACCATTTTACAAATGTGTAAATCTTTGGTGATATCACAGTAGGCCTTGTCTTGAACATGCTAATAAATAAGGTGACCTGAACCTTTCACATATCTGTGTAAATTCCCTGCTGAACCCACCTGATGTGATATGTCGATGTAAGACTCAATTGACAACATGATAGCTTCGGCCATGGCCCATTAATTATGTTAATTTGATTGATGTTATTTATCACAACCCCAAACCATTTCCCCCCACTATGCATGAGTTTTGAAGAGCTTGTTCCACTATGAAGTTCATTAACCTTGCCAACATAATCTTTTTCACCACTCCCACAATTACATGGTCTTGATTAGAAACTTCATAATCTTTTGCACCACTCCCACAATTGCACCACTCCCACAATTATGTTAATTTGATTGATGTTATCGATCATGTTAGAACTTGTGATATTGGCGGACTGACGGTTAAGCTTGGCGGTCTGGCGGTCTGGCAGTCTGACAGCTTGAACTTGGAGGTCTGGCGGACTAGTCTGGGCGGTTTGTATAGACGACCTTGGCGGACTAGTTCCGGCCGTGTGACGGTCTGCATCTGGCGGACTGGACTGACAGTCTAGCTGGCCTGAAGATCATTGAGTCCGCCTCTTGATAGGACAAGGAGGCCTATTCTATCCGCTATTGCGGGTTGACGGTCAGGAAGCTGAAGCCGTTGCGGATAGAGGAAGCATGATGGTTTAACCACTGTTGAGATTTGGCGATCAGGTGGTTGGAGCTGCTAAAGTCTGGTCGATATAGACGACTGACCGCTTATGGTGCTTCTGGTGGCCAGCAGCGGTCTGAAGAGTAGAGACCAGTAGATTCTTGATATGAAGCGGTTAGCTTGTCTAACCGACTCAGTTCTCGCGGTCTGAAAAAATCTATCCGCCTAGTCCGCATGTTGTAATTTAGTCTCACATCGTCTGTTGCATTCTCTCTCTATCTCCTCTCCCCTATAAATAGGAGGTCATTCGCATGTAAATTAACTTTTTTGTGAATGAAAAACCTGTTATTTAGATTTTCTCACAGATCACAACCCCAAACCATTTCCCCCACTATGCATTAGTTCTGAAGAGCTTGTTCCACTACGAAGTTCATTAACCTTGCCAACATAATCTTTTGCACCACTCCCACAATTACACGATCTTTCTTAGAAACTTCTTGATGCTTATCTTGATGCATCATTATCACACAGTGGCAAAGAAGAATGAGTTAGAAGCATCAAAAAATGACTTCACAATGAAAGAAGTGTTCTTCGACATGGAGGGAAGGAATACAGAGCGGCAGCGCTCTATCCTGGATGTGGATAAGGCAGTGTCCAGTACCTATGATGTTAACTTAGGACGCTAACGACACTATTTCTAGGACCAACTGCTCTATTAAGTATCTTTGTTTAATTATTTTTATATTTTAAGCCCTACATGTGTTGGTTTTGTAATATTTAATTAGGGTGGAAGGTCCTTTTAGCGAAGACCCAAGACTCTTTTCGTGTACTGTATAAGTGGAAGGATTCAAGACGTTTGTTTACATGCGAGCATAGGGCAAACAGCTCTGCCGCATGAGAAAGATTTCTTTGCCTCATTTGCTCTTATCAATTGGTGTTTCCCCAATTGTGGCAAGTGTGCTTATTCGTGAAAGTGGTTGTGTTAATGTTAGGTGCCAGGGTTGAAGAAGAGGGGGCAAGTGAGGGGAAGAAACGAAGGAGAAAGAAGAAGAGAAAAGAATTCAACCCATAGGGCTCCTCCAAAAACGATCTTACTCCAAGATAATCTAAATGAGATATACACAGACTTATATAGTGTCTAATTTCGAGACACGCAAGGGCACATGGTAATAACCCACGACCCAAAATACAAATGAGAAATACAATATAAAGATGACGAGTGCGTTGTGCCTGTGCATGCTCCGACGAACGTCCGTCTCCATGTTGGGATTTGTGTCCCCATCGTCTCCGTATAGACATTGACATATGCGATGTGTCATAGTGTCCTCGTCCCTTGCCGTATTCCATATTCGTAATAATTTCACCCCCTCGAAAATTCACCTTGTCATCAAAGCAGAAGAAATTTCCTGGATGCCCTGTAGCTGGAGGGTGGAGGGGCGGATGGGAGGGTAGGCTCGAGGTCGTGTACATATTGGCGACAAAGTCCATTGTCACTAGCTGTTGAGGAGGATGTAAAGCTACTGTCGGATGGGGATAGGGCGTCGCCCCTACCAAGAGGAAAAGACTCCCGCTTGAGGAAAGCACATTGTCATGCGATCCCAGTTAACATACATGTTACCGAGGGTACGCAGCCATGTGACGCCGACTATGACGCCAATTTCATCGAGCTCAAAGGAATAGAAATATGTGCAGAGAGGGCAGGGGCCCACATTCACGCGTAGGTCCGTAAAGAGGCCCCCAATGATTTTGCGGCGATCGTCGCCCAAGCAAATAACGAAGTAAGGGGAAAGAGATCGACGAATGTCTAGTTGTGTCACTGGGTCCTGAGAGATGAAATTGTGGCTGACCCCGCTGCCAATCAACACTGTCAGGGAAGTGCCATACATGGATCCAAAGAGCGTCATGGTGTGGAGGCCAGAGGTGTCGCCAACCATAAAGCACAATGCAACCGCGTGTGGGGAACCATGGAAGTTGGTGAATCATTGTCATCCCGAGCTTCAAAATCCCCAAGGCTGATCTCGGGGTCTTCTTCGCTAATGGTGATGTGGAGCTCGTTCAAAGGACAATCTTGAGTCAAGAAGTAGAGGTTTTTACAACAGAAGCATAGACCCTTAGTGCGAAGATCGTGATAGTTGGGCAGGTTGGGGAGGTGGTCCGAGATGCGGGGGAGCCATGGTATGCACCTGGGGTGGCGATTGGAAGGTAAGTAATAGTCGGGGGTGCAAAACTCCTCGATGGTTGGTCGATGTCAACGAAGGTGACATTGAAGTTCGTTTCTACCAAGCGGGTGAGATCCATGACATCGGTAATCGTTCGGGGGTGGTGGGTGTGACGGCGGAACCGGATGTGGAGAAGGATCTCGTGCATGAAAAACCCAAAGTAATGATTTGGTAGTTAGGCCAGGAATGTGCGTCACCAATGCAATAAACTTGTTGATGTAGTTGTCAAGGAGGCCTGATTGGCATACACCATACAAACATTTTACCGCCGTCCTGGAATAGCGAACATCGTAGCGGAGGATGAGGTCCTGTTGGAGTTTCGACCAAGGTTGCATCCAGCGGACCTAACTGAGGGCATCCATGCCGATTATAGATTTTTCAACATTTTGCGGCTTCGGAGTCAGATGAATGTCTAAGAATTGTTCCAAACCAATAATCCATCTCATGGTGTTGGTGTCATGAAGGAAGGAACGTCGAATGAATGGTGTGCTGTAGAAAAGCTCGCTGATGGCGGAACTGGATCCCGTGGAAGGTCCGGATGCGCACTAGAAAGATAATGGCAACTCTACGTTGGAGGTTGAGGAAGTACTTATTTGGGCGGCCGACCAGGAGGATGCCGAATTTAACATCCATCCGCAACATTAGGGCTTGGTGAGGGGCAATGAATTCCTCATGAGAGTTGAGGCGGCGAGAGATGGACATATCGATGGGGGGCTGTGCCACGGGAGCGTCTAAAGATCCCATTAAGCGAAGGCGGGGAATGCGAACGCTGGTACTGGTGGACAAAGCGCAAAAACAATGCGGGATTGGAAGAATGGGACTGCAACAGGAAGCACAGTAGGCGGAATCAGAAGAAGACGAGAGGCTGAGTCGTTCGAGCGGCAAGCGGAAGCGCGGAGCTGGACAACCTAGGAGCGGGATTACGGATCGCGAGACCATGAGCGAGGATGCTGACGAAACACGAAATGCGATCTGGAGAAATGAAGGGGACACAAGCGAGATTGATCCGGAGCAGGATCATGCTAGAGAGTCGTGGAGCAGATGTGGAAGCAGCTAGTAGGTCTTCGGGCAATGGAAATCGTGGCTGGAAGAGCGGCAGGTCAAGCCAATTGTTAGATGCTTGTGTTTAAGAAGAGAGGGAGGGGAAGAGGAGAATGAGAAAGAAGAAGAGAGAAGATTTTAGCCCATAGGGCTCATCCAAAAGTGAACTTACTCCAAGATAATCCCAATGAGATACACATATAGGCTTATATTTTGCCTAGTTTTGAGACACGCAAAGGCAGACAATAAATAACTCACGACTCAAAATTCAAATGCGATAATAAAATATAAAGCTGACAAATGCACTATACCCGTGTTGGGATCCGTGTCCTCGTCGCCTCGATCCCGACGTCGACATAGGCGTCGTGTCCTAGTCTCCTCAACCCCCACCCTCTTCCATATTTGTAACAGTTAACTTATCTTACTCTAGTGATGACCGAGTATCACGTTGCTCTTTTCTCGTAGATTTTATTATACTCAAAAATCAAAATTGCACCGTGTTAATTTATATTCCTTGGCTGATAGTTCTTATGTTGGTGAAGTTTTCTCGGATCTATTACGCATATACTAGAATTGTGAGGTGATTGGGAATTTATGCCATTTTATTTGGGTTGCGTAATGTCGTTCTCCTTTTTCTGAAGTCTTGATTTGTGTCTGAAATTTCTGTTCTGTTATAGCTGAAAGTGGGTTGTTTAATACTTTATTAGCAATTATTTTCTTTGTTTGAATACCTATTCTACTATTTTGCATGTATGTGCAGAATTTGTATGTTCTTTATAGATCTGAACATCCATGGTTTGCCGTCATAGATAGATATTTGTGAAGAGGACCTTGTGAAGGTGGGATTTCATCACCAATTTGTTTGTTTGTATTGGAAAAGCCCATGTAAAGGGCCCATTATTGGGCCCTCTTTCTTTATTTCTCTCTCCTCTTTCTTTAGTCCCACATCTTGTATAGGATTTATTCTTCTCTCCTCTTTCCTATATACATGTATTCTCCCCTTGTATTTGCACACTTAATATATACATACAAGCTTTTGGGCTATTCTCTACATGGTATCAGAGGGACTCCCTGCGGATTCCGGCTTGTATCCGCACGACTCGCCGGCGGCCTGAGTCTTGAGTCCGCCTCCCCCCCTCCTAGTCGCCTAGCTTTTGCGGCCTGCCCCTCTCCTATCCGCTCTCTCTCCTTTTTCCGTGGATCCACTCACTATTCTGGTCCTTTTATAGTCCCCCTCTCTCTGACCCGTGGGGTCCACTGCTTCCCATAGTCCGCTGCGGCCTCCTTTTGTCCGCTGCAAGCTCGGCGAACTCGCTCCCTAGCTCTGTGGTCTCCTTCTGTCTGCTGCGAGCTTGGCGACCTCGCTCCCTCTTCTTGCTCTTTTCCACTTCTTGTCGCTCTTGCGAGCTCTCTTCTGTCCGCTCTGCTTCCTCTGTCCGCTGCGGACTCCCTCCCTTTCTCCACTCTTCTGTCGGGCTTGTTCTCTTTCCCAGGCCGCACGGACTCGCTCTTCTCCTCTCTGCGATTTCCGCCTTGCGGACTGGTCCAGCCCGCCGTGGTCTCTCTCTACTCCAGCCCACTGCGGTCTCTCTCTAGTTGCCGCGGTCTACTCCATCCCGCCGCGGTCTACTCCAGCCCGCCGCGGTCTCTGTAGTCGCCGCACGTCGTCGCACGTCGCCGCGACCTTCCGAGCTCTCGCAGCTTGTCTTCTCCTTCTCCTTCTCGCCGCGCCCTGCCCTCTCTTCTCGGCGCGCGTTGTTGTGCTCTACTCGCCGCGGTCTGCTGTCTGTCTCGTTGCCGCGACCTGCCCTCTCTGCTCGTCGTCGGCTCAGCAGTCTCCTTGTCGCCAATTCTTGCGGACTGCTCCAGTCCGCCGCGGCCTCCCTCAACTCGCGCCTTGCCGAGTTCTTCTCCTTCTCGCCGCAACCTGCTTAGTCGTCGTGACCTGCCTTCTCTACTCGCAGTGGCCTGCCTTTTGCTCTGCTCCTGTCCGTTGTTGCTGCTCACTTCCTCTTCTCCAGACCGCCATGTCTTCCAGCGACTCCACTACAGCTAGCCCCACTGCAGACCGCATGGATCCTGCTCCTGAACTCCGCGATGAGCTTCAGATTACTACTCTTTCCCATCTCTGAGAAGAAGAACTTCATCCCGTGGGTTCACTCTGTTCGTCGGGCCTGCAAGCCAAGGGCCTTGCGCTTCACCTTACCCAGGGACCTCCTTCTCTTACTACTGATGACTGGCTACGAAATGACGGTCGCGTCCAGATCTGGATCCTCAACTCTCTGGAGGGTGAGTCCTACCAGATGATCATGTATCATGAGACCGCCAAAGCGATGTGGGATGAGCTCCACTCCTTGTACTCGGGCAAGGACAGCCTCCAACACCTCTTTGACATCATCGCCGATCTTCGGGCTTTGGATGTTGGCAAGGCTATGGACATGACCTCCTTTGTGGCTCGTGCTAAGACTCTCACGGAGGCCTGGATTCAGCACCAGCCATCTATCACTGATCTCGTTGCTCAGCGTGCCCAAAAGGAGGCTGTCTGCATTGCTATGATTATGGCTCGAGTCCCGCCACACCTTCACAGTATCTGGGCTCAGGTTTTGGCATCACCTGCTACCCCCTCCTTCTCGGACGTTTGCTCTATGTTACTTCGAGTACCACATCCCCTGGAGACTTCTGCACCACCATCTCCGGCCCTTCTTCAGCAGACCCTTCCTCCCTTACTTCCCCCACCATCTTCTACTCGGGGTGGTCGTACGGGCTACCGCGGAAGGGGCCGTGGTGGTCGGGGTCACCCACGGTGCTCATATTGCGGCCGAGATGGACACACTGAAGCAGTCTGTCACAAGAAACATGGCTACCCTCCTCGCCTGCCTACTGCTGCTACTGCTGATAGCTCTTCACCCAACGGTATGGATCTTGAGGTTGACTTCAGCTGCAACAACTCCAGGGGCTACTTCGCCCTCCTTCTGCTCCGGTTGCCTCCACCTCTACTGCAGGTATTGCATCCACCTCCACTACAGGTACTGCCTGTCTTTCCTCCAGTTCCCGTTGGATCCTGGACTCGGGTGCCACACACCACATCACCTCACTGTTGCCGCCAAGGTTCTCAGATGCTCCTCATCCGACGTCTATTACCGCGGCCAATGGTGCGATTGTTCCGGTCTCCGGATGTGCTGATCTCTTGATCCACCCCTCCATCTCTCTTCGCTCCGCTCTTTATGTGCCGGCATCCCCATTTAATTTACTATCTGTTGGCCGTCTTACTCATGATATGAACTGCTATATCACCTTCACCTCTTCTGGTTTTTTGATACAGGATCGGCAGACGCAGATTACCATTGGTAGGGATCGACTGCAGAACGGGCTCTACCTCTTCGATGTCTCTCCTACCGTCCTCTTCTCTGTGTCATCTAGTGATTGGCATTGCCGTCTTGGGCATGCTCCTCTACCTATCCTTCAGAAGGCGCTTCCTGACGTATCCCTTCCTTCATTTAAATGTGATTCCTGTATTATTGGCAAACAACCACGTTCTTCTTTTCCCGCACATTGTACTCAGAGCTCTGCTCCTTTTGATTTAATACATTCTGATATTTGGGGTCCGTACAAGGTTACAAGTATCTCCGGTTATCGTTACTATATAACATTTAATACATTCTTTTGGGCTTTTGTGTTAGAGACTCGTACGCAATTCTCTACTACTATCAAAACATTCCGCTCTGATAATGCCCGCGAGTACACTAGCCACGAGCTTGCCAATATATGCGCGGACTTCGGTATTGTTCATCAGACATTTTGTCCCTACACCCCTCAACAAAACGGGGTCGCAGAACGAAAGAACCGCCACCTTCTTGATGTTGCTCGATCTCCCATGCTTCACATGCATGTTCCCAAAGTATACTGACACTTTGCGGTCTCCACTGCGTGCTTTCTCATCATCCATCTCCCCTCTTCGGTTCTTCAAAATGCTACCCCATTCAGCCTTCTCTTTCCCTCCGCTCCAGCCTTTCCTCTCACACCCAGGGTCTTTGGCTGTACTTGTTCCGTCTATACCCTGGGTCCCACTATAGACAAACTGGATCCCCGAGCAGCGAAACACATTTTCGTCGGCTACTCCCGCACCCAAAAGGGCTATGTGTGTTATTCTCTAGATACCCGGAAGGTCTCTGTGTCCGCTGATGTTACCTTCCGGGAGGATCAACCCTTCTTCCCTCCTCCTTTATATATATGCTACTTACCGCCTCTTCTACCACCAACCACTCTACCACCTTCCATTCCACGGCCGGTTATCCCCGTCAACCCGCCTCTCCCCCTCCCTCTGCCCACTCCCATTACTGCTCCCCCTAAGCAGCCCGTCATTCGGTTCTACACTCGTCGCCCTCCTACTTCCGTTGCCCCTATGCAGTCGGCTTCGACCTCGGCTTCTACGTGTTCTGCTGCTCCGGTGCCTGCCTCTACAGCTCATCCGATGGCCAACTATGTTTCTCTATATCGCCTCTCTCCACCTCTTCAAACATTGGCTACTTCACTAACCTCGATCTTTATTCCTAACTCCGTACAGGAGGCTCTTCAACATCCTGGGTGGCGCGCTGCTATGGAAGAAGAAACGACTGTTCTTTTGGCAAATCAGACTTGGACCCTGGTGCCCCTTCCTCCCGGACAAAAACCAGTTGGGTGCAAATGGGTATTTGTCATCAAACATGCTCCTGATGGGACCATTGACAAACTCAAAGCTCGTCTGGTAGCTCGTGGCTTTAGGCTAGTTTTCTCTTTGATGCACTACACTTTAGAGCCACGATTGTTCATATTTGTTATTATGTCCATTCCATGTTAAGTGCAAAAATATGTATATAACTTGGACTCATCACATCAGGTAGTGAAGAACCCGGTCTCTTCACTACCTGATGTTGGAAGGAGGGTTACATCGCAAGATGTCGTTGGGCCTCTTGTCTGGTGTGCAACCGAGGAAGAAGTTTCGAAGATACTTGGGGAGATGCACTCAGGCGAGTGCGGCAGTCACTCGGGGGGAAGGACTCTAAAGGCAAGGGTGGTCAGGCAAGGGTACTTCTGGCAGACCCTGAGGAAGGATGCGACAGAGTTCGCGAGGAGATGTAAAAAGTGTCAGTTGTACGCCCCCCTCCAGCTCTTGCCCGCTCAAAGACTAAGGAGCATAACGTCGTCATGGCCTTTCGCCATTTGGGGGATGGACTTGGTCGGGCCTTTTTCCCCGGCCAGTGGACAGAGGAGGTTCCTCTTGGTCATGATTGATTACTTCTCCAAGTGGCTGGAGATCAAGGCTCTAGCTAAGGTCACTTCCCAAGTCATCAGGAACTTTGTTTGGGGAGAAATCATATGCAGGCACAGGCTACCCCGAGCGATAGTGACAGATAACAGTCCTCAGTTTGCTAGTGAGGAGTTCATCAACTTCTGCACCCAGCAGGGGATAGATCTCAGGTTTGCCTCTGTCCATCACCCAACAACAGGGTCTCGACTATGACGAGACTTTCTCTCCGGTCGCAAAGCTCAACACGGTTCGCATTCTCATCTCGGTGGTTGTCCATCGCCAATGGCCCTTACTTCAACTAGACATCAAGAATGCTTTTCTGAATGACGACCTCCACGAAACGGTTTACATGCAGCAACCTCCCGGGTTTGAGACCACGGGTGAGTCTCGGGTGTGTCATCTCCTCAAATCGCTCTATGGTCTCAAACAATCCCTTCGGGCATGGTTCGACAAGTTCAGCAAGGCTCTCCGGGAAATAGGCTTTACTCGGAGCTCGGCTGACTTCTCATTATTTACTCGCCACCAGGCAACGGGTACAATTCTCCTATTGGTATACGTCGACGACATCATCATTACTGGAGACGACTCGAACGGAATACAGGCTGTTAAGCAACATCTGAGCTTCGTCTTTCAAACTAAAGATCTGGGACACCTTCGGTTCTTCCTAGGTCTAGAGGTTGCTAGACGATCAGATGGTCTGGTCCTCTCTCAGCGAAAATTCTGCCTAGATCTCCTTCATGATGCAGGCTACTCCGGCTGCAAATCTGTGAACACTCCTATGGATGTCAATCACAAACTATGTGCTCAGGCCTTGGATTCTGATACTCTTCTACAAAATCCAGAATATTACCGTCGTCTTGTTGGGAAACTAATCTACCTAACGGTAACAAGACCTGATATATCCTTCGCTGTGGGGATCGTCAGTTGGTATATGCACTCTCCTCGAAGCTCTCATCTTCAGGCAGTGTAACGGATTCTCAGATACCTTAAGACAGCTCCTGGCCAAGGACTTGTATACAAAACCTCATCTTCAATCCCAACATTGATGACATATTCTGATGCCGATTACGCTGGTTCTCTTGATGATCGACGATCCACTAGTGGGTTCTGCACATATTTTGGAGGACATCTGATTACTTGGCGGAGAAAGAAACAAGCAGTGGTTGCTCGATCCTTAGCAGAAGCAGAATATCGGGCAATGGCTTCTGTGGTCTCAGAACTCACATGGATTGAGAGTCTCCTTGCCGACCTTGGTGTAAGGCTCTCTTCACCAGCTCTCCTCCTATGTGACAGTCAAGCTGCTATACATATAGCCAAGAACCCGGTCTTTCACGAAAGAACGAAGCATATTGAGGTAGATTGTCATTTCATCCGAGAGAAAGTCCACATGAAGAAGATCGAACTCAAGCATGTTCCGGGTATTGAACAGGTCGCGGACGTCCTCACAAAGGCTCTACCAAGTACCCTCTTCTATCAATGCCTATCCAAGCTTGGCGCATACGACTTGTACGATCCAGCTTGCGGGGGAGTATTGGAAAAGCCCATGTAAAGGGCCCATTATTGGGCCCTCTTTCTTTATTTCTCTCTCCTCCTTTTTTAGTCTCACATCTTGTATAAGATTTATTCTTCTCTCTTCTTTCCTATATACTTGTATTCTCCCCTTGTATTGGCACACTTAATATATACATACAAGCTTTTGGGCTATTCTCTACAGTTTGTTTTCTTCGTTATGGTAGTGCAACCGAATGCTACCTTGGAGCAATCTCAGCTTCCAATTCCCCGGGGGTGATTTGAGAAATTGTAGGAACAAATGACACAACTTGTACAAGATAGATAATAAACTCTAAATAGGCCTAGGATCAGATGCCTAACTATGACCTGTTATAATTCTGAGGTTAAAACATGTAAAGAATCTCACGATGAGGTTGATTCAATAGGCAATAGTTGATCGAACTGATGACACTGATCTCCTAGGAGATAGGACGTGAAGGATGCTGGGGGTGATATTTTAGCCACATGACTTTTGAGGTAGGTCATTCATTATCTGATGATTAGAATGAGTACAGATTTTTTGTCAAACCTTGGATTACGATAGGAGAGAACTAGAGAGAAGGAAACTAAGGAGAGAACCAGAGAGGAATTAGGGTTAGGGAGGAAGGAGGAAGGAAATATCTTGAATATTCTTGAATGCCTCCAAAAGAGAGGGCCCCCGGGTATAAATATACCCGGGCCCAAGAGGGGTCGGCCGGCCCCTCCCACGGGGCTGAACCGGATGGGTTCAGCCCCAAATCGCCGACTTTAGAGAGTGGGGGCTGAACCGGATGGTTCAACCCCGTTGCCACCTGTCGTCTTCTTCTGCCTGCGAGCGTATGTACGCCCAAAGAACTGAGTCATGTTCGGGGGCGTAACATTCCCCTCTCCATCAAGAACCAGCTTGTCCCCAAGGTGGTAGTCCGGGTAGAGCTCCCTGAACTCCAATAGATCCACCCAAGTATTGTGTGTTGCTGACAAGTGCTTCCATTTGACAAGGAGCTCAGACGCAGTTCGCCTGCGATTGTGGCTTCTGGAAGGAAAGTGCTGGCCTGAATTGTGTCACTGAGCTTCTGTTTAAGGAGGGACACATGGAATGTTAGATGAATACGCGATCCCTCTGGAAGGGCCAAGGTGTATGTGATAGGACCCACACGGCGGATGATACGAAAGGGCCCATAGTAACGAGGAGTCAGTTTTTGCTTCGTCCGACGGGCTACGGGCACTTGTCTGTAAGGTCGGAGCTTGAGGAAGACTTCATCGCCAACGACGAACTCCCTTTCCTTGCAATGCTTGTCGGCTTGGGCCTTCATGCGATCTTGTGCGGTCCGGAGGTTCTTATGCAAAGTGGCTATAGTACGGTCCCGGTCTTTGAGTGCCCGATCCACGGCCGGGACTGCTGTGCTGCTCGGTTCATAGCTGCTCAAGGCGGGAGGAGGACGACCATAAACGACCTCGAATGGGGTCATCTTGCTGGCGGAATGGTAGGAAGTGTTGTAGCAATATTCAGCTTAGTGTAGCCAACTGGTCCATGCTCGCGGCTCATCCATCACGAATCATCGGAGGTATGTTTCCACACCCCGATTGAGAACCTTGGTCTGGCCATTTGTCTGGGGGTGATTTGTTGTACTGAAGCGTAGGCAAGTCCCCTATAATCGAAAAAGCTCCCGCCAAAAATTGCCCACGAATGTCGGATCCCGGTCGAAAATGATAGTGCGCGGTATGCCGTGGAGGCGGACAATTTCTCGAACAAAGAGAGTGGCGACGGACTCATCGGTGTACGGATGGCTCAACGCCAAAAAAATGTCCATATTTCGAGAGCTTGTCGACCACGACCAATATAACTGTCTTTCCCTGAGACTTGGGCAACCCGTCGATGAAATCCATGGACAGTGTCTCCCAAATGAGGCGCGGTATCTCCAGAGGGGTGTAAGCAAGCCGACTGGAGAGGTCGTCTCATATTTCTACCATTGACATATCTCGCACTGTCGCACAAACTGCTGGATGTCGCGCCGTAATCCCATCCAAAACACATTCGCCCATACTCGTTGAAGAGTCTAGAGCATTCCCGCATTACCACCTGTCGGGGAAGAGTGGAACTCGTGCATCATAACTGACTTTCAGGCGGACTGTGGTGGAATGACCACTCGGTCCTTGATAATAAAGTCTGTCATTCATCAGCTGGTAGCCCGATGTAGTGGGCTGCCCCTGTCGAAGGGCCTCCACGATGACGCGCAGTGCGGGGTCTCGCATGATCTCCTCCTGAATATCATCTAGAGAGTCGAGCAGGGGACCCAAAAGTTGGCCGATGGAACTCTCCGGTAAGCGGGATAAGGCATTAGTAATCACGTTCTCCTTGCCCTGCCGGTAAAGAATCTCATAATCACAGCCCAACAGTTTTGTCACCCACTTCTGCTGAAGCGGAGAGGAGACACGATGTTCCAAGAAGTGCTTCAAGCTCTGATGATCTGTACAGATTGTGAAATGTCGCCCCAATAAGTAAGGCCGCCACATGGCCATCGCATGAATGATCGCCAGCATCTCTTTCTCATACGTGGAAAGCCCCAGGGTACGGGGTGCCAACGCCTTGCTGTAGAGGGCCAGTGGCCGGCCCTCCTGCATCAACGCCGCGTCGATACTCGCGCCGGAGGCATCGGCTTCGAGCACAAATTCTTTGTTGAAATCGGGGAGGGCGAGAACCGGAGTGGTCGTCATGGCCCTCTTAAGGGTCTGGAATACTGCTTCCGCCTCCTCCGACCAATGGAAGACTTCTTTCTGTAATAATTGAGTCAGGGGGCAAGCAATCTTTCCATAATCCTTGACAAATCGCCTGTAATAACCAGTGAGGCCCAGGAAGCCCCGTAATGCTCCGACCGTATGAGGACGAGGCCACGATAGCATGCTCTCGATCTTCTTGGGATCAGCCTTGACACCGCTTGCGGAGACCAAATGTCCCAGGTACTCCACCTCCTCTTTCCCGAATGAACACTTAGACTGCTTGGCGTATAGCTGGTGCTGGCGGAGGATGGTGAAAACGTGCTCGACATGTCCCAAGTGCTCCTCCCAACTGGTACTGTAGATGAGGATATCATCAAAAAAATCAGCACTGATCGACGGAATAGAGGACGAAAGATCTCGTTTATGACGGCTTGGAACATGGACGGGGCGTTGGTGAGCCCAAAAGGCATCACCAGGAACTCATAGTGTCCATCATGCGTACGCAAAACTGTCTTGTATATGTCCGCCTCGCACATCCGAATCTGATGGTAGCCCGATCGAAGGTCGAGCTTGGTAAAGAGGCGAGCGCCGTGCAGTTTGTATAACAATTCCTCGATCAGAGGAATGGAGAACTTATCCTTGATAATTGAGTTGTTCAGACTTCGGTAGTCCACACAAAATCGCCACGACCCGTCCTTTTTTTGACTAGGATGATGGGAGACGAAAAGGAGCTAGTGATGGGGCGGATGATTCCGGCGGTAAGCATTTCCCTGACGCTGCACTCTATCTTAGTCTTCTGGATGTACGGGTAGCGGTACGGCCAGATGCTGGTGGGTTCAGCGCCCGTCTTGAGCTATATCTGATGATCTCTGAACCGCGATGGTGGGATAGTGCAGGGTGTCTAAAATATATCGACATACTGGGTCAGCAGCGCCTGCACCTGAACTGGTATAACTGGAGGAGCGGTGGGAGCCGGTGTGACCTCCATAATCACTGCCATCGTGCTGCCCTGATTCTCTAGTCGCTCTAAACTCCGAAGGAAAACTTCCTTCATCGGGGAAGATTTTAGGCCCCCAGACAGTACTGCTTCCCATGCTATAAGAACTTCATCGTCATCTGATCCCAGTCAAATGTAACCCGCCTCAGTTGCTGCAGCCACTGAACCCCAAGCACCATGTAGAAGCCCCAGATAGGAAGAAGATAGACGTCTGTGCGCCCTGAGTACCCCTGTATTTGTAACTCCACCCCCTTCAGAACTCCCTCGCACTGAAGTTTGCTCCAATCGGCCACCATGACATGAAAAGCGGCTCCCTTATCAATCACGTGCCCCACTCGTTGTGCTACATCGGGATGAATAAAGTTGTGGGTGCTTCCACTCTCCACCAAAATCGTCACCTTCTCCTGACTAATCTTCCCTGCGATTCGCATGGTGAGGGGGAGCGCTGCATCCTTCCATCGACTGTATGGATACCCCAAACTCTGCCAAGTCTAAGTCCCCCTCCAACTCTGACTCGGGGAAAAGCTCGGCCTCTACATCCTCATGTAGCATGTAAACCTATATCTTTTGACATTTGTGACCTGGCATAAACTTTTCGTCGCAGTTGAAGCAAAGTCCTTTCTCCTTCCTCGCCTGTAGCTCGGTCCTTGATAATCATGTCCCAGTTGGCTTGCCGGCCGCCGGCAGCTCTCGCCCGACAGTCGCGGGTGTGCGGGTTCCCTGCCTGTTGAATCACTCCTCCTGAATGCGGGCCAAGCTAATGACATGGTTCAGACTACGAGGCGTATATGCATGCACCTCATCACGTAAGTGGTCCTTCAGTCCTGATACAAAACAGCTGAGTAATGTCCTCTCTTCCCAGTGTACCCGATTTGTCAGTTTTTCGAACTCCGAACGGTACTCCAACATTGTTCCCTTCTGACGCAGCTTTTGCAGGAGAGCCTCTAAGTCCTCATACTCCAACGACGCGAATCTGGTGGTGAAACCCTCCACAAAATCTGTTCAGGGCACGTAGTCCATGCCCCTCAAGAACTACTGCGTCCACTGAAAGGTGTCATCCTCCAAGTGGAAGGACGCTAGCCGCACCCATTGGCCCTCCCGAACCTCTTGATAATTGAAAAAAAGCTCAGCCTTCTGCACCCATTCTAAAGCGTCCCCTCCTTTGAATTTAGGAAAATTCATGTGTGTCAATTTTGGAGGCATGTATGCTCGCGGGGAGGCTTGACCTTGCCATCCTTGTTCCTGCCCATACCATGTCTGTCTTCGCGTTTCCATAGGGCCGAGATTTGCCCCCGGGAAGTCTTGAGTTTACTGGCCGCCCCAATGAGTGCCCGGTCTGAAGCCCCCCGGAAGAACGTCACCACGAGGGTGGGGTAGGAGACCTCCCGCACCTCCTATCTGCATTCCTGGAGCCTGTCCGGACCTGCAGTGCTCGCAGCTGACCCGTCCCCGAGGAGTGTGTGCGGATCCCCACTCAGGAGCCCCGATCGAAGGCCCGCGATTTCCCCAGACCGCTGTCGCACCTCCCTCCATGCCGCCGACCGAGCCGCTGGATCCGACCCCCACGCGCACCGGATCGACCGATCCCGGTATCTCGCCGGCCAACAACGCGTGATGTTGCGATGCAAACCTCTCTTCGGTTGGATTTCCCAAACCGCCGCCTTCCTCATGTACCGTGGCCTTCCCTTTCAGATTTTGCGATAACAAGGTTTTGATTTCTTCCATGCGGGCGTCGATCCGTTCCTCTAACCGCTGCTTGGACGCCCTCATCTCTTCCTCGATGGCGGCCACCGGATCCGTCAATCCGATGTAGTTTTCCTCTAGGGTTTCCAATCAATTGAGTTCTTCTTGCGAGCGGGTGTCACCATGGCCGTAGGATGAATGCTCTGATACCAAATGATAGGAGAGAACTAGAGATAAGGAAACTAAGGAGAGAACTAGAGAGGAAGGAGGGAAATACCTTGAATGTTCTTGAATGCCTCCAAAAGAGAGTGCCCCCGGGTATAAATATACCCGGGCCCAAGAGGGGCCGGCCGACCCGTCCCACGGGGCTGAACCGGATGGGTTCAGCCCCAAACCGCCGACTTTAGAGAGTGGGGGCTGAACCGGATGGTTCAGCCCTGTTGCCACCTGTCGTCTTCTTCCGCCTGCGAGCATATGTACGCCCAAAGAACTGAGTCATGTTCGGGAGCGTAACAGATTACAAATATTTTTTGACAAGAATAGATGTAAAATGGTTGTTCTAAAGCTGAAGGAGTTTATGGTAGTCCGTGGCATAAGAACTTGTGATGGAAAGAAATATTTCAGAAGATGGGCAAGAAGAAATACCTCATGATGAGTAGTTTTGTCCCAGATAGTTACAAGCAATATTTATACTTAGGTTTGTAGAGATTCAGGCAATCTTCTCTTAGTGCGGAAGTTTATGTTTGGTAAACAATGATGTTGTAGTGCAGCTAAATTGAGTTGTAGGAGTAGAATATATTTAAAATTTGCGAGGCCTGAACGTGGAGATAACTGAGATAGTGGAATTGTAGCCTTTGTTTTGCCTCAATGATGTTGTCAAATTAGCCACCAATGTAGAGATGCAGTTGTTGAGAAACAAGAAGCCCCCTTTAAGAGATATATGGAAGGTAACGGAACAAGTTCGTGGTATTAATTCTTCTGTAAAGTTGAGCAAGGAAAAACCAAGAAGAAGCCTAATTTTTATGGGTTTCTGTTCGGTTTTGAACCCGGTCGAGCCACATAATAGAGTTGTAGTCTACACACCCCAACCAGCTCCCCGCGCTCAGTTTTGTTCGGGTTGCAACCCTATTATGTGGCTCGACTGGGTTCAAAGCCGAATGAGCGGCCCATAACACTAATCCTCCCAAACCTCATAGAGGCTCGTGATCAAATGTTTCAATTTTAACGACCAAAATCACAATATTTGATGCATTATTTGCTTTGGTTCAACCTAGCCTAGTATACACTGAACCTCCTAGTTATATAGTTTTAAGGTGTCCTGCGGGTATGAGGAGATTGATCACCCACCAGATTTACCCCCACCCATAGCTCCTTTAACTACGATGTTCCTAATTTTTTTTTTACTCGTGAAAAAATGCCTAAAATATTTGTAGGTCCAAAGTATTATTTAAGCCTAGTAACCATTCCTCCAAATTTTTTGTAAGATTTAATTTATACCTGCATTTCCTTTCATCTAGAAGCTTGACATCCTAGAAGCTTGCCAGAAGCTATCTTTGTTTGGGCTTCACTGGCCCAAAGACACTCACCCTCATAGGATTCAGAATGTTACATGCACTCCAACATTCACTTGGTTCGTCCTTGAACCACGCATGATACTGCAAGAAGCCTTACTCTGATATTATTTGTAACGACTCGACCAATAATATTGGAAGTATTGTATGCTTTAGTTCAGAACCCACTCATAACTTAACATCACAATTTTATCCTTTTTTTGAGGTGTGATATGAGTACTTCCTAGAAGATTAGTCATTTAGAATTACTTCGACCCAGAGCTCACTTTACTGTGGAGTTTCTGAATGTACACATTCGATATTTGAAGGTTTTTTTTATTACTTTGACTCATTAACTTTTTCTCTAATATTGATATGAGATTCAGTTCATTTTTGTTACTTCTTTTTCACCTAAAAGCCTGCTAGGAGGTATATTTGTCCAGACTTCACTACTCAGGTCGTAATGTACAGTAGTACAAGATTATGGCATGCAGTATCATCCGGGGCGATGCATTCCTACCGTCGAGCGGTAGGGGTGACAGTCTGGATTGCCCTTAGGCGATCCAGGTTTTTAATGGGGTAATTGATCCCGGTTCATGCCTTACTTTCCTTTATTATATATATTCTCTATAAAGTGTTGAGTTGCAAGCTGAGTAGTACTCTGAGACTCTTATGGGGCTCATGCGAAGTGTTATTATAAGTTGTCAACAATCCTTTTTATACAGACTTGTACTTGCAGGTAAGTTGATGCTGGGGTAAGTGGAGCCGCCCCAAAATTAAAAAATATTATGAAGTGTCTCATCTTACTATTTAATATTGTTTGTATTTGGAACTAATTTTTTTTATTTCAAAGCAATGTAGGGTCATGAGGTCCATTGAACTATTGAGTTGATGTACTCTTAAGTGTGTGTGAACTCAGTTATTACTCTATTCTATGAAATGTTTTACTTTTGGTGTGCATGAAATGTTACATACACACCAACATTCACTTGGTTCGTCCTTGAACCACACATTATACTGCAAGAGGTTTGACTCTGATATTATTTGTAACGACCCGACCCATAATATCGTAAGTATTGTATGCTTTAGTTCAGAACCCATTCATAATTGAACATCACAATTTTATCCTTTTTTTGAGGTGTCATATGAGTACTTCCCAAGAGGTTAATTGTTGAAACCCGAAAACTAGTTCAACTGAGTTCGAACCAAGGGGGTGATCGAAGGTTACTGATTTATTGGTTGACCCACGTGAGACATAATAAGAAGAAGCTAGGGAGAATAAAGAACCGCTATGAACTGCCTACAAACAAGACTTGCATGCTGCAATAAAGAGATCCCGCCACACACCCGGAAGTCTATAGGAACTTCCCCTTCTACAGCCAATACTGAGCTCGACATAAGAGAGGCAAACACTGAACTTGGCCCCCATAGGGGTGGTGGTGAAGATGCCTTCTACTTGTGCCCCAGGGTACTATTTATAGGCAAATCCAAAGGTAGGGGGTATGGCCTGCGAATAGCCGCTCCTGCCTTAACCAAAATGATATTTATACGCCTAAATGGCCTGAGACGAGGTAAAATTTTGAACTCGCCCCTGCTGGACGAGGTGGTCTGAACTCACTTCTGTTGGGCGAGGTGTTCTGCACTCGCCCCTACTGGGCGAGGTGCTCTGAACTCGCCCCTGCTAGGCGATGTGATCTGAACTCGCCCCTACTGGGAGAGGTGACCTGAACTCTCCCCTGTTTGGCGAGGTGATCTGAACTCGCCCCCTACTAGGTGAGGTGATCTGAACTCGCCCCTGCTGGTCTAGGTGATCTGAACTCGTTCCTACTAGGCGATGTCTTCTAAAATGTCCTTAGACATTTCTGATCTCGACGAATTACGGGTTATACATTAATCATTTCAGAGTTACTTTGACCCAGAGCTCACTTTACTGTGGAATTTCTGACAAAACTATGCTCCTTGATCTAAATGTACACATTCGATATTTGAGGGTGTAAATTATTATTTAGGCCCATTAATTTTTTCTTTAATATTGATATGAGATTCAATTCATTTCTGTAATTTCTTTTTCACCTACAAGTCTGTCAAGAGGTATATTTGTCCAGACTTCACTACTCTAAGGTCGTACTGTGCAGTGGTAAAAGATTATAGCTTGCAGTATCATCCAGGGCGATGCATTCCTACCGTCGAGCGGTAGGGGTGACAAGCTGGATTGCTCTTAGGCGATCCAGGGTTTTAATGGGACAATTGATCCCGTTCCGTCCCTTACTTTCTTTTATTATATATATATTCTCTATATAAGTGCTGAATTGCAAGCTGCATAGTACTCTGAGACTATTATGGGGCTCATGCGAAGTGTTGTTATAAGTTATGAATAGTCCTTTTTTAAGCAGCCTTGTGCTTACAGGTAAGTTGACACTGGGGTAAGTGGAGCCGCCCCCAAACTAAAAAAATATTATTTAGTATCTCATCTTACTGGTTGATGTTGTTTGTATTTGGAACTACTTTTTTTTATTTCAAAGCAATGCCAGGGTCATGAGATTTGTTAAGAGATAATGAGTAAGCCCATGTATAGTTTATTTAGTCCCACATTGTAGATGTAAAAGACTCTCCCTCTCTTTCTCTCTATTGTACAACCCCGTATCCGGCGAGTGAGGTCAGCAGGGGGCCAGGTCAGCCGAGCCCAGCCCGAGCCCTGGGCGAGCTGGGTCCTGGGCGTCGAGTACACCCGACGCCCCAGCCCGGGCGACGAGTTCACTCGGCGCCTCCAGCCCGACGTCGAGTGAGTCGAGTCCACCCAACGCCCCAGCTCGGGCGACGAGTTCACTTGGCGCCTCCAGCCCGGCGTCGAGTGAGTCGAGTCCACTCGACGTCCCTGTCCCGGCGTCGCGAGCCCAGCTTGCCTCGGCAACCAGTCCAGCTCGCCTAAGGCAACCAGAGAACCCCGACCCGCAGTGGAGTTCGTCGAGTCCAGTTCGACGAACTACGGGCCGTTCGTCGAGGCCGTAGCAGGCGAGTAGGGCAGGCCGGGTTCGAGCTCGCCAAATTATCGAGCTGAGGCGGCGAGTGCCAGCTCCATCGGGCACTCGCCGCTCTTGCCGAGCAGTGGCAGTGGGGGGCTGAACGCCCTGTTTTGTGTGGGGTGTTTTTTACAATTTTGCCCCCGAGGGCTTGCCTATAGACAGTTAGAACAGCGGAGTCTCGCTGTTGGCAGACCCAGGTGGCCTGCACTTAGCTGTTCCAAACAACGGAGGTTGGCTGTTTGCAGACCGTTTTCAGGAATCTATAAATAGGACCCAAGGGGTATCTCAGGGGGCAGGCTCACTGGTGCCCGGTCTTCTAGCGCTCTCTGGGATACCTTAGCTTCAGTACCTGGCTAAGGAGGGGAAGCGCTCTAAGAACTTCCGGGTGTGTGGAGGGACCTCCGTGCTGAAGCCTTGGATCTGTCCCTAGTTCTTCTTCCTTGGTCTTTCGGGTTCGTGGGAGAGAAGTACGTGTGCGATCACCCCTTCCCCAAGGGTGAACCCCTCGAGACCGAATTCTCGGTTTCAACATCTATAGAAGTGTATGTACTCATGTATTTGAAGTTAATAAAATTGTTGTGTGATTTTCTCTCACATACATCATTCTCTACATGGTATCAGAGGCACGGTCCGGTTTTTTCTCTGCTCCCAACGGATAGCTTTCTTCTAACCACCGGTCTCCTGTCTATCCGCAGTCTGCTGCAGACTCCCTCTAACTGCTATCAGTCTGCTGCGACCTGCTTCTCCTCGCCGCGGTCTTCTCTGCTTGTCGCGGTTTGTTCTCCTCAGCGCAGACTTCTCTGTTTGTCGCGGTTTGTTCTCCCCGTTCGCCGCGGACTGCATCCTGTGTTCGATTGCGGCCTCGGTTCCTGCTCGCCGCAACCTGCCTCTATTTGCCGCAGACCCTCTTCTCTGTTCGTTGTGAACTGCATTCTCTGTTCGTTGCGGACTTGGCTCCTGCCCATCGCGACTTGCGTCTCTTCATAGGAGACGGTGCTTTCACTGTTCGTTGCGGCCTGCTTCTTTTGTTCGTCGCAGACTGCCATCTCTGATTGATGTGGCCTGGGCTCCTGCTCGCCGCGGCCTGCTGGATTCTTCTTTATTCGGTGCAGACGGCCTTCTCTGCTCGTCACGGCTTGTCTTCGCTATTCGCTGCGGACTCCTTGCCGCTGCGACCTGTGCCTTAGTTGTCGCGGATAGCTTCTCCTCTGTTCGCTACCCGCTGCGACCTTCTTTCCTTAACCGCGGATAGCTTCTCCCAGCTCGCTGATTGTGTCCGCGCGACTTGTATTGGCTGTAAGGGCTTGCCGCTGTGACCTTCCTTTCCTGGCCTCCATGGACACTGCATCACCCTCTCTTCCCGCGTGTGCTGCCCCACCGTCTGAGGTTCGAGATGAGCTTCGTATAACCATCATCTCTCTCAGCAGGAAGGCTAATTTTGTTGAATGGGTACATTCGGTCCGTTGTGTTCTACAAACCAAGGGTCTTCTCCACCATCTCACTCGGGCGAAATCTGCTGAGCCCACTGATCACTGGCTCCGTGATGACGGGCGGGTCCAATCATGGATGCTTAACTCAATGGACGCTGAGCCCTACCACATGGCCATGTATTATGAAACGGCCAAGGAAATGTGGGATGAACTGCATTCTCTCTACTCTGGAAAAGACAGTTTACAACACTTGTTTGATATTATCTCTGCCCTCCAATCACTGGACCCTGGCCCCACGGGCGACTTAACTTTCTTTGTCGCAAAGGCTAAATCTCTGGTAGAAGCCTGGATACAACATCAGCCCCCTCCACCGATCTGGATATTCAGCGGACACAAAAATGTTGTTGGGATCACGATAATGATGGCCTGAGTTCCCAATCATCTTCACAGTGTCAGAGCTCAGATCCTTTCCTCTTCCGTTACGCCTTTCTTATCTGATGTTTGCTCCATGGTGCTCAAGGTCACCCCACCATCAGGTCAACGTCGACAAAGGGAATGTCGTGGGAGAGGACGGACCGGCTGGAAATGGGAGGAGGAGTTGTCCCGGAGGGAATGGACGGAGGCTCGACGCCGAGGAGAGATCCGCCATCCGTCGATGAGCCGGAGGCGTACACGGCGGAAACTACGGCGGCGTACGCTTGAAGGGAGTCAATCTTGGCGTGAAGGGTGAGGAGGGAGGCGTGTATGGAGGCGACAAGTTTTTCTTGAGTCTCGATGCGACGGCTCAGAGCTTTGGAGGCGTTATCTGGATCAGGGTCTCCAGAGGAGCGAATGGTGGGAGTCATGGGTTGGAGATGTCGAACGGCAGCCGGGAGTGGGCGAATTTGGTGATGGTCGACAAAAACAGAGGGGTGGGGGTCTTCTTGCGTCAGATCTGGGCGCAAACCCTGCGGATGGGAGGACGGACAGCCACTTGGAGCGACACACACACGAAAGATGTCGCTAGTGGGGATATCGGTGGCCCCGGAAGCCGGCATTGACAGGCATGCAAGTGCGTGGTGGTCGAAGCGGTGCGGAAAGGATCGCGACAAAGGCACGCAGAATGGCGGAATCGGGCGCGGAAACGGAGCCGAGTGCGATCTCGATCACATACGGCTAGATGGCGGGCGATGAGGCAAGTCAGACCAAATTGATACGATCCCGGAGAGGAATCCGACAAGGGAGAGGTCCGGCGGTGGTGAGAGAGAGAAAGAGGAGGGAACGAGAAGAAAAACTAAGGAGAAACCCTAAATTCCATACATCCAAGCATAATGAAAAAAGATACAACACAACTCCTTATAGGTGTGGGGCGCGGATAATGAAAAGCAGTGCAAAAAATAAAGCGTACACATAAGAGAGTACAACATAACAGAATGCAAATAAGATAATCGTGTTGGCGGCGCGTCTTAAGGCTCTCCTTCTCGAGACGGACCCGTCATCATCTTTCTCTGCGTGTGGACTCGCCACGACGTCTCGTTGGCATGTGCGTGTCTCGTCCGCATGCGCAACTGTAACACTCTGTTTGTTTGGGCTGTTGGCATTTTGGAGCGTTGGGAGTTTACTTTCTATTATTTAATTATTTGTGTGCTGGGTATTTTCTTGTTGCATGTCACACGATGCTAGCCCCAAAAAAACATTTATCTTTGAGAAATGATTTTTCAGTAAAGCTTAGAAGAATTCATGATGATTTGTAGTTTGGTCCTTCTGACCTCTTTCATATTTTCCAATTGGTCCGGAACCATTTCTAATAATTTTTCTTGTTTGTTGCAGGTCCTTGTCAAGAATGTCCCACCTGATCCAGATGAGTCAATGAGTGAGCTTGTAGAGCACTTTTTCCTTGTCAATCATCCTGATAACTATCTAACCCATCAGGTATTATGCATCCATATTTTAAGATAACGTGTATGATAAGTTGCTTCCGTTTCTTATTTGAAATTATCAATTCATTGTGTAAAATTGTTAGTCCTCGATAGCAAAATTTCAACATCTACCAGTCTACCACCCATCAGATTAATTCCATTTATTATTCACCTTATACTTTGTTTTGAGAGGCCTCCCTAACGGGTTAAGTTTCAGAAAAGAAAATATTTGTTGAATAATACATACCAGTAGGATCACTATTGTATCAATTCTCGTGACCTTTCATGGCATGCATAAATATCAGATGATTTTTTGTCTATATTTATATCACATAGGTTGTATATGACGCCAACAAACTTGCTAAGATGGTCAAAAAGAAGAAAAACATGCTGAATTGGTTGGACTTCTATCAGCTGAAGTTTGAAAGAAATTCATCTACAAGACCAACTTGCAAGGCCAGTTTAACTCAAGTGTTTGTTCTTATCTTTCTATATTTTCATAGATGTGTACCAATTTTCTGTAACATATTCATCTTAATTAGGGAAATTAATATTTTCTGATTTTACTTTTACCAGATTGGTTTTCTTGGGTTATTTGGTAAAAAGGTGGATGCAATTGAATACTACTCAACTGAGATTGGCAAGCTATCTAAAGAAGTAAGTCTTGCATCAAGAGTTACTTAATTTAAGAAAAAACTATTCAAGAAACCTCTGTTCTTTTTTAAATGATACAAACTTCATAAATGTCCTGAATTTCGTAAGTGCTTTGCTTACAGTCACAAGTCACAACTATAGCCACTTGGTTGTGGAGTGCTTACACTATGCAGTTCAATTTTCTAATCGTTATTTTTTCTTTGAGTTTTCTTGAATTGTTACATACATGCTTCTGACGGATTTCCCCCACTGCAAGAAAGAAACTACGAGCCATTGCCTTGTGTTGCAAAAAGTAAGTTTTCCTTCATTCCCTTATCATATATATAACATGTACAAGCATGTTAACTGCACACTACTAATTGAACACCAACATTCCTCCTCAAGGCGGGCGAAAGATATTCATTAAGTCTATCTTGTCATATTTCCTAATCATTTCTTTCGAGCTAAAACCTTTGGTCAAATAATCTGTGGCCTGATTCTTGGTCGAAACGTGACTAAGCTCCAGTAGTACACTATCCAACTTCTCTTCTATGAAGAACCTATCGATCTCGATATGCTTGGTTCTATTATAGTGGATCAGATTGTTTGCAATACTAATGGCTGTCTGGTTGTCACACCACAAGCTAATCTCATCTCCTCGATCCAATTTCAGGTCCATCAGTATTCCCTTTAGCCACAGAAGCTCAGCAACCCCCATTGTCATAACTCTATATTCTGTCTCTGTCGCCGATCTAGCCACCACTGACTGCTTCTTGCTCCTCCAAGAGACCAGGTTGCCTCCTATGAATATGCAGTAGCCCGAAGTGGACCTCATGTCATCTGCACAACTAGCCCAATCAGAGTCATAGCAACCCTCAATATTCACATGCCCGTTCTTCCTGAATAGCAACCCCTTTCCGAGGGCAGTCTTCGAGTACCGAAGGATCCGGTGCACACTATCCATGTGCCCCTTTCTAGGGTCATGCATGTGTGTGACTCAAGTAAATTAGCTTCCCAACTAATTTCTGATACATTTCCCGATCGACATGTTCACTGCCTCAGCACCCAATTTACACTTCGGGGTCGATTGGTGTTATAGTAGGCTTGGGCCCCAACATTCTTGTCTGTGTGAAGAGATCCAAGGCATACTTCCTCTGGGACAGAACAATTCCCTTTACACCATAAGCAATCTCAATCCCAAGGAAGTATCTAAACAAACCCAAATTCTTTACCTCGAACTCCTTGCCTAACGCCTCCTTGAGGCGGATAATCTTCTGTTCGTTGGCCCCTGTGATCATCATGCCATCAACATACACTACAAGCATGGTGATGCAGTGACCTTAATTTTTCCTGAAGAACACCGTGCGATCAACATTAATTTGCTGATATCCCATCCCAATCATAGTCTTCCTGAATCGGTCAAACCATGCACGTGAGGACTGCTTCAATTCATAGAGGTCTTCAGTCTACAAACTTTGCCTTCTGTCTTGGTTGTGCTAAAACCAGGTGGTATCTCCATATACATTTCCTCAACCAGATCTCCATGAAGGAATGCATTCTTCAAATCTAGTTGGTGCAATTTCCATCCACCATTTATTGCCAGGCTGATCAGAGTCCGAACGGTGATCATCTTTTCCACGGGTGCAAATATCTCATTGTAATCGATGTCATATGTCCGGCTGTACCCCTTGGACACCAGTCGAGCCTTGTAGCACTCGACCTGTCCATCCAGATTCTGCTTCATGGTGAAAACCAACTTGCACCTGACAGTCCTCTTGTCTTTTGGTAGCCGTGTTAGCTCCCAAGTCTTGTTTTTCTCAAGAGCTCTCATCTTCTCCTTCATTGTTGCTTGTCACTTTGGATCGGCTTTGACAACCTATCAATTGTTAGGTACAATAATACTATCCAAAGATGCAATGAATGCTCCATGAGAAGAAGAGATATTATCATAGGAGACAAAAGAAGTAATATCTCGATGATATCTATTAGGAGGATTGCCCGCATTGCTGCGAGTGATCCGCTGGACCGTAACAGTTGGGGATGGAGGAGTAGAAGGAATGATCTCACCAGAGAGTGACGATGGTGGTAGAGACACTCCAGGAGTAGAAATTGACGTAGATGAGGGACTAGACACTGACACTGGAGGCATATGTACTGGTTCTTCAGTTCGCTTCTCTTTCCTATGATATGTAAGTAGCTCCCCTTGAGTCGTAGGCCTCACACCTCTCGCTTCCTCCGCCTGCTCCTCCCTCATGAATCCTTCTTGCCATACTTCCAAATATGTCACCAAACTCGCCCCTTCTCGCCTCATGTTTTCAGTATTTGGCAGTTCTGGTGTAGGTGAGGCCTCCTCCTCTCTGTAGTACTGCTCCAACTCTCTAAAGTGGACATCCATGCTCACAAAAATTCTTTTCTCCGTTGTACTCCAGCACACATACCCCTTCTGAATGCCAGAATAGCCTACAAAAATACACTTGAGTGCCTTCACATCAAGTTTTCCGACATTCGGTCTGCTGTCCTTCACGAAGCACACATAGCCAAATACTTTTAATGGAATCATTCTCCCATTATGTCTCTGCAACTTCTGACACGAGGATTTCTACCTAAGAATCTGTGATGGCATTCTATTGATCAATTGTATTGCAGTTAACACTGCATACCCCCCCCCCCCCCCCACACACACAAACTCTGAGGGACCTTCATATTGAGCATCATACTCCATGTCACCTCCATAAGATATCTGTTTTTGCGTTCCGCCACTCTATTCTATGCAGGTGTATATGCATAAGTGGTCTAATGCAATATTCCATGGGCTGATAGGTACTCTGTCAATGCTCTATTAGTGTACTCTGTTCCATTATCCGATCTTAGTACTTTTATCACTTCGACGTACTGTGTTTGAGCGTGCTTTTGAGAATCCCGAAAACAATTAAAGACATCACTTTTAGTTCTCATCAAATATAACTAAGTGATACACGAAACACAATCAATAAATTTTACAAAATTCCTATAATCATTCAAAAAACTTACGACAAGGCCCCCATACATTAGAGTGCACAACATCAAAAACATAAGAGCTCTTCGGAACCGTGCTCATATGAGAGCTTCTAGTAAGCTTACCCAAGTCACATGCATCACATACTAGTTTTTGCTTATTGGCTTGTTCAAACAATAAAGGAAATAATTTAGCTAAGGTACCAAAACCAGAGTGCCCCAAACGCTGGTGATAAAGTAGAAGCATATCCTCTGCGCTCATCTTTTGTCCCCCTTCTCCTGTCTTCTCTGCCACAGATATAAGAGCTGCATTTAATCCTTTCTGATTCAAATAACATAGCCCATCATGCTAAGTCCCAGTCCCAAGTATCCGTCTCGTTTCTTTCTCTTGGAAGGTCACCTTGGGAATATCAAAAGAAACGATACATTTTAGTTGAAGAATAATGGAACTGATGGATATGAGTCTAATTGGAAAAGAAGGAGCATGCAAGACATTGGATAATTTTAATTATCCTGTGCAATTAACTATGCCCTTATCGACCACTGGCTGAAAAGTTTCATCCGTCGTCTGGATGCTATCTGCATTAGTTGGCCGAGTGAACCAGGAAAACTCGCCCACATCCCCTGTAACGTGTCGTGATGCACCTGAGTCAACGATCCAATCTGATGTCCTGGAAGGGTGAGTATACATATCTGAATTTGATGCTCCCTCAATTCCACCCCCGATCTCTTCGCCCGCTTGCTTCTTCTTAAGGCTCTCCATCATGCTCATCATGTTCAGTAGGCTCCGTTCCTCCTTAGTGTAAATAACACTAGCCTCCTCAACACATCCACTAATGCCCAAATTGACCTGATAACCACCTCAACCATCATGACCTCTGCTACGTCCACGACCACGACCACGTTCACAACCACCACCCAAATCCCCCGTCTTGGGTGGTTTGGGGCAAGCATACCGGAGATGACTCGTCTCCCCACAGTTGTAGCATTGTCAGGTTTCCTCTCGTGGTCTTGGAACACCCGAGCCAATAGCAACAAGTGTTGACTTGACAGCAGCAGACCCTTCGGTCCCTACCTGAAGTTTGAGGCGGGTCTCTTCCTGAATCATGGTTGAGATGACCTCTATAAGTGTAGGAATCTTCGTACCAGACAGAAGAAGAGCTCCTCTGATTGAACCTTTCATCTAATCCCTTCAAAAACTTCATGGTCATCTCCTCCACGATGATCTTAGAGGCTCTACATCGTGGGCCGCTGTAACTCACCCCACAGGAAGCGTGGTCGTAGTCCACCCATAGACGTTCTAACTCGGACGCGTACTCCTGCACAGTCTTCTCGTCTTGTACTGTGTCATCAATTTTTCCCTTCACCTAGAAGACCCGAAGGGTGTTCCCACTCCATCATAAGTACTTTTCAGCTTTTCCCAAACCTCCATGACTTTCTCCAGACCATCTACCGTGGCAGCAATCGATGAGACTAGCGAGTTGAGAAGCCACATGAACACTGTCATGTGGGTTGACTCCCAGTCATCTCTAGAATTGGGTTCTCTGGCTTCTTCATCTCCCCTGTCAATAAACCCCCAACCTTTTGTGTTGCAAGGGTTTTCTTCACGCGACGTAACCACCCCAAATAAGTGGTCGACCCATCGAGCTTCAGATCGACCGGTGGAAGATCCAACTTCACCGGTCGGGGCGATGAACCCAATAGTTTCAACTTTCAACATAGTGGCTACCTCTACGGTATCCAACTTCGCGAGAATCTTCTCCATCAGAAGCTACACAATGTCCACAATGTAGGAGTAATCGACCGGATGCCAAAATAAGGAGGAATCTGCCGCTAAAACAGGGGCGAATCTGCCGCTGCTGCACTCGGCGATGCCAGCGCTCTTCTCCTGGGCTTCTTGTTAGCCGCAAGAACCACTCAGTCGGGTGGAAAAAGAAGAAAGCAAGGTCGAAGGAGAAAGAGGAAACTGTCGTTGTTGCGCTCTAGGAGATTCTCTTCTCCACGGTCGCCAACGTCCTTCGGCATCTCTTGCCATGCGGTCAAAAGATCTTCTCGATCACAAGGTTCTTCTCCGATCTCTCACTTCTCCTCTTCGATCGATCCTTGCTTCTCCCTCTTGGATTGATCCTCACTTCTCCCTCAATCCTTGCTTCTCCCTCTTGGATTGATCCTCACTTCTCCCTCAATCGCAAGGATTTCAGGCGGAGAACAAAGGCCAACGAGTGGAACCGGAAGGGCAAGTGACAACCTAGACCTCTGATACCATGTTGCAAAAATTAGGTTTTCCTTCATTCCCTTATGATATATATAACATGTACAAGTATGTTAACTGCACACCACTAATTAAACACCAACACCTTGGCACAACGGAGTTCACATAATATTAAATGGGCTTCTTTAATGTATAAATTAATTAGTTTATCTGCCTTATTTTGTATGCCCAGGGAGTCTTTATGTGGGAGCGTCTTGTTACATATATCCATCATTTATCTTGTAAGGGGTTCTTCGATCTGGTGATTGTGTGAGGGAACAAACTCCCAAATTTTTATCAGAGAAAAGATGTCTCTTGAGTGTTTGTGTATTCATCTTCTGTAAAGATGTCTATTTGTGTATTCGTTCTCTGCAGCATCCAAAAATTTATGTCACGTTTTTATTTTATTTCAAGGTCCGAACGCGAGTGAAATTGATCGAGTCAATGGCTTGCCGTGGTACGACTTTCAGTATAATTGATTGTTGCGCGTCAATCAATAATAAATTGCAGTCACCAGAATTTTCTCGACAGGTTTTAGTATTTTGTGCGAGATCATAGTGCGTAGATTTATTTGTATTAGAGAGGTATGAACTTATTGAAATTTAAAATTTAAATCATTTCTCTCCCCCACGGTTTTTGTAACCGCATATGCATTACCGCTCACGCCTTACCTTTTATACCCCCTCCTGTAGGCGTTCGACATAAAGAAACCGTTGATCGTCACTTTCTTCCCCCACGACCCGAACGAGAGAAGGATTAGGGCTTCCTGTTTCTTGTCCCTATTGATCGACGGTGCCTACTTCTGTTCGTCCCCATCGTCGGCAGCAGTCGCTGGACCCTCCGTATCGAAAATCCTGGACGCCGCACTCCTCTCCTCTTGCAGGCGCTCCCAACGAAAAATCTCATCTTGTTCAACAGTTGATCGTCAATCTCAGCGCCGGTCTACGCCCCTCTGCATTTTTCAGACCCCGGCAACCCCTCTTAGGGCAAATCCAACTCTGGCTGACCTTCCCCCTCCATTTGCTTCAGGTAAATCGAAGGAAATTTTTTTCTCAATGGTTCTATGAATTTTTCTCCATCATGTTTTGATTTCAGAAGTTAGGACGCATGATTCCACCCCCTTCCTCAACATAAATTGATGATTTTCTCCTTTCCTCGACAACTCTAATTGGGGGCTGATCCTTTTCTAGACAAATCAACTTTGTCTGGCAGCCCACTCCAGTATCGTTGATCTCCTCTAACAAATGCAATTTTTTTCACCCTTAAATTTTTATTGTTCATAGTTTCCAAGTAGCCATAGTTTTATTAGTGAATCTCCCTTACAATCACGATTAGTGCGGCGACTTCCAATTTAGATGAGGCCTTTTTTCGTTTTAGATTTTGCAACCCTCCTTTGATAGTGAGGTGGTAAGTTTTCCATCTCTTCTTCGTAAAATATTATTTTAGAAATTTTAGGAGGTTTTAATTATATGCCTAACGTTTTTCCCTTTAGGGTCGGCGAGGTGAATTATGGAAAGAGAGCTCAGTGGCAAATCAGAGGAGATTTCTACATGTTCTCCAGAGTAACTTAGAAAACTATGCCGCCACATCTTGTGTACGAGTGCCGCAATACCGCCGTAAGAAATTCTAATTTCTTTTGACTGGACATATCACATAGTATACTATATAAAACTATTCTCGTATAATTAGATGGATGCGTGAAATTATGGGAAATCATACTATATAATTACAAGCGATATCAAGAAACTATAGACCTCGCAAATGTCCAAATAAAACAAGTAAATTATGTCTAAATATAAGTAATGTATATTTCTTTCATTTAGACCCGTCCCCAATGAATTTTGTGAAGATAAACAAAATATGAATTCACCTAATTCTATTGAACACATGGAAATACTAAATCGTATGAATATGTTCATAAGGTGTTTAACTTGTACGAGATACTACGTAAGGCTTTGAGATGAATAAGTGTGCAATCAAACACTTAATGGAAAATGATTAGGAGACATTATCGAGACTTTCTCTCGTGATAGATAAAGATACACTATTTGTACTCATAGGGCGTAGAAGATCATATGGGCCTCAATTTTATGGAGACGAGACCCCATTCAGAAGGTCAGCAGATGCGAGTCCATGTCCGTGTCCGTGAGACACTAGAACACTTGAGTTTGTTAGTTGGGACTCAGATCGTTAAAATTTTGCATAAGAAGCTACTCCATCTAGAATATGTAGAAGGACAAATATAAGACAAATAGAATTCAAGTATATGCCGAAATTTAGAAAATCTCTATAGTTAAATATTTTTGAAACTTGAATGAAAATGCATTACATGATTAAACTAGAACTGACATTTAAATTTACTGTATTTTGACATAAAAACATGCATAGTATTACAACATTTTTCCCCAGTATAAAATATTATTTTAAAAAACATGCACTCATGTTTCTTCAAATTATTTTAGTGTCTCTAAGAGGAATGATCTTTCTGACTCTCCAGTGGGTTGACCTGTTTTCGGGCATTTCATTACAGGGATCATAGGCAGGGAGTTGCGCCTAGGATAAGCGCTTTTGCGGACCTACATTTACTGTTTGTTTTTTTGTTCAATTGTTTTCCCCTTTCAGTGCAGTACTTCTTCCTTTCATGAACTCATTGTATCCTAATATTTAAGATTCTCTATGTATCATACAATTTATAATATTTTAAGAATTCAAATGTTTGGTTCATTTTTCTTTTCTAGTTGGCTCTGTGAATTCAAAAAAATTTAAGGTACACTTTTACCCTTAGCTACGTTTACTACTTTCGTTGTAAGTATTCATTTAGTACTTTCATTTTTACCCGCTATGTACCAATTTAAATATTATTAGATAGTTTACTTCTTATCACGGGACTTGGATGTATTGTTGATTTGTTTGTTAAACTAAGTTAGGGTGTTATAATTGGTATCAGAGCTAGTTTAGGATCTCATGACCCAAAAAATTCATAATTGACCATCGATCGAGTTGGCGATCCACGTCGTGTTAAGTTTCCATCTGGTGATTCGGTGGTGTCGAATCAGGATATCCAAAATTGCCCTATTCTTTTAGGTGGATTCCTAGCGTATGCCGATTTGAAGGTGCTAGATTTGGAAGACTTTGATGTGATCTTGGGTATGGATTGGTTGTCTAGATATGATGTTGTCATTCAATGCAAAGTCAAGCGTTTGGATTTCAAGATGGACAACGACCAACCTATGCGCTTGTTTGGCTTTCCGCATCAGGACTCCCTAATCATATCTGCGGTACGTGCTCAGAAATATTTAGAGTCTGGTTGTATTGCTTATCTTGTTTCTATTTTGGAAGCTGATCGTGATTTTCCGCGTGTCAAGGATATTTTCATGGTGCGAGAGTTTTCTAATTTTTTCCCTGTTAGTCTTCCTGGTCTCCCACCTAAGAGAGATGTAGAGTTTGTTATAAACCTTGAGCCTGGTACTCATCTTATTGTGAGGGCACCTTACCGTATGACTCCACGTGAGTTGGAAGAGTTGTGTACTCAGTTAGATGAATTGTTGCAGTGACTTTATTAGGCCTAGTTTTTCGCCTTGGGGTGCTCCAGTCCTTTTTGTAAAGAAAAATGATGGTTCGATGAGATTGTTCATAGATTATAGGGAGCTGAATAAGGTAGCTATCAAGAACAGATATCCGTTGCCTCGAATTGACGATTTGTTTGACCAGTTGCGGGGCAGTTCTGCGTTCTCGAAGATTGACCTTCGTTTAGGCTACCATCAGTTGAGGATCCGCGAGTTGGACGTTCCGCGAACTGCTTTTCGTTCCCGATACAGACATTTTAAGTTTTTGGTAATGTCCTTTAGATTAACGAATGCACCCTCTGCTTTTATGGACTTGGTGAATGAAGTATTCAAGGATTTTATGGATCATTTTGTGGTCGTTTTCATTGACGACGTTCTAGTGTATTCTAGAAGTGTTGAGAAGCATGTTTTGTATTTGCGCTTAGTATTATCTACTCTAAGGGAACACCAGTTGTATGCAAAGTTATGCAAGTGTGAATTTTGGCTTTCTCAGGTATCTTTTCTTGGTCACGTTGTGAACACAGATGAAATTTCTGTGGACCCAATGAAGATAGCTGTTGTTTTGGACTGGAAGAGGCCTACAACGCTCCAGGAGATAAGAAGTTTCTTAGGTTTGGCAGGTTACTATAGGAGATTTGTGCAAGGGTTTTCAGTGCTGTTTGCACCTTTGACCAAGCTTACGTAGAAAAATGCAGGGTTCATTTGGAGCGACTCCTGTGAAGAAGTTTTTCAAGAGTTGAAGAAGCGATTGTGCACTGCTCCTGTTTTGACCTTACCTACCGAAGGAGTGTAGTATGTTGTTTATGTGGATGCATCACAGGTTGGACTCAGATGTGTCTTGATGCCAGAATGATGAATAGAGTATTCAAGGATTTTCTGAATCATTTTGTGATCGTTTTCATTGACGACGTTTTAGTGCATTCTAAGCGAGGCCGTCTGGCGAGGCCCGCGGATGGCCGTCTGGCGAGGCCCGCGGATGGCCGTCTGGCGAGGCTCGTGAATATCCGTCCGATGAGGCCCGCGGATGTCCCTCCGGCGAGGCCCGCGGATGTCCCTCCGGCGAGGCCCGCGGATGGCCCTCCGGCGAGGCCCGCGGATGGCCCTCCGGCGAGGCCCGCGGATGGCCCTCCGGCGAGGCCCGCGGATGGCCCTCCGGCGAGGCCCGCGGATGGCCCTCCGGCGAGAACCGCGGATGGCCCTCCGGCGAGGCCCGCGGATGGCCCTCCGGCGAGGCCCGCGGATGGCCCTCCGACGAGGCCCGCGGATGGTTCACGGATGACCGTCTGGTGAGTCCCGCGGATGGCCGTCTGGTGAGGCCCGCGGATGGCCGTCTGGCGAGGCCCACGGATGGCCGTCTGGCGAGGCCCGCGGATGTCCGTCTGGCGAGGCCCGCGCATGGCCGTCTGGCGAGGCCCGCGCATGGCCGTCTGGCGAGGCCCGCGCATGGCCGTCTGACGAGGCCCGCGCATGGCCGTCTGACGAGGCCCGCGCATGGCCGTCTGGCGAGGCCCGCGGATGTCCGTCTGGCGAGGCCCGCGCATGGCCGTCTGGCGAGGCCCGCGCATGGCCGTCTGGCGAGGCCCGCGCATGGCCGTCTGGCGAGGCCCGCGCATGGCCGTCTGGCGAGTCCCGCGCATGGCCGTCTGGCGAGGCCCCCGCATGGCCGTGTCGCGAGGCCCCCGCATGGCCGTCTGGCGAGGCCCCCGCATGGCCGTCTGGCGAGGCCCCCGCATGGCCGTCTGGCGAGGCCCCCGCATGGCCGTCTGGCGAGGCCCCCGCATGGCCGTCTGGCGAGGCCCCCGCATGGCCGTCTGGCGAGGCCCCCGCATGGCCGTCTGGCGAGGCCCCCGCATGCCCGTCTGGCGAGGCCCCCGCATGGCCGTCTGGCGAGGCCCGCGCATGGCCGTCTGGCGAGGCCCGCGCATGGCCGTCTGGCGAGGCCCGCGCATGGCCGTCTGGCGAGGCCCGCGCATGGCCGTCTGGCGAGGCCCGCGCATGGCCGTCTGGCGAGGCCCGCGCATGGCCGTCTGGCGAGGCCCGCGCATGGCCGTCTGGCGAGGCCCGCGCATGACCGTCTGGCGAGGTGGTTTCCTGAAAAGTCTTCCTTAGACATTTTTGAGCTCGACGAATTACATGTTATATAGCTACCTTGATATACTGGGGTCCACCAGAATATTAAATGTGCTTCTTTATTCTATTAAATAATTTATTTATTCTTTTTATTTTCATGTCCATGGACTCTATATATGAGAGTGTCATGTTATGGTTATTTATCTTCTATCTTACAAGTCAGCCTTTGGCCTTAGGCTAATCTAGGGAAGTATCCCTCGAATTTCTATTCCGCAATGTCTGATGAGCTCCTCACATTCTCCTAGCTAATTAACATGCGCTGTATGCGTAATCTTTATAAAATTCCAAAACAATTTCATCCATCTAAAATAGTTGAAATTTCTGTAAATATGACCAGTTTTTTTGAGTAAGTAATCTTTATAAAATTCCAAAACAATACACTTTTTGTGGTCACTGTATTGTTTTATGTTTTCATGTTTGCATAAATAAAAGAAAATTGCTGGAAAATTTTGTGCTTATTGATATGGCCACAGATAGCATTTTACATTTCTATGCAAAATTTTATCAACTTTAACAATGGAGGTATAAATACCAGTTATATTTTGCTATCAAATCATCACACATTTTCACTATTTCTTTTATGCATGCTTTGAATATAATGTAGAAGGTTTGGTTATCTTTTTTATCTATCGATTTCTTTATAATTTAGATGCTATATTTATTTAACTGGTATAATTTTTACTTTCTTAAGGAGGTCGAAGAGCGAGATCGTATTCAGAAAGATACAAAATCTATCATTCCAGCAGCATTTGTTTCATTTCGAACACGTTGGGGAGCAGCTGTCTGTGCTCAAACACAACAAACCAGAAATCCAACTATCTGGTTGACTGAGTGGTCCCCTGAACCTCGCGATGTTTACTGGCAGAATCTTGCAATCCCTTTTGTCCAGCTAACTGTTAGGCGGTTGATAATAGCAGTTGCATTCTTCTTTCTTACTTTCTTCTTCATGATCCCAATAGCATTTGTCCAGTCTTTAGCAAATCTCGACGGCATTGAGAAGGCTGTTCCATTTTTGAAGCATTTAATTGAAAAGTGAGTATAATTTACATATTTGTCCAGTATTTGCTGTTACTTTCCATTTATTTCCCTACTTATTTCTCATTTGTATTGATTATAGTATTATTACTGTTATGGTTAGTTGGTTATTCAGAACTGTATTGTGTTTAATTCTTATCTATTTCATCATAAAGTCTTTTTGCTTTATTTCTTGTCACATATAACAGATCAAACTTTGGTATATTTTCCTCGAGTAAAAAAGGTTGGTCGTTCTATTTTGTTTAAGGCAGGGCCTTCTAGGTATCTATCCTTGTACTTGTATGAACCTTGCACGGCTCCTTAACGGGTTGACCCATTTTCTTTTTACACTCTCCCTCAAGTTGAGTATTGGTGTTAACCATGTTCAACTTACTCAACTCTTTGGTAAATAAATCCATTAGTTTATCTTTTGATTGAACAAAAGGGATACAAATTGTTCAATCTTCTCCTTTATATAATTCCTATTAATTTCAATGCGCTTCGTGCGATCATGTTGTACTGGACTATGAGCAATACTAATGACGGCCATATCATCATAATTTCACCTAATCAGTGTTTTTGTTAAGAGCCTTACATCTCTCATTAGAAACCTCAGCCATAATCATTTACAATTGCCTAATCAGTTTATTTGTAGATTGACTATCTGAGGTGGAGCTTGCCTAATAGGTTGCATTGGAACGGGTTATATCGTTTTATTTCTTACCTCACCACTGTACAAGATTTCCATCAACGAATGAGTAATATTATGTAGTATATTGACTATCTGAGGTGAAGCTTGCTTAATCGACATTTGCTAAGTACAAGGTACATAAATGAATGATGGTGCAAGTCCAAGTACAAGGTATATAAATGAATGATGGTGCGACCTGCAGACTAACAGCACACACCCACCGAATAATAATTTGGAAAGCCAACTAATGTTCTATTCAACTTTTCAACTCTTAAATGAATCTTCATTCAAGAATCTTATGTCCTGCTTCGCCAGTTTCACCTAAGTGGGGGACGTCTACTGACGGATTAGTCACAAAATGGCTAAGCATCCTCACTCTCCCCCCAAAGCCCTATATACTCAAGGAGGGACGAGTCAATATTCCCGCAGTAAGTATCAGGATGGCACAAGTATTATGTATGCATATGTAGCAGTATGAAAAAAGTTAAGTAACAAGTGTGTAGGAAGTAAATAGAACAAATAAATGTTGAATAATAATGACAGTAAGTTACTCTACATGCTCTACCCTAGGGATGTATTTTCATTCTTAGATATATCACTCTTCTCACATTTATGCATAATGCTAAAAAGAAAAATACTATCATATATGAAATATCTATAATAATATATTATCTAAATTTCATCAATCATTCTCATAATCCATACCGACAAAGATCAGCACTGCTTTTTGTTGGTAGCTAACTACATAGGCATCACACATCGCATTCAGACAGTGCCAATGGAACTGTGTATCTCCACTCCTAGGATCGTGTCACACAATGTTCTTAGGCCTCATCGTACAGCAGGAGGCATGTACTCCTGTCTTCATTCCCTATATGGATGGTATCATCATATCCAAATGGTCCTAGGTTCTAAGTAGCGTTTGTAGTAGCTAACACCTAGGAAACATGTTCCTAAGGTAGGTTTACACGAGTCTAGACCCAAATACCTATCATAGTCGTCCTTCATGCTCTCCATTAGTGTGAATCTGCCATAACCCATACGACCCACCACATAAACAATAAATATCATTCATTTCACATATCATTTCGTGTGCTCGTTTTCATAGGCCAACCATAGCATCTATGACTCAAAAAATTGCACACGAGCATCTACAAGTTAACCCCATCCCGTTGTGCATGAATATCTACAAGTCACTCATAACCTCTATGGCTTGAAAGGTGCTTCTGTAGTTGGTATTGACCATGATCATCAGAGGCTGTCTCAAAGAGTCACGCATGCCATCTACAAAGCGGTTACACTTCTCAACTTCATCCCTTTGCAATATGCTCGCATATCGAGATAGGTGGGTAAGCTTCCATTCATAAGCCGTGACAGACTTATTTATCCCCTTGGTTAAGCCTGAGATACTTTTTCTAGAGGTTCCGGTGCTCTGAAGGAGGTACAAACCAGTTTGAGAGTGCCTTAGAAAAGTCATTTCAGGTGAATATATCTGTTGAACAGCCTTCCATAGATAGAGGTCGCATTTACATTACGCTAGAAGGGTATTGAATTCTAAACTAAGGAATTTTGGACTTAATTTCTTACCAGCAGAGCCGTCCGCTAAGTATCTGGTCCACCAAAGATTGGCTTCACCTCGATGGAGGAAAGCTGATAAGGGTACTTTCTTGTTCTTTGAGCACTGCGTAACGTTAATTAAATCATGAGTTTTTATCAGTCAGTCATTCGTTTTCATCGGGGTTTCCTCTCCACTGAAGTTGGAGGGGTGAAGATCTCTAAAGTTTCTCAGGTAGCGTTCTGATGTAAACTCGACTCGGGTTTTGAAAAATTAAATGTTTTAAATCAAAATATTTTATTTCATTTAAAATAAGTTATGAATTTTTAGAGATAAAATGGATTTTGAATTTTGAAGAGAGGCCGAGCGGCCCAAAATCGAAGCTTTGCACGTGAAATCACTCCCAACGTCCGAATTTTGAAAAAATCGTTAATTGTTATTTGGAAGAAAACTCTTCGACTATTTACTGAGTTGAATCGTCGCGAGACTAGTAAATCCACAAGCATAAATTACAGGCAATAATTTATGAAATAACAACAATTAAAATAGATTGAACGTTCGAAGGCAAGCTTAAAATTATTTGGTGAACTGCATAAAATGAAAACCAATAGGCGTGAGCAAAGATAGGGCAAAGATACCACGGTGGAAATTGATTTAAGCCAAATTCGCCTGAACACAGTACCACCAGACTGAGATGGGCCTTCCACGAGTGAACCGGGCTGGGGTGTAGTTCATCGCCTCCAACATGACACGGGATCGGCGGAATGAAGTATTCCGTAGTCGACACCGACCAAGCGGTAGAGGGGATGCGGTGGAGGAACCTGCGTCGGCCGGTGTCGTGAGAGGGGAAAGCGCTGTCCCGAATCGTCGGAATAGGGCTTCGATGGTCGACGACGATCCAACAGCGGCGCGTCCTGCGAAAGGCGACGCTGGCAGGCGAAGCTCGTGGAGATTTGGTCGGAGCATGTGGCTTTGGACGGGCGGCGGGATTGCACTGGTAGAAGGCTGGACCCGCAATACAGGGAGAGGAGAGGTGCTCTCTTCCCTATTTCTACCCGTCCTCTTTTCTTCTTCCCCTAAATTGTCCGACAATATTGCACAAAATATGTTGCCCCTTTTTGTTGCCATTAATTTTTATTCTATGCATTTTAGATACTTTAAGCTTGCCCCTACTTGTTCTAACTATTAAAATTGTCGGACCTATTTATTCAGGGTCTCACCGGACGGTTAACCCGCTGAGCCAATCAACTACAAAGAAAAGCGCAAAAGAAATACATGCTTTTAAATAACTGCTGAAAAATAAAAATAGGTAATTTATGATGCGACGAAGGATGCATCACGTTCCATCCCGTTCTCCACGACAGCTGGTTCAGGGACTGGAGCTGGGAACCTTGCATGAAGTGCATTCCTGAACTTCAAAAGGGCTAAAGCTATTGCCCTGGCAATTTGAGCTGCCATGTCAGTAGGTGTAGGTGCTGCTAGCGCATTAACGTCATCCATGAAGATTTTATGAGTGGTGTTTTGCCGCTAATGCTCGTCTGTCTCACCACTACGGGGTGCCTATAAGATGTAAAGAGAAGGATTAATGACGAACGCGACATAAATGAAGAATCTATTATGAAGGATATTTCCAAACGTAAGCACAACTAAGAGCTAGATAAAACTTGATGACTCTAACATCGAAGGAGTGATTCAGATGAAATCCTAAGACTTTGTGAATTTTTTGGGTCATGGGATCCAAAACCTACCTCTAATACTAATTGCAGTACCCCAATCTAATTTAACAACAAATCAGCAGTCTGACAATACTTTTCTTTCGTAGAGGAATTTAAGTTAATTTAAATATTTTTGGGTGTTACTTAGGTAGGGGTCCTGGGATGCCTATTTCCTACCCCCATTTATATGAGGATTGGAGATACACTTTATTCTTGAATAACTATAGTGCCAATGGTGCCTACAAGTTTATGATTATAAGACTTACATGCAAATCACCCAGCAGTGTCTTGTGTCGATTAGTCTTGTTTTATTTGAGAATAGTATTTGGTGTAACATTCTTTCTATAGGCATTGCCTACGTGCTTTTAAGTAGACTGCGGCTTTGTGATTACGATGTCATGTGCTACGGAGATCGAACATGTGCAAATTTTGTTATTAGGGTCGCAAGGTTGTTCTATCTCTGTATCATCCCAATGATCGTGATAAGGATAAGATTTAGATGATTACTTCATTTGTGAGTGTTAAAGCCTAATTACTCGACCATATATATGAGCCCTTAGCATATTCCTCCTCCTTGTATTTATTCTCACATCTCCAAATGAAATTTGTTATGGCCCCTTTACTCCAGTGAGGGGAGTTTCAATGTAATAAGTTTGTTATTTTGAAATAATATATTTTATATTTCAAATTCTCACATAATATAAAAGCAGAATTGATTTTTTCCTTACTGCTCTCTCTATCTCTTGTGAATACTCCCGGTCCTGCGTGAATACTTCTAACTTGTGACTTCTGCTAACCTTTGTTGTGAATACTCCCGATCCCGTATGAATACTTCCGCCAAATGACTTCCGCTGATCTCTATTGTTCGTCTTGTCGATCCTGCTTGTGCAAAACAGTGATCTCCCGAATTTACTTCCTTGCTTCTTGCACACAGAAGTTTCATCTTCAGCTCTATAAGCTCGTGCGGTCTCTCACTGGTCCTGCGCATCCTACAGCTTGTCGAGCTTGCGTGATCTCGAGCTTTCCGAGCACACGAGTTCTCCCGCTCGTCGATCCCACGCGCGATATCGAGCTTTCTGGCCATCAACTCACCAGGTTCGCACGATCTCTAGATCACCAAGCATGCAAGTCCTCTCTCGCTCACTGATCCCCTCAACTTATTTATAGGTGTAGAAAAACCCCTTGGTTTGAGGACCTCCCCCGACCCTTGCTGAGCTCAAGACCTTGCCATTTTTTCTTCTTCCTTTGATTCACAGTCATTAGTGTTGAACCATGGGGACTCTTGTGCTCTCTTTGGCTCCAGCTGCAACTACTCCTTCACCCACACTCATTTCAATGCCTCTAGAAATCTCATGATGACCTCCATGTTAATTGGACCCAATTTTGTTGATTGGGGTGTCTCATCCACCTTCCTCGCGCAATTTCAATGCAAGAGACACCATTTTACGGATGCTACTTGACCTTACATCTCCTACCTATGCTAACTGAGATGTCAGTGATGCTCTTAGTTGCACGTGACTTGCAAACAGTCTCGTTGATTCATGTTTATCTATTATTAGACATGATGAGACCATAAATGTTGCTTGTGATCATCTTGTTGTTCTTTCCTCCTTTGGTGCAAAAACAACTCGCATCTAACCCTCTATTCGGATCTCTTTGCTCGATCGATCCTCACTCCCGACGCTGCTTACCATGAAATTCAGTATCTCAGTGCATAACTTCTTCAATGTTGCCTTTCTCTGTTGATCTTGCAACTTGTAGAAGCATTTTCAGGAGAAACATTTTTAGAAGCTCCTTGTTATTTATTATCTTTTCCATCTTCTCGAGTCCTATGAGATGGTACATCAACAGATAATCAGATATTATGAAGCATGTCAATATGAAAAATATCACTATACTAGTTTCCTTGCCAAACTATGTATGAGTTATGCACGCTCATTTGATCTTGTTCATTATGATATATGGGGTCCCAAACCTTCTAAGGTTCTATTTGGGGCAGATGATGCTGATGAAAAAGTTGCTGTGAGAAATCGGTGATAGGAATAGAGCTGTCAGAAAAACACTGATGAGAAAACTGCAGACTGTTTGGAGAATCTGTTTTTTTGTAGTTAGTAAAAATTGAGTACTTGAAAATCAGTTAAATGAAAATTAAAAAAGTTGGCAGTATTATTTGCCTTCTACTGCTAAAAAATAGATAAAAATAAAAACTACCTTTCAATTTTACCAAAAGAGACGGAAGAGTAATTGATACATAACATGATAATAATACCAAATTCATTTGCTTTGTAACTAAATACTTCAAAGCTAAATACTTTAAAGGTGCTAATGGCATGCATTTCGAGAAATGAAAATTCAAAAAGAATGATGCTGCTACTATCAATACAACTGCAGGCACCATCATCCTAGAGGAACAAACACAACAATTAGTAGAAAATACTCATCTCCTCAGTAGAATACAAACACAACACCAAACAGTTTGAACACAAACACAATAGAAAACAACAATAAATATTTTTATACAGAAATAAAAAATGAGGTGGTCGCCGTTCCTCACCACGTTCTCCGCCGCCCACCAGAGCGCCTCCTTGCTGCACAAAGAGAAGTCCATGGCTACCCCTATCCTTCGATCCCTCGCCATCTTCTTGCCTACCTCCGATTTCCACCAAGAAAGATAAACGCGGGAAAAGGGATTAGAGGGCTCGACTCACTACGGAGAGGGGATTCAGAAAGGAAAGCGGCGTGAAGCAAGGGACGAATAAGAGACTATGGAGAAAAACAAAAAAAAGAAAGTAGCATGTGGTAACCTTGTGCTTGTATGATCCTTGCTAGTTCCCTGCACAAGTCATTGCCTTCCTGCCAGAGCCGATCACGGGAATCGGAAAGAGAAGGAAAGGTTGCGTTGTGCGCATGATAGTGATTTCGTGTCTTTACCCTCGAACGTGCGTTTGAGATGCAGAACATAGGTTGGCTCTTTGCTTTCTCAAAAGAATTAAAACACCCTTTCATAAATAGCTCTATTCTCAAAGTTGGCCAAACAGATAGCCTCAAAATGGCGTTTATGGTTTGAATGGAGCTTTCTCATCCACACAAGCGGACCAAAACAAAGCTTGAGTCTATTGGTGGAGGAATTATGTATTTTGTTACTTTTATTGATCATTATTCCAGATGTACTTAAGTGTACCTCTTAAAAGAATGATCAAAACTCTTTACTATTTTCTCTAAATTTTATAATGCAATTTGCACTCAATTTGGTATTGCTTTAAAAACCATATATGAGTCAGTGGTTCTCCTCTTTTGTAGCTCTCATGACATCATTTATCAAACTATTTGTGTGCATACAACACAACAAAATGGGGAGACACAGGGGAAAATCGTCATCTCCTTGATGTTGCCCAAACGTTGTTATTTATGTCAGATTAATGTTCCATGATCCTACTGGAACCATGGGATTCTCATTTCTTATATTCTCATTAATTGTATGACATTTGATACCCTTCAGGGAAAGACACTCTTTTTTATTCTTCATTCAGTGCTCTACCAATTTTCCCCTCACCTCTAGTGTTTTTAGATATGCTATCTTCGTTCACTCCTCTGCCTGAATGTGACAAGCTCTCCAATTGCACCACCATGGATTTTTGTATAATATTCTTCTACTCAGAAGGGTTATCGTTACAATAACCCCATCTCAAAACATTAACATGTCTCCATTGTTGTTGCTTTCTTCGAGTCTCCGCTCTGTTTCTCCATGGACAAAGTTTCCCTTACTCTTGAGATCACCTCTCCTTTGTTGTTGTTTGCTTCAATATCCACCACCTTTCCTCTGACAACTATGTGTCTTCCTTTCCTAACCATTGTGGAAGGAGCTATAGGTGGGGTAAGAACATGACGTTTGTTATAATGATATGGAAAAGGTATGAGAGGAGGAGGTATGTGTCCAGGAAGTGCGCTCTGTTTCTCCATGGACAGGTTCCCTTACTCTTGAGATCATCTCTCCTTTGTTGTTGTTTGCTTCAATATCCACCACCTTTCCTCTGACAACTATGTGTCTTCCTTTCCTATCATCTGTGCTCGTCAATCTTATTTCACACCTTCTGCACCACTTCCTGGACACATACCTCCTCCTCTCATACCTTTTCCATATCATTATAACAAACGTCATGTTCTTACCCCTCCTATAGCTCCTTCCACAATGGTTAACCCCACGACGACTTCCAGGATAGCTCTCTCTTCTTTAGAAGGTTCAACAACATCAAAAACATCAGATTAGGATGCTGTCATTGTACTAAGGAACGAGATAAGACTGTGTACTCAACATCTGATTGCTAATGTTGTTTATCATGCAACTAATTTACCTTGACATTATTTACCACCACTATTCCCACAACATTCCATGATGATCTTCGTATACCTTGTTGGAAATGTTCATGAATGAGGAGATATTTGTCTTGAATTTACTGGATACTTAGCCTCTTGTTCCTACCCCACCTGAAGGTGATATTTTTGACTGTTGATAGGTCTCCGCCAATGAGTTTCTTCCTGACTGCATGGTGTTGATACATGGTGTTAAGAGGTTCCATACATGGTGTTGATTTCTTCAACATGTTCTCTCATGTTGCCTATATGAACACTATCCAAGTACTTTTCTCTATTTCTGTCAAAAATGTTCCAGCTGAATGTCAAAAATGTTTTCTTATAAGACATTCCACACAAAACAGACTACTTGTTGTATTCTCTACCATTTGTTATTGTAGAACCACTGTTGATTATTGTTTCTTCATCGGAAAGACCGACATGGGTCTTGTTATTCTTGTTGTATATATGGGCGACTTTCTTCTCACCAGTGTGATGACAACTTTGGAATTGAAATAACAAAGAAATATTTTTGGGAACATTTTGTGAGCAAAGATATGGATGCTCCTAGATGTTTTTTAGGAATTTTATTTGCGGGATGCAGTAAAGACGTGCTTTTTTCTAACAAAAGTATGCCCAGGATCTTCTTGAAGAAATGAGTCTTCTAAGAATCAGGTCTACCCAAAATCCAAATGTATCAATGTTTGTAACATCAGAGATGGAGAGCGTGACATATAAGATACCAAAGATGGAGAATGTGATATATAAAAAATTGCTCAAGTTAGAGAAAGGAAGACAAGAGATTTAAGCCAAATAAAATGCATAAATGATAAAACAAATACAGTTTTGACGGATGATGCGAATATTAAAGAGAGATGGAAAAGTTAATTTTATCAACTCTATAATAAAACAAATGACAATGAATTAAACTTGGAAGAGTTAAGTAAATTGGAGGAGTATATGTACATAACGTTTTATTGTAAAATTCAAATATCAGAGGTAAATGATGCTCTAAAGAAGTTGAAAAATAGAAAGGAAGTTGGGTCAGACGATATATTCATCGAAGTACAAAAATGTCTAGGGAATGAAAGAATTTTGTGGCATACATGTTTTTGAATAAGATATTAAAGTCAAAGAGGATGTCAGACCAATGGAAAGAAAGTATCTTGATACTTTTGTATAAAAACAAAAGAGATATACAAAATCACGTTAATTACAGAGGAATTAAATTGATGAGTCATACCATGAAACTATGAGAACGAGTAATAAAAAAAGAGTAAGACAGGAGACTAACATCTCAGAAAATCAATTTGGATTCATGTCAGGGCGGTCGACCATGGAAGCCATACATCTTGTAGAGAAAGCTCCAAACCTTGTATATACTTCTTGAATTGATAATTACAAGTATGAATACATTTATATAGGAGAAGAAGAAAGAGAGAAATCTCAAACCAAGATGTGGGACTAATACAAATAGAGAGAGAAGAGAGAAGAATGGGCCCCTAGATGGGCCCTAAAGTAGGCTTTTCTAACACTCCCCCGCAAGCTGGAGCGTACAAGTCGTAGGCACCAAGCTTGGATAAAAACGGGTAGTATAGTGGCCGGGAGAGAGCTTTAGTCAGGATGTCAGCAACTTGGCTTGCAGCAGGAACATGCTCCAAATCTATCTTCTTTGCCTGTACCTTTTCTCGGATAAAGTGACAGTCAACTTCAATATGCTTTGTGCGTTCGTGAAAGACTGGATTCTTGGCAATATGGATTGCTGCTTGACTGTCACAAAATAGGGTCGCTGGTGATGAGAGACGAACACCCAAGTCTCTCAGAAGGCTCTCAAGCCAAGTTAACTCAGAAACAACAGCAGCCATAACGTGGTACTCAGCTTCAGTAGAAGAGCGAGCAACCACATTCTGTTTCTTGCTACGCCAGGTTATGAGATGTCCACCGAAGTAGGTACAAAAACCTGTTGTGGAACGCCTATCATCAATGGACCCGACATAGTCAGCGTCAGAGTACGCGACAAGGGATAAAGATGTGGATGGCTTGTACACAAGCCCTTGTCCTGGAGCGATCTTGAGATATCGAAGAATGCGCTCGACAGCTTGAAGGTGAGATGTCCGAGGATCATGGTTAAAACGACTTACGACTCCCACAGCAAAAGAGATGTCTGGTCGAGTGACCGTAAGGCAGATCAGCTTCCCAACCAAACGTCTATAGTATTCTGGATTTGTAAGGAGCTTGTCGGAGTCAGAGCTATGGGCTGAGAGTTTGTGATTTGCATCCATAGGAGTATTCGCAGGTTTGCATCCAGAATAACCGGCATCATGAAGGAGGTCCATACAATACTTCCGTTGTGTTAACACAAGACCATCAGGGCGTCGTGCAACCTCAAGCCCGAGGAAATATCGAAGGTTGCCAAGATCTTTGGTTTGAAAAGTGGAGTTTAACTGCTTCTTGATATGTTGTATTCCTGTAATATCGTCGCCAGTAATGAGGATATCGTCAACATAGACAAGTAGGATCACAATTCCGGTTGACCGGTGTCGGGTGAAGAGAGAAAAATCAGCCGAGCTCCGAATAAAGCCAATATCACAGACAACCTTGCTGAATTTTTCAAATCAAGCGCACGGGGACTGTTTGAGACCATAAATAGATTTCCGAAGATGACAGACCCGAGACTCCCCCGTGGTCTCAAACCCGGGAGGTTGGTGCATGTAAACAGTCTCCTGCAGATCTCCGTTGAGAAACGCGTTCTTAATATCCAGCTGATAAAGTGGCCAATGACGATGAACAGCCAGGGAGAGAAGAACGCGGACCGTGTTCAATTTTGTCACCGGAGAAAAGGTTTCCTCATAATCAATGTCATGTTACTGAGTAAAACCCCGGGCCACGAGGCGGGCATTTAGACGCTCAACGGTGCCATCTGTCGCATGTTTAATAACAAAGATCCACTTGCAGCTAACACAGGATTGACCTGCAGGAAGAGGAACCGGATCCCAAGTTCGGAACCGCCTAGAGAGCCGGCATTTCATCTTCCATGGCCGTCCGCCATCCGGGGTGGTGAAGAGCCTCCTGTACAGAATTAGGGGTGGAGATAGAGGATAAAGAGAGAGCACTCTGACGGAGTTCCGGAGAGAGGCGGTGAAGAGAGACAAAGTTGGCCATCGAGTGGGCAGTGGAAGCAGTTGTCGGATTCGCAGGTTGCAAAGCATCATTAGAGCGGGGCAGCTCTCGTAGGGTAGTAGATGAGGGAGGACGTCGAGTGTACACACGAATGATTGGTGGTGTAGGTGGTTTAAGTGGGATGGGTGGGGGAAGTAGAGGTGGAATGGTGGAAGTTACGGGGATAACAGGTCGCGGGAGAGGTGGCGGAAGAGGAGGGTCAATAGGTTGAGAGTAATACGGCTGATCTTCGAGGAAGGTGACATCAGCAGAAGTAACCACCTTGCGATCCGTGGGAGAAAAACAAACGTAGCCCTTCTGCGTTCGAGAATAGCCCACAAACATATATTTAGTGGCACGGGGGGCAAGTTTGTCAGTGGACGGGCCAAGATGATGAACAAAACATACGCAACCAAACACGCGTGGGGTGATGGAGAATGGAGGCTGGGACGGAAAAAAGAGATTGAAGGGAACCAAAAAATTGAGGATAGATAAAGGCATGCGGTTAATAAGAGTGCAAGCGGTTGAAACCGCAAAATTCCAATACTGTTTTGGAACATTCATCTGAATCATAAGAGAGCGGGTGACCTCGAGCAGGTGTCTATTCTTGCGTTCAGCAACGCCATTTTGTTGGGGGTATAGACACAGGAGGTCTGATGGATGATCCCAAACTCCGCACAGAGGTGAGAGAAGGTATGACTAGTGTATTCACGGGCATTATCGGTGCGGAGGGTTTTAATGGTTGTGGAGAACTGGTTGCGAGTTTCAATGAAAAAGGTACGGAATACACCGGGCAATTCAGAGCGGTCACGAAGGAGATACAACCAGGTCACCCGAGAGTAGTCATCGACAAATATGATAAAGTAACGGTATCCAAAAACACTTATAATTTTGTAAGGGCCCCAAATATCGGAGTGAACAAGATCAAAGGGAGCAGGACGCCGAGAAGGATATGGTGAGAACGTAGAGCGATGATGTTTCCCATAGATACATGACTCACACGTGAACTCATGAAAGGACACGTCTAGGAGAGATTTTTTGAGGATGTTTAGAGGAGCATGACCCAGACGTCGATGCCAGTCAACGGAGCTAATAGACGACAACACTGTTGGGGGAGACGGGTTAAGGATATAGAGACCATTTGACAGATGCCCTTTTCCAATGATGGTTTGCGTCTTGCGATCCTGCACAACACATGAGTTAGAAGAAAAAATAACAGCACAATCGAGGTCAGCAGTGAGTTGACCAATAGAGAGAAGGTTGAACGGAGAGCCCGGAACATGAAGAGCAGAGCGAAGAGTAATGGAGGGTGTGAGGTTAATATCTGCCGCACCAGAGACGGGAAGTGTGTCCCCACTAGCAACAGTAATGAACTGGGGATGCACGTAGTTCAAATATTGTGATGGTTTCCGTGATATAATGTGGTGAGAGGCCCCAGAATCTAAAATCCAGGATGAGCTGTGAGCAAGGCAGGAGGTACCACCATTGGAAACAGACACCACAGAGCCTGGAGGACAGCTGATCATTTTGCAAGGAATACTCCGCAGCGGTCACGGTGACAACGTACCAGCGACAAGAAATGGCCACGACCAGCGCGGTAAGAACACAGTCCGCAGCGGCTAGAAACAAGCAGGTTGCGCGGTTAGGAGAAAACCGCAACAGAAGCAAACACCTGGCGAATAAGGAACCAAACCGGGCGGATAGAGACAGACCGGGCCAAGGTGAAACACGGGCCTTAGCGGGTCGAGAAGCGGCAACGGGGAACAACGGGGAAGGAAGTCGCCGCGAGAAAGACCAGGCCGCAGCAAGAAGAAGCTGGCGACAGCGAGAACCGGGCCGCAGCGGGAAGGACCAGACCGCAGCGAGAAGGAGCAGTCGCTAGCGAGAAGCAGGTCGCACCAAGAAGAGGCAGAGCGGGAGGCCGCAGCGAGAAGAGGAGCAGTCCGCGTGGTCACACCAGCGATTAGGCAGATCGCGACCAAAATGCGGAAAGGGAAGATTGCACGGTTAGGTGGACAGCCGCGGATAGATATAGAGAGGAGAACTCGCACCGTTAAGGAAAGGTCACAGCGGGAAGCAAGAAACGGAGAGCTAGGAACTCGAGCGTTCAGGAGATAAGACCGCGAGTAAAAACAACTCAAAGCGGTAAGAGGAAGGGCCCGCAGCGGACGGGAAGAGAGACCGCATCGGGTAGATAGAAAGGTGGTCCGCGCGGGTAGAGCAAACGACGAGTCGAGGCCGCGAGTAGAGAAGCTCGAGCGGACAGAAGAAGAGACTGCGCGGTCAAAAAGGAGAGTCTGCGGCGGATAAGAGAGGTGGGCCCCACAGGTCAGAGCAGAAGATGGCTATAAGAAGCCGGAGGAGGGTGGAACCACAGAGAGGGAGAGGAGAAGCGGATGCAGAAAGTGCATGTCGCAAAAGCCGCGCGGATAAGGGAAGAGCGGATAGACCCGCAGTCCGCACTAGAAGAGCCCGCGGAGACAGGCGGGTAGGCGGGTAGGCGGGTAGGAGAGAGACCGCAGAGCAAGATGCGGACAGGAGAGAGGGCGGGCTGGGCGGTCAGAAAAAGGGGAAACCGCGGGCATCGAACCTGGCTCTGATACCATGTAGAGAAAGCTCCAAACCTTGTATATACTTCTTGAATTGATAATTACAAGTATGAATACATTTATATAGGAGAAGAAGAAAGAGAGAAATCCCAAACCAAGATGTGGGACTAATACAAATAGAGGGAGAAGAGAGAAGAATGGGCCCTAAAGTAGGCTTTTCTAACACATCTTTTGAGAAGACTCGTTGACAACTACCGAGAAAAAAAACAAGATTTGCATATGTTGTTTATCGATCTTGAGAAGGCTTATGATAGATTTCCAAGAGAAATATTATGGAGAGTCTTAGAAAAGAAATGTGTAAATGTATCATACATTGGCATAATCAAAGATATGTATACAAATTCAATGACAAGGGTGAGGACATATGGAGGATTTACACAGGAATTCCCTATCATTGTTGGCTTACATCAAGGTTCAACTTTAAGCCCTTATCTTAGATGAGCTCACCGGACATATCCAACAAGCAATACCTTAGTGTTTATTGTTTGCGGATGATATCGTTTGGTCGATGAGACGCGCGAGGGTGTAAACACAAAACTTGAATCATGGCAAGACACCTAAGAAAAGAAGGGTTTTTGGTTGAGCAGGGCAAAGACGGAGTATATGAAGCGTAAATTTAGCAGTGCAAGAAGGACAGATGACTTCGTTATTAAGTTGGGTGATCAAGATATTTCCCGCAGTGAGTGCTTTAAATATCTTAGATCGATAGTTCCAAAGACGGAGATATTGATAAAGATCTGACACATAGAATCCAAGCGGGTTGGTTGAAGTGGAGAGGCGCATCAGGGATCTTGTGTGATCGTAAAGTGCCATTAAAACTTAAGTGCAAGTTCTACTGTACTGCGATTAGACCAGCGACGCTCTGTGGTTCTAAGTGTTGGGCAGTGAATTGTGTACTTGAGCAAAAAATGGGATTTGTGGAGATGAGAATGCTTAGGTGGATGTGTGGACACGCGAGATTGGATAGAATTAGGAATGAATGTATCAGAGATAAGACTGGAGTTGCACCAATTGCAGAGAAGATGTGAGAAGCTTGACTGAGGGTTTGGACACGTACAAAGGAGACCATTAGAGGCACCTGTTAGGCATTGTGAGAGTCTAGTCAATAGGCATGTTAAATGAGGGAGGGGTAGACCAATAAAAACTTGAAATGAAACTATAAGGAAAGACATGATGTACTTAGGCATTAGTGAGATTATGACAAAAGATAGGGCACAATGGAGGCAAAGGATCCATATAGCCGACCCCACTATAGTGGGATAAAGGCTCGTGTGTTGTTGTTGTTGTAACATCAGAGAAAGAACTGAACAACATATTCACCAAACTTATTTCTTCATCCTTTTCTAATATTTGTATAAACTACCAAACTGCGAATGATTGCTATATATGCTCTGCTTTGAGGCGAGTGTTAAACCCAGTTACACAAGCCCATTTAATCGCGCATCTCTAAATTGGGATTGTTGTGTCCCCCTACTTTATGTTCTCAATTTAATAAGTCGTTTATTTTGAAATAATACATTTTGTATTTGAGTATTAGGACATTTACGTCTCTGCACCTTACTAAGAGGTGCCGTTTTTTGAGCGAGAGTTGAGATCCTGGAGTCAATTGTGCAATGGCTACCTCGCCTGCGTTTGAGGACACTGACACACTGTTGATGTCTCGGGAATTCATCTGGGTGTTCATCTATCAAAAATGAGCTTTTACAAGTAGACGAAATGTATCAAAAATGAGCTTTTACAAGTAGACAAAATGTAACTTACATATTTTACTACCAGTACACTTTTCCCGTGGGGATATTTATTTGCATGAGTGTATTCGTTTAAGTATTAAGTAATTTCCAACCTATTTTCATTGCTTTGATTGATATTATTATGTCTTGATGCTTTTTTATCAATTTCCTAACTTCTGACGGTTGCTTTGGTTATGCAGAAAATTTATTAAGTCATTCATCCAAGGTTTTCTTCCTGGAATTGCTCTGAAGATTTTTCTTATCTTTCTTCCTAGTATACTCATGCTTATGTCAAAATTCGAAGGATCTATTTCATTATCATCTCTCGAGAGAAGAGCGGCATCAAAATATTATTTGTTTTTGCTTGTCAATGTATTCCTTGGAAGCATTATTACTGGGACTGCATTCCAGCAGTTAAATACTTTCATCCATCAGTCAGTTAATCAGTATGTTTTCTTTCCTCTTCATAGTTATTAAGGAAATTAGTTTTTATACAATGTTACAGTGAATAAAAGTGATTGTTGTTAAAATTTTACGATATTGTGCATTGTGAAAATGTGTACGACCATACCAGCACTAGAGCGCCGAATCCCATACCGGCACTAGAGCACCGGATCCCTTTAGAACTCCGCAATTTGACCCTACTATAGTCAGATAAAGGCTTGAGTGTTGTTGTTGTGCATCGTGAAAACATTTGGAAAATATATGAATCTAAGATAACAATAACCTTGCGGGTGCGTTCGTTTGGTGGGTTTTAGTTGGAGGGAATTGGCTTTGGTTAAAATAAAAAATTTGTAGGTTTTGAAAGTTGGCAAAAAAACCAATTTTTTTGTTCGTTTGCAGTGGTTTTTGAGATAGACAGAATTCACGGACAGTTTACTGTTCCTTTTCTTCCTAAGCAAGCGAAGGAGCTGCAGTTTGGAGCTACTGTACGGTCTCCCTCACGTTGCTTCGCTGGAACAGTTTTGTTCGTCGATCCGAACGCCAGATGCAGTGGCTTCTTCCAATCAGTCTCCTCCGAAATGTGTTGTTCTTATGACTCTCTTTTCCCCATTGTCATCTTCATCAACCGCTGGAAGCTGCTGTCTTCATCCTCGGGCACTATGGAAATATCGTCAAAAGTGACAACTACCGATGGAACCTCTTGAAACTCCACGACATCAACCTCATCAAAAAGCTCTGTTGTGACTACTGCTCCGATGCTTCCGTGGAACAATTTTAGGCGAAGGAGATGATCTCCCAGAAATTTCACAAAACCCATCAAAATAGGTAAATTTTGTGGATAGACTATTTTTTGAAAGTCAATTCCGTCCGTAAAAAGCCCCAAACAAACAAAAAAATTGGAATTGACCCAATTCCTTTCTCTCAAAATCGATTGATCCAATTCCAACCTTCAAAAACATCAAACGAACACAAATATTGAAATTGGGCACCCAATTCCAATTTCTTCCACCTAAAACATGTGAAACGAACGCACCCGCAGGATTTTGTTTTTTAAGTTAAGAAAATGTTTTGACCTCAAGATCTTTTAGAAGCTTTAATAGTATTTTAAAGTGCCATATTGATAATTCTAAAAAAATGCTCAGCAATATGTTTGGGGTGACTTGAATTTGGAAGTCTTGGTAAATTTTTTTTGAGTGCGTGCTTAAGATTTTCTATCCATTATATGTGCTTAATAATTAATTAACCAGAGAATTAATTTAGTCAAAGTAGTTTAATTTTTTCATCAAGGGCTGTGAGAAGTGAGGAAAGGCTATCCTCCTTTGTGACCTAAAGGCTTCTGATTCAAATAGCTGAACTCCTTATAATGTAGGGAAATGACATTTAAAACAACTTTGTTCGGATCATATATTGGCAATATCTCCATTCTTCAAAGGACCGTGCTTTGAATAATGTAATGAATAGTTATTATTAGAAACATAAATATTCTTATAAATGATACTTTTAGTTTTCTACAAATATTATAATTAAGACCTTGCTTGTGTTGTAACTGTTCACTCAAGGCTTCAAACTAGTGGAACATGTTTTGACTATTTCATTAAAAAACACAGGTTTCCTAAGACAATCGGCATAGCAATTCCACAGAAAGCTACGTTTTTCATTACATATGTGATGGTTGATGGTTGGGCTGGTGTTGCGGGGGAGATTTTAAGACTTAAACCTTTGATAATATATCACATAAAGAACTTTTTCTTTGTAAAGACTGAGAAAGATAGAGAAGCAGCCATGGACCCTGGGAGTATTGAATTTGCTTCTTCAGAACCTCAGATCCAATTATATTTCCTACTTGGTCTTGTATATGCGGTGGTCACACCCTTCTTACTTCCTTATATAATAATCTTTTTTGGTCTGGCATATCTTGTTTTTCGTCATCAGGTGAGCATTTTTCATACGGTGGTATTTCCACCCCCTTTTGCATAGTTTCTTATCTTATCCCTGACTTCTTTATTAGTTGGCAGTCAGTTTTTTATTTTCCATTTTTTTTCATAATTGTTTCATGACACTTGTTAACTTTATACTTCTTTGTTTCCTTTCCTAATGGCTAAAGTTGGACTCTTTGCTTGAATGTTTTACTGTTAATCAGAGTGGTCTTAAGGTGCCAATTTTTTGTTGCTTACTGTTAGAGTTAGTATTTTACTATTAGTGAGTTTAGTCCCACATCGCCTATCGGTGTTGGGCGTCTTATTGTAATCGTATATATTGCCCCTATGTGGATGAATAAAACTTGCACCTTCCATTTTACTTCTCCTTTCTACATGGTATCAGAGGGTTCGATCACTCTGAAACCTAATTAAAATTTTATTTTCTTCTGGCTACTGTTACTTCCTCCCGAATCTCGACCCGTGCTTCATCTTTACGCGCCCTGCTAGGGCTCACGCCCGCCGCTCCTGTCGACGGAGTCGACATCTACAATCCCGTCGACAGGAGCGATTCCGCTGCTGCTACAGCTCTGCTCCCGACGGCTCTGCCGCTCGCCGACACCGCTGCCTTGCTCTGCTTCCTGCGCGACATCGACGACGCCGACGCCTGGCGATTCTTCTCCAGATGGCTTCGCTGCTCCTCGACGACGATCCCGCCGTCGGCTTCTCACGACGTCTTCGTCGTCTGTTTCCTGTGCATCTGCGACGACATACACGATCCCGTCGGCTCTCGGCTTCCTTCATCGACATCGACGATCCCGTCGGCTATCTTCTTCTCTGCCGACGACTGCTTCTAAATTCCGATGGAGCTCCTTCTCCCGTAGATGGTTTCGCTGCTGCTCTGCTGCTGCTTCTCCGGCCTGCTGATGCTGCAACTGCTTCTTCTCCGGCTGCCAGGAGCTGCTTCCTCTGCGTGCCGCTGCTGCTCGGCCGCGCTCTATTTTAGGGTTTCAGTTTTAATGTTTTTTTTGTTCAATTGTTATTGTTGTTTGTGGTTGTTGTGTCGTTTTGCGTCTCGTTACGATTTTGGCCTTTCTCCACGTGATCTAGGTTCATGTACCCGACGAGGGTCCCACACGTGCACGTGGTCTAAGTGAGGGGGAGTGTTCGTCACGGCCTCCAGGCATTGTTTATGCCTTCATGCACGTATTCCACGTGAGGGGGAGTGTTTGTGATAACGGCGACTCGGATGCCTCTTTCCCGACTCCTGCCTTAGTCACACATGGCCCCCAGGTCGATCTCGTATGTTGTTTGTGTCTCCTCGTTGTTTTCTCTGGATTTGGTAGGGTTGGTTTGGTGTTTCGTGGTTGACCTTGTTTCCGCTCCGAGTTTATCCAGCATTGTCATGGTCGGTTCTGTGGACCAATGATGCGGAATACGGTGCGGCCAACACCGTAGGCAATGAGACCGCCACCGAACCGGGGCTTGCTTGGCTGGAGAAGTTTGACCCGCTTTGGATGCCGCGAACTGTTTAATTATCGAGGCGGCGTTATTTATTTTTCGCTCTTTTGCTTATGTATTTGTTTTTATGGACTTTGGTGTGCTATTAGCGTGTGTGTGCTAATAGTCTTTTGTTTCTCCCCCTCATAGTATAAGAGGGAGGAGAGTATATTTTTGTTCTCAGTTTTTGGAATATTAATTTGAGAAGTGTTTGCCCTAGCCGCCTCCTCTTCTCCGAGCGAGAACGACCCGATCCGGAAGGATCCCGCGCGCGCTGCTCGCCCCCTCCCGCCGTGAGGTGAGGTTCCGGCCGGAAGGCTCCGCCATTCCCCCTCTCCCGTGGAGTTTCCTACTCCAGTTGGTATCAGAGGGACTGCCCCGACTTCCTAGCTCGGCGCCGACCCTCCCTGTTCCGCTCCGCGCCGCGTCGATTTCCGCGTGCTCCGCCTGCTCCGCCAGTTTCTCTTCTCTCTCGCGATCGCTCGTGGGAGATCACCCGCGGGACGACCAAGCCCTGTGGGCGGCCATCAATGGCATCACAGCGCAACTCGCCGTCCTCACTGCGGCACTCGGCAACCCACAGCCACCTCCGCCCGGCGATCCCCCCCTGCTGCAGCCCCTCCGGTCGACGCCTACTTCGGCCGCCAGTTCCGCCGTGGCCGTGCGGCACCTCCCCGTCCGGCCACTCCCCTGTCCGATTCCAGCTCCGAGGATGACCACCACGACGGGGCTGATCAACCCCCATGGCGTCACCAGCCGCAACCGCAGCAGCACGGCTTCCGCATACGTGCGGACATTCCTCAGTTTTTCGGTAATTTGGGCATTGAAGACTTCCTCGATTGGATCTCGGAGGTCGAACGTTTCTTTGAAATTGCCGAACTCGACGAACACCGCCAAGTGAAGATGGTCGCGTATCGCCTTAAATCAGGCGCGGCGGTTTGGTGGGATCAACTTCAGCTCAATCGGCAACGCCAAGGCAAGGCCCCCGTCCGCACCTGGCTCAAAATGAAGAAAATGTTACGCAATCGGTTCTTACCCCCCGACTACGATCAACACTTGTTCTAGTTCTACCAAAGTTGCTCCCAAGGCTCTCGCACCGTCACCGAATATTTGGCTGACATTTGTCGCCTCGCCGACCGCAACGACTTGACCGAGTCGGACGGCCAACGTGTTACTCGTTTCCTTCATGGGCTACGCCCCTCCCTTCGTGAGAAGATCGGCCTGCATGTTTTGCGCACGGTGGATGAGGCCTACAACATGGCCCTCAAGGCCGAACTCATGGAGACGTCGGCGGCACCTACTGTTGGATGAAAAACTCTCTCATCTCCAAATGAGGAGAGGAATCAAATATATAGACAAATCAATATTACAAGCTAAATACAGACCAATATACAGATAATAACAATAATAACGCCAATACTCCCCCTCAAGGTGGAGCAAAGATGTCAATCATGCCCAGCTTGGAAGATAGCAAATCTGAACGCGTAGGACCAAGGGCCTTAGTGAAGGCATCAGCAAGTTGGTCGACCGAAGGAACATAGGTCGGAAGGACAGTCCCAGTACGAACGTGGTCACGAAGAAAATGAACATCCATTTCGATATGCTTGGTACGCTCATGAAGCACTGAATCCTGAGTGAGAAGGAGAGCTGACTTATTGTCACAGTAGAGAGTCGAGCCAGTGGTCAGAGATAGACCAAGGTCAGTCAGCAGTGATCGCAACCAGATTAACTCAGTGACACCGTGTGCCATGGCCCGGTATTCGGACTCAGCGGACGAGCGTGATACAATGTGTTGTTTCTTACTCCGCCATGAAACAAGATGATCCCCATGAAACACACAGAGGCCGGTAGTAGAGCGCCGATCAGTCAAAGAACCGGCAAAATCAGCATCAGTGAAGCAGGAGAGACTGGAAACACTGTCAGCCCGATAGAATAGACCAAGTCCCGGGGCATGCTTGAGATAGCGAAGAACACGTCGAGCGGCCTCAAGATGAGCAGTCGTAGGAGAATGCATAAACTGACTCAGAACACCTACTGAGAAGCTGATGTCTGGCCTCGTATTTGTCAAGTATATCAGGCGGCCAACCAGACGCTGGTACTGAGAAGGGTCTGGTAGAGGATCACCAGATTCCGCATGAAGACGATGATTGGTATCCATAGGCGTACGCGCAGGACGACATCCCAGGAGACCAGAATCCCGGAGGAGATCTAAGGTGTACTTTCGCTGGGATATGGAGATGCCCTGTCGGGAGCGAGCCACTTCAATCCCAAGGAAATAACGGAGAGATCCAAGATCTTTCACCTCAAAGGCGGCCCGGAGAGTAGCTTTCACCTCAGAAATACCGGCAGAGTCATCCCCAGTAAGAATAATGTCGTCAACATAGACCAGGACAATGGCACGACGGCCATCTGTCGCGGCGCGAACAAAGCAAGTGTGATCTGCGTGGCACTGAGTGAAGCCTATCTGAAGTATAACAGTGCTGAACCGGTCAAACCAGGCACGCGGAGATTGCTTCAGGCCGTACAGGGATTTGTGCAGACGACAAACCCTGCCCGAATACTCCCCCTTAAGGGCAAATCCCGGTGGAGGAGCCATATAAACCTCTTCCTGTAAGGTGCCATGAAGAAAAGCATTCTTGACGTCGAGCTGGTAGAGAGGCCATGCCCGAGAGGCGGCAAGAGAGAGCAGAAGACGAACACTAGTCAGCTTGGCCACGGGAGCAAACGTGGCACCAAACTCATCCGGAGCCTGAGTAAACCCCTTAGCCACCAAACGAGCCTTGTAGCGGTCAATTGAACCATCAGCACCATATTTCACAGTATAGACCCATTTGCACCCAACGGTGCGTTTCCCAGGAGGTAGAGGAACAAGGAACCACGTCCCGGTATGACGAAGAGCAGACATCTCCTCCTCCATGGCCCGAACCCACCGCGAGTCAAGGAGAGCCTCAGCAGTCGAAGCAGGAATTCGAACCGAATCAGCAGCGGCCACAAAAACCTGGTAAGAAGGAGAGAACCGCTGGTAGGAAACAACACTAGCCAGCGGGTGCTTAGTAACAGAGGAGTGAACACAAGCACGTTGGCCCTTGCGCAAGGCAATGGGCAAGTCATCAGAAGTAGTAGAGGGAGAAGGCTCAAGAGAAGTACCTGCAACCGGAGGAGCAATGGATCCGGAACTGAGGGAGAAATGGGAGTAACAGCTGGTGTGGGCGCGCGGCGGCGAGTGTAAGTAAGTAGAACGGGTGGAGACGATGGAGGGGAGACGGTGGGGACGACCGGGACAGGTTGGACAATAGTAGGAGGGTCCGGGGTAGTCGAGGAAGAGACAAAGAAGGGTACTTCCTCGTGAAACGTTACATCACGAGAGTGAATGATACGACGGGAACGGGGATCAAAACAGCGATACCCCTTAGTGGTAGTCGAGTAGCCGAGAAAGAGGCAACGGACAGCCCGATCGTCGAGTTTTGTCCGGGAAGGACGCCGATCCTGGACAAAACACACACAGCCAAAGACCCGAAGAGGGATGGGAAAAACAGAGGCGGAAGGGTGGAGAAGACTATAGGGAGCAATACCGCCAAGAGGGCGGGACGGAGTTCGATTGATAAGAAAGGCCGCGGTAAGAAGAGCAGCACTCCAGTAGGACTTAGGAACATGCATGCCCCGAAGAAGGCATCGAACAGTGTCCAACAGGTGACGGTTTTTGCGTTCGGCCACGCCATTTTGCTCGGGGGTGGCCGGACACGAAAACTGATGGAGGGTGCCTTCCGAGCAAAGAAACTCGTCAAAGGAGCGGGAGGTGTATTCACCGCCACTGTCAGAGCGAAGAATGTGAACAGACTTGCCATGTTGTGTCTGTATCATAGCCGTAAAGTGAGTGTAAACAGATAGAACGTCAGACTTACGTTTCAGAAGGTAAACCCATAAACAGCGAGAATAGTCATCAATGAAAGTGACAAAATATGAGAATCCATCAAAAGAAACAATAGGGGCCGGACCCCAAACATCAGAATGTATCAACTCAAAACAAGAAGTAGCACGACTAGTAGAAGATACATAGGTACTGCGAGTGTGTTTTGACAATTCGCAGACATCACAATAAAAAGGAAAAGAAAAAGGTACATCAGGACAAACAGATAACATCCGAGGGGGGCTAGCATGACCGAGGCGGGCATGCCAAAGCAAACTCGATGGCGAAGCAAGAACAACAGTGGTGGTGGTAGCAGCAGTAGGTGGAGGCAGCACCAGATGGTACATCCCATTCTTCTCAATCCCCGTACCAAAAGTCCTCCTGGATTGCAGGTCCTGAAAAACACAATGATCAGAGTAGAAAGTGACTGAGCAATTCAAAGCACGAGTAATGCTACTAACAGATACAAGGTTGAGAGCCATGTGAGGTACATGAAGAACGGAGTCAAGAGAAAGAGAGGAAGAGAGAGAGACAGTGCCCTGGCTGAGGACATGAGTAAACGAGCCATCAGCAAGGCGCACATCCCGGTGTGAGCAAGGGGCAACCTGGCGCAGGAGGGAAGACGTACCAGTCATATGGTCGGTGGCACCAGAATCAATCACCCAGGGTGACGAACCCTGATCAACCATGGTCGCAGTGCAAGCAAACGGAGTACCTGAGGATGAAGACCGAGGAGAGGCAGAGGTAGTAGTGGAGGACTGAGATTGCTGGAACTGCTGAAACTGGGCCAATAGGTGACTGAAATCCGACGCAGTGATTCCGGAGGGACGCTCGACGGTATCAACAGACTCGGCAGCAGCAACGGTAGAGCGCGGAGCAGCACCAGACGAAGTACGATCAGAACCCCGAAGGTGTGGGTAGAGCTGATAACAACGGCTCCGGTCATGATAGAGACACCCACAATGAGAGCAAGGGCCAGGCGGACCTGTAGAGCCACGGCCACCGGAGGAGCCACGTCCCCCAGATTGAGGAGATGACCCGCGACCACCACGGCTCCGGGAGGCAGAAGTGGGAGGACGAGAGGAAGCTGCAAGAGCCATCTGCTCAGTAGGGAGCGAGGAAGTAGTACGCGCGCCGGAGAGGCATGATTGACGCAGCAGGCGTTTTTCATGCTCAGAGATAATGAAGTAGGCCTCAAGCAGGTCTGGCAAGGGAGACATGCCCACAATCTGAGCACGTGTGGACTCAAACTCGGGGCGAAGACCCATCAAGAACTGGTAGGTCTCCCGACGCTGTCGCTGTTGTCGGATAAGGGTGACATCCTCTGGAGATTTCAGGGCACTAAGCGGCTCCAGATCGTTGAGTTCCAGAAAACGATCCTGGAGGTAGGTAAAGTACTCCTGAACAGACCGCTCCCCCTGAGTGGCGGAAGCAATATCCTGAAAGACACCAAAAATCTGGGCGTCAACACGAGTATGCCCGAAGGTGCGCTGAAGAGCAGACCAAAGTTCGGTGATGTCTTCAAAGCGCATGAACTGGCCGAAGATACGAGGTTCCATCGAGCACTGAATCCAGCCAAGAACCATGAATTTCTCCGTGGACCACTTGACCAAATCATCTTTCTTGTCATCAGGAGGCTTGGGAGGTCCTCCAGTCAACCAAGAAAGTTTGTTCCGGCCTGCAAGGGCCACCTTCATCGATGTAGCCCAAGAAGAATAGTTTCGCTCATCCAGAAGAATGCTAGTGATCCTCCTCGAGGAGGATTCGTAGGTGTCTGTAGAAGCCATAAATCAACAGGAGATCCCTCCCACAAAGGAGATCGAGGATCAAGAACAAAAGAAAATCAGCGGGAAGGCCAAACTGGAACAGGGCAGAGCGGGAGAAGCCGGTCACTGAAACAGAGAGAGGATCCGCGATCCGATCAGTAGCGGGAGAGGCCGATCGATGCGGCTGAAGCAGACGAAGCCGATCGCGATCGATGCAGGAGAAACGATCCAGTCGCGATCGATGCAGGAGACGAAGCCGATCGATGCAGGAGAAACGATCCACGGAGAAGCCGATCCAGTCGCCGGGAGAGACGATCCAGTCGCGATATGCCCGAGAGGCCGGGAGATCGCGATCGACGAGCGGGATGAAGAGCGACCCCGGAGCGGAAACGAAAACCCTAGAATGCCTCTGATACCATGTTGGATGAAAAACTCTCTCATCTCCAAATGAGGAGAGGAATCAAATATATAGACAAATCAATATTACAAGCTAAATACAGACCAATATACAGATAATAACAATAATAACGCCAATACCTACCACCCGCCCGGCCTCTCGCCGTCCCTGGTCGGATGCATCGGGCTCGCATACTCGGGAGTCTACCAGCCGCGAGGTGCCGGCCATGCCTTCCGCACCTAAGGGTCGGGCACCTGACCGCGCGCCACCGGGGACCTGTTTCAAGTGCCACCAACCGGGCCACTTTGCCTCCCGGTGCCCCCTTCTATGCCAACCCGTCCACGCTGTTACTCAGGATGAAGGTCCGGATGTTGACTCCGGAGAGGCCGATGAGGTCATCGAAGGGTTCGAAGAAGATGGCGACTTTGCTGCCTGCGTGGTCCGACGCCTCCTTCTCGCACCGCGGGTGGATGAGCACGCCCAGCGTAGTAATGTCTTTCGGAGCTATTGCACCATCAAGGGAAAGATATGTGATGTCCTGATCGACAATGGCAGCTGCGAGAATTTTGTCGCCAGTCGGTTGGTCACTTACTTGCAACTACCAATCGAGCCGCACCCGCACCCCTACTCCATTGGGTGGATTCAAAAGGGCCCCTCCGTGCGCGTCACCCACCGGTCACACGTTCCCGTCGCGATGGGAAAGCACTACCTAGCCGACATTTGGTGCGACGTTGTGGAGATGGACGCGAGCCATATACTTTTGGGACGGCCGTGGCAATATGATATGGACGTGGCGTATAAGGGCCGCGACAATATCTACTCCTTCACTTGGGCCGGCAAGAAGATACAAATTGTGGCCCGGGTGTCACAACCCGCATTTTTCTCACTATTTAATAAATCAGAGCAAGAGAAAACTACGAGCTGTGATGCCACGTCGAGCAGGGGATAACTGCCGACGTTCAGGCAACACTCCAAATCCTTTCAAATCATGACTTAATTGATTATAAAAACTTGATTAGTTTATTGGCCGTATCCCTCGGCTCAGTGGACCAAAGAGTCCACGGTTTGAAAACTGATTTTTTATATACGTAGCGGAAAATACATCATTTATGTTGACACCCTAAGTGAGCGCATAAGTGATCCCAAGGGACACTTACGCTAAACCAACACTCTAACTTTAATTTATACATATATAGAAAAATCATTTGATATACGTAATTAAGAAAGTACGTTGCGTGTTCTCTTTTGGAAATCATGCCGATCATGTTTATATACATAGTATAGTTTTGTTTTTAGCTTTTTAAAGTAACTAGCAACCTAGCATAAAATCTTCCCAGAGCAAGTAAACTAGGTCCCCAAAGACAGGGTAGCAGTAAAAGTAAACATATCTAGTGCAAAAGGTAAAACTACCAGGGGCGCCAACAGCTGACACGAACCCACTGGCAAGTATGTATGTCTGTAGAAAGTGCAGTAAAACTACCTCACAAAGACTCAAGAGAGTCTCAACAGGCAACAGAAGGACCTCCAACAGCACCACAGCAACAGCCACCTACTGGCTACTGCCCAGAACCTGAGGCGTTCAGAAGAAAATAGAACACCTCAGAGCAAGGAAAAAGGAATGCAAGTGCTAAAAAGGAAAGTAAGGTAAAAGCAGGTAAAGTGAAGTAAAGAGAGTACAACTAGAGTAGAACAACAATGCCCAAGGAAGGGCGAAAAGCAAACCTGCACCAGGTGCGGGTAAACAGCAACTACTCTGCCTAACAACCTGCAGAGTCAACATGGCCATGATGCCACAATGCTGCAACACCTACGGAAGAAACGCCTAACATCCTAAACTGTGAGAGGCGGCAGTAGCAAAAACAAGAAACTTGGAATCAGGTTGAAAGCGTTCCAAATCGCCCAACCACTAGTTCCGAGTCAACAAATTGCTCAAGGGTTGACACGTGAAGGCACAAAAGACCCATCACTCACTTGCCCAGAAAACTACTCGGGTCAAGGTAAAGAGTGTGGTCAAGGCTACATCACGCCACACAACCCCTAAAAGAGCCATCCACCACCACTACTGACCACAACCCACGATTCGGCCTTCGAAAAGTAACAGCCGACAAGGACTCTCGATACACGAGCAAAACACTCGGGAGAAATCAACGCTAAGGGATTAGTCGTTGCGATTACGCAACGCCGCTGCGAGTGAGTACACTCACTCGATCCTAAGCCTAGCGTACGAGCACCGACATTGGGTCGCACGATTTAAAAGACGCACGACCATAGGCCGTGCGTGCACAATTACACCTAAACACCTCAAATAGGCAAACTAGGCAAAAAACCCCAAACCCTAGACCTACACCTAGGCCTATCATAACTCAACCCGACGCTAACCCACATCTACGCTACACACCTACCGCGACGCCGTCCTAAATCGGAAGCTACTAGCGGGAGGATAAAAAATCCTAATTTTTTTCTAGCGCGTTCCAATAGGGATTAGGTTAAGGGAAGTTAAATTAACAAATTATAATTTGCAAGAATATATGAAATTAACAAGGAAATTGAACAAACGAGAGGCCAAACGGCGAAAAGAGGAGAAGCACTTGCCTCGCACGGATCACCAAAAATTTCGCCGGCACAACGGCGCTATGGCGGAATTTCCAAGAGCACGAAGGCTCCAACAACCACCCAAAATACCTAAGATTGCATTCTAATCATCAAGGAGCAAGAATATCCAAAAACAAAGAGAAATCCCAAAACGAAATCAAATGAAAACATGGAGGAAAGGTTCGATAGCATACCAAGGATCGAAGCTCTCGGCGAGGGGAACTCAGATCCGGGCTCGGATCGGGAAGGGGAGGTCGGGGCTGCCGGCGGCGGGCGGCGGAAGGGGCCGGCTAGGGCGGTTTTCGGCGGGCTCCGATCGGCTGCTACAGGAAAAAGGGGATCGGGTGGGCTGCGGTTCTTTTGCTTTGGCCGGCTGCAGTTTGGGGTTTTAATAATAGGGGGGGGGCTGCAGCTTAGGGGGAGCCGGTTTAGGTTTTTAATAAGGGGGGTTTTAATTACAAGGGGGGGGGCTTATTTCTTATATTATATTATATAAATTATAATTAATATACTTAATAACCAATTAAATAACCTAATAACTAAACAAAGACTAATTACTAACATTCCTATATAAACAAAACACGCATTATACGCACGAAATCGCACCCCTCCGCGCACACACTTTCATCCACGCATGCAAGCACATGCGCGCACGCACACGCACGCACAAATATTATTAACCTCACACGCACAACACGCACACTAAACAAAAACCCACACCGGCTCGCGCGAGTCGCGCGCCACGCGACACATGCGCCAAGAGACGTGCCGTCACATAGAAAAATGACGACTCGCAAACATTAACTACCGCCAAAACGACGCGAAAACGCGACGTCCTCGGATTTCGACCAAAATCGCACCGTAGCTAAATACCCGGGCTACGAGAACAACGGCGAAGTCAAAAACGACTTCCGACGAACAAAACTCGAGCTAACCTCGCCCGAAGCCAAACACGAGAATTCCCTGAAAGGCTCAACCGGGTCTCCAAAACAGACACCGGCTAGCTGGGGAAACCCGCAAACAGGCTAAACCTCTAAGAACACCTAACGAGGTACTCTAACAACGGCTCGAGACGGAAAACGTCAACGTAACGCCGAAAAGGATTTAAATAAATTATCGAAAATTCGGGGCGTTACAGTCACTCCCCCCTAACAAAAAGTTTCGTCCCGAAACTTTGCGAATACTACTCCTACAACAGAAGGAAAGAAACAACTACTAGGAAGGAAACGTACCCGAAAACTCAGGGGAACAAATGAGGGTGAGCCTCCCTCATAGCCGACTCTAGCTCCCAAGTCGCGCTCTCCAAATCCTGATTCTTCCAAAGAACCTTTACCATAGGAATAGACTTCGTCCGCAACACTCGAGCTTGAGCTTCCAAGATGCGGACCGGCACCTCGACATACGAGAGATTAGGCTCCAACTGGGGCACCGCGTCCAAGACTTGCCCACTGCTCCGCACGCATTTCCGCAACTGGCTCACATGAAAGACATTATGAACCCCCGGGAAGCTAGCTGGCAGATCCAGCCTACAAGCAGCCACACCAATACGCTCCAAAATCCTGAACGGGCCCACAAATCTCGGATCCAACTTCCGATTCCTGCCAAACCTCTTCACTCCTACCATCGGAGACACCTTCAAGAATACCAAATCGCCCACAGAGAACTCCAAATCGGACCTACGCCGATTGGCGTTCTTCTCATACCTCTCCTGAGCAACTCGAAGCTTCTCCCGAATGAGCTTCACAGAAACCTCCATCTCTTCGAGTGCATCAGGACCCAAAACAGGCCTCTCACCGGCCTCGGCCCAAAACAAAGGGGTTCTGCAGCGCCTCCCATACAACGCCTCGAAGGGAGCCATCTGTAGACTCTCTTGGTAGCTGTTGTTGTAGGCAAACTCCATGAGCCGCAAACGCTCATCCCACGCACCTCCATGATCAAGAATATAGCACTGGATCATATCCTCCACAATCTGATTCACACGCTCGGTCTGCCCGTTGGTCTGCGGATGGTAAGCTGTGGAATACCTCAAATCAGTGCCCAAACCCTCCTGCAAACTCCTCCAGAAACGAGATGTAAACCGAGAGTCTCGATCTGAAACGATGCTAACTGGAACGCCGTGCAATCTGACGACCTCATCCAAGTACAACTCAGCAATCTTCTTCATCGAGTAATCGATCTTATATGGTACGAAGTGCGCACACTTCGTCAATCGGTCCACGATCACCCAAACAGAATCAAACCCCCTCGGAGATCTCGGTAGGCCTGTAATGAAATCCATCGAGATGCTTTCCCACTTCCAAGTCGGGATCTCCAAAGGTGCCAACTTGCCACCAGGCCTCCCATGGTCGGCCTTCACCCGCCTGCAAGTGTAACACTCCGAGACAAAACGAGCTATATCACCCTTCATCCCATACCACCAGGCGATCTGCTTCAGATCATGGTACATCTTCGTAGATCCCGGGTGGTAGGAAACACTGGATCCGTGAGCCTCTTTGCAAATCAATACTCTGATGTCTCCAACTGCGGGGATGCAAAACCTGCCGCGGTACTTCAAAGTACCCGCCTCGTCGATGGAGAAATCTGGCAACTCTCCCCTCTCAGCTCTGAGGTACAAGTGCAACAAATCCGGGTCCTCTTTCTGGTGCAATCGGGTGAGAGAAATCCATGACGGCTCTGCCACTACCAAACTGCTCTGTAACTCACAGCGTCCTGCGGTGATATCCATCAATAGAAACTCCTCCACTAAACGATCCGCGGTGAGATTGAAGACTTTCCCCGTCTTCCGGCTCAAGGCGTCGGCCACCACATTGGCCTTGCCCGGATGGTACTGAATCTCAACCTCATAATCAGCAACATACTCAAGCCACCGCCGCTGGCGCAAATTCAGCTCCTTCTGAGTGAACACGTACTTCAGGCTCTTATGATCGGTAAAGATCCTGCACTGGGCCCCATAAAGTAAGTGTCTCCACAGCTTCAAGGCAAAAATCACCGCTGCGAACTCGAGGTCGTGCGTAGGATAGTTCCGCTCATGAATCTCCAACTGACGAGACCCATAAGCGATCACCTTCCCTTCCTGCATCAACACGCCACCGAGCCCAACATGCGAGGCATCCACATAAACGTCATAGTCCTGTCCCTCCGCCGGTAAGGTCAACACAGGGGCAGAACATAACCTGCTCTTCAGCTCCAGAAAGGCCTCCTCGCACTTATCGCTCCAAACGAACGCCGCATGCTTCTGCGTCAGCTTTGTCAAGGGCGCTGCCAAGGTAGAAAAGCCCTCGACGAATCTCCTATAATAGCCGGCCAACCCCAAGAAGCTCCTGATCTCCTTGGGTGTGCTCGGCCTACTCCAATCCATCACTGCTGAGATCTTCTCCGGGTCCACTGAAATACCATCTTTGTTCACCACATGACCCAGGAAGGAAACCCGAGGCAACCAGAACTCGCACTTGCTCAGCTTGTCATACAACTGATGATCCCTCAAGGCGGATAACACCAACCGCAAATGCTGATCATGCTCCGCCGCATTCCGAGAATAAATCAGAACGTCGTCAATGAACACAACGACAAACTTGTCCAGAAAGTCCTTGAACACCCGGTTCATCATGTCCATAAATGCTGAAGGCGCATTGGTCAGCCCAAAAGACATGACCAGGAACTCGAAATGACCATGCCTCGATCGGAAAGCCGTCCGTGGAACATCCGACTCTCGGATCCTAAGCTGATGGTAACCCGAACGGAGGTCTATCTTCGAAAATACTGAACTGCCACGCAACTGATCGAATAAATCGTCAATTCTGGGCAGTGGATACCTGTTCTTGATGGTGACCTTGTTCAACTCTCTATAGTCGATACAAAGGCGCATCGAACCATCCTTCTTCTTCACAAAGAGAACCGGAGCACCCCAGGGCGACGAGCTTTGCCTTATGAAGCCCTTCGCCAATAACTCATCTAGCTGGGTACGAAGCTCCTCCAGCTCTCGCGGGGCCATCCGATACGGCGCCTTGGCAATCGGGCGCGTACCAGGCTCCAAATCAATCACGAACTCCACATCCCTGTCTGGAGGAAGACCGGGAAGATCGATAGGGAACACGTCAGGAAACTCTCGCGCAACCGGAATCTCATCCAAAAGCGGCACACTGCTAACAGTCCCCAACACTGAGACTAAACAAGCAAAACAGCTAGCAGGAAAAACCCTCTGAGCACATACCGCAGAAATCGCCGGAGAGTCCCGACGCGAATCACCGAAAACACTCCCAGGCTGACCGCTGTCCTTCCTGAAATCCAAGCGCTTTCCCCTGCACTGAATCACTGCATCATATCGGGACAACCAGTCCATACCCAGGATGACGTCGAAATCCTCCAGGTCTATAACCTTCAGATCAGCCTTGGCCAGAAAATCCCCCAACCAAATAGGGCAGTCCAGAATGCCCTGATCTGATATCACGGATTCACCCGAGGGGAACTTGACGCTAAAGGCACCACCAACACGATCAAGAACCCACTGGCACCGCTCGACAAAGGCCCTAGCCACAAAGGAGTGGGTAGCACCTGAGTCAAACAGAACGCGGGCCCAGCGGTTCCTTACCTTAAATTTCCCTATACACAAACAAAATATTAAACGCACAAGCAATTAACACAACAATAGCAACACTAAAACTGCTACAAAAGAGAAAGTCAAGCGAGGGGGGGGGGGGGTTACCTGAAATGACCTGCGCCGAAGTCTCAGCCTCCGCTGAAGATACCACATTCAGCTTCCCTTTACCCTTGTCCACCGGCTGAGGCGGAGGTAAAGCCTGAAGCGGAACAGCATGAAGAGCGGACTGAACCTGAGGGCACCTCGACTTAATATGGCCCTTCTGGCCACACTGGTAGCAAACACGATCCTTGGACCAGCACTGAGCAGCATCGTGACCGGGTCGCTTGCAGACAGGACAAGGAACATCCCTCCTAGGAGCACCCTGGATGGCATGCACATGCTCCTTCTTCTGGACCCTTGCCCTCTTGAAGCACCTCTCAGCTGGGTGGCCCGGATGGCCACAGAAACTGCACACTACCTTGCTCTTCTTCTCAGAAGCAGCACCAAGAACCTGGGGACCCTTTTCCTCAACTGACCTCCTCTTCTCGCTTCTCGCCTGCTGTCCGCGCTGCTTCGCGTTCTCGATAGCCTCTACCTTCAAAGCGGCCTCAACTGCTCCCGCATAAGTAACTGCGCCGTGAGCAACCGCAAGCTGCTGGACATCGCTCCTGAGGCCACCCAGAAAACGCTTTGCTCTGTCCTCCTCAGTAGCCACCAAACTCGGAGCAAATCGACTGAGTTTGCTAAACTCAATCTCGTACTCGCTGACGGAGAGCTGCCTCTGCTTCAGATGAATAAAGTCATTCATCAGCCTGTCTCGCTCTACTGACGGTAGAAACTTCCTCATCAGGATCTCTTTGAAGGATGCCCAAGTACATCCTCCCACCATGCCTTCCTTCTCTCGCATCCACCAGCCCTTCGCTAGCCCCTTCAGCTGATAGGCGGCTAACATCACCTTCTGGTCCTCAGTCACCCCAGAGTAGTGAAACATCTCCTCTATGGAGATCACCCAGTCATCCAGTACCATAAAATCCGCCTTACCATCGTAGGTAGGAGGTCGCAGCCGCTGAAACTGGGAGATGAAAGCCATCCCGGGGGGCACCACCACTGGAGGCACGAGAGGAGCAGGAGGAGCAGGAGGGGCTAGAACAGCTGTACCCACGGCGGGGTCCTGAACTCCCGGAGTCTGACCCGCCGCTCCGGATAAAAAGGACTGTATCTGGGCCTGCAACTCCACCACCTGCCTTGATAAGGCCTCGTTACTCTGCCTCAGGCTTTCCACCAACGCATCACTTTGGGCACCAGAGGACTCACCCTCAGACTGGGGAGTCGACCTCGTCACTCTACGCTTCGGCGGCATACTATAAGGAAAATTAAAACATAACAACGATTAGAACTTAGCTAAACTCCTAGGATTAGACAAAAGGTACAGACAATACATACATAAATATGATCTTCTGCTGCTATACTTGCTCTGAGATTTTATTTTATTTAATACAAAAGGAATGATATGCTTAGCCTAAGATGGTTCACCACCATCACACTAACTCTTGTGCCTAGATCGGGAATGCATGAATTATATTATTTTTTGACTCAAAAATTATGTGTGTACACATGTCATCCTGCACGTCTTTAGCTTGGCGCGTTGTGCTTATGCGATGTTATGCTATGCATGGTTATGCTATGCATTCTAAAAAGGCCCTAGTGCATGCCATGGCGGAGTACACATGAAAATGTTATGCATCCCATAATACATAACATTCTCATGCAACTAAAAAGGAAAACGTGCTAGTCGCATCCATGCGGTGAGGTTATGCACCCCATAATACATAACCCTCGCATGTTGCCCCTATGGTGGATCCATATACAACCACATATTATGTATCGTAAAATACATAATATGCCCCGTATACTTCATGTTATGCTTATGCGTGTAGTGCAGTGTTCGTGCTTCAGCCAAAACGTGCCGATGACATGTCGGTGTGTGTATGATATGACTCTAAACATCTAACACAAACAAAGGAAGGTTGCCCGACCAACTTGTCGAGCAACCTCCCTCTGATACCAACTGTCACAACCCGCATTTTTCTCACTATTTAATAAATCAGAGCAAGAGAAAACTACGAGCTGTGATGCCACGTCGAGCAGGGGATAACTGCCGACGTTCAGGCAACACTCCAAATCCTTTCAAATCATGACTTAATTGATTATAAAAACTTGATTAGTTTATTGGCCGTATCCCTCGGCTCAGTGGACCAAAGAGTCCACGGTTTGAAAACTGATTTTTTATATACGTAGCGGAAAATACATCATTTATGTTGACACCCTAAGTGAGCGCATAAGTGATCCCAAGGGACACTTACGCTAAACCAACACTCTAACTTTAATTTATACATATATAGAAAAATCATTTGATATACGTAATTAAGAAAGTACGTTGCGTGTTCTCTTTTGGAAATCATGCCGATCATGTTTATATACATAGTATAGTTTTGTTTTTAGCTTTTTAAAGTAACTAGCAACCTAGCATAAAATCTTCTCAGAGCAAGTAAACTAGGTCCCCAAAGACAGGGTAGCAGTAAAAGTAAACATATCTAGTGCAAAAGGTAAAACTACCAGGGGCGCCAACAGCTGACACGAACCCACTGGCAAGTATGTATGTCTGTAGAAAGTGCAGTAAAACTACCTCACAAAGACTCAAGAGAGTCTCAACAGGCAACAGAAGGACCTCCAACAGCACCACAGCAACAGCCACCTACTGGCTACTGCCCAGAACCTGAGGCGTTCAGAAGAAAATAGAACACCTCAGAGCAAGGAAAAAGGAATGCAAGTGCTAAAAAGGAAAGTAAGGTAAAAGCAGGTAAAGTGAAGTAAAGAGAGTACAACTAGAGTAGAACAACAATGCCCAAGGAAGGGCGAAAAGCAAACCTGCACCAGGTGCGGGTAAACAGCAACTACTCTGCCTAACAACCTGCAGAGTCAACATGGCCATGATGCCACAATGCTGCAACACCTACGGAAGAAACGCCTAACATCCTAAACTGTGAGAGGCGGCAGTAGCAAAAACAAGAAACTTGGAATCAGGTTGAAAGCGTTCCAAATCGCCCAACCACTAGTTCCGAGTCAACAAATTGCTCAAGGGTTGACACGTGAAGGCACAAAAGACCCATCACTCACTTGCCCAGAAAACTACTCGGGTCAAGGTAAAGAGTGTGGTCAAGGCTACATCACGCCACACAACCCCTAAAAGAGCCATCCACCACCACTACTGACCACAACCCACGATTCGGCCTTCGAAAAGTAACAGCCGACAAGGGACTCTCGATACACGAGCAAAACACTCGGGGAGAAATCAACGCTAAGGGATTAGTCGTTGCGATTACGCAACGCCGCTGCGAGTGAGTACACTCACTCGATCCTAAGCCTAGCGTACGAGCACCGACATTGGGTCGCACGATTTAAAAGACGCACGACCATAGGCCGTGCGTGCACAATTACACCTAAACACCTCAAATAGGCAAACTAGGCAAAAAACCCCAAACCCTAGACCTACACCTAGGCCTATCATAACTCAACCCGACGCTAACCCACATCTACGCTACACACCTACCGCGACGCCGTCCTAAATCGGAAGCTACTAGCGGGAGGATAAAAATCCTAATTTTTTTCTAGCGCGTTCCAATAGGGATTAGGTTAAGGGAAGTTAAATTAACAAATTATAATTTGCAAGAATATATGAAATTAACAAGGAAATTGAACAAACGAGAGGCCAAACGGCGAAAAGAGGAGAAGCACTTGCCTCGCACGGATCACCAAAAATTTCGCCGGCACAACGGCGCTATGGCGGAATTTCCAAGAGCACGAAGGCTCCAACAACCACCCAAAATACCTAAGATTGCATTCTAATCATCAAGGAGCAAGAATATCCAAAAACAAAGAGAAATCCCAAAACGAAATCAAATGAAAACATGGAGGAAAGGTTCGATAGCATACCAAGGATCGAAGCTCTCGGCGAGGGGAACTCAGATCCGGGCTCGGATCGGGAAGGGGAGGTCGGGGCTGCCGGCGGCGGGCGGCGGAAGGGGCCGGCTAGGGCGGTTTTCGGCGGGCTCCGATCGGCTGCTACAGGAAAAAGGGGATCGGGTGGGCTGCGGTTCTTTTGCTTTGGCCGGCTGCAGTTTGGGGTTTTAATAATAGGGGGGGGGGCTGCAGCTTAGGGGGAGCCGGTTTAGGTTTTTAATAAGGGGGGTTTTAATTACAAGGGGGGGGGGCTTATTTCTTATATTATATTATATAAATTATAATTAATATACTTAATAACCAATTAAATAACCTAATAACTAAACAAAGACTAATTACTAACATTCCTATATAAACAAAAACACGCATTATACGCACGAAATCGCACCCCTCCGCGCACACACTTTCATCCACGCATGCAAGCACATGCGCGCACGCACACGCACGCACAAATATTATTAACCTCACACGCACAACACGCACACTAAACAAAAACCCACACCGGCTCGCGCGAGTCGCGCGCCACGCGACACATGCGCCAAGAGACGTGCCGTCACATAGAAAAATGACGACTCGCAAACATTAACTACCGCCAAAACGACGCGAAAACGCGACGTCCTCGGATTTCGACCAAAATCGCACCGTAGCTAAATACCCGGGCTACGAGAACAACGGCGAAGTCAAAAACGACTTCCGACGAACAAAACTCGAGCTAACCTCGCCCGAAGCCAAACACGAGAATTCCCTGAAAGGCTCAACCGGGTCTCCAAAACAGACACCGGCTAGCTGGGGAAACCCGCAAACAGGCTAAACCTCTAAGAACACCTAACGAGGTACTCTAACAACGGCTCGAGACGGAAAACGTCAACGTAACGCCGAAAAGGATTTAAATAAATTATCGAAAATTCGGGGGCGTTACACCGGGTCGGCGACAAACCCGCGGCCAACCCGCCCACCGACAAGGGGCGCAGCCTACTCGTGATGCACGATGACACCTCTCGGTTCGAGCGCGACGTTGCGGAGACCAAGGAGGTGGTGGCCCTCGTTCCCTACGGGTTGTACGCCGCCAACGAGTGGCACATGGATGCCGCGGCCCCAGACATTCAGGCATTACTCCATGAGTTCCGCGCCATCACCACGGATGAGTTGCCGGATTACCCTCCACCACTGCGTGATATAAAACACCAGATCGATCTCATCCCGGGCGCGAGCCTCCCAAATTTACCCCACTACCGCATGAACCCCAAGGAGCTTGAAGTCTTACGTGCGAAGGTGGAAGAGCTGCTACAAAAAGGTTTTATCTCCGCGAGTCTTAGCCCATGCGGTGTTCCCGCACTGTTGGTTCCCAAGAAGGACGGGTCCTGGAGAATGTGCGTTGACAGTCGTGCCATTAACCGCATCACCATCAAGTACTCCTTGCCCATTCCCCGCCTGGATGACATGTTGGACATGTTGGACGGATCACAACTGTTTTCCAAAATTGACCTCCGCAGCGGGTACCATCAAATCCGCATCAAACCGGGAGACGAATGGAAGACCGCCTTCAAAACTCCGGACGGCCTCTTCGAGTGGAAGGTAATGCCCTTCGGTTTGTCTAACGCTCCAAGCACTTTTATGCGTCTTATGACACAGGTGCTGCGACCTTTCTTGGGCAAGTCGGTGGTCGTATATTTCGACGACATTCTCATTTTTAGCAAGACCCGGGAGGAGCACTTATCTCATGTACGTGTTGTGTTGGAAGCTTTGGCGGAGAACAAACTATTTATTCACCTCAAGAAGTGCACCTTTCTTGCCCCACGGCTGAATTTTCTGGGTTTCGTAGTGGGTGCGGACGGCATCCAAGTTGACGAGGAAAAGATACAAGCTATCCGAGACTGGCCGGCGCCCACATCCCTTTCCGAGTTGCGATCTTTTCATGGGTTAGCCACCTTCTACCGGAGATTTATTCGCGATTTCAGCACCATTTCGGCTCCCATGACCGATTGCCTAAAGAAGGGGCGTTTCCTTTGGGGGAACGAGGCTGACCGCTCTTTCCATTTGCTCAAGCAGAAGCTCAGCTCAGCACCGGTCTTGGCGCTACCCAGCTTTGACAAACTATTTGAGGTGCATAGCGACGCCAGCGGTGTTGGCATTGGGGCGGTCCTCTCCCAAGACAAGCGGCCGGTTGCTTTTTTCAGCGAGAAATTAAGTGATGCTAGGCGGAAGTGGTCCGCTTATGATCAAGAGTTCTATGTCGTTGTCCGGGCTCTCAAACACTGGGAGCATTATCTTCTACACAAGGAGTTCATCTTATATACGGATCATCAAGCCCTCAAATTTATCCACAGTCAGAAACGCATGGATGGTATGCATCTCCGTTGGACCACTTACCTCCAGCGTTTTCCTTATATTATTCATCACAAACCGGGTTCGTCCAATGTCGTTGCGGACGCCCTCAGCCGGCGGAGCTGTCTATTGACCACCCTACAACACGAGATCATTGGGTTCGATATTCTCGCCGAGTTATATGCCGACGACCCGGATTTTAAGGACACTTGGAGCTCCTGCTTGATGGGAGGTTCACATGGCGGGTTTTTGATACTCGAGGGGTTCTTGCTCAAAGACAACCGCTTGTGCATTCCCCGCTCGTCACTACGGGAGAAGCTGATTCGTGACCTACATGGCGGCGGGATGAGTGGTCACTTGGGCCGCGACAAGACCCTTGCCAGCCTCCACGAGAGATATTTTTGGCCGCAGCTAGCCAAGGACGTGGGGAATTTCGTTCGGAAATGCTATGTGTGCCAACAATTCAAGGGCCACTCACACAACACCGGTCTTTATTCACCTCTACCGGTCCCCTCTGGCGTGTGGGAGGATCTTTCCATGGATTTCGTTTTGGGCCTTCCGCGAACTCAGCGCGGAGTAGATTCGGTGTTTGTCGTGGTGGACCGATTCTCCAAGATGGCACATTTTCTTCCTTGCCGCAAAACCTCCGATGCTTCATATATTGCGCGGCTTTTCTTCCGCGAGGTGGTCCGTTTGCATGGAGTTCCAACCACCATCACCTCCGACCGCGATCCAAAATTTCTCGGCCATTTTTGGACCATGCTGTGGAAAATGTTTGACACCTCTCTCCAATTCAGTAGCTCCGCTCACCCACAAACGGATGGGCAAACCGAGGTGGTAAACAAGACTTTGGGAAATCTAGTGCGTTGTATTTGCCAAGACCGGCCGAAGCAGTGGGACTTCGCTCTCGCCCAAGCTAAGTTTGCTTACAACAATGCGGTCCACCGCTCCACCGGTCGCACCCCGTTCTCCATCGTCTACACCAAGGCGCCCCGGCACGCGCTCGACTTGGCCCGTTTACCCGCCGCCCCCCCTTCGGCCACACAGTTAGCGGAAGAGGCCCGCGACGTCCAGGCTGAGACCCGCCGCAAGTTGCTCGAATCCAACGCAAAATATAAAGCTCTCGCCGACAAGCACCGCCGCGAGCAGATTTTTCACGTCGGCGACTTGGTTATGGTTTTCCTCCGCAAAGAGCGGCTTCCCGCCGGCCCCCACCACAAGCTCATGCCGAAGAAGTTCGGTCCCTTCCCAATCACCCGCAAGATCAGCGACAATGCTTACGTGGTTGATCTACCTCCGGAGTTCAACATTTCGAAGACCTTCAACGTGAGCGACTTGTCTCCGTTCTACTCGGACGTGCCTCTTTATACCGACCACTCGGGGTCGAGTGCTTCCCACGTGGCGGAGAGTGATGCAGAATACGGTGCGTCCAACACCGTAGGCAATGAGACCCCCACCGAACCGGGGCTTGCTTGGCTGGAGAAGTTTGACCCGCTTTGGATGCCGCGAACTGTTTAATTATCGAGGCGGCGTTATTTATTTTTCGCTCTTTTGCTTATGTATTTGTTTTTATGGACTTTGGTGTGCTATTAGCGTGTGTGTGCTAATAGTCTTTTGTTTCTCCCCCTCATAGTATAAGAGGGAGGAGAGTATATTTTTGTTCTCAGTTTTTGGAATATTAATTTGAGAAGTGTTTGCCCTAGCCGCCTCCTCTTCTCCGAGCGAGAACGACCCGATCCGGAAGGATCCCGCGCGCGCTGCTCGCCCCCTCCCGCCGTGAGGTGAGGTCCCGGCCGGAAGGCTCCGCCATTCCCCCTCTCCCGTGGAGTTTCCTACTCCAACCAACGTCGTGTGGCCTTTGCCCGGTTGAAGTATCTCCGATGACACGCGATTGAGCCTCGGTAGCTGTTGTTTTGTCTCACGTTGCCAACCTTCTTTTACCTTCCATTTTATGTTGTGTTCAAGCTGTAGGGTTCCCCTTCAGCTTGAGGGGGAGTGTTAGAGTTAGTATTTTACTATTAGTGAGTTTAGTTCCACACCGCCTATCGGTGTTGGGTGTCTTATTGTAATCCTATATATTGCCCCTATGTGGATGAATAAAACTTGCACCTTCCATTTTACTTCTCCTTTCTACACTTACAATGATAGGCTGGCACACTACTTAGATATCTAATAGATGGATTGCAAGTTTTAATTGGTATATGTTATGAGTTGTTATGGACTTCATGTCCCATTATTATCGAGTCTTATTATGTATTCTTATTGTTTAGTGTTTGGTTATTTACATAAATGTTCTTGTATGCTCTATTTAAGGGACCCCTTTGGGTCTTCCTTGGTTATCAATGAAATAAGTCCAATTTCTCAAACCCTAAAGAAATTTTGGCAGTTCGCTCCACCCGAGTAAGCCCCGCTTAGGCAGCTGCAGTTCCGGCTCCGTTATTTACTCCGCCATCATCTCCCCCTCCGGAGGATCGCAATAGTATAAAATAAAATTGAAGTTTGAAAACTTATAATGCAAATTCAGTTTGTACTTTATGATGTTGGGTTTGGCATCCAGATACCTTAAATATTTCCAATGTTTTGTGCTCTCCAAAGACAAAGAGCAACTCGTATCAAAATCTGAAGGGGTGTTGGAGTATCATTCTAAGGATTCTTGTCTTTCCCGTGAATCCAACTCAAACTCTTCTAAATGTGAAACTCTATACTTCCAACTGCACATATATCCATCTCTCTTTTTCTTGATGGAATTCATACCCAAGCAAAAAAAACAGTAGACATCCCAGGTGAGAAACAGTAGACATCCCATTTAACTCCGCCTCAGCGCTAGATCTGGCAATCACATGTTTTTTGCTCCTCTAGGTGACTAAATTTTCACCTACCATAGTGCAATATCCAGATGTGGACCGTTGATCTTCAATCAATCCAACCCAGTCAACATCCCAGGTGAGAAAATAGGATGCCCCTCCCAGGTGAGAAAATGGGATGCCCCTCCCAGGTGAGGACTTGAGATATCTGAGGATACGATGAGCAGCATCTACATGACGGGGCTTTGGGGATGCATATATTGACTTAATACTCTCACAACATATGAGATATCTAGGCCAGTATGCGACATGTCGATCAGTTTTCCAACTAGCCTCTGAAAGTTGGGGATGTCTTCAATTGTGTCACCATCATCTTTTCCAAGTCTGTGGTTAGCTTCGATTGGAGTGTCAGCCGATTTACACCCACCCATTCCTGAGGCTCCAAGGAGGTCAAGAGTATATTTTCTCTGTGATTGGAGTGCCTGTGGTTTGGAAGTACCCCAAGTCCTCTTCGAATTCTCTCGCCAATCTCACTTTTAAGGCCTGAATCTCATCTTGATCGTCTTCTGTTATAATGATGTCATCTACATAAACAATCAGAGCAGATAACTTTCTTTTATTGTTTTTGATGAAGAGAGTATGATCATCATTACTCTGGGAGTACCTGAAACATGTCATTGCCTTGTGAAATCTTCCAAAGCAAGCTCTAGGTGATTGTTTTAGGTCATACGAAGTCTTCTTCAGCTTGCACACCTTACCTTCAGATCCTCTAGGAAAAGGTTAGGTGGTAGAGTCATGTATACCTCTTCTTCCGGATCACCGGTGCAAATGTTTCTTGGTAATCAATTCCTATTATCTGAGTGCCCCTCTTGCAAACAACCTTGCTTTGTGTCTCTCTACAACCCCCTGGGTGTTCTATTTGATAGAAAATACCCACTTGCATCCCACAATAGTCTTCCATTTAGGCAGATGGACCAGGTGCTGTGTAATTTTTGTCAAGGGCAGGAATTTCTTCAAGCATAGTCATCTTCCACCTGTCATCAGAAAGGGCATCCTGCGACGAAGTAGGAATGGAAGTATCACACAAAGAAGAGGCAAAAGTTCTATATGGGAAGCTGTTATAGACGAATAGGAGATGAATATGAGACAAACTGAGATAACGAGTGTTCTGTAAAAATACCTTTCCTTAGACTAATGGATTCTGATAGGGGCCCGTACTTTTGGGACGACGAGAGTAAACCTGCAGGGACTTGACCAAAGGAGCAGCAGGAGTTGGCACAGGAGAAATTGGAGATGGAGACGAGTGATAGTGATACAATGGAAGAATGGGTAATGCAGTTAATGAACTCACTTCCGACATACGAGAGGTCCCCCCTAAAGTGAGGGCCCGTAATAGCTCTTAGATTCAAAGAACGTGACATTCATGGTTACAAAGATCTTCATATGGACTGGGTCAAAACATTTATAACCTTTTTGAGTAGGAGCATAGCCTATGGAAACACACTTATGAGCACGAGGATCAAGTTTAGTCCTTTGATGAATATGGACAAAACAAACACAGTTGAATATATAGGTTTTAGAGTAGTAGGAGGCACTCAAAGAGTGTGAAAGGGAGTGTTATACCCAAGGACACGTGAGGGCATACGATTAATTAGGTAGGCAGCAATGAGAACATCATCTCACAATATTACTTTGGAAGGTGCATTTTGAGAAGAAGACACCGGGCAACTTCTAAAAGATGATGATTCTTGCGTTCGGCCACCCTCATTTTGAGTAGTGGAGTAAACGCAAGATGTTTGGTGGGGCATCAATGTACTCACGACCATTGTCGGTGCGAAGAATTTTGATAGAGGTATAAAATTGCGTAGAAATCATTTTGTGAAACCGCTGAAATAAAGGGAAAACCTCATCTTTAGCCTTCATTAGATAAAGTCATATTGTACGGGAGAAGCAGTTAATAAAAGTTACAAACCAATGACAACCAGAGATAGAAGAAATAGGGAAGGGCCCCAAACATCACTGTGAATAATATAAAAAGGTTCAGAACTAGGGGATAAAACATAATTAAAATTAACACGATGATGTTTACCAAGTTCACAAGCATCACAATGTAAACTATCAACTAATACAGCAGGTAAAGCGGGAAATAAGCGTTTCATAGACATAATAGAAGGATTTCCAAGGCGGCAATGTCAGGACTCCAAAGTGATTGCCTGATCAACATGAAGAACCTAGGGAGAAGCAAGAGTAGAAGAATCAAACACATAGATCCCATCGACCAGACTACCTGAGCCAATCACCGTTCTCTCCTTCAGGTCCTGAAACACACTAGACGAGACAGAGAATGTCACAAAATAGTTCATAAAGTTTGTCAAATGACTAATGGATAGAAGATTGCAAGTAAACTTGGGTACATGAAGAACATAAGAAAGAGTAAGAGAGGAGGAGCAAGGGATAGTTCCTTTCCCAACAATTGGAGATAAGGAACCGTCCATAATGCTCACCTTGTCTCTACCAGACAAAGGGAAGTAAGACACGTAACCTGTAGCAGAGCCGTTCATATGATTTGTTGCTCCAGAATCGATAATCCAGTGCGTAGAAGGACGAGAAGGCGCTTTATGAGCGCCTGAGAGTCCTTGTTGAGCATAGGAAGACGAAGACACAAAAGGCTCCAAAAACAGTTGCTGCGTCGGGTGGCGGAAGGCATGGATCTCATCGATAGACAGAGCTAGAGGAGCAGATTGAACAGTGGGGGCGGTGTCTCCTTGGAGGCATCAGACAGGTCAGCAAAGCGGGGCTGAGTACAGCGGCCTTGTGAGCGACCATAACCACAATCTCCACGTGGTGCAGAACCCCCACGGGGTGCGGGAAAGCCATGGAGACGAAAACAGGTGTCACGGGTATGACAGGACTTCCTACTGTAATCACAGAACAAATGATCTTTGTCGGTGTACTTGGGCCTGTGATGGGGATCCATCAGATCATACACTAGGAGGGGTTCGCCGCAAGGCGGGCCCCACGTTCGTGTATTCGCACAGGAGGGCTTGATCAGATCGCCGATCTGACTCTGCGGGTGTACGGATTCGTGTTGCAAGTCAAATCCGTATATTACTTTGTTATTTTTGGTTTATTTTCATTGTATTTGAGTGCCCCCACCTCCGACCAATCATAACCATCGAAGATAAGATGCCCTAGCTTTTGTTTTATTATAAATAGACTAGTAGTGGCTGGTTTTGAGGCATTGCAAAATTTGGAGAAAGTTTTTCCCGGATTCCCGCGATCACCCCACGGTACTGACTCCGTGAAACTCTAGGTGATGACTCCTAGATTGGTATCTTCTTCCCCAAGTCTTCCCCTAACCCCATCCCTCTTTTTCTCACTCAAAAACCCCCTTGCCACCACACCCGGCCCCTCCATACTGGCATTTTCTTCCAAGGACCGGTTCCAGAACTCCCCTTTAATCCATAACACTGTTTAATGAAATTCACTATTAATCATAAAGACCCCCTCTAGTCCAGCCGACTGTTGCCGTCTACCTCCCTACATCCGCCTGCCCAGCAGCCTTCCCCCTGTAAGCCGCCACCCTGTTGAGCCTCCCCCTACCGCCCGCCCCCTCTACAGCCCTAAATCCCACCGCCGCCACCTTTGTTGGCCCAACGCCACCGCCGGCCTCCCCCGTTAATTCCATTGCAGCCGCCCCCCTTGTTAACCCTATTAATCCCCTTGCCGCCAACCCCTTTTTCGTGGAACCACCGTCCATATCCATCCCCCTTTCAGATCAGCCTAGATCTGGAATTTTTCAGCCCGGATCTGCTCTTATATTGTCGAATTTACCCTTCCCCGCCCGGATCTACCCATATGTCGCCGGATCTATACTTTTTCGGTCCGATTCCACCCTCCATTGCCGAGGACAGCCACCTACGATTCTTCCCATGCCGTCGGTTCCACATTCGAACGCCGATCTACGCATCCGGCTCCGGAATCTTCAGTGCATCGGTCAGCCCACTACTTTAGTGAGTTCCTTGTTGTATTGGATTATTTTCTTCATCATTTTTATTGGATTGGACACTGCACTTGTTTGGGTTCTTGTTTGTGGAAATTCGTTTTCAATATATTTATAATTTGCAGGTGGGATTTATTCGCCGCGTGCTTAGTCTTGACCCTCCGAGCGGAGGAAAGTCATTAATTATTTGTCGACTGAATGTTTTTTTCCGTTCTTTAATTATCTGCATGGGTTGGAATTTAATTTGCTCGAGTTACTCTGTCGTCGTCACTGACGGTATCGTTGCATTTAGAATAAGGGTTAGTGTGTCATATCTACATTCTACCCCTAGAAGTCTAGGTCTTGTGCACCCTCGTAGCCTACCCTACATCAATTGGTATCAGAGCCCAGGTCGGGCCGTTTGCATGCTCCGTAGTTGTAGGATTTGTAGAGCAAGCATGTCAGATCCATTAGTCACTGACAACCGAGCGGCGAGCACGAATTCGGGTGTTGTTTTTGCTGAGTTTCAACGTCATGTCCTAGATCGTTTGGACAGTTTAGGTACCTAGTTCGACGACATGCGTCATGAGCTTGCCGAGGTGAACCTCCGTTTAGATCACTTAGAAAATGTCAGGGACACTCCAGCATAGCTCGATGACTCTCTTGAGGACGACCCTGATGCTCCTCGTCTTGACCAGTGTCCAATGGATGATCAGCCTCCCATAGACCATTACCGTCGTTATATTCCTCCCCGAGCCCCAGCACCGCCGGCCAGGCGGAATCCCGATTTTTCTATTAAGCGTAGACAAGCTCCGACTCGTGATAGGCCCCCATACCAGCGTGATGAGTATCAGTGAAAGTATTTACTTCAAGGTTGCGCCGCTAATTAGATATGATGGAATTCCTACAACGATTACAACTACAACTTAATAGGAGTTGTCTATGGCGGGGAAAAACTTAGAAAACGTAAAGCGACAAATCATACTATATAAGAATGTAACATCAAATTCAGCTACATACTACAAATTTTCAATAAAACAAAATAGATATATGAAGCTTAACACGAGACGAACGTCACAAAAGCACGAAAATTCTGAACTTTAAAATAGATTGGGTGACGTTGAATCGACACGGATTTTAGGTTCTTTTCATCATCGGAATTTTTTGTTTATTACCTTTGTAAGTTAAATTTTCGTTTTGGGTTGTTGCAGCTAAACTCTCACAATGCCTAACAAGTGCCTCTAATGGTCTCTTGTATGTGTCTTAACCATCTTAATCGAGCTTCTCACACCTTCTCTACAATTGGTGTCACTCTTGTCTTATCCCTGATACATTCATTCCTAATTTTATCCAGTCTCGTGCGGATAAAATGGTGAGGGTTGTGTTAGGTAGACGGTCAACGTAAAATTTAGTCATTCTTATGAATATAGATCATTTACGGTTTAAAATGCAAGAATGCTATTAATGAATGCCCTCAATTCGAACTGGTTTTATCCAACAAGCCAAATCTGAACTTCAACATGACGCAAATGTACCCATAGCTTTGTGTTTTGGTTGGGATTTTGAGTCTAAACTATTGTTTTTTGTTTTCGTTGGAATTTAGCCTACAATACACCTTAAACATGACATCACTCGTACATTGCTCATTGTTTTGATTCAGGTTGGTTTTAATGTACATTTTCTAACATTGCTCTTTGTTTTGATTCAGGTTGTTTTAATGTACATTTTCTATAAGTGGTTACGTTTTACCTATAAAGTATATTAATATATTTAACTTATTTTTTAGTGCCTTTACAAATTTATCATAAAAGTCACATGACTTCTAATTGATTACTTCTTTGAGCACTTACTCCTTGTTCACTCGAAATATACGTCTATTACAGATTATTTTCACCAACAGACTGAGTGGGACTAGGAACCCAGATATTCGAATAAACAAGATCAAAATGACGGATAAAACTCTTACATTGTTTAGAAGGAAAAGAATTGATGTAAAACTTACAAGTAGAGAACAAGTACACGATCCAAGGGTAAAGAAATCAACAAACAAACCTTGAACTCTACAAACACTGAAGAGGGGAGGGCTGTTGGACAAGCGAAATCACGATCCAGGGCTGATTTCAGTTTCCATAAAATGTTTGGGGACTGTCCAGGAACAGGGACAACAAGTAGGAGGGAGCCGGAAGATAGTTTCAGCCCCATGCAACTGAGGTTTGCTGTTCTGGAAGTCTGGACCGCAGCCTGGAGGTTGGGAGGTGGCTGTATGGGGGATGAAGAGGCTAGGCAGGTTTGCTGTTCTGGAAGTCTGGACAGCAGCCTGGGGGTTGGGAGATGGTTGTATGGGGGGTGAAGAGACTAGGCAGGAGTTCTGGAATTAATTCCAGGTCTAATTTTAATGCACTGGACAACAGGGAATGCACATTTCCTGCAGTAGGGTAATATTGGCAGAGAATTCTGTGAGGTGGGGTGTCGGATATTAGGGGAAAGAGGAATGGGGTGATTCCACGTGAAGAGAAAAGGCAGGTGGAGAGGTGACTCGGAGTTAGAATAGCTGGGAGGGTGATTGGGATAAGTTGCAGAGAGGCTCCACGTGAATTAGAGGGGGAAATAGGAAGGAGTGGCTGGGTGAGAGTACATGAGCATGGGAATGGAATACTAGTGGCTGGGATTGAAAAGAGGGGGAGAGGGGTTCGGTTATAGGGAGGAAGTGGGCAAGGGAATAGGGGAAGTCGGTGGGAGCCGGCCAATTGATGAGGGAAAAGTGGGGAGATGGTTAGCCTTAATTTTAGGAATTAATTCCTAAAATTTAGGAGAGTGAAAATGGTGAGTTAGTGGATAGTTATGACGGTTATGAATGGTGGTGGAGGTGGTTGGAGATGGCCGGAGGTGGCTGCCGGTGGTGGTCGCCAAAAATGTTTTTTCTTCAATCGCCGGAAAATGTATAGTGATAGGAAAATGATGGGGAAGAGGTGGGGGTCACCGTAGGTGATCAAAAAAGTTTTTGGTGATCGTCGGAGGTGGAAATGGGGGAAAGAAAGGGCTGTTTTGTTGAAATTAGAGGGAGGAGATGGTGGCGAGATGGGTATTGCTAGCTCTTAATGGATAGCACTCCTGGTAGAATGTTCCAAAGCAGTTTTGGGAAGGGAGGATAAATGTTGTTAGGGTGGTGCTTGGCAATTGGAGAAGGGAGTGTTAAGGGGAAGTAGTGACCGACAAATGGGAATGGAGTGGGGTCTGTTGTTGGCTGTGTATGGTGTGGAGGAGAGGATGGTGGCTTCACGAATGGGAGATGGGAAATGGGGCGGTAGAAGGCTGACTATTGCTTGTGGAGGAGGGAAAGGGTCCTTAGGCCGACAGTTAGGGAAAGGATTGGTTTTGGCTGCTGAACTTGGTGGATGAGGGAAGTGATGTAGGTGGTCGGCCAAGGAGAGGGGGTGGAAGGGGGTAGCCGGCCAAGGTGAGAAATGCAGGGATAGGCCCGAGCTTCGCACCTAGGGTCAGCTTCGACGCCGAAATGATCCAGAATTGGACTTCTATTCTCCAATTTTCAATGCCTAAAATGAGAGTCATCACCTTCTATTTATAGTTTTCTAAAGACCAATGAACGACTGAGATTGGCCGAACACTCCGACTCAAATAAAACAAAAAATTACAACTCGAAACAAAAAATAACAAGAGACAAAATACAAAGGTTGTTGAGCTGCTCGAAATGAGTGGTCCCGATCGTCACTGTGCCTGTGATCATCGTGAGTAGACCCAAACATGTCGGGTGGGCTGCCCCCCATCAACTTCACCTATCAATTACCCCGCCTTGAAAGCATTCATCTCCGTGAATGAAGATGGGCGTGCTCTCGTCTGAAGGTGAGGAGAAACCCTACAGCTATGAACTCGTAGGTCGTTGAAGCTGATGTTGACGATAGAATCAAGTATGGTACTGCTGAAGCTGACGATGGTGCTGTACCTGGTGCTACCGCTAAAGGAGATGCCATCGAAGATGCTGGAGTCGGAATAGTGGACTTCCATACGCAAGAAGGTTTTGTTGTCGTCGTCGTCGAACATTATATGGTACTGCTGTGAAAGAAGCTAGGTGATGCCTGTGTCGGAGAATGTCGTACTGCTGTGAAAGAAACTGAGGTGATGTTTGTATCGGAGAATGTCGTGTTGTTGTGGAAGAAGTCGTATGATCAAGCGGTGTCGAGAACTCAGGCTGAGGAGGAGGATGGGTAGTAGGTGAAGGTTATTGCTGATGCGTTGGAGTGGAAGGGGACAATGGTGGTAACTGGGACTGTGGAGGAGTAGCGGATGTAGACGAAGGCTGAGAGGATGTGGTGGTAGAGGGCGAAAGGTACATATAGTCATACGGTTCAAAGTATGAAGTCAAGTTTCCAACATTGAATACAAGTGAAACTCTCATACTCTATAAGATGCCCAACATATAAGCATTTGTTCCAATTCTATTAAACACTATATGCACAGGCTCTACAATACTCCAAGTTTCATATCAGAGGGGCACATGATTAGAGAGTTCAGTGAGTGGGGTGTAAAAAAATTCATCTCGGGTGCGATGAACATCTAAATAAACACTTGAAATGTCAATACAAACAATGATGGAACCGAACCCAAGATCATCGAGAGCACTCACACTCTCGACTAAATTGAAGATAGTGGGCATGTCCCTAAAGAGTGGTGATTTATCTGGAGGCTCTCTAGGTGGAGTATAGAAATACTTGTCGTGTGTGAGATAAACATCGTGAAGACTGTATGGAACTTTGGCATTGGGATGCTACTCTATGCTGTGTAGGATTCTTCCATAAAGTGAAAGCTCATCAGGTGGCTCACCGGGAGGAGTATAATGAATTTCATCGCAAATGCGACGAGTACCAACATAGGTTTCCAAAATATCAGGAGTGACATTAAATGTAAGAGGAGCCATCACTGAGTAGACAACACTAGATTCGAGAACCTCATAGATGGGGTGACTTGAGATTTGACTAAAAGTGGTGTCAAGAATCATGTACTTAGAAATGGATCACTCATCAGGATCTCATCCTGATGAGTGATCCAAAAAACCTGTCAACAAGGCGATGGTCCTCTAGATGTAAACCATTACAAGGGACAGTGCTACCAAAGATGGATGAGACTATCACCACGAGATCAACATTGTGCTCTCGTCTCCCAGTAGTAGTGTGGTTCGGGATGAAGACAGTGGAAGAATGAGAATAGTGCATACTCAGTAGTAGGCCAATAAGTATATTGTCGAGGATTGACTCTCTAGTCGTAGGGTGCACTGGGTCTAAGTAAGGTGTGAAGGATGGGTATACCATCACTATGTCACTGAGCCGTTCGTCTTCGCTCTCATGACTATGCTCACTAATCATACTAGCATCACTCTCCACCGGTACCATAAAATCAGGATCAAACTCAACTCCAAAATCAAGTGGGCAATGAGTCTCCTCGAGATAAGAGGAATCAAAATTTAGTGTCGGGTCTCTCATGTCAATGGGAGCACTATAAGACACATTGGTGGCTTGACCTAAATCCTTAAGCCTCTTGTTAGGCATTCTCTTTGAGGTATTATTTATGTGATCAAAATGAACATCCAAACGATCAAATTGATTACTAACTTATCGTTGAAATTCGGCTACCGACATATCCGTTTTCGGAACTCTAGGAAGGTCACTACACGTGATGTTATCTTGATGATGGTGACCTCTATAGGGCTCTTGATATTCCTCGAGGTAATTATCTGTAGGAAAATCAAATTGTGGAAAAGTGTTAGCACTATTTCTACTAATGACGGATCGGGGACGAGGATACTCATGATAGTATAAGGGTCCTCCAGAAGGAACTCTAAATGCTTGATCAGTGGCGGAATCCGGTTCCTCAAATAGAGGGTTAACAAAATTGGTGGATTCGTGTTTCTCAAATAGAGGATTAGAGTAGCAATTGCTACTATAGTATGATATGGTGAAACATATAGGTTCTAGTCCCGCGTATTTTTAACTAAGTCCGAACTTGGGGCTCTGCTATCAATCTGACGCTGGACGGTCCTATATGACGGAGACATAATGGGTAAAACTCTTACGTGCAACCATACATGTAAGATTTTTTTATGTCATGTCCAGCTTTTTGATTTCTTTACTTGGAACAATTGACATTTATAAAACAATATTAATTTGATTGACCACAAAGAGTGAACACTTTCAAATATGAAAACACGTGAAATGGTACAAATGCAAGAGCACAAAAAATCAAATATCTATTTAAATGAGAGTTTACAAAGACATAAACAATTGAAGTAAAACTTACAAGCCACTATCTCTACAAGTAGAGAACAAGCATACGATCCAAGGGTAAAGAAATCAATAAACAAACCTTGAACTCTGCAGACACTGAAGAGGGGGAGGGCTGTTGGAGAAGCAAAATCACGATCCGGGGCTGATTTCAGTGTCCAGAAATTGTTTGGGGGCTGTCCAGGAACAGGGACAACAAGTAGGAGGGAGACGGAAGATAGTTTCAGCGCCATGCAATTGTGGTTTGTTGTTCTGGAGTCTGGACAGCAGCTTGGAGGTTGGGAGATGGCTGTTTGGGGGGTGAAGAGGCTAGGCAGGGGTTCTGGAATTAATTCCTGGTCGGTTTTACTGCACTGGACAACAGGGAACGTCCATTTCCTGCAGCTGGGAGGGATTGGCAGGGAATTATGTGAGGTGGGGGGGGGGGGGAGGATACTTGGGGAAAGAGGAATGGGTTGGTTCAACGTGAAAAGAAAAGGCAGGTGGAGAGGTGACTGTGAGTTAGAATGGTTGGGAGGGTGATTGGAATAAGTTGCAGAGAGGCTCCACGTGAATTAGAGGGGGAAATAGGAAGGGGCGGCTTGGTGAGTGAACTTGAGCATGGGATTGGAATACTAGTGGTTGGGATTGAAAAGAGGGGGAGAGGGTTCGGTTTATAGGAAAGAAGTGGGCAAGGGAATAGGGAAAGTGGGAGGGAGCTGACCAATCCATGAGGGAAAAGTGGGGAGGGTTAGCTTTAGGCTCTATTTGTTTGGGCGTTTCGCTGCTCCTTTTTGGGCAAACGCCGCCGGAAGGAGGGTAAACAAATGAATCTCCGGCGGCGTTTGTTTCGTTTCCACTCGCCTGCCTTGAGAAATGCACCCAAAAGCTTCGTTTGGACCAGCCACCTCCCCCCTCTGACTCGAACACTCCGTTTCCACCCATCGGATCGACCCGCCACCGCCGAACCAAATGGAGCCTTAATTTTAGGAATTAATTCTTAAAATTTAGGAGAGTGGAAGTGGTGAGTTAGTTGGTAGTTATGACGGTTATGAGTGGTGGTGGAAGTGGCTGGTGGCTGGAGATGGTCGTAGGTGGCTGCTGGTGGGGGTGCCCGCTTGAAATGTTTTTCCGGCTATCGCCGGAAAATGTAAAGTAATAGAAAAATGATGCCGAAGAGGTGGGGGATCACCAGAGGTGACTGGAAATATTTTTGGTGATCGTCAGAGGTGGAAATGAGGGAAAGAAAGGGCTATTTTGTTGAAATCAGAGGGAGGAGATGGTGGCACTATGGGTATTGTCGGCTATTAATGGATAGCACTCTTGTTAGAATGTTCCAACATCGGTTTTGGGAAGGGAGGGTGAATGTTGTTAGAGTGGCACTTGGTTATTGGAGAAGGGAGTGTTAAGGGGAAGTGGTGGCCGACAAATGGCAATGGAGTGGGGTCTGTTGCCGGCTGTGTTTGGGGTGGAGGAGTGGATGGTGGCTCCACGAATGGGAGATGGGAAATGGGGCGGCAAAAGGCTGAATCTTGTTTGTGGAGGAGGGAAAGGGGCCTTAGGACGGCTCTTAGACCGGAGAAAAGGATTGGCTGGCCACTGAACTTGGTGGATGAGGGAAGTGATGTGGGTGGTCGGTCAAGGAGGGGGTGGAAGGGGGTGGCGGCCAAGGGGAGAAATTGAGAGATAGGCCCGAGCTTCGCGCCCTGGGTCGGCTTCGGCACCGAAATGATCAAGGATTGGACTTCTATTCTCCAATCTTCATTGCCTAAAATGAGAGCCTCATCTTCTATTTATAGTTTTCTAAAGACCAATGAACGTCTATGATTGGTCGAACACTCCGACTCAAATAAAACATAAAATTATAACTCGAAATAAAAAATGATAAGAGACAAAAATATGAAGGTTGTCGAGTTGCTCGAAATGAGCGGTCTCAATGATCACTGTGCCCGTGGTCATCGTGAGTAGACCCGAATTGGTCAAGTGGGCTGCCCCCATCAACTTCCCCCATCAAAAACCCATCGTGGAATCCCTTCAACAAGGGCAAGTCACATTTTCCAAATTCCAGTTGAAAAATGGGCGTCTATACTTTCATGATAGGGTGGTCATCCCTTCATCTTCTCCATTGAGGGAAACTCTGCTACAAGAATTCCATTCTTCGCCAATGGTAGGGCATGCGCGGGCCCGACATACCCTGCAACGCGTTCGGGCCAATGTTTTCTGGAATGGTTTGAGAAGAGATGTTCAGAGGTTAGTGCAAGAATGTGAAATCTGTCAAAGACAAAAATACGAAACAATGTCACCGACCGGTCTGCTTACTCCAATTGAGATTCAACGATAGATTTGGGATACAATATCTATGGACTTCATTAAAGGGTTACTCATATCACGAGGAAAGGCAGTCATCTTAGTGGTGGTAGATAAATTATCCAAATATGGGTTTTTCATGGCTCTGAACCATCCCTATACGACTGAATCGGTAGATGAACTATTTATGTGGGAGATAGTATGGCTTCACGGAATTCCAAGGGCCATCATTTCTGATCGGGAGCCAGTCTTCATGAACAAATTCTGGACAGAACTCTTCAAGTTGCAGGGCACTCAACTATGTATGAACACCGCCAACCACCCGCAGGCAGATGGCCAAAGAGAAGTGCTCAATCGGGGGGAGGGTAGAGACATACTTGAGATGTTTTGTAATGAATGAGCCACACACATGGCAACGTTTTTTATGCGGATTTTACTGCCTACATCCTCTTCATCTGGGGCTGGACTATTTTTGCTAGATAGGTACATCTCTTATGTCTTCTCATCATGTCAAGTTTTAACACGTTGAAATCATTGTTTGGTATACTCATATCTCTAATTCTATTATTTCTTTTCAAAGAGGTTGCGGGATGCCAGTTTCACGGATGAAATGAAAGTCGCATATCATCATCTCCTCTCATCGGGGTCATTGTCATTGTTGATGTGGTCTTCATATCCAAGAGACGAGTTCTTATATGATTTTTACTTCGTAAATCCTCTTCCTCAAGGTTGAGTATTTCCGGGGTACATCTCTCATGTTTTCTCATCATGTCAAATATTATCGTGTTGAAATCATTGATTGGTATACTCCTATCTTTAATTCTCTTTGTTTCTCTTCAAAGAGGATTTTGCACGTTAGGTCGTGGGTTGCTAATTTCACGGATGAATTGAAAGTTGTACTAGCATTATTTCCCAACAATTCCTCCCATCAAAAGCTACCTTCATTGTCTTCCTTTCCAGAGTCGCAAGTTAATTTGTTGTTTTCTTTTTTAGATCCGCAACTACAAGTTACTCTATTGTCAAGTACTATTTTCATTGGCATCCTCTTCTCTCTTCAAGGGCCATTGTGATCTTCCTTGCATCTACAGTTTTCATCTCCCCAGCAAGTGCTTCCTCCACAGCTATTATATGCATGCTTTTTCTCTGAGGTTGGAGTTCTTCCAGACAATTAGCTCTCCTTTCTTATCCCATGTGTCAAAATTCAACAGTGTATCAAAGCAAATTAGTCCAACAACTACCATCCACTCTTTTTAAATTTGAAGTCAACATATTAGAGCTTAAAGACCCGACATGTGGTGTATGTTTAGATTTTAGAATATATTCTCACATTGAGAAATTTATATAACTATGTGTGCTTAATATAGATCATGGGCCCCTCCTAAAATCATTTAGTTTTAAGTTGGTATAATTTGTGCGCTTTTAGTGGTATGCGTGTACATTTTCATGCTTTGAGCATCTTTTTAGCTCGTGTTTCCAGTAATACTTCTGTTACTGTATTGTACTACAAATGTGTTGAAATTAGTTGCATGTGTAAGATTTTTCCAATTGTTAACTTTGGTTATGTTTTTTGTTACTAATCTTTAGATCATAAATGTGTACAATCAAGAATATGAGAGTGCGGCATCATTCTGGCCAAGTGTGCATGTGCGCGTAATTACTGCAATGATCATAGCACAAGTCTTACTTCTTGGATTGATGAGCACAAAAAGTGCTGCAAATTCTACACCTTTCCTCATTGCTCTTCCGGTTCTAACGATTTGGTTTCATAAATTCTGTAAAAGTCGCTATGAATCTGCTTTCAGAAAATATCCACTTCAGGTAATAACCAAAAAAACTCATATAGTATGTACTTTTGCATGATTGCTATTTTCTTTGTATGCTTTTTCATAATATGACACAATAATTGTTTTAGAGAGATATGCTTAATAGACTTCTTCGAGCAATTATCTGATGTTTCTAGAAAACTGTATCCATTTGTCATCTCTTTCAGGCTAGGATAAGTCTTATTGACATTTTTGTTTTACAGAATATTACATCCTTTTGTTTTAACTAGCAAGCTAGAAACATAAGATTTGTATGCTGCATATCATCAGGCCTCTAGAAGGGGAGCCTTGGCGCACCGGTTTAAGGTGTTGTCATATGACCTTGAGGTCACGGGTTTGAGTTCTGGATCCTCGCTGTGCGGGGATGCTTTATGCACCGGGCTGCCCTCTTTTATATTGGCATGCCTCTGATAGAGGTTGGATAGGAATTTTTGCCTGGAAATGTAGAGAAGGTTTTAGAAGGAAGTCGATTCTAGCGCTTTGAAAGAGAGAAGTTCTTACAAATATTTATAGAATAATATAAAAGGATATAGATATTTCATCAAGATTGTAGACATACCTAAGAATCTTGGAACATCTTTCATTAAGTTGAGAATCAAAATCTTTAACTTAAAAAACTCTTTAGTCTTCTCTCCCCTCCCTTTACGAGTATTCCGACGTAGGTGTGAGTGTGAAAGCTGACTTAGGAATGAAAATTTTAACGCTTCATGAGTGTGGTGCACCAGAAAAATTTGAAGGCAGTTATTAGTGGTACCAGAGATGTAGAACCTGTTGATAAGGAGTGCCAGAAAATTGAAGTACCCTTGCAATTTTGCTCCCTTTCTAAGAAGGTGAGGTTCATGCCGACCGCAGCTGCGTAAGAACTTCAGCTACTTAAAATGACATTGATTGATCCATCAAATTGCAAAAGGGAATTTTAATACTTTTTGAGACATCCTAATGAATTGGGTAATAGGTAAATTATACATCAAATTGATGTTAGGACTAGAAAGAAGTTTTGAGGAATGTAATAGATCATTCAACATTTACCTCAGAAGTGCCCAGGGATGTAAGCAGAAGATGAATTCAGAAGTAGAGCCCAGGCTATATGACCTCAGTTTGGTATGCGTTACAGATAATCAAGCAAAATAAGATAACCCCCAAATTAGGGCTACATCCACGAGCAGCGTTAAATATTCACTTCGAAGAATAATTGTTACAGAGAGAAGCAAAGCCTAGGACTGCATAGTTTATATATTACTCTACAATACAAATTAATTCTCAAAATATTTGAGAATAAAGAATTATTTAAGAAGCAAGAAATAAACTACACAGAGACATATACTTTTTCCAGTTAGGGGCTCGATCCCCTTGACATGTAGGAGAGGCTCGGCGCTCTCTTGACTATCACCGCTTACTCCCCGAACATTGAGACATTCAATAACATTTATGAGTGGAACATGAACTGAAATAGGATCAAGCGTAAATACCTCATCTAAAGAAAATGCATGAAACATTAAAACACTAAGATGCTAATAACCCACAACCACGATTCGACTCTATACGACTCAAGTCATATATTTAACTCGATACAACTCGACTCATACACTCGACTAATACAATTCGACTCGTACATTTGACTCGATACAACTCGACTCAATACCTAAATTCTAATAATAATGTAACCACTAGATAAATGGCGGCGTGGAACCCATAACACGATATAAGTTGACATTTGTACTCGTCGGCTTCTGCAAGACAACATCAGCACAGGTGGATGATACCAAGTGGTTGAGATGGCCGGCTAGCGGGCTGGCACAAGTGAGATGCATTTTTTTTATATATTGTGTTGGTAGAGATTTAATTTGGAGCCCCCCTCATGTTCAATATTTATGTATTCTTCCTTTGTCTTTTATTTACTGGGCTAGTAGGAAGTAATTAACTTGTATTCATGTTCTAGGATTGAAACTAGAAATCATGTGAGCCTATTTATAGTATAAATTCAATATATTAAAATTCATTAAATACATAGAAAATCAAAATACAACTGAGAATTCTCTTTTTTGAACCATTTTTAAATGTGGTTGTCATTCAGAAGCTACAAATATAGTACTCCACAATAGTCAAGGGTTTAGGGTTTTAGGGGAGTTTTTTGTGATTTGAGAAGTAAGAGGGGTGCAACCTGTATTCAAGTTCTAGGATTGCAACTAGAAATCATGTGAGCCTATTTATAGTATAAATTCAATATATTAAAATTCATTAAATACATAGAATATCAAAATACAACTGAGAATTTTCTTTTTTTGAACCATTTTTAAAAGGGTTTGTCATTCAGAAACTACAAATATAGTACTCCACAATAGTTTTCAGAACATTCATGTTGTCATTCTCGGCAATGTTTTGTTCACAGGCATCTTAAAGTAATTATTGTAGGGATAATTACCAAAACTTCACTGGAAGTTAGCATAATTACAAAAACCTCCTTTGTTATTTTACATTAATTCCCATTGGGGTAAATTTTCAGGAGAGTCTTTTTGTGCATGAATGTTATGAAATGTAAACTTATAGGGGAGTTTTTTGTGATTTCAAAATTGAGAGGGGGTGCAACCTGTAATTTAGCAGCGTAAACGATATGTGCGTCCTTAAATAGTGACATCTTGATGTTAGTAGAATTGCGCAACATCTAAAACATCATTCCAATGTATTTGTCCTATCCTGATAGTTTTTTTTTGGCCCCCTTAACGTAACAACATGCATTGCTGTTTTTCAACAACAGGAGGCGATGATGAAGGACACGCTGGAGCGTGCAAGAGAGCCAAATCTCGACTTGAAAGGTTACCTTCTGAACGCTTATGTCAACCCGGTATTCAAGGAGGTCGACGATCACGACGACGTCTCCGCTTTCGATGAACTGGAGTTTGAAGCTGTGCTGGTGCCGACAAAACGATCGTCCCGTAAAAATACGCCGGTGCCCAGCAAGTACACCAGTGGCTCGCTGTCACCTCTCCACGATGCTGCGCTCGAGCAGCAGTTGTGATATAGATGCACATTTCCTCTAATAATATATGAGAGCTCTTTGTGTATGTATGTATGTATGCTTGAGAGCTATGCATGCTGCTTCTATCAAATTTGAACATTAATTAGGTCAAAGTCATTGTTATCTAGTGTTTGAGCTGATGAGGATTTGGGATTTGATTTTTTTTTTTTAGTTGACCGGGTTGTGTTGCTGTTGGTTAGCTTATAAGATTGTAGTATCTTCTTCTGTGAAATGTAAATGTGCAATATCTATCTTTGGTGTTATGGTATATATTCTGATACTGTATAATAATATAGTTTTTCATTTTATTTCTTATTCTCTCTCTCTCTCTTATTCTCTCTCTCTTACACTCTTTGGTGTTATGGTATATATTCTGATGAGAGGGAAGAGAAATAATTTAGGGTTTAGCTTAATTCTTAAATTTTAGGAGAACAATGGGGGGGGGGGGGGGGGGGGGGGGGGAGCGGGAACATGTGCGAGTGTACTTATATTCAAAGTAATTTTTTTTTATGTAGGAAATAATCATCATACGAGGAATTAGAGCTGTTATGGTTCCGATTTTACTAAATAAAAGTTCTTCAAATTATAATCAAAATCTTACTTGATTTGACCGATTTTAGTTTTGACATATTTTTGGAACCGTCGTGCCTACGATTTGGTTCACCAAGAATGTGTGTTGGAAAGCAGAGTGCCTTTGAAGTGAGGAGCATCTTTTGGAGAGTGGAACCCCTTCTTGAGGGTGGGGCGTAGGACGCATTGAAGAGCAGAGTATGGGGCCATCTAGTGGAGAGAAGTGTGGGGGCATGCACATGAGTGGAGCGCTGGGTTGTGTGCTAGAGCAGAGCGTGAGAGTGCGCACTGGAGCGATGAGAGCGTCTTTAGGAGAGCAGGGCGGGGAGATGCATGCTGGAGCGGTGTGTTCACTAAGAGAGATGTGTTATTGTAGCAGCATGTTCACTGGAGCGGGCACTAGAGTGACTTGTTCACTGTAACTGTGTGTTCACTGTAGTTTGGTGTTCTCTAGAGCGGGATGTTCACTTGAGCCGGCACTGGAGTGACGTGTTTGTTGTAGCTGCATGTTTACTGGAGTGGGCACCGTAGTGCCATGTTAACTTGAGCAATGTGTTCACTGCAGCGGACACCTAAGCGTTACGGTCACTATAGCAGTTTGTTTACTGTAGTGGGGCACCGAAGTGGTGTGTTCATTTTAGTGGTGTGTTCACTGGAGCGTCATGTTTATGACAACGCGCATAGGCGCACTATGTTCACTGGATCAGCGTGTTCAAGGGGGCGCGCATCGGAGCGATGTGTTCGTTGTAGTTGTGTGAACACGGGAGCGCGTGCCGGACCAGCGAGCTCGGGGGATCCCGTGATGGAGAAGCGCACACCGGAGAGTTTGTGTCAATGCGCGCGTTTGGGAGAGCATCGCATGAGGATGCTAGCGGGCATTCATTTGAGATGTTTTGGTGTCGCTACGCAAGCACATAAGATCTATACACTTCTCCGATTATCGACCATTCAAATGAAGGGATAACCCCCTTTTATAGATTTCTAGAGGGGCGTTAAAGGAATTTCACCCTCCTAATTATTTGGCGGACGAATAGAAATACTTGGTTTGTGTCCCTTCGGGCTAGTCTCGACATCACAGTCTGATTCACGAAACTTGAAGAAAATTCAGGGAAGCTTTGTCTCCTAGCGACGAGTTCAATAGTGGAGACAGTATGTCGATTGGAGGATCAGAGCTCTTGCAATCTCCGACGGAAGGGTTTTGGGTGATGTGGCCGCCCGCTAAAACAGATATTCAATTGAATAATAGTTCTTGCAGCACTTTCTGAGGCAATCTGTCACCTCTTTGTCGCATTTGGTATAGTTTTTTTTAAAAAAATCGCTTGTTTTTACACTATTATAAAAAAAGAATGACATTGAGATTTGAATCACTGAGCTCTAACATTAATATAATACCCTCAATCAATCATGCCAAAAAGTGTTTATGTAACAAACACAACTTTATGAAATATATAGGTATACGAATGTAGAGGAGTTATAGGGAGCAGATTGGTTTTCTCTCTCTTAGGGAAAAAATCAAGATCCTGACCGTTCAATCTCATCCGACGGCCAGGATCATCATTATTTTTTTAAAAAATTCAGATCGGCCCCTTCCGATTCCGCACCATCCCGCTGGCCCCATCTCGACATAGAAAAAATAAATTCACAAAGCGGCGGGCGGCGGCGGCGGTCACGCCGGCTGCCGCTCTGTGAATCTTCTTCTTTGCAGTGCGGCTTCCGGCCTCCCTGGGCTTGTCGGCGGGGATGCCGACGAGCCTAGGGAGGGCGGTGGCCGGCGAGCCCGCAGTCGCTGGCCGCTGCACTGCAAAGAAGACGCAACTGGATCGTTTAGGGTTAAATCAGGGGCGGATCGTGTTCTATTCGTCGGGTGAGATCGGACAGCTACAAACTGGTTTTCTCCCTAAAATTATTGTAAGTTGTAATTAACATTATACGGGAAAACATAGTGCCGCCACGACAGTATTCCAACATGACAGTGTCGCACGGAGGCTTCGCTCGCAACATGAAAGTTCAGCACTCCGACTGCCAACCAATTTCTAATGCGCTCCATGGGTGTGAGTGGAGGGAGCATCATCGCGCTGTGGAGCTGTCATAATCCGAGTGCTATCGTGGCCGCACGGTTTTCCCGTCATTTGTTTTTTTATTAAAAAAATATGCTCTCATTTTAATAAAGGCCCGGGGCAAAAATCCCGATCGGGCCGGGCTTGGCTTGACTCGGTCGGGCCCGGGCTTTTTCCCAACCGGGTTCGGCCCGGGCCCTGTTTAAACCGGGCCGGGCTGGGCTCAAGCTCCTCAAAAAGGGAGCCAGGTTAGGCTCTTCAGGCCAGCCCGGGTTGGCCTGAATTCAAAAATTCCGCCTTAACAGGCGGGATTAAAATCCAGCCTAATCAGGCGGGATTAAAATCCCGCCTGGCGGGATTCAATTCCTTAGCCCGGCGCTGGGCTCAGGCTAGCCCGGCGCCCGGGCTTTGCCCGGCCCGGCCCGGCCCGGGCAACCGGCAATAATGAGGGCCCCAAGCCCGGCCTTGGGCCGAGCTTTTTGCCGGGCTAGGCCCGAGCAGGCTTTTTGGGCATAGACTTTTTGCCCATGACTACTTATCACTCACGTTTTTAAATATAGTATAATTTATGCGTGGGAGTAGGACCTAGACCAGCGCAAAAAAAAAACAAAATTATCCTCATGGAGTAATCCGTGAGCATGATTCATTGGACACATTTTTCTAATGCAAATTATAATGTTTAAAAAAACTGCCAAATTTTTTGACCTGACCATAACAATTCAATCGCATAAAAATGAGAGTTGTTAAGGGCACCGCAGTTTTGGATAGGTGCATTGTATTTTCTCCTCATTTTTCGCGTCTTTTGAAAATACATTTTGTACATGTATTTTTAGGAAAAGTGTTCAACACAAAAGTTGTAGATCTCAATGTGATCTACAACTTTTGTGTTGAACATTTTCCCTAAAAATGCATGTACAAGACGTACTTTGGAAATACGTATAGGTTTCGCGGCTTTTAGAAATACGCCTTGTACATACATTTTTAGGAAAAGTGTTCAACACGAAATTTGTATATCTTGTCGAGATCTACAACTTTCGTGTTGAACACTTTTTCTAAAAATACGTGTACACGGCGTATTTCCAAAAAAACACAAAAATTATAAGAAAGTGCGGTGCACCTAGCCAAAACTATGGTGCCCTTAACGACTCTCAAAAAAAATTTAGATCTTAATTTTTTTCAGAAATAATTATATATATGGACAAATGATTACGTGAAATGTTTCGGAAAAATATCAAAATTAAAAATTCGTTTTTTTTTATTATTTTTGGTGCTGTAAAAATCAAATTTTTAGATATTTGAAAATATAATTTAGGCTATATTTAGTTTGGCGGGTGCATCCGGTGGATCGAAACGTCACTTTGGACCCGGAGGGGGAGAGATGGGGGTCGAAACGGAGCGGATCAGGACTGTTTCCTCTTCGCTGCCGGTGCAAACGGAGCAAACGCCGGCGACGGCCGTTTGTTTGCCCGCCATCCGACGGCATTTGCTCCCAAACGAAGGTGGCAAAACGGCGAACCAAACAAAGCCTTAGAGAACAATTCCCAACTCAACATGCCAAGAATATCCGGCTCTCACCTCTCGCCTCTCGCGTGCGACAAATTAGAAGATTTTGAGGTGCGACTAGCCATTAACAGATTGTAGTTAACAATCGCTTATTTTTTTCCTCTTTATTATTTTGCTTACTTCGGGTCACGCACAGACCAATGAAAATATATTATGTACTTCCGTAGTGAGTGAGATCGGGCGCAATTTGGAAGCAGTGCCGAAAAATCTCCCACCTTTGACTTCTTTTTAATAGGAAATTAGGAATCGGCGTCACATGCGTTGATCAATTTTGTTTCAAACTTATCCGAGAGAGAGAGAGAGAGTACGTGTGGTGCGTAATTTAAAGAAAAGTTCTATGGTAGTGTACAAAATGAGAGTTACAGAGATGTGAATGTTTAGGTGAATTTGTAGACATATAAGACTGAATAAAATTAGGAATGAATGTATCAGGGATAAGACATGAGTAACACCAATTATCGAGAAGATACGAGAAGCTTGACTTAGATGGTTTGGATACGTTCAAATGAGGACATTAGAGACACTTGTTAGGCTTTGTGAGAGTCTAATCACTAGACATGTTAAAAGATGGAGGGGTAGACCAATAAAAACTTGGAATTAAACTATAAGGAAAGCGAAAAATTTTCTGTGTGTTAGACGCAGGAGAAGGATCATGGGGGAAGTACAAAATCCTCTCATGTCTTCTATTTTTTCACAAAATAAATCATGAAATATTATGTATTTTTACATTTATTTTAAGTACTTATATGACTATATTTTGGAGTGAAAATTCAACTGTAAAAAAATACTTTTTTGAACTAAAAATTCAGTCTATTTTTCAAACTAAAATTCAACTGGATTTTACAATCAATGAAAATCCAACTGTATTTTTGAACTAAAAAAGGTCCCTCACAATTCTCTCATGGGTTGCACGCACAGAAAATTCTCTTATAAGGATAGACATGATGTACTTAGACTAGATTATGGCTAAAGATATGACACAATGACGACAGAGGGTCCTTATAGTCGACCCCACTAGTGGAAAAAAGAATTGAGTGTTGTTGTAGAGAGAGAAGAGAGGGAGAGAGGAGAGAGAGACCAACAGTAGAGTATTGCAGGCAAGTTTGGTCTTTTTGGGCTTTTGGCTCATTGTAGGCGGAAACGCTTAAGATGGTGGAAAGAAGAGCCATGGTGTGCGGGAACGGCATACTTGCATAGGCGTTGCCGGTCTCCATTCAATGCGCCATCTCGCATAATAAATTACCCATTTCTGCGGATATCTCGCGACGCCATGAGCCATCATCCCTCTTACTACGCCGCCATGACGAAGAAGCGGGCCGGGCCGCCGGCGGTAACGGTGCCCATCCGCCGGCATCCCTGGCTGGGCATCCACCTTGTCGCCTCCCTTTCAGCCCTCGCCTTCCTTCTAACTCTACTCTGGATCCAGTTCTACACACCCAATCCTCCGCTGCTGACGCCTCTCCGTTTCCGAGACCCTATCCCCTTCTCCGGCAAGCCTAAGATCGCCTTCCTCTTCCTCACCCGCGCCGGCATGCCCCTCGATTTTGTCTGGCATGCCTTCTTCATGGTATATCTGTCTTGGATTCCTCTCGGGAAGCTCTTAAAATTTGTCAAGCTTTTCTTTACCCTCATTGTGTTTGGTAGAATGCCAGAGTTGGAAATTTCTCCGTTTATGTCCACTCAAAGCCCGGGTTCAAGCTTGACCGGTCGACAACCAGGTCCCCCTTCTTCTACGGCCGTCATATTGAAGATAGCGTGCAGGTTTCTCTCTTATTATTCATCCGTTCACTTCGATTTTTAGCCTTTTTTCAGGTTTGTCTATTCTCTTTGATTCTGGAGGAGATTTTTTTTGTTTGTTCTTGATGCAGGTGATTTGGGGTGAGTCTAGTATGATTGAAGCGGAGCGCTTGTTGCTCAGTGTGGCTCTAGATGATCCTGCAAACCAACGTTTTGTCTTGTTATCTGATAGGTGGTGCTTTATTTTCTTTGACATAGTTGAAATTGTGCCTTTTTGTGGAACTTTTTGCAAGAAGCTGGGATGTAGGCTCTGTTTGGGAGGACTTATTTTCACCGGTCAAACGGTCACGACCGCATGAACCGGCCTTTAATTAAGGCCCGGTTCATGCGGTCGTGACCGCTTGACCGGTGAAAATAAGTCCTCCCAAACGGAGCCGTAGTCTTCCAAAGCAATTCATGACAACATGTTGTTAGATGACGAAATGAACAAACTTTAGAGGCTTAGAACATAATCTTGTAGGCATTGAGCATTTTTTTGACACAAACAATTGAAGTTAGCGCATAATTATGTGGAATGCATTGCACGAGAGATTGAATTACATGTTTTGGTTTTTGATTTTCAAGTGATGTGTGGAGCTAATTTGAGCAGTTTGTGTGAGAGAATGGTGGGGGAGCAATAAAGAGGGGGAAAACTATAGAGATATCACCCAATTTGAGATTTGAGAGATGCGGGCTTATCCTATATTTCGTGAGAGATTTAAGTGTAATTAGTTCTCATAAATTTTGAGTTTGATGTCTTGACGAATTGCCTAAACAGTTTTCATACACTAAGACTTTGTTTGACGCGGCGGTGACGGTCATGAATGCGGTGGCAAACGGAGCCTAAACCATGTTTAAACCTGCCAATTATCATCAATCTTATTGCATTGAATTCACTATTGACCTTATGTTGTGATCCCGACCATATTCTAGAAAGTCTTTAAAATGTCTCAACAATGTCCAAATACCAAAGTTGTTTTTGGAAAGGCGTCATATAATAGTGAATTTAACTTGGTTCCCGAGGATATCCATGGAATTATATTTGATGCCTTGATAACTCTTTTGAAGTGTATATGCTTGACCTATTGTGCCTATCAAAGAAAATGAATTAGTTTTCCTATAAATTATGTAGATTTGATGTCCTAGCATTAACCTCCTTTGTTATTTTGATCCCCTGTTGTTTAATTTTGTACGGGTAGATTCATTTTTTCATTTCAATATTGATAGAAAATGTAAATATTTTTTTGTCAAACACTGATGTCAGCATGTGATCAACATCTTATTTTTTGCAGTTGTGTTCCACTTTACAACTTTGACTATGTGTATAACTATTTGATATCCTCCCAAAAAAGTTTTGTGGACAGGTAAGACATTATTAAAACTTAGTGCATGCTTATAGTTATACAATTGCTATTTTTTGTTCTTAGTCAAATTAAGTAGTTGTTTTGCTTCTCTGTTTCTTGTAGTTATACTGAAATTTGAATGTTAAGTCTATGAGTTGTTAAGAGTAGTGTCAGGACTTGGTTACTATAGGAAGCTATAGATTTTCTAATATGTAGTGTATTTGTGCACTATAATAAAAGGCAAGAGTTCTTCTTCAACCTACTTTTTTGGGTTTTTAATTGAGTATTTACTTTATCATTTCATTTTTGCATATATTTTTCTTAATGACTTGGTGTTACTCTTATTTTATAACCTAGTGGGAGGCGTAGTTAAAGCTTCATGCCAGATCTTTCCGTTGATGCGAAGGTCTATCGTTGATCCATCACCTAAAACTTTATGTCACTATTGTATCTCTCTAATTTCATCTCTCTCGACTTCACCACCCTTTGGCATTTGCAGCCTATTGTTGTGGTAGTTTCTGTGCTCATTCTTGGCACCTTACCACAATTGTTTTTATCCTCATTCTTTGGGTGGCCTATGACTGCTATGGCCGGGAAACCTTCGCCACATGGCAGGAACACCATCATCAAAGTTTGTGTGGAAGGAACATCAGTAATCATCTTTCTAAGTTGATGTACTATTGTGTTATTTATGGAACAAGAGATGTTTGTTGTTTTATCACTTAGACTCTTGGAAGCTAAGATGTTCCTTAACCAACAATAGAAGCATTTCAACTCAATGTAATTATATAATATACATAAACTTATATGCATCAACTTTAATTATTGTTGTTTGTGTATTGAAACTTTCCTTTAAGTATAGGGCCTTTTCCATTTAATTTATGAAGTTGATTCATCAATTCTAGATGGCTCTTCGGGGAATCGGGGAATGCCAATGTAAGGTGAAGGTAGGTTAAGTGCGGGAAAGTATTTTCATAATTTTGAACACAATCACGAGGAATACATGGGTCAGTGACTTGATGTTGATTCTTAGAAGTATGTTTAGGAAATCCTTAAAAGATAGTTCAACAAAAGAATACAATCATATTGTGGTTGATTGAGAATGATCCATCGAGTGAGGCACGATTCGGAGATACATTATACGTGGTTTGAAGGATTACCCACCATTTGATACCTCCATACAAGGGTTGCCCCCCTAGCCCTTCCATTGAAGAATTAGAGAATTTACTTTCCAAGCAGGATTATCCGGCTTAAAAATATCCCTAAAGTATATTCTTGAAGCCAATGCAGTTCTTTTTCCAGTGATAAGTTATCTTTAAAGATTTCAAGAAAAAAGAGCTCTAGTGGCAATAGTTCTAGTTGGCACACGTCTTAAAGGAAGGATAATACAAGAAATGGAAGGATATCATGTGCTATAGACTATAGGTGTTGAAAATTAGGCCACATGAGGAGAAATTGTTGTATCAAACTCATTGACCAGAGTTTGGACATGGTGTCACAAGGTATTTATAAAGAGAGGCCTCAAACCTTGTATATACTTCTTGAATAAATAATTACAAGTATGAATACATTTATATAGGAAAAGAGGAAGGAGAGAAATCCCAAACCAAGATGTGGGACTAATACAAAGAAAGAGAAAATAGAGAAAAATGGGCCCCTAGATGAGCCCTTAATTAGGCTTTTCTAACACTCCCCCGCAAGCTGGAGCATACAAGTCGTAGGCACCAAGCTTGGATAAAAAATGGTAGTATAGCGTCCGGGAGAGAGCTTTAGTCAGGATGTCAGCAACTTGGTTTGTAGCAGGAGCATGCTCCAGATCTATCTTCTTTGACTGTACCTTTTCCCGGATAAAGTGACAGTCAACTTCAATATGCTTTGTGCGTTTGTGAAAGACCGGATTCTTGATAATATGTATTGCTGCTTGACTGTCACAAAATAGGGTCGCCGGTGATGACAGACGAACACCCAAGTCTCCCAGATGGCTCTCAAGCCAGGTTAACTCGGAAACAACAACAGCCATAGCCCGGTACTCGTCTTCAGCAGAAGAGCGAGCAACCACAGTCTGTTTCTTGCTTCGCCAGGTTATGAGATGTCCACCGAAGTAGGTACAGAAACCAGTTGTGGAACGCCTATCATCAATGGATCCTGCATAGTCAGCGTCAGAGTACGCGACAAGAGATAGAGATGTGGATGGCTTGTACACAAGCCCTTGTCCTGGAGCGATCTTGAGATATCGAAGAATGCGCTCGACAGCTTGAAGATGAGATGTTCGAGGAGCATGCATAAACCGACTCACGGCTCCCACGACAAAGGAGATGTCTGGTCGAGTAACCGTAAGATAGATCAGCTTCCCAACCAAGCGTCTATAGTATTCTGGATTTGTAAGCAGCTTGTCGGAGTCAGAGCTGTGGGCCGAGAGCTTGTGATTGACGTCCATTGGAGTCTCTGCAGGTTTGCATCCAGAATAGCCAGCATCATGAAGGAGGTCCATACAATACTTCCTTTGGGATAACACAAGACCATTAGGGCGTCGTGCAATCTCAATCCCAAGAAAATACCGAAGGTTGCCAAGATCTTTGGTCTGAAGGCGGAGTTTAATTGTTGCTTGATATGTTGTATCCCTGTAGTATTGTCTCCAGTAATGAGGATATCATCAACATAGACAAGTAGGATCACAGTTCCGGTTGACCGGTGTTGGGTGAAGAGAGAAAAGTCAGCCGAGCTCCGAATGAAGCCAATATCACAGACAACTTTGTTGAGTTTTTCAAACCAAGCGCGCGGGGACTGTTTGAGACCATAAATAGATTTCCGAAGATGACAGACCCGACACTCCCCTGTGGTCTCAAACCCGGGAGGTTGATGCATATAAACAGTCTCCTGCAGATCGTTGTTGAGGAAGGCGTTCTCAACATTCAGCTGATAAAGTGGCCAATGACGATGAACAACCAAGGAGAGAAGAACGCGGACCGTGTTCAATTTGGCCACCGGATAGAAGGTTTCCTCATAATCAAGGCCATGTTGCTGAGTAAAATCCTGGGCTACGAGGCGGGCCTTTAGACGCTCAACGGTGTCATCCGCCGCATGTTTAACAACAAAGACCCACTTGTAGCTAACACAGTGTTGGCCTGCAGGAAGAGGAACCAGATCCCAAGTCCGGTTAGCCCAGAGAGCCCGCATTTCATCGTTCATGGCCGCCCGCCACCCCGGGTGTTGAAGCGCCTCCTGCACAATGTTAGGAATAGAAATAGAGGAAAGAGAGGTGGAAAATGCGTAGAGAGGTGGAGTCAGCCGATGGAGAGAAACGTAGTTGGCCAAGGGATTAGCTGTTGAGGCGGGAGCTGGATCTGCCGTTGTCGGGGTGTCACTGGGAGCAGGGAGCTGGTGCAGGGAACCATCCTGGGAGCGACGACGAGTGTAGACACAGATAACGAGCGGAGGAACCCGAGGGGGCAGGGAGAGAGGAGGAAGGAGATGGCAGAGGAGAGGACGTGACCGGTACGGCAGGTCGGGGAAGAGGAGGAGAGGAAGACGGGGTGGGGGAAGGTAAGTGGAAGGGCTGGTCTTCGCAGAAGGTGACATCCGCCGAGACGACCAACTTGCCATCAGAAGGAGAGTAGCAAACATACCCCTTTTGAGTACGGGAGTAGCCAACAAACATATATTTGGCCGCCTGAGGAGCAAGTTTGTCGGAAGGGGGGCCAAGAAGGTGAACATAACAGAAACACTCGAACACCCGCAGGGTGAGAGAGGTGGGGTTGGTGGAAGGATAGAGGAGTTGGATAGGTGAGGCAAAGTCAAGAACAGAAGTGGGTAGGCGGTTGATGAGATGACAGGCTGTGGAGACGGCAAAATTCTAGTATTCGATCGGAACGTGCATTTGAAACATAAAGGAACAAGCAACATTGAGAAGATGACAATTCTTCCGTTCAGCCACCCCGTTTTGCTGAGGGGTATACGCACATAAAGTTTGATGGATGACGCCAAATTCGGTGCAGAGATTGGAGAAGGTGCGATCAGTATACTCGCGAGCATTATTGGTGCGGATGACTTTGAGGGGGGTGGCGAACTGCGTACGCATCTCAGTTAAGAAAGAACGAAACACAGAGGTAAGTTCAGTACGATCATGCAATAAATATAGTCACGTTATACACGAGTAATCATCAATAAAGGTCACAAAATAGCGAAATCCAAAGATACTGATGACTTTATAAGAACCCCATACATCAGAATGAACTAAAGATAAAAGAGTACTACTCCTGGTACAGGCAGTGAGGAAGGAAGAACGGTGCTGTTTGCCGTAGATACAAGATTCACAAGAGAACTCCCGTAAAGGAACATCAGGAAGAGCCTGCTTGAGAATCAGAAGGGGATCATGCCCAAGGCGGCGATGTCAATCGACAGTGGAGACGACGGAGAGAAGAGTGGGTGGTATATTCAAGATGTGCAACCCATTCAATAGCTGCCCCTTACCAATGATACTCTGGGTGCGACAATCCTGCATAAGAAAAGAAGAAGGAGAAAAGGTTATGCAACAATCAAGGTCGTGCGTCAGACGACTAACAAAAAGTAAATTGAAAGGAGACCCCAAAACATGAAGAACCGAGGAAAAAGAAAGTGTCGGGGTAAGCTGGAGAGCAGCGACGCCAGAGACCGGTAGGGTGTCACCATTGGCCACAGTGATACACGGAGGATGAGCCGTCTGGAGATACTGGGCGGGGGCTTCTGGGAGGTAATATGGTGAGTAGCGCCGGAATCGACGATCCAGCAGGGGCTATGAGAGAGACAGGTTATACCTTCCGCAGAGAAAGACGCAATCGAGCCGGAGGAGCGGCCGAGGGCACCCTGTAGCTGGTGGAGTTGGGTGCGGAGCTCGTCTATATCTTGGCGGGTAGTGGACGCCGGATCCTGGGCAGAAGCCCCAGTGGGAGCAGGAGCAACAGAGGAAGTAACAAGGTGGGGAGGTAAACCATGCTTGCGGTAACAGGTAGCCTCAAGATGACCATCCCGGCCACAATATGTGCATTTCATAGAAGAACGATCACCACGTCCTCGTCCCCGAGACGAAGGTCGGCCTCCCCGGGTGGAAGATCCACGAGCAGGAGGAGGGGTCGTAAGGAGAGGCTGTTGAAGAAGAGCCGGTGCAAATCCGGGAGGAGCCTCAGTAGGGGGCGTAACTTTAAGCAGCATTGAGCAGACATCAGACAACGAAAGAGTCGTCGTGGAAGAGAGGATCTGGGCCCGAACACTCTGCAGATGGGGAGGAATACGGGACATCATCATCGTGATGTTGACAGCCTCTTTCTGGGCCCGTTGAGTAGCTAGATCAGTAGTTGGAGGCTGATGTTGAATCCAAGCCTCGGCCAGGGTCTTGGCCTGGGCAACGAAAGAGATCATATCGCTGGAAGCACCAGGAGCAAGGTTCTGAAGGTCGGAGAGAATATCATATAAGTGCTGAAGACTGTTGTGCCCAGAGTAAAAGGAGTGGAGCTCCTCCCACATGGCCTTGGCCGTGTCATGATACATGGCCATCCTATACAGCTCTATGCCCATAGAGTTGAGGAGCCAGGACTGGACCCGCCCATCATCGCGAAGCCAGTCTTCGGAGGGCGCCTCGGGGGGAACTCGGGTCAAGTGGTGAAGAAGACCCTTGGTCTGCAGAACACGACGAACAGAGTGTACCCATTCTACGAAATTCCGTTTCCCAGTCAGAGAAATGGTAGTAATCCGTAGCTCATCACGGAGTTCGGAAGCCGTAGCAGCCGCACGGGCTGGCGGAGCAGAAGTAGCAGCGGATGCATTAGAAGCCATGTGGTTAGCAGAAGAGGTCGGGCGGCTGGCAAGAGAAGCCGGGCGGCTGGCAAGAGAAGCCGGCGGCTAGCAAGAGACGTCGGGCGGCCTGGCACAGAGGGGCCAGGCGGCTAGCAAGAGACGTCGGGCGGCCTGGCAAAGAGGGGTCGGGCGGCTAGCAAGAGAAGTCGGGCGGCTAGCAAGAGAAACCAGGCGGCTAGCAAGAGAAACCAGGCAGCTTGGCAGAGAAGGCCGGGCAGCACGGAAGGAAGAGGCCGAAGAGAGAGAGAGGGCGACAGAGGAAGTAGTCGCACGGTCTCGGCGTGCACACCAGCGACAAGGAAAGTCACGACCAAGATGCGGCTAAGGGAAGAGGAGAGAAGGCCGGGCGGCTAGCAAGAGAAACCGGGCGGCTAGAAGGAGAAGACCAAGCGGCATGGAAGGAAGAGGCTGAAGAGAGAGAGAGAGGTAGGCAGAGGAAGTAGTCGCACGGTCTCGGCGGACACACCAGCGACAAGGAAAGTCGCGACCAGGATGTGGCTAAGGGAAGAGGAGGAAAGAAGTCGGCAGCGGAGAGCAGGAAGGAAACCGCACAGTCACGGTGAAGTACACAAGCGACCAGAGAGGTCGGACGACCACCAAGGGCAGAGCGTCCAAACCGCGGTTAGAGACAAGCCTGGCGGAGAAGAACACCGCGAGAAGAAGGCCGCAGTTAGGAGAATAGGCCGCGCAACCCGCGACGAGCTGTCAAAAAACGGGGCCCACGGGGGCGCTTATATAAAGAGAGGAGAAGGGAGGGAGGAGGGAAACAGTGGAGCCACGGAAGGGAAGGCAGGTAGAAAAAAATGAAACCGCGGAGTGGCTGTGAATAGGATCGAAAAACCGCTAGAGAAGAGCTCTGGCGGTTAGGAAGAGGGAGACCGCGAGAAGTCGTGAACACACCGTGAGAACCCGCGAGCAGAGAACCGTAAACCCAAGGAGGAGAGCGGTGGCTCTGATACCATGTAAAGAGAGACCTCAAATCTTGTGTATACTTCTTGAATAAATAATTACAAGTATGAATACATTTATATAGGATAAGAGGAAGGAGAGAAATCCCAAACCAAGATGTGGGATTAATACAAAGAAAGAGAAAAGAGAGAAAAATGGGCCCTTAATTAGGCTTTTCTAACAGTATTGATGTATCAATGTTTGAGCAATGCTTCTCAGTTACAGTAGGTGTGATTGTGCAAATGAAGTTGCTTTCCTATTTGGAGCATATGAGATATACTTCAATTTAGAGGGAGTGAATCATTGATTTTGGTTGCTCACACCATGTGATTGAAAATTGTTTAAGAATGAAGAATCAAAGCCCACAAAATTGTCATTATTCTTGTTCATTGTATTTGGCCCATATTAAGGCTCATATTGTCTTCTTTGTTTATTAGTTTTACATTGTGTTTTGAGAGTTTGATTGTAGTTTGTCTTCGTAGATGTAATGTGTAGTTGTACATGGAAATCAAGATAAATAATGAAAATTGTTAGAAGAAAAGCTTGTAAAGGCCCATTGCAAGGCCCGTCTAGGGGCCTCCTATTCCTTGTGTTTTAGTCCCACATCTTAGATTGAGAGTGTTTTCCTTCTTTCTCTTCCTATATAAATGTACAAATACATATATTGAAGTAATTTTCATGGACATTAATAAAATTTTCCTTTATTTCTCACTTTTCTGGTGTATTTTTCTACATGGTTTCAGAGCATAACGATCCTAAATTATTTTTTTCTTTAAATTGCGCTCTCTCTGTGCGGTTAAAACAGTCGTAACCGACGGCCTCTCCCGTGGCTTCCTCTTCTGCGGTCTCTTTTATCCAAACGACAACTCTCCCTCTCTTTCCCGTGGCTTCACGCCCCTCTTTTGCGGCTCTTTATAGAGTTCTCTCCTGACAAGTGGGTCCCCCTAACTCTCCTCTGCCACGTGCTCCTGCTTACCCGTTCTTCTTGCCGATGCTCACCTGATTTTGTGCCTCTGCTGCTAGCAGCTAGCCGCAACTCTTGTCGCGCGGGTTGTTCTTGTCGCAACCCTCTTGCCGCGCAAGTTGTTCTTCCGCTGAGTTTTCCACGGGCTGCTCTTGCCACAGCCCTTGCTCCTCCAGCCGCGCATGTTGCTCTGGCCACACGAGTTGCTCTTCTGTTGATCTTTTTCCACTGCTCCCTGCTGCAGGTTCAGGCCGCCGCTTCTTCTCCTGGCCACCGCTTCCATAGGCTGCCACTTCCACAACCGTCGCGTCTTCTGTCTGCAGCTTCTACAGGTCGCAGACTCTTCTGTTCAGGCCTTTCTATCTTGCCGCAAGTCAGGCCGCCACTTCTTCTCCTAGTAACCCCTTCCACAAGTCGTTGCTTCCACAGGCCGCCGCGTCTTCTGTTCGCAGCTTCTACAACCCGCAACCTCTTATGTCCAGGCTGATTCTATCTTGCTGCAAGTCAGGCCGCCACTTCTTCTCTTGGCACCCTCTTCCACAGGCCGCCACGTCTTTTGTTCGCAGCTTCTGCAGGCCGCAGCCTCTTCTGTCTTGGCCGCAACTTCTTCTCCATACCACCGCCTCTAGCCGTAGCACCTTGCCGCAAGTTCGCGTGTCTGCAACGCTCCTGCCATCGTCAACGCATTGGTGTTTGTCTACAATTTACAGCTTGCAACCCCTTGTCGTGTTTCTTGCCACCCCCTCCCTGCCCTCTCGATCTCCTGCTCGCCAACATCCTGATCAAGCTATGTTTGGCTCTTCACCAATGGTTGCACAGTCTACTCCAAACAGCATTCAAACTGACCTTGATGACTTGCGCACCCATCTCCAGCAACTGCAACGGATGATCGGACGTTCTCCGAGCTCTGTTGTGCCTCACACCACATTACCCCATGGAAACATTCACACTACTTCGCTTCTATGCATCCCAAGTTCATCACTATTGTTAATGGGGATACCACTCCGGTCTCTGGATCTGTCGACGTCCACCTTACTCCCCCCATCACTCTTCGCTTCGTGCTTCATGTTTCAGGCTCTCCTTTTAATCTCCTCTCTATTAGCCGACTCATTCAAGAACTTGATTGTTGTGTAACATTCTCTTCAACCTCTTAAGTTGTGCGGGATCGCAAGACGCAGAGTATAATTGGTAGAGGGCACCTGTTGAATGGGCTTTACATCCTAGGCCCCTCCCCTCCCACAACTCTCTCCTCTATTAGCTCTGTCGAGTGGCATCGACGTCTTGGGCCTGCTCATCTACGCATCCTCCAGAAAGCCCTCCCGGATTTATGCCTCAATGTCTTCACATGCGAGTCTTGTATCTATGACAAACACCATTGTTCTACTTTTTCACACCATTGTACTCGGAGCAATTCTCCTTTTGTTCTAGTTCATTCCGATATTTGGGGACCTACAAAATAGCTAGTGTTTTTGGTTATCGTTGTTTTATTACATTTATCAATGATTACTCTCGTATGACATGATTGTATTTCTTCCATGATCGCTCCGAACTACCTCTTGTTTTTTGTTCCTTTGTTCTTGAAACTCGCAACCAGTTCGCTACTACCATTAAAACTCTTCGAACCGATAATGCCTGTGAATATACAAGTCATGCGTTTACAGACTTGTGTATTGAGTTTGAGATCCTCTGTCAAACCTCTTGTGCTTATACCCCCCAACAAAATGACATTGCAGAACGAAAAAATCATCACCTTCTTGAGGTCACTCGTTCTCTCATGTTTCAAATGAATGTTCCCACACTTTATTGGAATTTCACAATTTCCACAGCCTTACGATCTGATTAACCGCATGCCTTCTTCCATTCTCAACTTTGCGCCTCCCTTCCACCTATTTTCCTCTACACCTCCTTTTTCAGTCACACCTCGTGTATTCGGCTGCGTTTGTTATGTTCATAATCTTGGCCCGTCCCATAACAAGCTTGCTCCGCGTGTCAAGAAATATATTTTTTTGATTACTCACGTACTCAGAAGGGTTATGTTTGCTTCTCTCCCAAGGATCGCAAAGTTGTTACATCCGCTGATGTCACCTTCCTCGAAGACCGGACCTATTTCTCAACCAAGTGATTCTTTATTTCCGCCTCTGCTTCCAAGGCTTATTGTCCCTGTCACTTCTAATCTTCCACCTCTCCTTCCCACACCAATCCCACCGAGTCCACCTTTCCTTACCACACCAATCTCACTGAGTCCACCTCTCCTTCCCACCACAATCCCACCAAAACTACCTTTGATTTGTGTGTATACTTGTCGTACTCCTTCGTCTGCTACTCTTTATGTTATTAAAGGCGTACCTCAAGCGCGCCTAAGGCTCCAGGCTCAGAGACTTGCGCCTTTGTGCGCCTTATTTGCGCCTTTAGAATATAAAATGCGCGTCTGTATGAATTTTTTGTTGTAATTTTTTCTTCAAAAATTTTAAAAAAAATATTGCAAGAACTCAATAATTTTTTATTGATTTAGTGTTTGTGAAAGATAATTGTGCGTTGGGACTTAGATATAATATAAGTGACCCCATTGATTTTATATTTTAAGAGATATAAACGATAGTAATGAATTATTAATTAGTAGACTGGATGCAGAATTTGATCGAGAAGCTGAAATGATGTTTCATGCTGATTATTTAAAATGAATGTGGTTGCTCCTTGCCTTCGTCGGGCACGCGCATGCGCCTTGAGCCCTGCGCCTAGGCTCCAAGACCCCTTTACGCCTTGGTGTGTCTTGCGCCTTTAATAACTAAGCAGCTGCTCTATGGGAGATACCCTCTACTGATGATATTTTACGACCTGCAGATCTGACAACTGTCTCTACTGCTCACCCTATGACGCATTATGTTTCTTTACACCACCTCTCCGGAACTCCAAAAATTTGCAACCTCTTTATCCTCCATTTCCCTTCCTAACTCCGTACAGGAGGCTCTCCAACATCTAGGGTGGTGGATGACCATGAACGAGAAAATGTCTTCTCTTTGGGCAAAACAAACTTTGGATCTTGTCCCTCTTCCTCCTGGACAGACATGTTTGGGTTGTAAGTGGGTATTTGCAATCAAACATGGTCTGGATGGGACAATTCAACGTCTGAAGGTTCACCTTGTGACTCGTGGCTTTACTCAACAACCAGGTCTGGATTATGACGAGACGTTCTCTCTGGTAGCCAAATTAAATACTGTTCGCGTTTTAATCTCTCTCTTTGTTCATCGTCACTAGCTGTTACATCAATTGGATATCAAAAATGTCTTTCTCAATGGTGATTTACAAGAAACGGTCTACATGCATCAACCTCCCGGGTTTGAGACCACAGGGGAGTCTCTGGTCCGTCATGTCAAGAAATCTCTTTTTGGTCTCAAACAGTCTCCTCGCGATTTGTTTGATAAGTTCAGTAAAGTTGTCCATGATGTCGGATTCACCAGGAGCTCGACTGACTTTTCTCTCTCTACTCGTCATCAACCGACCGACACAATAATCTTAGTTTTGTCGATGATATTCTAATTACCGATGATGAATCCAAAGGAATACAAATGATCAAACAACATTTGAACTCTGTGTTCAAACTAAATATCTGAGAAATCTTCAGTAATTCCTTGGCCTAGAGGTTACAAGACGTCCTGATGGTCTTGTCTTATCTCAACGAAAGTATTGCCTCGATCTTCTTCATGATGCTGGCTATTCTGGATGCAAATCTGCTGATACTCCTATGAAGGTTAATCACAAGCTCTGTGCGCACGCCTCCGACACCGATCTACTTCTTCTAAATGCAGAGTATTATCGACGTCTCGTAGGAAAGTTTATTTATCTTACAGTTACAAGACTAGATATCTTTTTTGTTGTTGGGGTTGTCAGCAGATTCATGCATTCTCCTCGGATGTCTCATCTCCAGGCTGTCGAGCGCATTGTAAGATATCTGAGGTCCGCCCCTGGAGAAGGTCTAGTATATAAACCCTCTTCCTCTTCTACTCTATCATTGATTGTTTATTCTGATGCTGATTATACTGGCTCCATGGATGATCGACGTTCAACAAGTGGATTTTGCACTTACTTCGAAGGACACCTTATTACCTAGCGCAGCAAGAAACAATCTGTGGTTGCTCGCTCTTCGGCCGAAGTTGAGTATCGTTCGATGACATCTGTTATATCTTAGCTTACGCGGTTAGAAAGTCTCCTAGATGATTTGGGAGTCAAGCTGTCCTCACCAGCTACCTTATTTTGCGACAGTCAAGCGGTTATACTCATTGCTAAGAATCTTATTTTTCATGAGTGGACCAAACACATTGAAGTAGACTGCCACTTCATTCGGTAGAAAGTGCAAATGAAAAAGATAAGAGTTAAAACACGTTCCTGCTATTGATCAAGTTACTGATATTCTCACAAAGGTCTTACCACGTGTATTATATTATCAGTTTTTGTCCAAGTTGAGTGCTTACGATTTGTATGCTTCAACTTGTGGTGGAGTGTTAGAAGAAAAGCTTGTAAAGGCCCATTGCAAGACCTATCTAGGGCCCTTCTCTTCCTTGTGTTTTAGTCTCACATCTGAGATTGAGAGTGTTTTCCTTCTTTCTCTTTCTATATAAATGTACAAATACATGTATTGAAGTAATTTTAAAGGACATTAATAAAATTTTCCTTCATTTCTCACTTTTCTAGTGTATTTTTCTACAAAAATATTTCTATAATTAAATTTGTTCCTCAATCTTTTCTTTTCTTACATGGCATCAGAGCGCGTGATCTTAAATTTTTTTTAGGTGCAATCTTGTCATCTGCACGCCACAAGGATCTTTGATTGTGCGGTTTGACAATTTCATTTCACATACCGCGTATCTCCCGCTCTGCCTCCGATCTCTACTGGAAATCCACCACTGCCTTCCGCTTTTATAATTTCTCCCGCTGCCAACTAGGCCCCACCAGTTTGGGGTCTACTGTGAACTCTCCTTCCTACTTTCATTGTTCGTCGCGAGCTCTCTCGCGATCATTCATTCACCGAGCTCCCTCAGGTCACGGGACCCAATGGTCGAGCTCTTTTGGTTGTAGGTGCATGTGTTTGTCTTCATCCTTTGGTCACGCTCGATCATCAACGACCGCCCTTGAAGACCCCTGAAATCGCTTCAACCTCGTTTGCAGCTTCTTCATCTCTGACAAAAATGACCGCCCCTCAAACTCGTTGTGGCTGCCCTCGTGCGCTTTGCTCCTTACGACCTGAAATCTACTCAATCATGTTCGCTCCATTTCGTTCGTGCGAACTCTCCTTCTGAGATCGCCAGCTCTTGTGCTCGCAAATGTCTGCATCAACTTTGCTTGTCCTCGTGAGCTCATCATGCGACCTCTCCATCGAGCTCACCTTAACTGCCTCTTCAGCGGTTTGATCGCTCTCTGTTGCTTCTCCTGTGAGTTGCATTGCCTTCATAAGATCGTCGTGTGATCTCTCCTCACTTGGTTCCCATGCGAATTCTCCATCAAGCTCGCCTTTACCGCCCCTTCCGCGGCTTGATTATTCTCTTCATTGCCCCTTGTCTTACTCGTCGAGATCGTTGTTGTCGATCTCCTGATCGCTAAGCTCTCGGTTCCTTCATCGCTGAAACTCGTACTCATTTCTCGAGCACTATTAAAATTGGTCGCATGGATAATGCTTGTGAGTATATGAGCCATGAATTCCAGAACACCTGTAATCTCCTCGACATTCTCAATCAGACATCATGTGTTTATACACATAATAAAATGGTGTCGCTGAGCAAAAGAGCTGCCACCTTCTGGTGGTTGCTCGCTCCCTTATGTTCCAGATGCATGTTCCAACACAGTACTTGCATTTTGTTGTTTCAGCCGCGTGCTATTTAATTAATCGCATGTCGTCAACCGTACTCAACTTTGCTACTTCCTTCTCCATTTTGTATTCTTCCGCACTTCCCTTCTCCCTCCCCCGAATTTTTTGATGTGCTTGCTTTGCCCATCATCTCGGACCTCCTGTCGATAAGTTGGCTCATTGTGCTACCAATTGCATCATTGTTGAGTACTCGTACACATAAAGGTTGTGTCATTCTCCTACTACTAGGAAAACAGTCATCTCTGCGGATGTTACCTTCTTTAAAGATCAACCATTCTACTTAGCTCCTCCTGACGTTATATCTCTCACGACTCTCCCACGCTTGAATGTTCCCACTCACACTGCTCCTCTCTTGCTTTCTACTCCTAATCCTGTGCTACCCTTCCCTCCCCTGCTTTTTACTCCTAATCCTGTGCTACCCTTTCCTCCCTTACTCCCTACTCCTGTTCTCGTTCTCCCCTCTCCTCCTGTACAAGTGTACACTCGTCGTCGTTCTCGGTCTGATGTCCCGCGACAGTTGCCATCTACTGATGTTGCTTCTCAGGCCAATGATCTTCCCACGGATCCTTGCCACGTTGTGGTTGCTTCTACCGGTCACCCTCTTTTATTATGTATCCTTGCACCGCCTCTCTTATCCTCTTCGCAGGTTTTTGGCGTCCTTGTCCTCTATTTCCACCCCGTCTTCTGTGCAGGAGGCTCTTCAGCATCCAGGGTGGGGGCGGAAATGGATGATGAAATGATCACTTTCTGGGCCATTCACATATGAGACCTTATTCCTCTTTCTCCTGGTCATTCTCTGATTGGTTGTAATTGAGTTTTTACCGTCAAGCATCGTTCCGACGGGACAATTGAGCGCCTCAAAGATCGTCTTGTTGCACATGGCTACACTCAACAACGTGGTCTTGATTATGAAGAGACATTCGCTCATGTTGCCAAGCTCAATACTGCCCGCATAGTTATCTTTCTAGCAGTTCATCGACATTGGACATTACACTAACTCGATAGAATGCATTTCTCAATGACGATTTTGTGGAAACATTGTACCTGCAACAACTTCCTGGTTATGCAACCACATGGGAGTCTCTGGTGTGTCTCCTCAAGAAATCTCTTTACGGTCTCAAGCAATCCCTAAGAGCATGGATTGACAAATTCAGTCGAGTTGTTCGTGATATTGATTTTACTCGGAGCTCTGCCGACTTCTCCTTGTTTATTCATCGCCGCCCAATAGGCACAATGCTACTTCTTGTCTATGTTGATGGCATGCTTCTAACAGGAGATGACATCTTTGACATCAATTTAGTCAATAAGCGGTAGAAGTGTCAAATGTGTCGATAACGTGTCGTTTCCCCCTCAAAACTGACATGTCGGGCGCAATCTACAAGCTTACCTCATAGTTTCAGACTAAAAATTTTGTGTCCTCTCTGATACTTCTTGGGTATCTAGATTGTTCTACGTCCTGATGGTCTTGTCTTATCTCAACAAAAATACTGTCTCTATCTTCTTCGCGATGCAGACTATTCAAGATGTAAACCCGCCTACATACCTATGCTTGCCAATCACAAATTATGCGTTCATGTCTCCGACAATGATTCACTTCTTCAGAATCCGGAGTATTACCATCGTTTGGTTGTCAAACTCATTTATCTCACTGCACCAGTTCGGATATATCCTTTGTTGTCAGAGTTGTCAGTCGTTTTATGCATTCCCCTCAGAACTCTCATCTCCAGGCTGTAGTACGTATTCTCAGGTATCTGAAGAATGTTCCGAGACAAGGGCTTGCATATCAGTCTTCCTCTTCTCTTTCTCTCCTTGCCTACTCAAACGTTTGATTATATCGGTTCTCTCGTTGATCGTCGCTCTATGAGTGGATTATGCACATATTTTGGTGGGCATCTTGTCACCTGGCGAAGCAAAAAAACATACTGTCATTGCACGCTCCTCTGTTGTTTCTGAACTTACATGGCTAGAGAGTCTTCTTTATGATTTGGGTGTCAAACTTCCTTCTCTAGCATTCCTTTTTTGCAATAATCAAGGTGATATCCATATCTCCGAGAATCTTGTATTTCATGAGCGTACGAAACACATCGAGGTTGGTTGTCATTTTTTTTCGTGAAAGTGTTCGATCTCAAAAGTTGATTTTACGGCATGTTCCTGCTACAGAGCAAGTGTCAGATATTATGACAAAGGTCTTACATCATCCACTATATTGCAAATTCCTTTCCAAACTTGGTGCCTACGACTTGTGCACTCCAGCTTGTCGGGGAATGTTGAAAAAAATGAAGAATCAAAGCCCACAAAATAGTCATTATTCTTGTTCATTGTATTTGGCCCATATTATTGCCCATATTGTGTTCTTTGTTTATTAGTCTCACATTGTGTATTGATTGTAGTTTGCCTCCTTATATATAGGGTGTTGTTGTACATGAAAATCAAGATAAATAATGGAAATGTTTCTTTAATTAAATTTGTTCCTCAATCTTGTCTTTTCGTACAAAAATGATTCATTAGTTTTTTATTGCATCAACATAAAAACGATCGAATACTTTTCATAGTCAGTGATTCCGTGTACCCTGTAGAAAAGGGACCATGAAGAAAGGTATTGGGGTTGAAGAATAATGTTCGGTTTCTCAAAATATTGATTATAAATAATATGTTATGTTTGGTATAATTATTAAAGTCTCTTGATAGTAGTAGTTTGATCATTTAAATGCAGACAAGAATTTGCGTTATGTGAAAGGAACACTTGAGTATGGATTGTGTTATAAGAAGAAAGATAAATTTCTTCTTATGGGTCTTATTGTTGTAGGTTGGGCAAGTAATGCAAATGACAGAAGGTTGATTGTTGGTTACTATGTCAGTACTAGTTCTGCCGTAATTTCTTGTGGTGGTAAAAGGAAATTAAGTTCGACTCTCTAATGCATGTACACAACTGCAACAATGTCCACACAATAATGTGTTTTGTGGAAAAGCAATTGTTTGAAGACATTTATAGAAAAGTTGGGTGTGTTCCTATGTGGTGCGACAATAGAAGTGCAATGAAGCATATAAACTATCGCGTTCGATCTTCGAACAAACTTATTGAAGTTCAATGCCACTTTGTTGTAGAGAAGATACTTGAACACAACCTTACTTCCGAATGTGAGGGGCCAAGTTGCAGAGTTCTTGCAAGAGGAAGGTTTTAGGTGTTCAGAGATGTACTTGAGTTGATTGACAGTAAGCATACATTAGGAGGGGGTCTCAAAACTCAGTACACGCTTTAGTTATAAGTTTGCTATTTTCTTGCTGTTTGTTACTTGCGTGAAGTTGCCACTTTCATGTAGTTGCACTATGATTTGAATTAGTTAAGTCTATGAGCTGTTAGTGGGAGTGGTGGTAGGAGCTGACTTCTAGCGGAAGTTACAATTTTAACTATATATATGTGTGATGTAATTTCATGAAAAGTTTGCAATAAAGCACAAGAGTTCTTCGTCCCTTTTTTTGGTTTCTTTAATTGAGCGTTTACTTCATCTTGTTTCCACAATAATTTCCTTTTTGTGACCGACATTACATCTTAGCTATTTAAATCAACCTCAGTCAGCTGCTTTCTTTTAGGCTGTCTGTTTCCTTTATTTTGAGGTTTATTTCCTCTTTTTGGGTGTTTGGCACGCAAACCAATAATAAAGTTGTTAAAAATTAAGTGCTAGTTATCTTTTATCTGCAATAAATTAGTCAAATTTTGCCAATTTAGTCAAAAAAATTTATACCCTATTAAGTATTAATTGACTGTTCTACCTGCAATATTGAATGAGAGTGGTTAATGAATTGTAACAATATTTGTGGTATTTTCCTAAAAACAATATGGGAGGGGTGCAGGGAATGTATCCTCTGAGTAAGTCTGTTGTCAAGTTTTTGTTTTTTTGTTGGTTATGCTTATGACAAAGAAATGCAGATGTAAACTAGTGTTTTTTCATATCCCAGTTTCTTTGACAAAAAGGAACGTCGTTACAATGAGAAAATGGCTCCTTCTATACCCAGGCACAAATGGAGAAAAGGATCTCAGGTTCTTTTTTTCTTCCTTTAGCATGATGCTAATAATTTCTTTCTTACGGTTTATTAAGCTATAGAGGGTTATAGAGGGTTAACGTAACTTGAATGGTATTTAAATCTCAGTGGATAACATTAATAAGAAGGCATGCAGAGGTTATAGTTGATGATGATGCTATTTTTCCAATTTTCAAACAGTACTGCAAGGTAAGCATTTTTAATTCTTTATGTAGCAAACATTTTCTTTAAACTCATAATTTTTAATTGGAGTTGCTTTCCGTACCACAGTTAATAGAAATTTACTTGTTATTATACTTTCACATATACCTTCTGTTTCTATGATTTAGTAAATTGAGATCCAATCCACACCTTAGCATACTTGAATAGCCGTACATTTCCTTGTCTTATGGCTATATGGTTAGAACCTATCAGATATGCACATTATGGACCAGGAAATAGCTGAATTCTTTCCCGTATATTTTTTTATTACATTTACTACATTGCATTTGCATCACCATTCTGATACTCAATGAAAGATGGCACTGTTAATGGAAAATGGATACAAACTCTCGAGATATGCTCGCTCCAAGCTCTTGAGAGTTGTTCCCTCTAAGAGTTCCTCTTCAAGAGAGAACTTACATTACTTCAACAAGATCATCCCTACGACTCATATATACTCCCTTATATAGGGAGAGAACATTTGTTAGATACTAGGGTTGAAGAGGAAGCGAGGGAATGGATGAGATGAAGGGGGAAGAAAAGCCAGATGAACCTAGCCCCTAGGGCTCCTTCAAATTAGTTCTTACTCTTCGATATCTCAAATGAAAGACAAGGCTAGGCTTATATAGTACCTAGTTACAAAATATGCGGGAGCAAACAGTAAATAACCAACGGCTCGATATACGTGAACGATACTAAAATATAACGATGACATGTGCGCTATGCCCGTGCGCACTACTAGAGAACGCCCATCCTCAAATTGGGATCTGTTTTTGCACCACCTTGGTCTCGACGACGACATATGCGTTGTATTCTCGTGTCCTCGTCCCCGCCCCTCTTTCGTATTCGTAACAATGTCGTCCTCTAAAAAACTCTTCTTATCCTCAAGGCTGAAGTAACACAGTGAACGCACGGCAGCTGGGACGGTGGAGGGTTAGCTGGGTAATTCGTCGTGACGTCGTCCTGCAGGTGGACAACAATGTCCATAGTTGTTGGCTGCTGCGGAATGAGGGTCACTGCCTGGCAGGATAAAGACACCTCTCCAATAAATAGGAAAGGAACTCCCGCTTGAGGAAAATGCATCGTCGTTCGAGCCCAGCTAGCATACACATCGCCCAGGTATGAAGCCATGCAACGCCGAGAATGACGTCAATTCCACCATGCTCGAAGGAATAGAAATCTGCGCGAAGAGGGCATGGACCAACAGTCATGTGCATGTCCAGAATGTGTCCCCCCCACTGGTAGTGAGGTGGTCATCACCCATACAAACCGCGAGAGGAGCCGAAGATGTTCAAATGTCGAATAATGACACTAAGTGATGAGAAATGAAGTTGTGGCTGGCCACATTATCAACCAACATAGTTAGAGAAGTGTCATACATGGATCCAGAGATCAACATAGTGAGGTTGGCGGATATGTCACTATTCGCCAAGCATAGAAGTTCGAAATGATGCTGTCGCATGTGGGGTCCCGTGATGGTGGGGAATTCATCGCCCTCCAGGGCTTCAAAAATCCTGAAGGGTGATTTCAGAGTCTTCCTCGTCAATGGTGATGCGAAGCTCCTTCAAAGGAGAGTCGTGAGTCGAAGAGTAGGATTGTTTACAACGAAAACAAAGGCCCTTAGTGCAAAGATTGTGATACTCTTGGTTAGTTATTCGGGGGGGGCAGAGGGGGAGGACGGGGGGCAGAGGGGGAGGACGGGGGGCAGAGGGCGGGGGGCAGAGGTGGAGGACGGGGGGCAGAGGTGGAGGACGGGGGGCAGAGGCGGTGGTCTGAGACGGGGGGGGGGGGGGAGCGCGGTATGCAGCTGGGGTGGCAGTCGAAAGGGTGGATGGTAAGTGACCAGACTGGGGGTCATACTCCCCGTCGACGGCAGGGACGCTGCTTCCACCAAGCAAACGAGGTCCATGGATTCGACAATCGAGGGACGGCGATGTGTGCGCAGACGGGCGCCAATATGCGTGAGGAGCTCATGCTTGGAGAAGCTAAGGTAGTGATCAGGAGGAAGAATGGACAAATGTGTGGTGAGAGTGATGAATTCGTCGATGTAATTGTCGAGGTGTCCCATTTGATGAACAACGCAAAGGCACTCCACTACTGAACCTGAGTAACGAACATCGTATATCGACTAATGAGATCTTGCTGCGGGTCGGGCCAAGAGAGGTCGGGTGTGGACTGTCGGAGGTCCCAATGGAGTGTGGAGCCCTCTGTCTATCATTGTTATGCTGACTTTGTGCGGCTCCGAGATTTGTTGAATGTCAAAAAACTGCTCCGGTCGGGCAATCCAGCCCATGGGATCGGAACTTCAAAGGATTGGGTTGCCAAGGAAAAAACAGTCGGTGACAGAACAATGTCCCTAGAACAATGCCCTAGAGGATTGTTGTCGAAGGACGGAACTTCGAAGGATTGGGTTGCCAAGGAAAAAATAGTCGACGACAGAACAATGTCCCTAGAAGAGTCTGAGGGTTGGAGCGAAGCAATAGCGCCGAGGATGTACGGGGAAGCCACAGTGGAAGTGGAGGACGAGCTTGGGCGGCCGGCCATGATGGCATCAAGTTTTGCATCCATTTGTAACATGAGAGCTTGGAGCGAAGCAATGGCGTCGTCGTGACCATCGAGGTGATGGAAGATGGATGGGTCCACCGCCGGTGCTTCAGAATGTGTCATGGAGCAGAGTCGAGGGGGCATACACACGACAAGGTATGGCTGGAAGCAACCCAAAGGAGTAGGCCGGTAGTGGCAACAACGCTGCAAAGGCGGCCCAAGGTTATTGCAGTTGAAGTCAGGTTTGAAGTCGGGGTCGAAACCGAAGGCGAGGCTACATGGAAGATTGCGCTGAGGGCAATGTGGTAGACGATGTTGATGTCGGGAGTAGTAGCTGCACGTGAGACCGATGTTCTGGGAAAAATGTGAGGTTCACTATGTTGAAGGCCGAAGGAGGGGCGCTGGTAGAACTTCGAGAGACCGAGATGACGACCGGAAGTTGGCAAGTTGGACCAAATGTTAGATACTAAGGTCGAGGAGGAGGGGAGGGAAGGTATGAGACAAAGGGGGAAGAGAAGCTAGATGAGTCCGGCCCCTAGGGCTCCTTCAAATTAATTCTACTCTTCGATAACTCAAATGAAAGACAAGCTAAGGCTTATATAGTGCCTAGTTACAAATTGTGTTGGAGAAAACAATAAATAACCAACGACTTGATATGCATGAACGATACTAAAATATAACGATGATGAGTGCGTATATGCAACTCGTAGAAATTAGGTCAAGTAAATTCACTTATTTAAAATGAATTACAAGTGTATTTATAGGATGCATATTACATCATATATAAAGTAGTAGAAAAGATTTTTATCTTATCTTGAATCATTTGTATTGTTTAGGTCCATTGTAGTTCGTCGTCGATCTCTGAAACGTTGCTTCCATGGTATTCTTGATTGGATCCCATGAGCTTGATGACACCCTTGGACTCTCCACAAAGCCTATTGTAGTCACGACAACCGCTAGCCCTAATCCATAATCCCTAATGCTTTCACCTCTTCTTAACTCGAAATGGATGAGATGAAGATTCCTTTTTGAAGGTACTCCCTGGAACAAATCTAATGGAGATGGGGTGGGGCCTGTAGCTCGAAGGATTAGAGCACGTGGCTATGAATCACAATGTCAGGGATTCATATCCCTCCTCGCCACAACCGACTCAGAAGGGAAGGGCCTTTCCCTCTGGGGGTAGGACAATAATGTTCGGGATAGCGGCCTTAAAACTATTGAACCCGTGCATGCCCTTTTGCCTAAATGGAATGACCTTATTTTATTTATCAGTAAGTTCTGTACTATTACATATTTACATATAGAAAATCCAGCCGGAATCAACTTATTTGTGTTCGGCGTGGATACCACGAGCTTAAAGTCTCCCTGAGAGACTTCAACAATGCCCGCGAAGCATCGGCGTATATGCAACTTGTAGAAATTAGGTCAAGTATATTCACTTATTTTAAATGAATTACAAGGGTATTTATAGGATGCATATTACATCATATAATATATCAAACATTAGTTAAAAGGCCTCAAAAATAATTTATACACTCCCTGACAGAGCCTAGGCGGTACAAGTATTGGTACGATACGTATTCCGTACGACACTACGTTAAAATTTAAAAAACAAAGAAACGAGTACGGTGTAGGGCTGAGCATATTATTTTAAACTCAAAAGTCTCTTGAAAATCGCTCGAATATTGATCTGAATCAGAATCGGTTGAAATTGATTCAACTCAATTTGAGTCGATTCAATTTGACTCGAATCTGATTTCTAGTCGATTTCGAGGCAGCCCTGAATCGCTCGAAATATGATTCGAATTAACTTGAAGTAATTAAATTAAAAAAATGAAGGCTTGAAGTATTTCATTTGCTAAATTTATAGGTTGCCCAATTTAATTTGAGTCAACTAGGAATAAAGAGAAAAGTTGTTCAATTTCGCGTCGGCTCTATTCGATTTTGAGCCGATCCGAGCTATTACGAGTCGAGTGGAGCCAAAATTTTTCGAACTCGATTCAATATCAGTCATAATATGACGTGACATGTATTAATTATAATAAATATATATGTATTATTATATCAGTCACATATTATAAATCTATTTGTTGTTGAGGTAGAAGTTGAACTAGTAATACTAATAAGAGATTGTGATTGAGTCATAACTGCTGCAATAAAAGAAAGATGGGAAAAAATACAAAACAAAATAATAGTAAGAAGAAGACAACTTTTAACGTAATTTGCACTAAAATGGTTCATAATAAGTGAGGTGGAAGAAAAATAATATCTTTGAATATTACCATTCCACGGGACCAAAACTAGTACAGAAAACTCTAAGAAAAATCTGTGTAGATTTCTCTAAGAAATCTGTGTAGTGTAGATTTCTCTTCCTAGAGAAATTTGTGTAGAGAAATCTGATCTGCCCAAGAAATCTGTACTTTTCTCTAAGATTTCTCTAAGAAATCTGTAGGTAGATTTCTCTAAGAAATCTGTACAGACTTCTTAGAGAAATCTCTAAGAAATCTGTACTACAAATTCAATGCTTACATTTTTTTTCTGAAATCTCTGAATGCTTTATAAAATAAAAATTCAGTGCTTTATAAAATTTCTAAAAATTTTGAAATGAGGTGGAAGAAGAAAAAGAAGAGGAGGAAGAAGAGGAAGAAAAAGAAGAGGAAGAAGAAGAAGGGGATGAAGAGGAAGAAGAAGAAGAGGAGGAGGAGGAAGAAGAGAAGGAGGAGGAGCTTATGAGCAGGGCTCTGGAGCGACAACAACAATGTGACCTGGAGTGGCAGCGTGAAGCAGGATCGTCAGGTGGCAGTAGGATCGGGAGAGAAACTGGGAGAGGGATCGAATGAAAAAATTAAATACACAATTAATAGCGGATTCGGGCATGCGGTACGCATGCGTACCCATACCGGAAACGTGCCCAGTACAAGTACGGGTCTCTTTTTGGCGTTTCCGGGTTTCCTAGGCCGGAGCATATATGTCATATGAGCCATGTTTGGATAGCAATTGGTGATATAAAGTACGAGGCAGTGTTTTGTGAGGATATCTGCGATTTGTGATATCAAATGCGCATCAAAAACACACGAAACTCTGACAAGATCCATGTGAAACTAATTAATCAAGAAATCTAAGCTATACCTGCTACGAAACAGTGAAATTCAGTTTCATTTTAGAGGAATTTGTTGACGAGAACACCTGGAACTCCAACGCAACCCGTCAAATAGTCTCTCGGAAGAAAGAAGTCTTCCCGTCTCGAATAGGAAGTACTAGCTTCGTCTCCTTTTAGAGATCGTCTCTGTTTTTCTACTTTCTTGTCTACACAAATTTCTATCTGAAAATGCTCTCAGAGAAAACTGACTCATCAGACCATGCAGTTCCAAAACTGCCACATTTTATATTTAATGAGAGTATGAGGTTTTATGATGTTTCAGACTCCACCCAAATTCACAATTGAACGATGCCTATTCAGTTCACCAATCAAAAATCATTATTCCGAAATAATTAATTTCGTTAATTATTAGCCACCAAGAAATCTAATCCCTTGATGGACTTCTAGGGCATAGAATTCAATAGGAACATGTTGAAGTTGTATTCCTTTAAGTTTGACTTTACCCCTGATGAAATGACTCTCAACTTCAATATTCTTCATTTGTTCATGAAAAAGGAGATTTTTCCGCTATATGGATGACAGCTTAGTTGTAATAGAAGAAGATAACAGATGTAGACAAAGTTACCCCAAGATCACAAAGAACACTTTTAAGCCAGGTAAGTTCGAATTCTACTAGAGCCATAGATCATAGTAAGCGTCACCTGTCGTCTGTAGAGCGGGAAATAATAGATTATTTCTTGCTCTTCTATGTAAGGAGGTTTCCACCAAAGTATGTGCAATAGTCACTTGTGTGCAACCATCATTAATGGAGCCGACATAATTTGCATCGTAGTAGGCCTCCAAAGACGGTGAATGGGGGTTGATAAGTCATACCTTGGAATTAAAATTGGAGATTATTTTCATTGAAATTAGACTCCAATTCTAATTCTTTAGTTTCAGTTATGTCCAACCGAACCGACCCTTAAGGAATTGAGCTGGAATTAATTTAGAGCGATGTTATAAGCAGGCCGATTTAGACTATTAGTACATTGATGTCATCCACAATACACAAATATTTATTGTCCAAAAACAGAGCAGTAAGGAAGCTCGAGAGCCTCTGCACGGAGGAACCCAAACAACTAAGCAAGTTCTTAATCTTGTTCTGATGTCGTAACTTTTTCCAAAGTGCAAATGAAGTCACAAAATCTGTAATATGAAGCAAGGAGTAGCGTAAAACATACCAATCTGTGGAAGGAGATTACAGCAAGTAGGCCACCAGAAGACAAGCAGTCAAATTAGGCATAGAGTGCATTTTGAAGAGTCTGTAGTTCATCGTGTAGCTGCCTTAATCCAACCTTGCCTACCTGCAAATTACGGAGAAATGCCGCCTTGACAAATGCTTCTTGCATGCCACCTGGTTCCATGTATGAGCATAGATGAAATTTATCGTTAACGCCATGGCTAGAAGCTGTTCGATCTTGCCATCTTCTTCAATTGACCCTTGAGCTACTGCCACCTAGCTTCACTCCCAGCAAGAACCGAGTCCAAGCATCCACCAATTTCAGGTTTACATATTCCTCAAGGCATTGCCATGATATTGACATGTGTCTGTTCTTCCTTGCTGAAGATGCATGAAGCCTGTAAGCTTGCCTTGGAAACTATACTTTGCTCCGACATCATCCTTCCACATCAGCTCAAAGCGCTTTACCAATCCAAAAGCTGCCTCCATTTGCACGAAGTTTCCTGATGGTATTGCTGTGCGCCCGGTGCCAAGCAACTTGATGCTCTGTATTTCAAAACAGAGGAGAGTTTGCTTTGTTCCAACAAGGGCCTCTATACTACCAGGAAGAAAACTAAAATCGACCAAGAAAAAGATTCGTTTCATGCACTAAGTACATAATCAGACCTCTGAACTTTGCATAGGTTTTGCGAACAAGTTCTGCTAGTTCTCTAGTGAAATGCAATCCTCCTTCCATCTGTTTTCATGGCTCTATAGATGAAAGACGTTGATGGCTCCAAATAAAGGGCGACTTGCCATGAAGTTGACGTGCATGACCCTGGGGCCGCCGGAGTTTTCAATGTGTTAGAAAATAATGTAAAGGCCCATAATGGAGCCCATTATAGGCCCTCTTCCTCTACTTGTAATAATCCAACATCTTGAAATTGAGATTTCTCTCTCTTCTCTTCCTATATAAATGTATTCATACTTGTTTTTGTACATTGAACAAGGAAAAACAAGGTTTTCACATGGTATCAGAGCTACCGGTCCCCCTTGGGCGGTCTCTACTAACCACTTACCGTTGGGCGGTCTCCTTCCTTTCTTCCCGCGGGCTCGGCGAGCTACCTCATTGCCGGATGGATCTTTTCTATCCGCTCGGTACTCGACGAGTTACTCCCCTCCTCTTTCTCGTGTCTTTTCAGTGCCTTTATAGCCTATGTTGTTGGGCCCCACCTCCCTGGCCTCCCGCGGTCTGCTCTGAGCCCGCTGCGGTTTGCCTCCTCTTCTTGATCGCGCGAATTGCCGCCTCTTGATCGGGCGGCCTGCTTCTTCTAGATCGCGTGGTTTACCTCTTTTTAACCGCTGGAGTCTTTTGCCCGCTGTGGTCTCCTTCTATTGCTCACCACGGACTCTTGCCGTTAAGCGTTGATTACTCTTTGTCCGCTGCGATCTGCTCCGGTCGGCTGCGGCCTGTTCGCACTTCTGTGATTCTTCTTGTCCATTGCGGTCTTCTCCTGCTGGGTGTGGTTTGCTCTGTACGCCGCAGCTATTCTTCCTGGATCGCGCAGTTTGTCTCTGTAACCACTACGGTCTGGTCTACTCTGTGTTCGCTGCGATCTGCTCCATGTGTTCGCCCAGAGTTCTCTTTACTCTGCTTGTTGTGGGTTGTGTTTTATCCACTGCGCTCTATTTACTTTTGAAGTGGGCTCTATCCGCCGATCTCTCTTCATTGCCACTTGGTGTTCTCTGTTCTCCGCGGATTGTTTCCCCTCTGCTCGCTAGTCGTGTGCTGCTCTTTCTTCTCTAACCGCAGCTCTTCTGCCTGATGTGAACCCGCCTAGCTGCTACGAGCTCTTCTACCCGCCGCGAGCTTCTCTGCGGCTTTTCGCTCTTCTCTAAACTACTCGTCTGCTAGTATTCGCGCAAGTAGCCGCGGTTTCCTCCTCTCTATCCACCGCGGCCTCTTATCTGTTCGCTGCTCAGTCTGTTGCGGCCTTGCCAGTTAGCCCTCTTCGAGCCGCAACGTCGTGCTAGTCGCTCTTGGTTTCCTGTCTTTTTCTCTCCTTCTATCCGCCAGATCTTGCCAGTCCGCCAGCCTTGTTGCTGCCTCTATTCCTGTCCGTGGTGGTCTGCCCGATGTGCCTGCTTAGCCGCATGGTCGTGGGATCATTGACTCCTCTACTGATTTTTTCCTCCAGCCCGCTTGGTCCCTGCTCCTGAACTCCGTGATGAGTTGAGAATCATCACAATTTCTCTTATTAGCAAGAAGAATTTTGTTGAGTGGGTTCACTCTGTTCGCGGTGTTCTTCAGTCCAAGGGACTCTTGCATCGTTTAACTCAGGCTGTGTCCTCTGCTCCTACTGATGACTGTCTTTCTAACAATGGTCGTGTTCAGACGTGGCTCCTCAACTCTATGATGACGAACCTTACCAGATGACCATGTACCACGAGACGGCCAAAGCGATGTGTGATGAGCTTCATTCCCTTTACTCCAGCAAGGATAGTCTCCAACACTTGTATGACATCATCACTGATCTTCAGTCCCTGGACTCTGGCAGCACTGCTGAATTAACCTCCTTTGTTACTCGATCCAAGACATTGGTTGAAGCATGGATTCAACATCATTCACGACTACTAATCTAGCTTCCCAACGTGCTCAAAAGGAAGTTGTTGGTATTTCCATGATGATGGCTCGTGTTCCACCTCATCTTCACAGTATTCGAGCACAGGTTCTCTCTCCTATTATTCCCTCCTTCTCTGATGTGTGCTTCATGTTGTTAAAGGTTTCACTGCCTCCGGATGCTATCGGCCCTCCATCACCGGCCCTTCTCGAGCACACTCATGCACCTTTGTTACCTACACCTACCCGTGGAGGACGGACAAGCTTCAGGGGGAGAGGTCACGGTGGCCGGCCCCAGCCTTAGTGTTCCTTCTGTGCCAAGGATGGACACCTAGAGGCCACATGTTATCATAAACATGGTCTTCCTCCTCGTCGAACTGCTGCTGCCGCCACCCACAGCCCCTCCGCCACTCGTGCTGATCTTGATAAAGTTCGTCTCCAGCTCCAACAACTTCGGTGAGGAAAGGATGCCTCCAGACGGAAAAGCTAGAGCTACTGCTGAATTGGATGGAGTGGTTGTACCACCATGGCGATCTCCATCTGTGGAATTGCGAATAAAAGAACTGCGAATGCGCAAGGCGTTGGATTTTGCCCGCCGACGCAAGAAGGAAGAGGCTAGGGGCAGGGGAGATTCGTCTTCCCTGGGACCTAAAGCTTACGCTTCTCGCTCATCTCCGATGTCAGGGGGGATCTATCACAAGTCAGCAGTTAGCTGAGATGTGAAGGATCTCCGAGCCCCCTTCTTCTTCTTTTCTAGTATAATTTTTGCTTGATGTTGTGTGCGATGTTTTGGACTTAATCGTGGCGTACTGCGCTTATGCTTTTGAACTATATATAAAACTGCTAATACAAGTATTTGGTCCACCTTAAGGACGGTAAAGAAAAGTGGCTCCTGGGAGACAACCCATTATTTAATTTTTGTTTTTTTTATGTGCATACTCTTTAGTAAGGATTGTTGTGCTTGGAGATATCTTCGTTTGCAGGTGGAGTTCATTCGGGCCGTGGACTATCGACTGAAATTAATGTCAATCTTCTGGTATGCTCATTTCTGAGAATTGGGTAACCCCTTCTCCTTACTTGCTTTTTAATTCCACGATCACATTATTGTGTTAGGATGTTTAGGCTAAGTCTGGTGGGGAGAGTTATGCGGGGTACTCACGCACATGCATTTTACTATTGTCATACTAGAAGAGTATATTCTTTTGTTGTCTATGTTGTTTGGCATTGCATACCACTGCACCACACTTGAGCGGGTTGCTCCACAACTCGCCTGCCTCTGTTGCCTCCATCTTTCATGAAGGTATCGCTTGTATCTCCCCTGGTTCGTACTGGATAGTGGATTCTGGTGCTATTCACCATATTACCTCCTTGAAGCCACCCTGATACTCGGATTCTCCGCATCCAAAGTTTATCACTGTATCCGATGACAACACTGTTTCTCTCTCCGGCTCCGCTGATATACCTCTCAATCCCTTTATTTCTCTTCGCTCGGCTCTCCATGTCCCGGACTCTCCTTTCAATGTACTCTATGTTAGTCGCCTCATTGCTGGTTTGGATTGTTTTATCACATTCACCTCTTCCTCTTTTCTGATGCAGGATCGCAGGATGCAAAGTATCATTGATAAAGGACGACTGCACAACGGGCTCTACCTTTTTTATATCTCCCCTACTATTCTCTCCTCCGTCTCCTCGGTTGACTGGCATTGGCGTCTTGAACATGCTCCTCTTCCAGTTCTCCAGAAGGCTCTTCAGGATGTTCCGCTTCCTGCTTTTACATGTGATTCCTGTATTTTGGGGAAACAACTTCATTCCTCTTTTTCTCCTCATTGTACCCGGAGCTCTGCTCCGTTTATGTTAGTTCATTCTAATGTTTGGACCCTTATAAAATAACAAGTGTGTCTGATTATCGTTATTTTATCACGTTTATTGATGATTACTCTCGAATGACCTGGTTGTACTTCGTGATCGCTCTGAGCTTCCTCGTGTATTTTGTACGTTCGTTCTGGAGACTCGCACATAGTTTACCGATAAAATAAAGACGCTCCGGACGGATAATGCTTGTGAATACATGAGTCATGAGTTCGATAATCTGTGCTCTGAATTTGACATTATTCATCAGACTTTGTGTGCTTATACTCCTCAACAAAATGGTGTGGTTGAGTGTAAGAATAGACATCATCTTGATGTTGCTCGTTGCCTCATGATTCAGATGCATGTTCCCAAGGCGTAGTGGCATTTCACAGTTTCAATGACATGCTTTCTCATTAACCGTCTCCCCTCCTCCGTCCTCAATCATGCCACCCCCTTCAGTATTCTCTTTCCATCCACACCACCATTCTCCCTCACCCCTCGCATATTTGGTTGTACTTGCTATGTCCATCATCTTGGTCCCTCCAGTGATAAGTTGAATCCTCAGGCAGCCAAACAGATCTTCGTTGGTTATTCTCGTACTTAAAAAGGGTACGTTTGCTACTCTCTCACTACCCGCAAGATAACAGTTTCGACAGATGTCACCTTTCTGGAATAGCAACAATTTTTCCCTGCTTCATCACCCCTCTCTCCCAACCATCATCATTACCACGGCCTGTCGTCCCCATTACGTCCACCTTGCCACCACCGTCTCCCACCAACCCTCCTGTTCTCCAACCACCTCCACTTCTTCGTGTCTACACTCGTCGACCTCCTCGTTCTGCCGCCCCACTACAGTCGGCCTCCACCTCTGGCACTCTGCGACCTATTGATCCAACTCCTACCTCCACAGCTCATCCAATAGCAAATTACATGTCCTTACATCGCCTTTCCCCGACGCTTCAGAAATTTGCCACTACATTATCCTCTATTTTTGTCCCTAACTTTGTGCAGGAGGCTCTTCAGCATCTTGGTTGGCGGGCGGTCATGAACGAAGAAATGACAGCTCTCTGGGCTAATCACACGTGGGATCTGGTCTCTCTTCCTCCAGGACAGACTCCTGTTGGGTGTAAATGGGTCTTTGTCATCAAGTATGCTGCTGATGGGACAATTGACTGTCTTAAAGCCCGTCTGGTGGCTCGGGGCTTTACTCAATAACAGGGCTTTGATTATGAGGAAACCTTCTCTCTGGTGGCTAAGCTCAATACGGTTCGTGTGCTTCTCTCAGTAGCTGTGCATCGCTACTGACCCCTACATCAGCTGGATATAAAGAATGCTTTTTTAAATGGAGATCTGCAAGAGACTGTCTATATGTAACAGCCTCCTGGGTTTGAGACCACGGGTGAGTCCCGAGTTTGTCACCTCAAGAAGTTGATTTATGGTTTCAAACAATCTCCTCGGGCATGGTTCGATAAGTTCAGTAGGGTTGTTCGGGAAGTTGGCTTTACTCAGAGCTCGGTAGATTTCTCTCTATTCATTCGACATAAGACAACTGGAGCGGTTCTCCTCTTAATTTATGTTGATGACATCCTAATCATAGAAAATGATGACAAGGGAATACAAGCAGTCAAACAACATCTGTGTTCTGTATTTCAAACAAAAGATCTGGGGAATCTTCGATATTTTCTAGGCCTTGAGATTGAAAGACGGTCTGATGGCCTTGTCCTATCCCAACGTAAGTACTGTCTTGACCTTTTTCAAGATGCTGGCTACTCTGTATGCAAGTTGGTTAATACTCCTATGAATGTCAATCACAAACTTTGTGTTCATGCCTCTGACGAAGATCTCCTCCTTCCAAATCTGGAATACTATCGACGTCTGGTTAGAAAACTAATTTATCTAATAATCCACAGACCAAACATATCTTTTGTTGTTGGGGTTGTCAGTCGGTTTATGCATTTTCCTCGGATGTCTCATCTATAAGCTGTCAAACGAATTCTGAGATACCTAAAAACAGCCCCTAGTCATTGGCTGGTATACAAAATTTCTTCATCTTCTACTCCTACATTACTTGCATATTCGGATGTTAATTATGTTGGCTCCATTGATGATCGACGATCCACCAGCGGATTCTGTACATACTTCGGAGGTCACCTTGTTACCTGGCGCAGTAAGAAACAGTCTGTGGTGGCTCGATCTTCTGCCAAAGCTGAGTACCGTTCGATGGCATCTGTTGTATCTGAGCTCGCATGGCTTGATGGTCTTCTACAAGAATGGGAGTACAACTTTCCTCTCCAGCTACCTTACTCTGTGACAGTCAAGATGCTATACACATAGCAAAGAATCTTGTCTTCCATGTAAGGACAAAACACATTGAAGTTGACTGTCATTTCATCATGGAAAAAGTTCAAATGAAAAAGCTGGAATTGAAACATGTTTCAGTTACAGATCAAGTTGCTGATATCCTCACTAAGGCACTACAGAGTACCATGTTTTATCAGTTCTTGTCCAAGCTGGGTGTCTACGACTTGTACACTCCAACTTGCGGGGGAGTGTTAGAAAATAATGATGTAAAAGCCCATTATAGGTCCTCTTCCTCTACTTGTAATAATCCCACATCTTGAAATTGAGATTTCTCTCTCTCTTCTCTCCCTATATAAATGTATTCATACTTGTTTTGTACATTGAACAAGGATATACAAGGTTTCCACACAATGCATAGGTGGAGACAACTAACCAAGGCCAGGAAGTGTTTCATGGAGGGCTCATCTCTGCCTCTCACGTTTTTGGACTACGAGTATATTGAATATTTTAGATTTTTTTGGGGTGCGATTAGCCATTTTAAGACTGCTTATAACATTACTCTAAATTTAAAGCCACTTGTTTGGATGTGGAGAAGTCAGGGTCTGTCAATAGCGTGAGTTCAAAAATACATCAAAAATAGGCCACTGAATCTGGATTGATAAAACGCTGTCCATCGGATGTGATACTGAATCCTTATAAAAAAACCAAAAACCCTGGCTCAAATCCCGCAAAACTCCCGATCCTCTCATTTCGAATCCTGCCCCTTTCTCCCACAGCGCACCTCCGTTTTCTCGCCCTTCTAACCCTAGCAGTCCACGCACTCCTCACCAACGGTTGCTCCTCTCGACGGCCATCCGCTTGGGGGTAAAGAAGCCACATGTTGCCGCCGCCGATTGTCGCAGTCAGCCCTTCGTCGATTGTCGCAGTAAGGCCTCCTAGCGCAAGGCGGACACCGGCATCATCGGTACGAAACTCCCCCACTCCCCTCCTTCTTCCTCCTCTACTACTTCTTTGTCTTCTTCTTCTTTTTCCTCTTCCTCTCCCTTAATCATTTTTACAGGAAGTTTTTTGCAAATACAGGGTTGTAACGATTTGTTATGGGCGGATAAGCTTGAGTTGGGGTTTTCTGATTATAAATTATCCTCTTGCACTTCTGATCTCCCGGATTCACTCATGTAACGATTTGTTATGCACGGATAAGCTAGAGTTGGGGTTTTCTGATTATAAATTATCCTCTTCCACTTCTCATATCCCGGATTCGCTCATGTGATGCCTGAATAAGATATTTTAACATTATAAAATGTTCGTTATCATAAAATGTTCTTCTTATGACAGAGCTTATGACGATTATAAAATGTTTTCAGATTATAAAAAGCTCTTATTATCAGTTTTCTGATTTCCCGGATTCAGTCATGTGATGCCTTAATAAGGTTCAGTTGGGGTTTTCTATTTTTAGGCTATTGTTTGAAACTCCATATAGCTGAATATGAATTTGAAGCTTAATTGTATTCTTTTAATGTTTACCCTAATTTTCACTAATGCCTTCAGATTTCTACAATTTTTCATTTATGACTAGGCCGTGTAGTGGTTTATTTAAGGTTGGTAATATAGACTGTTGAAAAGTAGCATGTATTCAACTTTATACATGACTTTATTTTATACTCTTCCAAAGACGCTCTCTGTTCTCTACTTCATCTCCCTCATTCAATTGATCAACAGTTCTATGCTCTCTATTCAGTTATATATATTACCAACTGTTCTGCAAATTAGTTTTTATCCCCAATATTTTTTTTCCAGTTTTTTTCCTTCCCAGGTCTTCTTCACTGAGAATAGCATATGTTCTGCAAAATAGTTTGTTCTTCAATCAATTTTGGAATGCAGTATCTCGATTTCAAAATTTTAATTTAGGAATGGAGGGTACTTCTTTGTGTATTTACCTTGATGCTTCTCTATGAGGTAGTCTTTGAATTTATTTGCTTCCTTTAAATTCGTTGAGCATGACTTGTTCATGCCTGTTGCAAAAGCTTACACCTGAAGAAGAAAGTTGTATATATTTGTTCACTTGCATCTTTTCTGAATAAAAACTACTTGGATTAGAAGTATCATATAATAATGGGCAAATGTAAATCATGTAAAGTTTTGAGAACAATTTGAAGACTGATAAAACTTTAGAAGCTCTTTTGCTGATAAAAAATTATTACGATGCATCATAGATTAACGGATGTCAAGCTAGAGCAATCAACATGTATTTTACATGTTTTAGGACTACGTCTAACGATCATGTATTTGTCTCTTCTTCTTGGTATATAACAATTGGTTCCCCCACGACATATGTCGCCCTCACGATATATGGTGCCCCCACGATAAATTTCTCTCCCCACGACAAATGTTGCCTCCACGACAAATGACACCCCCACGACAAATGTCGTCCCCATGTCGTAGCGCTCACGTAGGGCCGAAGGAGAAGCCTGTCGGGGGGGGGGGGGGGCGGGGCGGGGCGGGCGAAGCCCGCCGCCATGAGCCGGGTACTGTCGCACGGGGCACGAGGGCCGGAGGCCCGTGCCTGTCACTCGTGTGTGTGTGTCTTTTGTGGTGGGAGGGACATGAACATATTAAGAGTTTTTTCCTTGTTATCAACCATGCGCGGGTATTGTCAATTATAAAGATGTTTTTGTTCACCTGGTAGATTTCATGAAGGTCCCGGATGTAGGATCCACGATTCAATTTGGTCCATGTTATTAAAAAAATACTTCATTTAGTTTTCTAACATGCAATTTCATAACATTGCACCATAACAGAATTGCTACTTACAAGAAAAATGACAAAAATCCCCACATAATTTCCCTCTATTTTTTATGAAAGCTCTCTTAAGCTCAAATGAGCCATAAGACCGAATGTAGAGGGATGATTGTAAAGTTCACCTCGCTAGTTTAGAAATGAATAATGATGACATGAAAAATAATGATAAGTAGGAGAATGTGGCAATGAGCACTCCTTGAACCATCTTGTTAAACAACAGCAATATGAAATTTGTCTAGCATCTTGTATAATTCAAGGTTGGATTATTAAGTATTCAACTACGTTAGCCTGTATGTGATGCAGTTCGCCTTTTGAAAGTGGTAGTGTTGTAGTCGGTAGGCTAGATTTCCCTGTAGAAAGTGAAATGTTAATATGTAGAAACTAGAAAGTGAAATGAGGAAATGTTAATGTGGATTGTGAAATTTTATCTTGTAGGAAGTAAAAACATACTGTGAGCATATGTTATTTAATGTTATGACAGTTTTCCCATTATGTTAGTTCCTTTGGAGCTTCTCTTGTTAACAAATTGCAGACGGTTTTAATTTTTTATTGTGCCTTTTTCTCTTCACTTTTTTTTCTGTATTATATACTAGGAGGCCAGGTATAACCAATGTCTATTTGATCTATGTGCCTTGCATGATGACATCGTTTCTATGCTTAATTTTGGCAGCGGAAGCTGAAAGATGTTGATGGGCACATATTTGTGAGTAGATTATTTTGTAACTACATCAAATTGTCATTTGTTTCTCATATAATAAGTTCAGTTTGATTATTCTCTACAACTTTCATGTGGAAGAAAATCTCTCTTTCAATATTTATATACTAAACTACGGCATTTTTGAATTTGGTTATACTGTTGTGCAGAAACCTGCTCGCAAGAAGCCGCAGAGTTGTATACCTGATGAGCACTATGTGCCTACATTACTTTCTGTAAGTAGAAGCGACTGTCATTTATATTGGAGGAAGTACTAAATAAATGCTAGTAAAAATGCCCTTTAACAGCTAAATTCCATTAATTACAGATGAGGGAGCTTGAAGACAAACTAGAGAGAAGAACATTGACTTACACTTTGTGGAACAGCTCTAAGTCAAGTTGGCATCCTGTCACCTTTAAGTATGGTAATGCAAGCCCACAGGATATCGACAAAATAAAGGTAATATTTTTTTCCCCTGTTGTATGTAGTTATATTATGTTTGTAAGAATGAACCACTTCGGTATGTTTTCCATGCTCATATTGGTAGTTCTATTAAAGCCTTTTCTTGATAGTTTTTCCCTGACAAAATTCCATGACTATTTAACCTCCGTTTGTTTAAGGCTTTAAGCTTAGCTTCTCAGGTGTGGTTTTTGAAAATTACCACTGTTATTTTTGTAGTTTTTGGAAGACCACCGGCTTCAAATGCTGTGTTTTTTAAAATTTTGGGCGCTGGTTACTATCCATGTTCGGACAGCTACAACTGTATTTTTTTCATGAAATAGAAGTCATTTAGAATTCACAATTCTCCTCCCTCCCTTCCCCGACAGCTACCCTGCTCCTCTCTCGCAATACTGCAGGTGATCTCCTGCGCTCCCCCCCCCCCCCCCTTAAAATTTTGGGCGCTGGTTACTATCCATGTTCGGACAGCTACAACTGTATTTTTTTCATGAAATAGAAGTGATGCGGGGACAGGAGTCCACCTGCCCCGCCACCTTGGCATCAGCACCAAGGGGCCCACATGGAGTCAGCACCAGGCGGCTTTATCAGGCCCGCGGTCCATACACCCCAACTCATCTCCGGGACCACAACAGGCGCCGATAAGTTGTTGAGGCCAGGGCTAGATCCCCCGACCTCCTTGACGAATGCTTTATCAAGGAGGTCGGGGGATCTAGCCCTGGCCTCAACAACTTATCGGCGCCTGTTGTGGGCCCGGGGATGAGTTGGGGTGTATGGACCGCGGGCCTGATAAAGCCGCCTGGTGCTGACTCCAGGTGGACCCCTTGGTGCTGATGCCAAGGTGGCGGGGCAGGTGGACTCCTGTCCCCGCATCAAGAAGTCATTTAGAATTCACAATTCTCCTCCCTCCCTTCCCCGATAGCTACCCTGCTCCTCTCTCGCAATACTGCAGGTGATCTCCTGCTCCACACCCCCCCCCCCCCCCCCGGCGAAACCCCCAGCAGCTTGAATCCCTGTTATTGCTGCGAACCTTTCTTTCCAAAAAAAAATTGCATGGAGAAGGTACAGTTACTGCTCCTTGAGTTTCTCCTGGTTCTGTATAACAACAGAACGAAGTGCAATATGAAATGAAAGAGGGGCCAGTTTGCAATCTACTGTTAATTACAATATGCACAAAATAGTGAATCATTCTAAAAGTTTTTAAATACATAGATTACAATCTGGCCACAAAAGTTATAATTTTTATTACAATTTGTCGTTTCTTATAGCAATGTCCAGAATCAAACAGAAACAATGTGTGTGCAGACATCAGTATGCGGCACCTGACAGTTTGATTTATTTTTAAAGAAAAATGTCATGCATGGGAAGTTTTCCTTTTATTTGTTTACCTTAAAAGTGGCCAAACTGTCATAGATATTGAGATCATATTGATAAAAATGATACTGTTTTTAATTAAGTGACGCTTTTTTCTTTTGATTTGTTTGATAATCATTATTAAAAAAATTACCAAAATGTCATACAAACTGTAATTTTTTAAATAACTTTCCCTGTGCTTTTTAAATGCTAATAGCTAAACTATAAAATAGATTAAAATTCATACTTTTAGAATTCTCTACCCTAAGAAATATCCCAAATTTTACTACCCATACTCCCAAAGGACCCAAAATTACATTCCTTCATAATTGTTATGAACTTCCATGATTAAAAAACATAAGATTTATTTTGGTATATTGATCATGCTGTTAAAATTTCGCAGGAAATCAACAATGTATATTACGATGCAGATTTACGAACGGAATGGTGCCAGTGCAACGGTACATTTGTGCCGTGCTTCCTCTTCGCAAGGAAATTCTCGCGTGGCGCCGCCGTGCAGCTTTTGAGCGAGGGAACATTTGGACCTTTCGATGCTTCGTCCTTGTTGCAGGAATCATCCTGATTGTTCTTCACACGGTGGTTTCCTGAACTCCATTATACATAAACAACTAATTCAGCGAGTATTCTTATGAATTTTCCCTACAGAATATAGATCGAGAGAATTAGCATCAATAAGCAGCCTTTAACTTAAATCAGTAGGCATCAGTTGTACAAGTTTAGGATCCTTGTAAAGCCTCCAAAAACCACAGTAAGTAGCAGAATAATACATATTTTCCCCCTTTTTCCTCCTACAGAAGGTAATCGGAATATACGAATGTCAAATGAAAGAGATCTATCTGTATAAATAAAATTTTCTTTTCAAGATAGTGTCTAATTTTACTTAGTCTGTTCCTACTAAATTTGCGCACAGTTCTGATGAACGTGCCAGGAAATGTTCATCCACACAATCTTCCAAGAGTTCCTTGGTTCAGTGGATCCAGGTAAACAAAATCAACTTTGATTTGTACTTACTGTTATTTTGGTATTCTGATATGTAGGTAAATTTTGTGTCAACCCGGCCTTTGATTCTATGTAATTAGAGCTTTGGTACAGTTTTAATTTCTTTGTAGCACCTGTGATAGTTTTCACAGAGAGTCGATTTAGCAGTTCGTAGATTGAGATGGGGTGTTTAACTGTGATCGTCGATGGAACGTGATTGCTAGAGAAAGAGGTGTCGGTGGTTATGTTATGGGCTCACCAGTGTATGGCTAGAGGCGAAGGATACGGGTGGAGCCGGAACCGTGGCTGCCTAGGCGGGGTGTGCTCGGAAGGAGAGAGCTACTAAAATCTCATAAATAAAGACAGAGAAAAGAGATTAATTCTTACTTGTCATTACAAGACCCAAGGGCTTTTAAATACTTGAGGTGCATGGGCATACAAGTAAATCCCCGACATTAATATAAAGATAAAGTAAAAAATCTAATGGACTCACAATAAAGACACAAGTATAATAACTGGGCTCAATGCTCATAACAATTATTAATTGCATTTGTTGGGTATATGATTGTAAGAAGGTTGAAAGTCTTGTAGGAACAAGGAGAGAGATATGGAGTCGAGGAAAGAAAACTAGAAAGCTTTCTCAGAGATAACACTTTAGTTCCGGATACGACGTGTATTGAGATAAATGGTCTATTTGGCACGGCGGTGGCGGTCATGAACTGGATTGTTATGAACGGTTGTTGTTCGTGAGTGAATGCCCGACGTCACCTAAGAAACTCCATCCACTTGTTATGTTCAAAATTGGTTCTCTTGTTGGCCGTCATAATCATAGTCATGTTAAACATACATTTTATGACAATAGTGTTTTGTTCGATATTTAGACATTAGTGTGATTATGAATATGGCACAATGACGATGGAGGATCCATATATCCGACCCCGCTATAGTGGGATAAAGGGCGGAGTGTTGTAGTAGTGTTTTTTGCCCAAACTCACTGGACTCAAAACGTTGTGCCAAATAGGCCCTTAGAGGATTATTGGAGGGATTGAAGTGGTTTGATTGATAAGCTTTTTTTTTTATGAAATTTGAGAAGTAGAGTGACAAATGACTGATGAAGAAATACTTTGGTGTCAATATTTTAGGAAAAATGAGATGCTTAAGATTGTGCTGATCTTAAAGGAATCAAATGTTTTGAGTCAAGAATATAGTTATGTGAAAGTATTATGGAGCATACTTCAAAAAAGTGTCAATATTAGGAAAAAAATTGGTTTTAGGTCAAGAAAAATTATTATGAAAATAAGTTTACATATAATTGTGTTTTATGAGGTTTAATTTGATGTGGGCTAATGTATGGAGCATACTTCAAAAAAGCACGTCTTGTACATGCATTTTTAGGAAAAGTGCTCAACACGAAAGTTGTAGATCTCGATGAGATCTACAACTTCGTGTTGAGCACTTTTCCTAAAATTGCATGTACAAGACGTATTTCGAAAAGGCGCGAAAAATAATGAGATTTTGGGGTGTCACTAACAAATAGCGGGTTTGCGGTTAACAATCACCTATTTTTATGTAAAACTATTTAAGATTTATGTATTTAGAAATACTATATCACTTTTTTTTTAATAAACAATGGATTCCTATGATTCATTTCAATAACAATTTTTGTAAATAATTTTAGTTCAGTTGAATACAATTTGATGGAAGAATTGAAATATAAGGCCTGATTTCAATGAAAACAGATCCTCAATTTTAATTTCATAGCTCAAATCATCCGTTTGGACGTGAATGCGGTTGTTACGAATCGTCATCTGCTTGACGCGACATTTTATCTCTGTTGAGTTTGGGCAAGAACACCACCATAATTAAATGTGTTTGACATGCCAACGTTTATTACCACCCCATAAAAATGGATGAAGTTCATTAGGTGAGATTAGACGATTCAAACGTTCGCGAACGAAGGTTCGTAAACCATTGCAATGCAAAACATACATTTTATGACATTTTTGCCCAAATTCATCGGAGCAAAAACACCATAGCAAATGGAGCCTAAATGTAAGGCTCATATCTGAATCCATAATATGATATTGCCCTGGCCAGCCCCCAGTACATTCAACCTCATCAAATAGGAGACTTAAAATTTGATATCACCCTCCGTCCCAAGGCAAGCAGTGCCGCTCTTTTCAGTCCTCTAACTGAGTTAGGTTCTGTTTGGCGCGGCTGCAGCGACTGGAGAAGTAGTGGTGTGAAGCAGTGGTGGAATAATCAGATGTTTTGCAGAGTGGTGACAGAATTTACGAATCTGTTTGGAAGAATAGTGTTGTTATTATTTTTAGTTTATAAATATAATTTAATATAATATAATAAGTTATAATATATTAGTATAATATAATAATTTATAATACTGGCGCTTAACTGGATGAAGGCCGGGTATTAATATAATATAATTATTAATATAACAATCTAATATTAAAAAAATATTTTTCTGCAGCGCTGCTGCTACTTCCCAGTCGCGGAAAATTTCTGCGACTGGGAAAGAGTGGTGGCCCGCTAATCTTAGCGGTGGCATCAGCCACTGCTGCCAGCGTAAATATTGTTTGGCGCGGCGGTGGCAGAATCAGCGGCGTGTTGCTCTAAAAACGCGACGCCAAACAGAGCTTTAGAAGTCCTCAAATTGGGGTTTTCTTGATTTTCTGCCTGCCCTCACAATCTACTAATTATGCAGCGGCAAACCCTTCACAGCTAGTGGGAGCGGTTCTTAGGGGACCCCAAGACTAGGGGAAGAAACCTCTGTTCAACATGGGCTTTATGGTCCGATTTATGAGGTCGTGGACGCTTGATTGGTGAAAATAAGTCCTCCCAAACGGAGCCATAGTGTTCATCCGTCTTCAATCTTTTGAGGGAAAGCCCTCTTTTATAATTGAGTTTTGATTTGCACACAGTTAAATTTGATTTACATTTAACTAACAATAATAGATATAACACTTAATTTTATAATATTGAGCTTCTTCGCGCGGGCTACGCCAGTGCTCGAAGTTCTCGGGCGGCCTTCGGCCACATCTATGCGGGCTTCGCCCGCCAGCGTATGGGCTTCGTATGTGCTTGAAGCTTTGGGCGGACTTCGGCCACATAGAAGCAGACCCCGCTTCCACGCAATTCACCGGCTCGGCGCCGCAACCGCCACTCATGGCCCCCCGGAGCGCGTATGCAAAATCAAACAATCACAGGGCTCCGGGGGGCCGCGAGCCGGGGAAATGCGTGGAAGCGGGGTCCGCTTTTATGTGGCCGAAGTCCGCCCAAAGCATCAAGCATGGGCGAAGCCCATTCGTAAGCGGGCGTAGCCCGTGTGAAGAAGCTCGTATTTATTATAAATCTAATTTAATAATAATCATCACCATTATAATAATAATCATCAATAATAATAATAATATATAATGATAATATATATATAATAATATAAAAATAATATATAATAATAATCAAATTATACTAGTTAGAACTTGGATGGCCAGAACACGAGGAGGAGGGGTGCACTGGAAGAGAAGGGGGCAGGCCATGGAAGTCCGCGTTTCGCTCACGATGCCCGGTCTCTCCTCTCAACGCGAGTCTTCCATGGGCGATCTCCTTCGACTTGCAGCTCTCTTTTTTCCTCTGGCGACAACCCCTCCAAACTTCTGCGGTCTCGATTTTCAACATTAACACGCAATTGTCGCCCTCCTCCTAGCTCCAAACGGACCAAACCTCCACCTCTTTCACCTAGATCCGTCCGGCGAACTCTTATTCCAGCCAAGATCTGGCCGAGATCATCCTCCTTTCTCCATGGCCAAAAATATGCAACTCATCCGATCCGGGCGCCCATCTCCTCAAGCTTCTCTCAGCTTCGACGACACCGTGACGGTTTTTTTTTGTTTTTTTATAAAATTGGGTGGTGGCGGGGGTAAAATGGGAAGAAAAAATGTAACACAGCTTACTCTAGTAGCAACTAAGAATTCCCTTATAATATCACGGCGGCAACTGGCCTCCCCCATGATTGTTTTTTAAGCAGGCAGCGGCGAAGGACTGCGAGCTAACGGGGGAGGGATAAAATCGGAAACTCAAATGTAAGGCACAAAATACCGTAGCAATCCAATGTTTCCAACATATCCTTTTATATAAAAATTTTAGAACTAAAATAGTTGTATTTATTTTAAATATAAATAATATTATATTTAAATTTTAAAAGATTAGATAACGTTAATAATAATATTTACATTATTATATTTAAAATTTATAATCAAGATACTATATAAAATAAATAGTGTTTATAGAAAATCTTATTACATGAGAGACAATGCATGGAGAGCGCCCGGTTCGACCATGACAATACCCTGATCGATCGCAACAATTTTTTTTGCAGGATGACACTCCCATCACTTGTAGCTCCCCGAATATATTAGAAAATTGAGGTAAACGAATGTTCGATTGTAGTCGTTAGTTTTCTTTGACAAATGAAGGTCCTTAAAACAATTCCCTTAATTTTCCCACAACTTTGCAGGCCGCTCTTTTTTCTCGCTATTTTACACCTCTGCTTCTCCCAACACTACAATACAGACACATGTTGGGATTTCCGGCCGCGGGAGCGCAATCCTCATGAACAATCAAATACAGAGTTAAAAAAATACGTGTTTTGCACAATTTTATTAGCATAATAAAGTTATTAAGTACTCAAATTAAGAGATACAAATCGGAAAATATACTGCAGATAACTCAAACTACGAAAATCTGCATGAGTAATATAAATTATACTGCAATCTGTAAAGTGGATGCACAAGATTCGTATCAAAACGAACATTCGTTGTCGTCAAACGACCAACCACCGTCATCACCACCACCTAGAAGAGATCTGAGTTAGAACTTGACCTTGTCGCGAACGCGCAGCCCGCCAACGTCAGCACTTGTACAACCACCACCGCCTACAAACATGCAACTATCGAGCACCGCGCACCTTTCTGCTGCCCGCGAATCTAACACCTTGCCGCTACCAGCACACTTTCACTATTCGTTATTGATGCAGCCCGCAATCAGATGTCAATGTCCACCATCGCCTTCGGGCTTGCCATACTGCTCCCCTTTTCACGGCTTTACCTCTCTTTAGTTTGGTTTTTAGTGTGTTATTCATAACTTGTCTTTCTCTCCTTTTATAGAGTCATTTCATATGTCTTAGTATCTTTTCAACAAGCTTCCACGCAAGTGCTCATTCAAATCACATGGACAGCCTAGACAATTGTCCGCATTGACAATCGGTAGGTAGAGATGATGAAACACGTGGATTTGACTATTCAAACCAAATCAACAACACAAATCTAAGGCTCCGTTTGGGGGGACTTATTTTCAGCGGTCAAGCGGTTACGACCGCATGTACCGAACCTTAATTAAGGTCCGGTACATGCGGTCGTAACCGCTTGACCGCTGAAAATAAGTCCCCCCAAACGGAGCCTAAGGCTCTGGTGGCATGACCCTTTTGCTCCTATGAGTTTGGATAGAAAAACCATCATCATAAAACTTGTTTGGCATAACTGTTTATGACCACCACCAAGAAAAGAAATTAGTTTTGAACATAGAAGTGAATGAAATTACTTGGACGTTCACGAAATACTACTGTTCATAACCACTGCATTCACGACCGACACCACTGTGTCAAAACGGGGAAAAAATTTATATACGTGTAACGTTTTTACTTTTATGTGCGCGGACTGTATTTTTAGTCTAAAATATAGTTCTTTTTAAAAAATAAATCACATGATATTAATTTACGCTTTTTATGATTATTTTAAGATCTTATTTGTATATGTTACAGTCTGAAAATACACGTATAAAAAGTGATTTTTTAAATACAGTTACAGTTGTAAATTACATATGTTTTTACGACTGAAAACATAATTATGAATATAATTACAGTCGTAATTTCAATTAAAAATACTGTCTCGCACCATCTCATCAAATGTTACGCGTACAGAAAATTCTCTAGTCAAACGGAGCTTATGAATCTGCCGCACTTTGACTCAGCTATCCACTATTTTATAGCTTTTGCGTTCTGAATGGATTTGAGAAATCGGCGGCACACATCCATTAAGGCTTGTTTGGCGTAGCGTTTTGGAAGTGAGGGACCGCCACTTCTTAAAAAGCCGCGCCAAATCACATTTTGGAAACATCACGGAGCAATCATGGAAAACCGCGACACCCTGCAGTTTTTGAGTAGCGGAATATTTCCACGACTCAAAAAGGCAGCAGCGCTACGGTTGCAGCCCTGCTGCCCTTTTTTTATATAAAAAAAATACAACAACAACAATATATTAAAAAAAAGGCAAATGTTATGTGTAAATCTAATTTGGATATGTGTAGACCAAGACAATAAATAAAAAACAATAAACGCGTAAATAAAAGTCATTTTATAACCGGATAGGGGAAAACCAAATCCCTTATCTTCCCTGTGCCCTAGCTGCCCGTTGGTTCCCTCTCATCGTGCCTCCAACCTCCGCCCGCAACGCCTCCTCCAACCTCTGCCTGCAACGCCTCCTCCAACCTCCGCCCGCAGCGTCTCCAACCTCCACCCGCAACGCCTCCAACCTCCGCCCGTAACGCCTGCAACCTTCACCTGCAGCGCCTCCTCCATCCTTCCGCATGCAGCGCCCTAGCCGGCATTTGCAGCAGCGCCCCGTCGCTTGTTCCCTATTGTCGCTGGTTACCTCTTGCAGTGCCCCGTCTAACTTCCAATCACTTCGCTGAGCCCTAGCTGGCATTTTCAGCAGCTCCCCATCCAAACTTCTTCATTTCACTCTCTCCTTCATTTTCAAAGTGACTCCTCACTATGCCCTCTCTCATTTCGATTTTTCTGCAATTCAACTGGTTTTGACATTGCATTTTTGTTAAGCTTGCTGATTTTGATTTGCAGGGTTTTGTTAAGCTTCTTTTTTGACATTGCATTTTTATTAAGTGAATAAATGAATTTGATAATGGAATATGTTCTTCAATGTCATATCTTGTATTGTGGTTTAATGTAGTTAATATTTTGTTAATTAAAAGGATTTTGAAAAAAAATTTGGTTTGCACATAATACTTTTGGTTGCACATATAATTTTTTTAGTCTGCACGTAAAATTGATTTTCATGTGTCCAAAACTGATTTGCATATAACATTTGCCTAAGAAAATATTATTAAAAATTTTAAACCGTATCATATATTATATTATTATATTATAATATATATATTATTAATATATATTACGTTATATTATATAGATTATTATGTTATTATATATATATTAAGGGCGCTGATAATTGCAGACCTACAATAGATATTTGCAGGCCCATTTTTTTAAAAAATGCCGAATTTATTACCTAAATAAAATATCCTAATTGCCGCCCCCTCAGCGCCCAGCCCTAAAATCCCAATTTCTGCCTATGCACGCCAGAACGAACCTCCCTCCGCCGTCTGGAGTGCTCGCAAATGCCGTCAGTGCCCCTGCTAAGCCACCTTGTCGCTGTATCTGCGTCCTGGAGCGCTCCTCTCCGCCGTCAGCATGTTTTCTCGCCCCTATGCTTCTCTCCCGGGCCACCCTGTTCTTTGTCGTCCCTCATCCCCTGTTTTTTTTTTCATTTTTGTAGAGGTTGGTGCTGGCATTGGTGGCAGCGGCGATCTCGCCGGAGACATGGGTAAATTTCGTTCTTTCTGGAGGACGACCTACGTGGACGATTCCGGAGACAACGATAGGGACTGATCCGATGGCAGGGGTAAATTTGCGAATGAACGGAAGATTGGAAGATCCGGCGGCGGTTTGGTTTCTAATGTTCATGGGAATTATTTTGCAAATCTTCCTGTAAGAATCATACCTAAGAACACTGATCACGTGAAATGAATCGCGTGATTGCTTTTGGGGATTAAATCTTTTGCCTAATCTTTATAATCCCACTTGAGCATGCTTGCCTCTTACTTTTTACCGTACTGAAATCTCCCATATAATTAGTTTACCTTTCATAAAATCTGTGCGTAAAAATATACTGCTGGAGGGAATTTTTAGGAGGGGTCATCCACTACATTCTTGTTTATTATAAGGGGGGCTAGTGTTCATTTTGAAGATGTATTGAGGTTGAATGATATATGTTCATTGTTATAGTTGAATTGAATGATAAAAAAATTAAATATATATTTTTAAAATAGCTGCAAATATCAGGCGGGACTGCAAATATTTATTTGTGGGTTGCAAATATTCAAGGGCTGCAAATATCGATTATAGGCCTGCAAATATCAGCGCTCTAATATTAATATTACCGTATAGTATATATATTATATTGTGATATAATATATTTTATTATATTACTTTTTATATATAATATAATATTATAAAAATTATATTAATATAAATTATATATAATAATTTTTTTTTAAAAAAAATTGATTGAGTTTTTCGAAGTTTTATTTATGTGATTGTGTCTTGTAGGTTAAAACAAGGCTACAATATTTAATTTTTCAAAAGATTTATAGATTCTAACAGCTTATTAATTCCCGCAGCTTCTCATCATTGCTCTCTCGTCATTGCAGGAGTAATAGTTATGACAGGAGCTTGATAATGCTCATGATCCTGCACCAATGAGAAGCCTGTAAAGGAGGTGGGCCCCCCACATTTATGACTTGTGTCATACACTTTTGCAGGGGACCGTATATTTTAGAGCTTCTGATTGGCTCTTCGGATCACTACTGACCCAAAAATTTCTCTCACTGCAGAGCCTAAACTTTCAAGACTTCCTTCTTTTAAATCAAATGATTTAGAAAGAAGTTATAAATCATTGCTTACGAATTTTTTAGAAAAGTGAGAGGTATTCTTTCAAGTTTGATCAGCGCCCTCTCCTGAGTTCTCAAAGGCGTCGGAGCTCGATCCGCATCCTCTTCTCGCAGCCCGGCGGTCGGGGAGGAGAGGAAAGCGCGTAATCCAGGAGGTAGCGAAAGAGAAACCCTACCTGCTGTCATCTAGATTCATCGATCCTTGAGAAATTTGGAATGGACGAGGTGCTTACGGCGCGAGAGATCGCCGCCTCATCGTCGGTGACAGCTGGCGCACCACCTCCATTACCCTCGACGATGAACCTCCCCCTGCTCTCCGCACTCATCGCCTTCTCCGCGGCCCAAGTCCTCAAGCTCTTCACCAATTGGTGCGTTCTCGTTACTTTTCTTTATATTAGCGTTTATCGTCTTCATCTTCGACATATGATATGGGGTTTTCTTTGGGATTACCTGATTGTGAATTTCTGATCTGATTCCATGGATGGGAGATAATGGGAATTGATTGTGTATTGGGTGGAGGTGAATATTATAGATTGAAGCTTCCGCTTGCTCGGTATTGGTTGCAAGATGAGCTGATTCTTTGATGCGTATTGATGGATAGGGTTTGGGTAATATTCTGTATATGTTATTTTTTTTAGAACAACTTGAAGTCGTATTTTGCTCATGCTTATGCTAGTAGTAAGTCGTTGTGCATGAAATCCTTAACTCCATTAGGAGCTAAGGATAAAAAACGGCAGCTCGGTGCACAAAGCATCCCCGCACACAGGCAAGGGTCCCACCACAAGGGTGAAATGTGGGCAAACCTTACCCTGCATTTTTGCAAGAGGCTGCTTCTAGAACTCGAACCACACGACAACACCTTAACCGGTGCCCCAAGGCCATTAGGAGCTAAGGATACCTCACAAATTTCTTACCTAAGTCCTGGCCTTTTTTTTCCTAATCTCCTTACATAAGTTTTATTTGCTTGTTTAATTTCAGCATTTTCAGAACCAACAAAATACTTTTTTCAACTACATAAACATCAATAGATGTCATTGTAATCATCCATCTCATTATCATCATCAATAATCTTATCCCAACTATTTTAGATTGGCTATATGGATCTCATTTGATCTTGTTGAGTTTTGCAAGATGGTGAAATTAGATTACATACATAGATCATTTTTAACAACATTCATTTATGTTGCCTTAAGTTTACTCTTCTCCTTTAACTTTTCGATACTAACTCATCCACAAGTGCATTTTTTTACCCTTGGTAGTACATGTTCTAACAACTGAAGTGCATTATATTATTTTAGCTTCCATAAATGCGACTCACATTGGTTCTCTAACTTCATCATTACTCAATCTATCTTTTTTAGTTGTTTCATACATCCATCTTAGTATTCTAATTTTTGTTACATTAAGCTTATAAAAAAGCCCCTCTCGGTCCACAAAGCATCCTCGTGCTGCCAGGTCCGGAGAAGGGTCCCATCACAAGGGTGAAATGTAGGCAAACATTACCCTGCGTTTTTGCAGGAGGCTACTTCCAAGATTCAAACCCGTGACCTCAAGGTTACACGGCAACACCTCAATTGGTGCGCCAAGGCTACCTTCTGTTACATTAAGCTTATAAAGAAATATATTTTTAACCCAACATTGAGATCCATACAAGATTTCACCCTAATAATAATAATTTCATATACTTTTCATTTCACTGAAATAACATTGCTTTCATTTGTAAAATTCATGAATTGCTATAAATTAGGGTAACAGTACACCAATAAAAGTTGTTGTCAAGTTTTCAAAATGTTTTTTTGATGAAAATTAGGATAAAAATATATGTTTTATAATTACCAAGCTTTTTAGTATTAGTGTAACTAGTTTAAATTTAGATTTTATTCATTTAGTATTTGTACTAACAATTTACAACTTGCATGTGATATTAGGAAAGTGTCTATATAAGAATATGCTAAATAAATTGTATTAAAAATAAAAATAAAATCGTGGATGATTTTAATTAATAGTTTAAATTTTAATTGTATTAATATGTTATTGAGTTTTTGTCTGCCTACCCCTGCATCAACTAATGAGCCAACTCTGGCCGGATGAGACTTAGATGGTACCGAACATAGATCCTTTCAAGTTTACTTGAGAGCAGATCAGAATCTATATGCATGAAATTATGAATGTATGTATGCTTCTAAGGACTTGCGTCTTCATGTGTGCACTTTTATTGATGATTCGTATGAATTGTACTCATGGGTGGATGTATGTGTGTAGGATGGAGGAATTGAATTGAAGATTGAACAATGGCCAAAAGTTTGAGGCAATTTTCGCTTGGACATAGGTTGGATTGAAATTAACGAGCTAGTCTTGGCTTGAAAGCTAGGATTGAGAATAGTTCTTTTAGAGCTGAATCACGTTATTTGTGAAGTTCTTTTGAGGCAGGCGGTTTCACCTACCCTTACATCTATGCAGATCTCAGTATCTATGGCTACAATGTAAACCGAGCTTTCCAAATGTCTTTGTGAAGTTCTGTTAAGCATCCATCCTTTGAATGTCGATCCATCTCCCGTGGGTATATTGTAATGCGAGTGATATGTTTTTGAGATTGTACTTCCAAATTCACTTGTAATGGATAATGAAAAGGGTTCAAAATGGGTTTTCTGGGTCTATCCTTGTTACATTCAAATGAACATAAATTTTGTACTAAGAAGTTGGAAGCATGAATCCATAACTGGTGGGTCTTGGATTTTAATGAAATAATCTTGATTTATACCTATTCGGTGTGTTTTACTTAGAAACAAGGCATCTTATTCTCGAGAAACAAGTCATCTAATTCTCAAGTCTAACCAAGGGTTGTTAGGTTGAATCCAACCTTAATGACTTCTTAAATTTTGATGAATTAACCAAAATAATCATGTAATAGTAAAGTTGATTTTTGCGACCAACATAGCTCATTCAGATAGGGGATAGAGAATGCATTATTCTGGATGTGTTCAACTTCCCACCGACATATATACACACATATATACATACAATATGTTTTGGATTATACTTTATCCGCTGACATTTAGCTTAGTTTTATCGTTAAACTTGTAGGCCAAATCTAGAGGTCTCGACAAATTTGTTCTGACACTCAGCTAGTTCTCCGAGCTGTTTTTCATTATAGTGGGTCATATGACAACATACATGGCCAACAAGAATACTGTTTGACACTTGAACAAATTTTCCTTGGGGCCAAATCAACTTGTGATCAGACTGGAGCATTTCAATTCTTTCTTTCATATCTTGATGTTTGGTTTTTACCCAAAACAGTGGAAATGTCTACGGAGTGCATTAAGCCTTGCAATGGAGAAGATGGCTATTGGTGAAGTGTAGTGTTACGGTTTCGTATTTTTGTCCTTTATTATCCTTTATTACCCTTTATTATTTATGTTATCTTTTAGTAGTGGTTGGGGATTAGAGGTTAGAAGTTGTCATTTATGGAGTCATGTAAAGCTTATTTAAAGGCATGAGATGTATGGAATGAAGCATCCATGTATCAAGTTGTAGAAAGTAAGGCAACATGGATCAAACACACAAGCAGCTGGAAGACTTTTATTACCACAATCCTTGTAGATACATTAAGAGAGACAAGGAGCAAACAAACAGGATGAGAACTCCTTTTTTTCATGTCACTACTGAAGCAGAACTTGGGGCATAAATAGATCCCCAGCACAAACTCACACTTCACAAAGGACAAACACACATAAATACACATTGCCCATACAGGTATGGACCAAAATAAAAGAGGCGTTTATTTATTAAACTTGGTTATCTTCCCTATGCAGATTGGCGGTGGCTGGAGCTTCAGTGACTTCGGCGGGAGAGATTCTTGAGGTCTCCAGATCTTCTATCTTGTTGGATTTGTTCTGAGTGCTTGGAGTATGTTTCAATACCCCCCCATAGTCCAAGCAACATGTCATCTTCATCATTTTCCTCAGTTCCAAGAAAATTGGGGCGGACAGGGGTTTTGTGAGCGCATCTGCAATTTGCTTCTCAGATTTGCAATACTTTACTTCGATTTCCCTTTTACAGACTAAATCCCGAGTATAGTGTAGCTTTATTTGCAGATGTTTGGTTCTATTGTGGAACACGGGGTTTTTGGCTAGGGCTATGGCCGAGGTGTTGTCTACAAAAATGTTAACAGGGTCGCCTTCTTCTTTCTTGACTTCTGCGATTAACTGCTTTATCCACATGGCTTCTCTTACAGCTTCACTTAGGGCCGTGTATTCCGCTTCGGTAGAAGATAAGGCAATTGTCTTCTGTTTTCTGGTGCACCAAGACACTGGATTGGTCCCAATGAAAAACATGAACCCAGTTGTGCTCTTCCTGTCGTCGGAGCACCCAGCCCAGTCGCTGTCAGAGTATCCGGTGAGGCTACAGTTACTCCCTTTGTCATACCTAAGACCAAGGGTCCTTGTGCCATTGATGTACCTTAAGATCCTCTTAGCAGCAGTCATGTGTCTGATGCTTGGTGCTTGCATAAATCGGGAGACAATACTTACTGCATGCTCAATGTCAGGGCGGGTATTGGTCAGATAAATCAGGGACCCAACTAGGCTTCGAAATTGCTCAGGATTAACTTTGTCTTCTCCATCTTCTTTAGTTAACTTTTCTCCTGTGATCATTGGTGTGGATGCAGGCTTGGAGTCAGTCATGCCAAAACGAGACAGCAGGTCTTCTGCATACTTGCATTGAGATATATAGGTTACATTGGGCATTTGGGTGATCTGAAGTCCAAGGAAATACCTTGTGAGACCAAGATCAGTCATCTCAAAAAGGGAATGCATGTAATTGCGGAAGCTGGTGATGTTGTGGATGTTGGATCCAGTAATCAAGAGGTCATCAACATATAGGCACACAATGAGCACATCTCCATTTTGTTCCCTTTTTATGTACATTCCTGGTTCACTAACAGTCCTGAAGAACCCATTCTCAGTTAGGTGAGTGTCAATTTTGGTGTTCCAGGCACGTGGAGCTTGTTTTAGGCCGTACAAAGCTTTATGTAGTCTAAGGACCTTTTCCTCTTTGCCCTTAATTTCATACCCTGGGGGTTGCCTTACATATATTTCTTCTTTTATTTCTCCATTTAAGAAGGCGGACATTACATCCATCTGGAATATGGGGTACTGATGGTAGGTGGCCATGGCAAGAAGGGCACGGATGGATTCAAATCTGGCTACTGGGGAGAAAGTTTCAAAATAGTCCACTCCTTCTTTTTGGGCATACCCTTTGGCCACAAGCCTGGCTTTATATTTTTGTATTGTGCCTTCTTCATTGTATTTTACTTTGAACAGCCACTTGAGACCAATGGCAGTCTTTGATGGTGGCAAATCAGCAAGCTCCCATGTCTGATTCTTTTCTATCATATGCATTTCTTTGTCCATAGCTTGGACCCAATTAGGGTCAGTGAAGGCTTCAAGGGGGGTAGCTGGCTCCTTGACAAACATAGCAAGATTTGCCTGGGAATATATATCAGTGAGAGAGCGATACCTGAGAGGTGATGAAGGAGATGATGAGGATGTAGAGTCTTCAGTGCTTTCTTCAGCTCTAGAAGGACTTGGACTATCAATGATGGCTGCTGGAGTGGATGGCTGAGGACCTTCCTGAATGAGAGTTGGTTCCAATGAGGGTTCAGGTAGGTCATCAGCAACTGCCGGTATTTTCCTCTGATCCTGAGCCTCCTCCTCAGTCCAGAATTCATCTTCATTTACTATAACATTTCTGGCGATAAGAAATTGTTTGGTAGTGGGATTGTAAACTCGATAAGCCTTTGAGGAAAGACTGTAGCCCAATAGGATGCCTTTGATAGCCTTTCCTTCTAGCTTATCAAGGTTGCTCTTTGGGTTCAGGCTGTACACTACACTGCCAAATTTCCTGAAGTGAGACACATCAGGAATACGCCCAGTCCATGCTTCATAAGGGGTGCAATCAGTCAGGGCTCTACATGGAGCTCTGTTGAGAATGTAAACTGCAGTGTTTACAGCTTCCCCCCAAAACTGCTTTGGGAGTTTGGAACTTGCCAGCATACATCTTACCATTTCTACTATTGTCCTATTTCGTCTTTCAGCAACACCATTCTGTTCTGGAGTGTTAGTGACTGTCAGTTCACGCTTGATTCCTTGCTCCTCACAGAAATTGGAGAAAAGCTTGCTCATGAACTCTCCCCCCTTATCTGTTCTTAGAGTTTTTATTTTTCTTTCCACCTCATTTTCTGCCTGAGCTTTGAACATCTTGAACTTGGTAAGAGCTTCTGATTTGTTATTAAGAATATATATCCACATCATTCGAGTAAAATCATCAACTATAAGAAGATAATAATGTTTACCTGAGAGGGAAGGTGTCCTGGTAGGCCCCCAAATATCAGCATACACCAATTCCAGGGGTTTTGACATCCTTCTGGATGAGCTGTGAGGGTGTGGAAGTTTGTGAATTTTGCTCATAGCACACTCATGGCACTGTCTGCCATTGTCTTGTATCCTTGGTAGCCCCCTCACCAGATTTTTCTGCTGGAGCTTCTTGAGATCTCTTAGGTTGAGGTGCCCGTACCTGGTATGCCAATTGGTAGTTTCTGCTTCTGTCTTGGTGAGCATGCTTCTTTCTTCATAAGGTAGGGTCAGAGGAAACACCTTATTTGATGTCATTTGGATCTTGGCAATTTTCTGGTTGGTGGTTCTATCACTTATGATGCAGCTAGTGTCTTCAAAACTTAACTTGTAGCCATTTCTCATTAATTGGCCCACACTTAACAGATTTTGAGCCAAGTCAGGAACATACTGAACATTGGTGATGTGTTTGTATTTGCCTGATCTGGACCTCACAGCTATGGTACCCTTCCCTTTAATCATTTTGATGGAACCATCTCCCAGCACAACTTGAGACACACATGATTCATCCAACTGGGAAAACACCTCCTTATTATTGGTCATATGGTTAGAGCACCCGCTGTCGAGATACCACACATTATCCATGGTTGTGCTACTCTTATTACAAGTGTAGAACACAAAATCTTCCTCTTCTTCTTGCTCGCCAAACTTGGCTTCTTCAGGCTGTTGCTGAATGTTGTCTTTCTGTCTAAAGGGACAGTCTTTAGGGAAATGTGTGGGCTTGGGACAACGTTTACATTTGAAAAAACAATCAAAGGTGTCATGATTGTTGCGTTTGCAGAGTTTGCAAAACATGGGCTGGTGGGATATAGCTTTACTGTTTTCAGTTTTCTTGTTAAACACATACTGGTTTCTGTCAGGCTGAATCAAAAGTTTGCTTTGGAATGCTTGTTCCAAGTTCTGATGTTCAAATCTTCTCATTCTCTCCTCATGAGCTTGAAGTGATCCCATAAGATCATTGATGGTGAGAGTGTTCACATCCTTAGCCTCTTCAATGGCAGTCACCACAAAGGCATATTTGTGGGTGAGGGTTTTGAGAATTTTCTGGATGATTTTCTTTTCTTCTACTGAATCTCCATAGCTTTTTATTTGATTTGTGAGGGAAGTAACTCTAGTAAAATAAGAGTGAGCATTATCACTCTCTCTCATGCTGAGAGTGTCAAACTCTTGCCAAAGATTTTGTAGTTTAAAAGATATAACCTTGGAGGACCCTTGATAGTCATTCTTGAGGATGTCCCATGCTTCTTTAGCGGTGGAGGCACCCATGATCCGTGGGAAGATGCTTCTTCCTATCCCTTGTTGGATGTGGAGGAGAGCTTTTGCATCCCTTTTTAGATTTTCTGAGTACTCCTTGCGCTTAGCACCATCCCAGGAAGACAGAGGGTCATCATTTGTTGGTTTGGTATACCCATCTTGGATCATCCCCCACAGTTCTTGGGAAAGAAATAATGTGCGCATTTGAACATGCCAAAAGTCATATGCATCCCCCTCAAATATAGGAACTCCACTTGGAGAGTAGACAAAATTTTGACTTGGGTTGCTAGAGGATGCCATGTGAAGAGCTTAAGAGCGGAGGGCTTACACACAATTGAGAAGAAGGAAAACAAGAACCGGCTTGATGCTGAGACCACCCTCCTCAAGCTTCTGATGGCAGATGGCCCCAAAGCACCAACCTCCCTCTGATACCATGTAGAAAGTAAGGCAACATGGATCAAACACACAAGCAGCTGGAAGACTTTTATTACCACAATCCTTGTAGATACATTAAGAGAGACAAGGAGCAAACAAACAGGATGAGAACTCCTTTTTTTCATGTCACTACTGAAGCAGAACTTGGGGCATAAATAGATCCCCAGCACAAACTCACACTTCACAAAGGACAAACACACATAAATACACATTGCCCATACAGGTATGGACCAAAATAAAAGAGGCGTTTATTTATTAAACTTGGTTATCTTCCCTATGCAGATTGGCGGTGGCTGGAGCTTCAGTGACTTCGGCGGGAGAGATTCTTGAGGTCTCCAGATCTTCTATCTTGTTGGATTTGTTCTGAGTGCTTGGAGTATGTTTCAATACAAGTTCTATTTCCTTTGTCTTCAAGAAATTTTGGTAGCTCTTTCTCTCTCCGAGCACACACCGCCTAGGCAGCTGTGGTTTTGGCTTCGTAGTATCCTCCAGCAACCCCACCGACATTATATGTCAAGCCCGTATCAACTTGGTATCAGAGACATCTCATCCAGATCCCGCTGCCACCATAAAGCCTCGTCTCATCCCCCACTGGCTTTCACAGGCATCCCACCACCAGTAAGAAGAAACCAAAAACTAAATGGAAGTGCTGATTTTTCACGAGATGACCCCTCTGGTTCTCTCGGGACGACCACTTCTTGAAGGAGAATCCTCAGCCCCGACCTCGTCGCATGCTGTAGAAGCTGCCGCAGGCTCCTTCCTCATTGGTCACACGCAAAGGCGCAAGCCCACACTCTCCTCCTTCCACCGTCTTCCACAAGCCTCTACAGAGAGACAATCGTCTTCCTCATCTTCCTCACACTCAGAACCTCTTGTCATCGTCATGGCAGAAGCAATCATCGTCAAAGATCTTGCATTGTCACCCTCTTTCCTTCCCGTCGACCCTCACTGTGAAGCAACGACCCTACCGCTAGATTCTTGTTTTCTATCCTCACGCAAGAAGATGACTCATCTTCTCAAGCCCAACACGTCCTTATCCCTTGAGCCGCATGCATGTCTTTGCATCCATGGAAGCTCTTGACCGTCCTGCTCCTCAAATCACACGCAGGACCCTCGAATCCTATGCCCTGACCAACCACCTGTTTCCTTCAACATTATTAAATAAGGTGCTTAATTGTTTTATTTTTTTAAAAAAAGAAGCCTCGGAGAGAGCGAGAGAGAGTGAAGGGTGTTTCTTTTTTTTGGGAATCATCATAGGGAAATGTCACGGCTCTCGCGACAACCCAAATATTCCAACCTATTCGGGGGACTCGAATCGACCCATCACCTGCTCTTTATTTCATGCTATCTCCATTCGCAGTATGGGGGACTCACCCAATCAAATGGATACAATAAATGACATAATGAAAACATTCATCACAACCATGGAAGCACGTCTTTGGGACACCGAACAAATCACCAATAAGCTTAATGATTTGACAGTCGTTATTTCTGTCGTTACTACCCACCCACTGATCAAGCCAGTAACAGTCAGACACCACCACCGCCACTTATATGTCACGAGCCACTGGCTCTTGTATGCCCTGAAGCTGTTATTCTGTCACGCTACACCAAGTTCGGAATTCTAAACCTGCGATGGGAATTTTTGTATATTAGGTTGGCTAACCAAGTGCGAGCAACTTTTCGGCTACCAACAAACGCCAACATCGAAATGAATTTTTCTAGCATCTTTCCACCTTCTCGACTCAACTCAGCTTTGGTTCGCTCGTCTCCGCATCGACCAGCCAGGGCTGGCGTGGGAGGCCTTCAAGTGGCTCTACAACCTGCAATTTGGTCCTCCCATCCACAACGACTCCCTTTACGCATTTACGACATATAGAGTCTGTGGACGTTTATCTTGAACAATTTCAGTTTCTTATGGCGCACATTTTGATACCCCGAGATGCAAGTTGCAATCTTCGCAATCGGGCTTTGCGAACGATTGTGATTATATGTTAAATTTGAGGTTCCTCGAGACTTGGTGACCGCTATTAGTTTAGCCAAATTGTGCGAACGATGACTTCTACTGGATCAGGGCGATTATATACTTACGGGCACAGAGACTGAGAACGAACAACCCACATATTTGTCGGTTGTCTCATGCGAAAATGTCTGAACGACGCGCAAAGGTTTATGCTTTAATTGTCGTGAGCATTATACTCGCAGGCATCATTGTAAGAAGCTTTTTTATCTGGACGTGAATTCTGATGATGAGGGAATTGGGTGACGTCGACACTTGTTCCGATCTCCCTTGAGCTTGAGGTGACGCTCATTTTGAACGGAGGGAGTGATGTTACGGGCTTCACATGCTGTCATTGTTATTGTTGTCCTTTATTATCCTTTATTTGTGGTTGGGGGTTAAATGTTAGAAGTTGTCATTTATGTAGTCATGCAAGCCTATTTAAATGTATGAGATTTATGGAATAAGGCACCCAAATATCAAGATCTAATTCCTTTGTTTTCATGAGATTTTGGTATCTCTCTCTCCGAGCATACCCTGTGTAGTAGGCTGGCACAGTTTCAACTCCATAGCATCTTCCGTCCATCCTCCAGCAACCCCACTGACGTTATATGGTGAGCTCTTATCATGTAGGTGCGAATGTCATCATTGTTGTCATAAGCAAAGGAAAATCTATATAGGAGTAACTACCATGGTGTTCTTAACGTAGGAGAAAGTTTCTTGTATTTTGTTAGGTGAAGTAAATTTTGTAACCTACATTTGCACCAGCTTTTAGTTTGATCTTTTGAATATGCGAATGAGATGCCAAGTTTCTTGCATTTTTTTGGTACTATGCGAGGTTCTTTCCCTTAAAGTTTCCATAAAGTGGGTTACGGGACAACACACATGATAATTAGAGGTTTTTTGGACTTTTCTGTTTGCATAAAGTTCCATTTGTTCCTAACCAACGTTGGCCTGATGCAAGACTATTCATTTTCTTCCTTTGATTTCTTGATTTAGGTGTTATCTTGGGTTGATGGCAACAACTGTTAAAATATGGGAGTGATCATGGTTTGTACTAGAGAAGATGCAGAGTGACCATGGTATTTGGCAACAATAGATTAGTAGCAGTGGTTGCTTTTGCTTCTTCTATGTGTAGCTCGGAACCTGTGGTAGCAAGGAGAATGGACCAGCATTTGATAAACTTGGAGGGACAGTAATGCAAGTGGTTCCCTAAGAGGATGGTAATGGAGAGGATAAAAAAAAATTATTGGGCTAGTTACTACAGATGTTGCACCAACACAAGTAAATGGGTTAGATGGTACAAAAAGGCTGCCTTCGAAAACGGGAAGATGGCGGGGACTAGTGATGACAGTGTTTAAGGTGGTACGGTGGGCATGGTGCCAATCATCGAGGAAAATGCAGATGCCTTTTTCATTGATAAAGCACCTACGCTAGAATTTATGCATGATTATAAGGCTGAAATGTGCATTAACAACGGGTAGTTTGATCAAGTGTAACCCGCACAGTGATGCCAGGGAAAAACATATGAACTAAATGAAAATTTCTATAATGTACAATGTATGAACTTTTGGTCCTCAGTTCCCAGTAACTTCTTTTGGTCCTCAGTTCCCAGTAACTTTTCCTTCCCAGCGGTGGATTTATTTACTTTCAGGAATGTTACAAAGGAACATAGTATTGGTAATTAGGTCTGGTGTAAATAACTAACCTTTCCAAACCCTTTCACCTGCCTATAAGAATGAGAAATGTGTAGCTACCTATAAAAAATAAGTATCCAAACCTACTAAATCCACAAACAACCAAGTTATTTACCATTAGAAACAATATGCCACTCCATGTAACTATTTCTTCTATTTGCTACTTTAATTTTTTGTTTGTGTTTTGTTGTTTTTTCAATGCTCTTGCAGTGGTTTGCCACTCCATGTAACTATTTTTTCTATTTGCTACTTTAGTGTTTTTGTTTGTGTATTGTTTTTTTATGCTCTTGCGGTAGTTTGTTTACGACCAAAAAATCATTGTTTCTAGTTATTGTCAATGTATCATGTTCTAATTGTTACCAGCATTATGTGTATTTTATATTATCTTATACTAAGTTTTTTATGATGTCCATCCTAGACATGCAGGTTTAAGGAGAAAAGGTGGGACTCTAGGAGGTTGCTTGGTTCAGGTGGGATGCCTTCATCACATTCCGCAACTGTGGTTGCTCTTGCAACAGCAATAGGATTGCATGAAGGGACCGGTGGATCGTCATTTGCTCTTGCTACCATTTTGGCATCTATTGTATGTACATAAGGACAACACTTTCATTCTATTTATCCCTCTAATTTCTAAAGATTTCCTTTTTCTTTTTGATGATCAATCCGCAAATGATTTGATTTATTTTGTTCACTTCACATGGTTAACTTGGCTACTTAAACTTGTTCAGAAGACAAAAAGACTTAAAGATGGCTATCTTTCTATTATGTGATGATAAATGTCCACAGTAGTTACTTGAGCACTTGAATGGGAGTCTCTCCTTGCAACACAATTTGACCATGATGTTTATTATTGTTAAGATAACTTGTACAAAGGCCCAGTTAGGGCCCATTACATCCTTAAGGATTAGTCTCACATGTCAAAATGAAGTTTAATCTCCACTCCTTCCTATATATAAGTACAAATACTTGTAACTTAGGTGGTTCTTAATTAATGAGACATTAATAAAATATTGTTTTTCTTTCTTCTGCCATGCATTTCTACATGATATCAAAGCTATACGAATCCTAAAGTTTTCTTTCAATTTAGCTTATGCTCTCGTTTCTGTCTTGAGCCTGCGCTCTCCCTTCCCGTTCTCTGCAAACTCCCGCTTGAGTCCACTGTTGATGCAGGACCAGGATTCCACCTGCTTGCCACCCCGGGACAAGGAGTCCACTTGCTCAGGGGTCCCACCAAGAGTCCACCCGAAAGGCTTTATCAGGGCCGCGATCCGTACCAGATTAGTTGGTGATAATACTTCCGCCAAAGGGCTCTTATCAAGGAGGTCAGGGAATCGAGCCCCGGCCTCAACAACCTATCGGTCCTGTGGTGGAGTCGTGGATGGGTTGGAGTGTACGATCTGTGTCCCTAATATAGCCTATCAGGTGGACTCTCGGCGGGACCCCTCGACAGGCGGACTACTGGTCCCGGGGTGGGAAGCAGGTGGACTCCTGACCCTGCATCATAAAAGTGCACTTTTATGATGCTGGGCCAGGAGTCCACCTGCTTCCCACCCCGGGACCAGGTGTCCCACCGGGAGTCACCCCGATATGTTGTTGGTGATAAGACTGTCGTTGAAGGCCTCTTATCAAGGAGGTCCGGGGATCGAGCCCCGACCTCAACAACCTATCAGCCCTGTGGTGGAGTCGGGAATGAGTTGGGGTGTACAGTTCGCGGACCTGATAAGGTCTATCGGGTGGACACCCGGTGGGACCTCCATGCAGGTGAATTCCTGGTCTCGGGGTGGCAGACAGGTGGACTCCTTGCCCTGCATCATAAAAGTGCAGGAGCAGGAGTTCACCTGCCTAGTTATCCCACCGGGAGTCCACCCTATAGGCTTTATCAGGTCCGCGGACAACACACTCCAACCCATCCCCGGTCCCACCACATGGCCAATAGGTTGTTGAGGTCGGGGCTTGATCCCCCGACCTCCTTGATAAACACCTTTCGGCGGAAGGAATATCACCAACTGAGCCCCGACTTCAACAACCTATCGGTCCTGTGGTGGGACGAGGATGGGTTGGGGTGTACAAGACGCGACCCTGACAAGGCCAATCGGGTGGTTTCCTGGTGGAAACCCCAGGCAGGTGGACTCCTGGTTCCGGGGTGGCAGGCAGGTGGACTCCTGGCCGGATGGCCTTGCATCAACGTCTCTGGTGGCCAGTGGCCTCCTGGTCCCACTGAGTGTTTCCTTCGTCCTTCCTGCTCCTTTTATAAGTTGCTTTTGCTGCCTGCTGGGACCCTCCACTTCTCTTGCCAGCCTCAGCCTTTGCCGCCTCTTGCTTTGAACTAGTTGAGACCGCTCATCCTCTGCCCACGCGGCCTCTTGACAAGCTCGCTAAAAACCGCTGCACCCGCACCCGTGCAGCCTCTTACCGAGCTTGCCAGCTCCTTTAGTGGTCGCCGCACATCAGCAACTGCTCCTGAAGCTCTGGATAAGACTGTTTGCGTACGAGCATGCTGAGACCTGCAGTATCTCCCTCCAAGCCTGTCACCACCTGTTTTTGCGGCCTTCTCTGCTGAGACCGCGTCGCCTTCCTCTTGTGGCTGGTCCTTTTGAGCAGTGTGTGCTCGTTGCCCCCCGTCACCATGATGCGGCCTCCGCTGTTGAGCCCACACCTTCTTCCGAGTCGTGCGTGCTCATTGTGCCCACAACCCCCCATGTTGCGACCTCTCCATTTGAGCTACTCGTGACCGCCTCTCTCCAATCTGTTGCCTGTCCTATTTAGCTTCTCTGCGGCTTCCTTCTTGTGCTTGCTCTACATCCAACTGCCTTTCTTTAGCACTTATGTTTCTCCCCTGCTCATTACCAGTCATGAACTTGAATGATGCTCCGTCTCTTCCGGCTCGTGCGACAACTACTATCCCTGAAGTTCAAGATGAGCTCTGAATTACCACTATCTCTTCTTAGTGGCAAGAAATATTTTGTTGAGTGGGCCAAACCAAAGGGATCCTTCATTATCTTTTTAAAGCACCACCTACTGAGCCCATCGAGGAATGACTCTGCGATGATAGACCCATCCAATCATGGATTCTAAATTATATGGGCAGTGAACAATATCGTATGACCATGTATCATGAGACGACCAAAGTCGTGTCGGATGAACTTAACTCCCTATATTCTGCCAAAGACAGTTTACACCACCTGTTCAATATCTTCACGGACCTCTAGTCTCTTGATCCTGGGGTGAATGATGACCTGACCTCCTTTGTTGTGAGGTCTAAAACTCTTGACGAGATCTAGATTCAACATCATCCTCCTATATTGGATCTTGTCGCCTCGCCCAACGTGCTCAGAAAGAAGTTGTTGGCATTGCCATGATGATGGTTCGTGTCCCTCTACATATCCACATCGTCCGTGCTAATATCCTTTCTTCCTCCACATTTCCTCCCTCTTGGATGTGTGCTTCATGCTTTTGAAGGTGATACCGCCACCGATGCTCCCCGGACTGTCTTTCTGTCTCTTCTCCAAAAAAATTTTGTAGCTCACTCTGTCGTTCCACTGTCTCGTGGGGCTTGCACCAGCTCTTGGGGGCAGGGGTCACATCGGTCAGAATCGTCCCAAATGCAATTATTATGGTGAGGATGGTCATCATGAGCCCACTTGCTATCGTAAGCTTGGTGTGCCTCCACAACAACATGCCTCCTCTACCGTCGATGCTCCTTCAACCACCCACACGAACATTGATATCATGTGCACCCAACTCCAGCATCTTCAGGGTTTGGTTAGTCGTTCTTCTGGCTCGGTTGCGTCTATATCTAACAATGTTGCAGATGTCAGATGTCGGGGACACGTCAGTTTGGGTTTTCATGTCGGTTTTTTATATATCAGGGATATTTCATATATCGGATTTTAATATTTAATTTATTATATATGTAATTAAATGTTATTTTTTATACATGTCAGTACTACCTATTCTACAACCTATTGAAATTTTAAATATTAAAAGTTATATGTAACATTTAACATACAACACTTTAAAGATGAAAATTTGTAAAACTAGTGATTTTAAAATCAAAATTCCAAAAATCAAATTTCAAACATACCTCATTCTTCATCACTTAAAGACTCATCTATAGTCTGCAGAGTAGATAGAATATGATCTTCATCTGATGAACCCTCTAGATCTCCCTCGTCCACCTCATATACTTTTCTCTTTCCCCTTCTTTGATAATTAATTGTCACTTTGCTTGTAGCTAATCTTTGAGGCCTCCTTTCATCATGATCAACGTCGACTATTTTGTCAATTTGCGTCCATGTCAGCCCCTCTCCAGGAAAGACTTCATAATCGCCATCTTCATTTTCATCTTCCTCAGGATCAAAATTTTATATGTCCGCATAACCCAATGGCATGAGCCATCTGCTGAAAGGATGAATTACATATGGCGTTAAACCAGATCCCGTTTTCATATTCCCTTCTACCTATGTACACAACAACATCATCTCTGACTTTCTTTTTGTACTTACTTTCTATCGTGCTCTGTTGGGAATCTTTTCCCTTAGTAGACTCGACAGCTGAATGAACAAATTGGTCCATTGGACTATTTGATCCTGTGCTCCTACGTATGCTAGTGTCCTCTTCTTGATTAACATGGACTCCTCCAACAACCACCTCATTCAAGATTGCTTAAAACTGATCACTTTTAGCTTTCTTTCTCTCTAAATTTGAGTTTAGGGCCGAATCCATCTTAGCCTTAATGTCAGCGGGAACCTGAGGGCATGACTTAACATTACCCTTCCACCCAGCCAAGTGATGCTTGAAACGTGTAATTCCACCATTCACTGTCTGCTTGCAATAGTTGCATTTGATTCGGTTGGTGTCGTTTGTAACCAACTTCTCACCAATGCCCAGAACGGATCTCTACAAGTTGGTACCAGTGATACGGGAACCTCACTTGATCCAACAGAAGAAGTCATTCTAATAGGGCAAGAAATGAAATTAATATTAGTTAGATGAAATGAAAAAATATTTTACATGACTACATCACGAGAAAAATTACTAGTTGAAAAAAATCAACATCAGAAAAGTCTCATAACTTCATTAGATCGTTAGATCTTCAGATATCTTTTATATTATCCACGCAATATTTTATTTATCCAACAATATTTTGCATTCTCAGTCGTATATTAGTATACAAAGTTATAACTATCATTCAAACTTTCAAAATATCCAACAAAATGAACAAAGCATTCAAGTATCATTTAAACTTTCAAAACATCTCACATTTTATTTATCAAAAGGCACAAAGCAGCAAGGCAACTAAAAATATGATTGGATATACATGCATCATTGATTGCAAAATGAAGTTGGATAAATAACTATTAATAGGGGTATTTCAAATCATTTGTTGATTAATAAACATGTCGAATAAAAATAAGGCAGTAACTAATAAGACAAATAAGACAGCAACTAATAAGACAAATAAGACAGCAACTAATAAGACAAATAAGACAACATGGCAGCCACCATGCTACAACCTGCAAGTCAGCCACAAGACAACCACCATGCCTTTTTGAATTAATAAGGCAACATGGCAGCCACCAACAACTAAACAGGTCATTGACTGCAACAACCCACAAGGCAGCCACCATGCTATACCCGACAGCTAGCACAACAACCAACAAAAAAAAACCAAAATGCAGAGCGATAGAATGAGAGGGGGAGGTAGGGAGAAGAATACACCAACCGAGAGAGTGCCGAGATCGAAAGCACCAGTGAGCTAGAGAGGGAGAGAACCAGAGAGCTAGAGTGCACCCGCGAGCAGGGAGAGGAAAGAACCAGAGAACCAGCAAGCTAGAGAGGGAGAGCACCAGAGAACCAGAGAACCAGAGAGCCAAAGAGCATCAGCGAGCAGGGAGAAGAAATAACCAGTGAGATAAAGTGCCGACAGCGCGCGAGAGAGGGAGAGCATCAACGAGCTAGAGAGCACCAAAGAACCAGAGAGCACCAGCGAGCAGGGAGAAGAAATAATCAGAGAGCTAAAGTGCCGACAACGCGCGAGAGAGGGAGAGCACCAGCGAGCTAGAGAGCACCAGAGAACCAGAGAACCAGAGAGCACCAAAGAGCACCAGCGAGCAGGGAGAAGAAAGAACCAGAGAGATAAAGTGCTGACAACGCGCGAGGGAGAGCTAGGGCAGGAGCGACGGGGAGAGATAAGGCAGGAGCGACGGGGTCAAATGAAAACAGCGGCGTCGGGGGAGTTAAAACAGCGGGTGTTAAATAAAATAATAAATAAATAAACTTTAATTCAAAAAAACGGCTGACATTTCCGTTTTTTGGGCCCGGTATGTCGGTTAAAACCGGCATATCGGCCCGTTATTTTCAAAACGCCACAACCCAATTTTAAAACGGTTTTGTGGCGTTTTACCTCCCAAACCTTCATGTCGGCCGACATGTCCGACATGTCGGCCGATATCCACAACACTGATATCTAATGAAGATATCTTATGTTTTTCCCATAGTCCAACTTAGATTATGGATTACGGGGTCACAAATCATATTACTCTGCAGAAGTCTCCTATGTACTTGGGCTCTGCTTGTCCTAAGTTCATCACTTGTTCTTTTCCATGTCTTGTCATTTATTTTTCATGTTTTAGTTACATTGTCTCTCATTTTGTAAGTTATATGACAGTGGTTAGTGGGTTTTTTTTCATTTATGACCCGTTAGGCATTCTCCAATTTGTTTATAAGTAGTTTTGTTTTTGAAATGTTCTGTAACTAGTGTCTAGGTTTATGTAATTGAAATGGTGATTAGTGGAATATATTTAGTCATGGATCTAGAGGTTTTGACCTCTTATCGATGCTTGAAGTTGTGCTTTGAGGATTCAACACCTTATCTTGAGAATTCCACAACCCATTATTGGGATCATTGTTAGCACTTTAGGATAAGTCTATTTTATCCCTTACATTTTCTTTCTTTCCTTCTAAATCCCAATGTTTTGGCATTTTCAGCCATTCAGCTTCAAGATGCTTTCTATACTTACAACTTATATTAGTGCTTTGATTTTTGTTATTTTTAGAAACATTCCACTTGAAACATAGACATGATGGTACTTTAGCATGCCAAAGAATCTTTTCATCCTCTTACGGTGTTCAAATCCCAAACTATAGTGATTTAAAAAAGGATTTGTTGTTTTTGAAGGGCATACAAACTAATACAATGAAGAATGTATAGATCCTACTTACGGGGTTCAAATCTCAAACTATAGTGGTTTAAAAAGGATTTGCTATTTTTGAAGGGGCATACAAACTAATACAACGAAGAATTTATAGGTCCTAAATATAAATGAATGGTTGAGTAAGCTATTTTATGTTTATCTTAAGTGAGTATTTTAAACATAGTACATGTACACCCTTATTGGTACAAATTAATACCATTTTTTTTGCTTGATTTAGGGCTGCATTTCCTGTTTAATTTGTACCTTTGAAATCAAAAACATATTTTTCTTAGACACCATTACTTTAAAAAAAACTGAAAAGAGGCGTGTTAATTAGGATGTGCACACCCCCATGTGTATACACATGTGAAGATGGAGATGACGGGGAAGAGGAGGATACTAAGGAGCCGGAAGTATAGATGCTTAAGCAAGGTGTGCTTGGGAGAGAGAGTTGTTAAAATCTCATACAGGTGATATGGGAAATAAATTACTTCTTGCATACCTTCATTCCAATCTTTGGGAAATAGATTACCTCTTGCATACCTTCATTCCAATCTTTCATGCATTTAAATAATCTTTTACATGATTCCACTCTTAATGGCTCCTAACATCCAACTACCTTTTAATACCCAATTTATGCTTCGTCGAGTCTTCCACTTCCAGATAAAAAAGTCATTTTCAGCAATGTTTATGAGTATATTGTTCATTGTAGTTATAACATGACCTCTTTGGACAACGTTCAACTAGTGCTGCATACAACATGTGTTGACGTTGGGCGCCCTCGGGTTGGTCTGCTGGGGTGTCTGGGGCGGCGCCTGTGGGTCTATAGTTGTTGTGATCCATATGCATTTGACACTAACATAGACTAGCCAAACTCATCGCAATATCTTAGGGGTCTTCAAACTCTACGTTCAGTCCCATGCATTCTTGAAGTCCTGACGTAAAGATGGAGACCTAGTCTTTGGGTGTATCGCAACGTGAGGCAGAAGAACCTGAAACTGTTCCAAGTATGCATCCACAAGCCCTATTTGTTATAATATAGTTAGTGCGCAGATGGAATTGCTACATATGGGAGGACCGAATCATATGTTGTAGAAAATTTTGAAGTCATCCCAAGTCATTGTTGGTTGTTTGATGTGCTGGAATGGTAATGACTTGAATCATATGGGAGGACCGAATCATATGGGAGGACCGAATCATAATATAGTGACTGCTGTTGGCTTGGTCTCGTGCTGGAATGGTAATGACTTGAGCGACTTATGTGAGATCGTCGAGCCTGATCTGAATTACGTCAAGAGCTTTTTGGTGTTGATTTTCAGCGTCTGTTTGAGTTGTGACGAATGTTTGCATTAAAGCAATAAGCTAATTCATTTGATCGGTGGAATCCCCCATTTTCCAAAAAAGGAGTGGTTACTGTCCAACTCAATTCCATGGGAGCAGATGTGGATTGCGTGCTCTAGGTGCCACGAGATCCACTAAATTTTTCCAACGGTCAAGTAGGCTGAAGTCTTTTATCGAAGAGGGAAAAAATGACCGAAAGGCTCTGATTCCGAGTTGTTGCTGACAAACCCGTAGGACGTTGGTTTCTTCGTTGGAGGGTAGCCAAATGTGGAAATGATGGAGGAGGATACTATAGAACGAAAATCGCAACTGTCTAGGTGAGGTGTGCTCAGAAGAGAGAGAGAGAGAGCTACTAAAATCAGAGGACAAGGAAATAAATAACTTCTTGCATATGGTCATTTTAATCTTTTGTGTCTTTAAATATGCTCTTACATGACTCCACTTTAGTAACTCCTAACATCCAACTACCTCTTAATAAGGGAAAATTAAAAGATAAATAAAAGACAGTATTTAATGACTCAAAATTAAAAGACAAATAATAGATGGAACTTGATGGCTAGGCCCAGGGCTAGAGGCCTGTAACAGTAAAACGATGTCATTAACTTCCACATTCATGGTGTAAACATTCCTTGTGCTTGTGCTCATAGCTTCTGGTGGGTTAAACAAGCTTGCTGTTACTTTAATGTGAGAATTATTTGGATTTTCAGTATTTAAAAGACGGTTCATGTTTACAATTGGAATTGATTTTTTTTACTATTTCTACAGGTAATGTATGATGCGTCCGGGATAAGACTGCATGCTGGTCGGCAAGCTGAGGTGAGAATGTTATGCTAACTCGTTGGATGGTAGTCTTCTTGAAGAGAAGAATGTGTTTATATTGTTGTGCAATAAAAATAAGGATTTATTATCAAAACTTCCCCTGGAAGTTAGTATAATTACAAGGTTGCACCCCTCTCATCTTTGAAATTACAAAAACCTCCCCTGTACATTTATATTTCATAACATCCATGCAAAGAAAAACCCCTTAAAGTAAATCTTCAGAGGGGTCTTTTTATGCATGGATGCTACGAAATGTAAAGTTACACGAGAGGTTGTTATAATTTCAAAAGTAAATGGGCGCAACCTGTAATTTAGTAAACTTAAAGGGGAGGTGCCGATAAATGTCCCTAAAAATAAATTAGAATCCATCGTATTTAAGTGTTTTGGTTAAAAATGTACCTAAGATAGTTGCATACTCTAATAGAATCTAAAACGACCCAAACTAAGATCGTAAGATAGTTGCATACTCTAATAGACATGCTTATCTAAAACTTCAATTCCAAGTGTAGTAAATTTGCATAATCACTTTGTACAAAGAATATCCTATTTTTTCAAGGCTAATCTATCCCTGAAGAATAAGTGAAAATAAATAATAATAAAATCATAATGGACTGTGTGCATCTTCTCTGTGGAGAACCCTTTAGTAAAAATCTCAACAATCTGTGATTTTGAAGAAACATGAGATGTGATTAATCCACATTGTTGTTTTGAAATAGATTGTGTGCAATACTAACGGTTGATTTGTTGTCACAAATTAACTCCATAAGACTTTCACATTTTATCTTGAAATCATCTAGCAAATCTTCATTCATAATAACTCATAGATTCCATGAGCCAGAACTCTAAATTTGGCCTGTCCAGTTGATCGAGTTACCTCAGCTTGTTTCTTGCTCCAAGTTATTTTAGTTGTCACCCAAGAAAATGCAGTAACCAGAGGTTGAGTTTCTTCCAACAAGAGAGCCTCCATAATCTGCTTCTATATTTTCGTCAGTAGATAGCTTTCTACCGTAAATCATTGTCTCGAGCTGGTCCTCAAAAATAAACTGATCCCATTACCAAAACAGCGAAAGATTCCATCAGACTCAAGTAAATGCAAAATAGGGCCAAATGGCGCACGCCATTGTGCACAAATGGTGCAAATGATTTACGCCATTTTTTTCATGTATGCCTCACTATGAAAAATAACTCAAATGGGTGTTCCCCATCGCGCCTTGGGCCATGGAACGTGCCATCTACTTCATAGAAGTATGCCTAGATTCTAGGGTAGGCAAGACTGTTGGGCCCCCACACAATTCCCAGTTGAAGGCAATGCCAAGAAGAGTGCCTTCCCTCGAGTAACCAAAGCAGTGAGGAGTGACCCTTGCCTATCTGACGCAGAGATGGGTGCTATTACCTGAAATACGAAATCTATATGTTTAAGTTGTTGATGATTAGATTCACCATGAGGTGAAATGTAAAAGAGCAATAGAATAATGGATCTCAGAGGATAAAGATGGTGGGGCTGAGGAAATAAATTCAATGATGGAGAGGAGATTTGTAAAAACTCGAAGCGCAGCGCTGACTTTTGAAACTCGAAGCGCGGCGCCGACTTTTGAAACTCGAAGCGCGGCGCCGACTTTGGAAACTCGAAGCGCGGCGCCGACTTTGGAAACTCGAAGCGCGGCGCCGACTTTGGAAACTCGAAGCGCGGCGCCGACTTTGGAAACTCGAAGCGCGGCGCCGACTTTGGAAACTCGAAGCGCGGCGCCGACTTTGGAAACTCGAAGCGCGGCGCCGACTTTGGAAACTCGAAGCGCGGCGCCGACTTTGGAAACTCGAAGCGCGGCGCCGACTTTTGAAACTCGAAGCGCGGCGCCGACTTTTGAAACTCGAAGCGCGGTGCCGACTTTTGAAACTCGAAGCGCGGCGCCGACTTTTGAAACTCGAAGCGCGGCGCCGACTTTGGAAACTCGAAGCGCGGCGCCGACTTTGGAAACTCGAAGCGCGGCACCGACTTTGGAAACTCGAAGCGCGGCGCCGACTTTTGAAACTCGAAACGCGGCGCTGACTTTTGAAACTTGAAATGTAATAATACTTGAAATTTTATTATTTTGCTTAAAACGTAGATGATTTATCATTTTCTTCTCTGCAAAAACAATGCTCAGAACTGATTTTTCCTCCCAAGTGAAAGATCTTACAAATATTTAGGTATTATTATCTTTAGATAAAGGCAAGGAAGTGTGAGGCAAATGCTGCAGCTCGCTTCAGTTTTCTTGTAGTCGCAACTTTGACTGACAGGGATAAACTTATTTACAGAGAAGAATTTTTAAAATTTGCAGGTGCTGAACCAGATAGTTTGTGAGCTGCCATCGGAGCATCCTTTATCTAGTGTCAGGCCTTTGCGCGAGCTGCTCGGACACACTCCGCTCCAGGTATATATATATTTCGTCTATTTTCTTTAAATGTATTTTCAAAGTCTTTCGACTAGGGCTGATATCGAGCCGAGTTCGAGCGATTTGGGCTCGGCTCGAAATCAAAATTTTTGAGCCGAACTCAGCTCAAAATTGACTAAAAATCAAAATTGATTTCGAGTTGAGTCGGCTCAACTAAAAATGACTCGATTCCGAGTCGACTCGAAATCGAATCAAGCCGGCTTGAAATTGAGCAATTTTTCTCTTTTTTCATAATTGACTCAAAATGTAAATTGGGCGGCCTCTAAATTTAGCAAAATAAAACAGTTAAAGCTTTCACTCTTTTTTTTATTTAGGTTTAGATTTTTGCATTTTTTATTTTAAAAATAAGAATATATTCTTTTTCCAATCATATTTCTAGAATTTCATGATTGACTCGAAATTAGATTCGAGTCAAATTTCAACCGATTCCGATTCGATTCAATATTCGAGGGGCTATCGAGTTTCAAATAATATGCGCAGCCCTGCTTTCAACAGCTGCTATTTTCTTTGAAATGGAAAAAAGTTCTTTTTTTTCTTAGCCGTGCAATGTATGCAAGAGGTTCTTCCGATTTTTTTTGTGAACCTGCCTTTCTTCTGCACCAGTTCAGTTTTTTCGCCGCTCTTTGATTTTTTTTTTTTAAGTGCGGTATTCGTAAAAACTCATTTCCTGATGCAGGTAATAGCGGGCGCAGTGCTGGGCTGCCTGGTTTCCTATCTTCTGAGGTACTCTTGATTCATCAAACCTTCTTCCAAGGATCATGGAGAAAAAATCTACCAACATCATTGTAATCAATTTTCAGTGTCCTCCAGCTTACAACAAATTGTATTGATTTTGGGACATTTCCTCCTGCTGTTGTTGCATATTTTTAACCTAAATTTAACACGAGCCAGTATCCATCAATGAGCTTCGATGCCATTTTAAGCATCCATCAATGAGCTTTGATGCCATTTTTTCATGGCGGTAAGATGGCGGGAAATCCAAGCGCCGGGCTCCAAAACGAGGCCGTGCTTCATTTGAAAACGATCCCTGCGAATGGAGGAGGATTTCGGTTTTTAATAACAAAACCCATTTTGTTGTTGAAAACAAGCATCAGTTTTTTTTAGGTCTGTCAATGCCCCTACGAATATTTTTAGGCGATTGTTAATTGTATCTGGTCTTTGGCTATCCTTAACTTAGAATTTAAAAAAAAAATCACATTTTTTTGCTGTAGGCACACCCTTGATCTCACCTATCCCCTTCGGTTCTACCCTTTTGTTGAAACTGCACAAAAAATCGGGTTGCGGTTATGTTATTAAAAATAATTGGATTACAAGTAATATTGTCTATTTTTATGGGGGTGGTGCTTAAACGAACCACAATTAAATCAGTTACAATATAATTATAATTAGAGTTTGTTAAAAATATATATATAACTTGGAATTATTGATATTATTTTATCTAAACATAAAATTTATTTAAATAAAAGCAAATTATTTAAGTAAAAGCAAATTATTTAAAATCAACGTCTTATAAAATGATGACATAACTCTAGTACAAAATATAAACTTTTTGTACAATTAAATATATATGAATCTAACGACTAACATGTAATATAAACGCATACTTTTAATAATTGTGACGATATATATAATATTTAAAGTACAGGTATTATTATGCTTTTCAGCTGTGCAAAGCACGCGTACTCTCTTCATAATATACGCTCAGCACCATACGAAGTATTTACTTCTGGGACTGGATTGTCCACGACAAATCAAACGGCACCATCTGTAAATACCAAATAACCTTCGATTTTTGCAAAATATTCCTGTAAATCAACGTCGTAGATTCCGTTTGACACGATGGTAACGGTCATGAACATCAGGCTTAAATTGTCATTCGTTAACGCCCGTCTAATGAACTTCATTCACTTTTATGTTCAAACGGATGATGTTTGTTCGATGAACCTTTATGAATGACAGTTTAATCCATGTGTTTACGACCGCCACCACCGTACCAAACGGAGCCTTTTATTGTTGTAACCGGTCGTGAACTTCATTCGCTTTTATTGTTGTTACCGTAAACTATTCCAAAAATCTTGGCAAAACTAATTCGGCTTCGTTTGGCATGACGGTGGCGGTCGTGAACATTGTCGCTACGAACCATCGTTCATGAACGCTCGACCTCATTTAAGTAATTTCGTCTACTTTTATGTTCAAAACTAGTTTTCTTTTCTTGGTGGCGACCGCTATCATGCCAAACATATATTTTATGATGATGGCATTTTTGTCCAAATTCACGGGAGAAAATAAGCCCTGCAAAACGGAGCCTAAGCATCCCCGATTAGACAGGTGCAGGGCTTTCTACTTTTTTTAAGGGTATATATATGGAGTATATTCAGTCACTAAGATTCCACAGTTTTAAATCACATGGCACACAACACTAGATTAAGGCTTCGTTTGGCGCGGTGGCGGCGGTCATGAACGTGGTGGTGGTCATGAACTGTCGTTCGCGAACACCCACCTCACTTAAAAAATTCATGCATTTTATGCTCAAAACTAGTTTATTTTCTTGATACCGTCATAATCTGTCTTGCCAAACGAATATTTTATGATAATGATGTTATTGACGAAACTCGTCGGACCAGATAAGCCATGCCAAACAAAGCCTAAGTAAGACAAAACAGAACCAAAAAAATGTGAATCATAGTATCATACACACCGTGTTTGCAGAGAAATCACTGCGGGTGACAAAAACTGGGATAATAGAGCAAAAAAAAAATTTAATTGGTGTTACCTTTTTAAGCTAAGGATGACGGCTGAGAGACGGCGATGACGACATCGTCGAGGTCAGCGGAGCGGAGAAGAGTCAACCCGTGCTCATTGGCCAGATGCAGCAGACAAATGAAAAACAGGTGCGGTGAGATTTCCTTCTGCCCGGAATTATCGCTCTTCCTGAGTTGATTCAACACCTGCCTCAGAGATACTGAATTTGAATTTGAATCTTCCAATCCTTCCTGTTGCTGCTGCTGCTGCTGAAGAAATGAATTAAATGAATTAATGGATGCTTAGCAAGCTTAATTGATTAAGGAATATAGAACACATTATCGACCGAAGACGATATTTGATCATAATTTTAGAGCCCTCTCCTCCTAACGGTAACTGCTTCTGCGGATAATGGATTCCGAGTATTTATCCAAGTTCAAGCTTGTTGGATAGAATATTGGAATAGTTTACGGTAACCACCGACAAATTATTTTTGTTCTTCTTCTCATGGTTAAACTGGGATTTTTTTCAATGGTGGATGGCGAGTGTGTATGAGTTTAGGGATGTTGTGAAGAGGTTGATAGAATGCAGAGAGAAGCAGTCACACATCACAGCATTAGCTTCTGGTTTAGGGTTTAAGAGTAAGGCAGGCAGAGAAATAGCTGAGCCATACAAGATAGAGAGAGAGAGAGAGTATAAAGGAAGAGGAAAAATTTGTCATGTGGGATCACTTGTTTTTTTGGATTATCCCATTTGTGGCTCGCATTTGTTGGTGCTCTATATGATGGAGTGTTGCCTTAGGTTTCGTTTGGGAGGACTTATTTTCACCGGTCAAGCGGTCATGACCGCATGAACAGGGACTTAAATAAGTCCCGATTCATGCGGTCATGACCGTTTCACCGGTAAAAATAAGTCCTTCCAAACGGAGCCTTAGTCTCATATCTTATAGGTCCTTGCAGGCCTCTCCAATTTTACCAATCAATATGAGTTGGATGCCACCTGGTTTCAATATGGTATCAAACTCGGGTTCAGGGCGCCTTGTCACATGACTATCCATGCGTGGGGGGGGGGGGGTGTGGAGTGTTTCATGAAGGAATAATTGGTAGTGCGAGAACACATGTTGTTTGGATTATCCCCAATATGACTTACGTTTGTGGGTGCTCTGTGCAAAGTGTTGTTTACGTGCACCAAGTGTCCACGTAGTCATCCATGTGAAGGGCATGTTGAAATGCTGCATTGTTGGACTACATGTTGAGCATGACAATGTGTTGTTTGAATTATCTCTGGTTTGAAGAGCATTTGTTGGTGCTCTCAACGATGGAGCGTTGTTTTAGTTCCACATCACGTATCCTAGGTTGTCGCCTCATGTGCTTTATAGATCTTAGGATGCCTCTCCACTCTAATCGGTTGGTTATGAGTTAGATGCTCCAAAGTTAATACATTGTATCAGAGTCGGATTCCTAGGGACCATGTCTCTAGTGAGCACATGATTATCCGCTTGATGGGGCGCATTGGAGCTGTAGCGGTTGAATGGGGATGTAGCAACTGGAAATGGCGGAGCTGAATGATTGTCTGACTTTGATACCAAGGACGATATATGAGATGTTTGCTGGATTCAACATCGGATGTAGACTTGACACGAAACCAAAGGGTTACCTCTTTCTTTCAGAACCATCCATACATTTGAATTCCTAATGCTTAGTATTTAAGGGCCTCGATCACCCAATCGTGGATTAACATAAGACCTAAAATATAACTCCGAAAAATACAAATAACATAGAAAGTATCAAAAATATGTTGATCAAATCCAACGGCTCTGATCATCCAAATGATGACCTTATGATTGTCTACAAGAATTGACCTTTGGCGGGTCCTGATGTGCGTGCTTTGAATGGTGTGCCTGGTCCCCATCAAGAAACTTACAAGTTTTAGTTTAAGATATAAGCAAAACTACGAAAGGAATATGGTTGTACATAAGGAATAATGGGATCATGTCAGTGATAGTGTTATAGGTTTCAAAAACTGTGGAATGATTAAATTGAGATATTTTTAATGATAGATTGTAGCAACCCATGCTTTGTGCGATATAGCGTTGCTTTAGCCCCATGGCGTGCATCATCTTCTTCTTTATAGGTCATGGAGGGCCTCACCACTCCAACTGCCTTATTTTGAGTTAAATGCTCCAGGGTTTCTACATTTTATCAGAGCCAAGTACTCAAATCCCTCGTCTCTAGTGTCCATAGCTTTCCATGTTAGAGGGTTGTTTGAATGTTTCACTGAGGGACCATATGTCATGGGGGACCACATGTTGTTTGGATCATCCTCATTGTGGCTCATGTATGTTGGTTCTATGCATAGTGAAGTGTGCTTTAGTCCACCGTGTATCTGGAGTAGTTTCTTGTGCTTTATGAGTGCCGAGGGTTATCTCAATTGTAAGTGGCTTATTTTAAATTGGAGCTCCTGATTCATACAAAGAGAAATAGAATAAAGGTCGAATCAGAGTGGGAAAAGGAAAAAGGGGAAGCCGGATGATGTTCAATGAAGAGCAGGTAAACCATTCAGAGAAGCAGTCCTTTCATTAGCAATCATCAAGTATAATTTACAGCTGTAAGGAACTTTATAGAATGAGTTTTAAATTGCCAAGAAGGAAGATGAAACAGCAACAGATAAATAAATCTATAGATAGAGAATAAATCGTCATTCAGATCAAGCTGCGATAATTTGAAGTAATTCAAGTGATTGGCCCACCACCGCCAACTTAATGGCCAAAGGCATTCAATCACCAAAAAAAGAGGTTTCATCAACATAAAAATTTCTACAAGAAAAGAACAAGGTGAAAACAAAGTTGAAATATTTTCCTCATCAAAGTTCATTTGGTGGTATCTACTTCTGTCATAATCCAAGCTAGCATCCCCACATCAGTAAAAATATATTGTAGGCTGATAGTACATTCTAGTTCAATGATGCAGTGGCTACTGTAGATTTTTAATCCAAGCTAGCATCCCCGCATCGTGTGGATTCAGCCAAAGCTTCAGGTCACAAAAAAGATTACATGGCTGGCCCTCCAGAAATTCTTATTCTTCCAAACCAAATAGAAGATTGGAGATATAACATTGAGATTTCTGAAGATCAAGTGATATCTTGACGTCATGGATACCTAAGGATCTTGATTTATTATAAATTTTTAAGATGATACAGGTAAAATCTATGATGCAAAGCAGAGATACTTCCCTGAAGGCAGCGTACTTGTACCGGATATGTATCCGGTATCAGTACGTACCCGATACTCGACGGATACATCTATGTGGACACACTGGACTTGTCTCTAGACTAATCGGAGACGGTACCGGTACGTACCCGATTTTCCTCTCGCACAATTGAAATCAACAGTGCATGAAGAAAACACACGATCAGAGAAAAACATCAAAAGTTTGGATAAGCAGGTATCCCCAAAAAACTGAGAAACATAGCTTAAAAATGGCAATCGTCGGGCGACAGTGGGTATCGCTGGCAATAGCGATAGCACTCGACGCTTTCAACGAAGCGTTGGGTAGACTCAACGCTCTCGACGCACTTGACGCTCTGAACGCACTCGACGAAGCGTTGAGTGAGCTATCAGATTGACAATAGTGGGTATCGCTGGGTGATACTGCTATGTATGGCTAGACATGTGTCGGATGGCCGGACGGCTTCCGAAAAGCGGTGGTTGACAGGGGTCAAAGCAGTACCGATGTTATCGCCTAGGCGATAGCGGATATCGTCAGGCGATAACGTTAAGTTTGACTTGTCAGCTGAAATTGTGGTCTTTGCTTTCTTTTGATGAGAGGATCGTGTGGCTGGGTTTATTCCCGAGGCTGCTTAACCAGAGAAGAGGTGGAGAGAAGATTCATTTCTCTTCTCTCACTCTCTCTCATCTTTCTCATCAAGTTCTTGGAAGAAAGGAAGAAGAAGGCTGAAGCTTTGCTAGCTTAGTAAAAGAAATCCCGTGGTCGGAATCGAGAACTAAGACAAGATCCGTGAAGAGGAAAGCGAGGCGCTCCTTTCCAGCCGGATAGAAAGCTTGTTAATAGCTCTAAAATGAATTCCGAGGGTAACGATCTTCCTTCTTGGACAAGTGAAGTTATCTTTTTGCATATGCATGGAATACCCCACCAAAAGGTGGAGAATCGAGGAGATTCTGATGGGTTGATACGTGATATCCCCAGGTGATTTTGCATATAGATTCCGAAAATCGCAGTACGAAATAAGCATGCTGTGTGAAACCCATCGGGACAGGTTGGTATGGATTGGTGATGTTTTATTTTGCGTGTCGGAGAAGACTCCGAGTATAAACGAGTAGTTTACGAGGTCTGTGGGTTGTACCTGTAAAATGAGAGTAGTAGAAAGTACTGCAGGTGTGCTACAGGAAAATACCCAGAAAATACCACAGTTTGCATAACTGTTGGTTATCGCCGGACGACAGCGAGTATCGTTGGCGATAGCTCTTGGTGAGCTATGATTGCTGTGAAAGACCAGTTTTCTGGCACTGCAGGATGCTGCAGGATTTTGGCTGGAAAGATGTTCCAGTTGTGGCTGAGTCTGGAGACAGAAGAGAGTTCTGTCGCTAACGCCAGGCGATAGTGACTATCGCTGGCGATAGCTTCTAGATAGCATTTTGTTGTTGCAAAGCCCGTGTTCGTGAGACAAGGTGTGTAGCATGAGAAGCTGTGAGCCTGGAGAGCCCAGCTATTGGTCATGAGTGTCATGATTGATCATTGTCGGCTCAGGTCCTAGGGACATGTGAGCGGCAAGGGATGCTGAGAGCTTGTTGTGCCCAGCAAAAAGGCCAGTGAGTCGAACAGGAAAGGGGAGGCTGACCCGCGTCTTGTCGTTCTCCATGATGGTTGTGACCGTCTGCGTTGACCTGGCGATTTGAGCAACGTGAAATTGCTAAACTGTACCCGCATTATGTCTGTCCGATTAGACTGACTAAAGTAATTGGCGTCGTTAGAGCGCATAATGAGAGACTTAGGCCTAAAGCCGAAAAGACTAGAAATGCTCAAAGTTGACCGTCAAGTCTCGGACCTCTGAACGGTGGTGGGACCCTGGTAATCCGGTACACCGAGAATGCGCCCTGAGTGCACGGAACGTTTGGCCGCTGAGGCACTAGTTTGTGATATATTGAATGGTACTTGAGTGTGTCTTTATCCGTTGTGTTAATGTTATGCTTGCAGGGAAGGAATACCGCTGCCCTGGGAATGGGGAAGGGTCGTTATAAATTGGTCAGCCAAAACCTGACCGTTGCCTTGTTTGCCACCATCTGGTTGCGAGATGTCCTTGTGCAGGTGCTGGAGAGCCGAGTGGGAAATAGCGGGTTGCGTCCATGAAGCTATGTCAGCCCTCGAAGGCCAAACGAAGTTTTATTGGTTTCATGTGTGGCCGGCCTGCGTGCCGATGTCTGTAAACAAAACTTCTAAAGAATAATTGTAAGGCTTTAAGACAGTAATAGTTTGGCTATTGTTGACTGTCGCCGGGCGATAGTGACTATCGCTGGCGATAATATCTTTTGTGTATTTTGTAAGAACATTCCAGTGTTTATATAGTGGACATTGCTGTGATACTTGAGTTCAAAAAGTTAACCCATAAAGCTTCTGCTAGAATGTTCTGAGTTAAGATTCATTTAGTCTTTGATATTAACATGTAACTCTGTCGACTGTCTGTGGGATATGGCGTGGGGCCCCGGCCGGACCCTCTGTTATATTTCATGTGACGGATGGAGGTGTTACACCACGTGCGCTTTTGTTCTCGCACAGTTGAAAACAACTGTGCGCGACCAACAACGTATGGATAGCGGCAGACCCCCAACCTGCCCAAAACAGCAATAAGCACCAGCAAAAAGACAAGAGAGCACCAACAGCTGGAAATGGAGTATTGTGGCAACAGTATGGAATATTGGAGGCCGCACGACGTGCGGGGCGGCGGGATCGTGAGCAGACATCGTGCGGGGTCTTTCTCCTAGTGCAACGTCGAAGTCGGATGGTCCGCTCCTTGAAGCCCTAGCACCTTCAATTTGGATCGGGATAAGGAGGTGTCTGCTGAACCGGGAAGATAAACAGTTTGGATTTGGTTGCTGAACCGGCCTGGAGGAACGCGACATGAACTGTTTGCTTTTTGGGTGTTAACAGATAACATTTATACACACACACACAGACATTTATATGTAATATATACGAGTGCCCGACACGGGGCTCCGCCCCTACGGCCATGCGCGACAGTACCTGACCGACGACGGCGGGCTTCACCCGCCCCCGACGGGTCGATGCGGGCTGCGTCCGCATCAAAGCAAGTTGCACCAGCATCAAGGCGGACTACACCCGCAACGTATACATATGAGTACTTAAAATGACCGTAAAAAACATACATAATATTACATTTTTTATTTTGTAAAATAATACACGTTTTGACCTAAAATATTAATTTTGATTTTAATAAATTTGATTAGTTGAATAGACCGCTGACATGCCTATTGACAACCTAGCATAGTAGGTGTAGGAGCTCTACTAAAAAATTTTTGAATTCAAATGGATTTTCATCATTACTTCAATTTTTTTGATAGTGCAATTACTTGAATGGACAATGTATTTAAATTTTTTTGAAATAGATTATAATGCATGTCAAGTCATTAAAATATAAAAATGAGAGCATAATTGGTATTTTTGAATGTTTCACCAAAGACAACTTTTCCCTTATATTAGTGAAAGATATATCGCAACCCAATGCGTCGTTCTGCATCACGTTGTCTTTGACCAGCCAGACGAGGGAGACCAAGGAGAGATGCAGCGTTCACGTCGACAATATGGGGAGTGTTGGATGAAGAGATATGTGGTTCCACGGTTACAGGCGTGGAGGGGATGGTGAATAGGACAAGAATCAGGCGATGCAGGGATGAACAGTTGCGGTTTTACAATGGATCGTGGAATAACAGTGATGGTTCACGGGGGAATAGAGGAAATAGTGAATAAAAAAATAACTGAAAATGAAATCAAGGATTCGCACCCCGGGCTCGCGGCGTCGCACCACGAATATTGTTGGATCAAGATTCTTTCACAAAAATAAGCAATCAAATGAAAATGAGAACATCCGCCCCTATTTATAATGAGAGCGGTTGGGCACCCAACGTTAACAACTATGATCGTCTGTTACGCCCGGTTTCCTAAAACAATAAATACAGCTCCAAAAATATAATATAATACATATCAAATGAAAATGACGCTCCGGACGCGCTCGCGGTCTCGAATCGCCGATCAGATCAATGCATCCTTGGTAAATATGCAAAAACGGGTCCTATCGAGTGATGGACCGATCTCCTCCATCGATCACGAATGCGAGGCCAATCCTCATCACTTTGCCTCGTGTCTTAGTTGTTCTGAACCCTGGTGATATCTCTAATTTGCCATGTACACCTCCTCAGCTAGATCTCCATGAAAAAATGCATTCTTGACAACTAGTTGGTGAAACTTCCATTCATCATTCGCCGTCAAGCTGATCAAAGTCCCGACGGTGCTCATCTTTGTCACAGGTGCAAATGTCTCATCATAATCAATGTCATAAGTCTGGTTGTACCCCTTAACAACCAATCAAGCATTGTAGAGCTCGACCTGTCCATCTGGGTTCTGCTTAACGGTGAAAACCCATTTGCACCTGACAACCTTCTTATCCTTAGGCAGATATGCCCCTCCTAAGTCCTGTTCTTTTCAAGGGTTCTCAAGTCTCATCTCCTCCTTCATCGCTACTTTCCACTTCAGATCGTCTTTGACAATATGCCAATTGTTAGGCAGAATAATACTATCCAGTGTTGTAATGGATGCTTCATGAGAGAAAGTGATATAACCATAAGAGACAAAAGAAACAAGATTTCAACCATATCTATCGGGAGGATTTCCCGTATTGTTTCGAGTAGTCTTCCATAATGTCACAATTGATGAAGGAGAAGTAGGGGAAAAGATATCACCTGAGGGTGGAGGTAATGCAAGTGCTCCAGAAGTAGGGACTGGGCACCATGACGGAAGGTACTGGAGTTGGTACTGCAATCAATTTCCACCTCCTACATGTAAGTAACTCCTCCTGAGTCATTGAACTAACATCTTGCCTCGCCTCAATCCCCTCCATCACTCTCTTGCTCCTCCATTGTTCCTACATGTCATACTCCCAGATCTGTCACCAAACTCTCCCTCTCTCGCCTCATACTTTCAGTATCTGGCAAATCAGATGTAGGCGAGGCTCCCTCCTGTCAGTAGTACTGCTCCAACTCTCTGAAGTGAACATCCACGCTCACAGAGCTTCTCTTCTCCACTGGATTCCAACACACGTACTCTTTCTGAGTACAAGAGTAGCCCACAAAGATACACTCGACAGGCCTCACATCAAGCTTCCCAACACTCGACATGTTGTCTGTCACGAAGCACACACAACCAAATACTTTCAATGGAAGGATCCCCTCATTATGTCCCTATAACTATTAACATGGAGACTCCTACCCCATAACCTGTGATGGTATCCTATTGATCAATTGTGTTGTTGTTAACACCGCATATCCCCATAAACTCTGAGGGACTTTCAGGTTGAGCATCATACTCCTTGCCACCTCCAGAAAATGCTTGTTCTTTCTTTCTGCCACTCCATTCAATGTCGGCGTGTATGCACAGGTGGTCTGATGCAGTATCCCATTGGCTGATAAGTACTCTTTCATTGCCCTTTTAGTATACTTTGTCTCATTATCCGACCTCAGTACTTTAATCACCGATGTGTATTGTGTCTGGACATGCTTATGAAAATCTCGAAAGAGGGTAAATACTTCACTCTTTTTTCAACAAATATAACCAAGTAATACGGGATGCATACGTTAGAATGTACTACATCAAAAAAAAAAAACTCATCCAGCCCGTACTAGCATACGAAATCCTAGTAAGCTTGCCTAAATCACAAACATCACATACCAGTTTGGTTTTATTTGCCCTTTCAAAAATAGTGGGAAATAATTTAGCTAAAATACCAAAAGAAGGATGCATCAACTTCCCATGATGGAGTATCAATATATCCTCTGCACTTATCTTTCGTCTTCTAACTCATGTCTTCTCTGCCACAGATATAAGAGTTGTGTCATGTAGAAAAACACCAAAAAAGAGAAATATAATAATTTTATTTATTTCTCAATCGAACTCTCTTAATACATCACATGTATTTGTACATATATATAGGAGGAGAGGGGGAGCCTAAACTCTATCCTAAGATGTGAGACAAATCCCAAAGAGAGCTTTACATGAGCCTTCAAGATGAGCTTTCTTTATAATTTCTTCAACACTCCTCCGCAAGCTTGAGCACACAAGTCGTAGGAACCAAGCTTGAACAAGAACTGAAAATATAAAGGTCGCAATAGTGCTTTTGTAAGAATATCAGTGATTTATTTTGTAGCAGGAACATGTTTCAAATCCAATTTCCTGTGTTGAACTTTTTTCCGAATAAAGTGACAATCAACATCTATATCCTTGGTACGCTCATGGAATACGGGATTTTTGGCAATATGAATAGCACCCTGACTATCGCAGAACAAGGTGTCGAGAGAAGAGAGTTTGACACTCAGGTCTCTCAGAAGGCTTTCTGATGGGGATCCATCAGATCATGCACTATGCACTAGGAGGGGTTCGCTGTAAGGTGGGACCCACGTTTGTGTACTCGTGCAAGAGGGCTTGATCGGATCGCCGATCCGACTCCGCGGATGCATCCGAATCCGCGTCACGAATCTTTTTCATATATTACTTTATTTTTTTTGTATTACATTTGATGTATTTGAGTGACCCCACCTGCGGCCAATCATAATCGTTGATCGTGGAATGCCCTAGTTGTCATCTTATTATAAATAAGTTGTTAGTTGGATGTTTTAGGGTATTGCAGGTTTTGGAGATTTCAATCCCGGAATCCAGCGATCACCCCACGGTGCCGAATCCGTGGAACCTTAGGTGACGACTCCTAAGCGCTCATCCTTTCCCCGAATGTATCCTCACATCCTATGTAACGCCCCAAAAATCCTAGAAAAGGAAGAATTTGGAGTTAACGCGCAGCGGTAGGGTTAACGCCGACGTTAGCCTTTGAATGAAATCGTCTGAGGGCTCGGGAATCTACCGCGCGGCGGTAGTAATCTAGCGCGTGGCGCTACCACTCAACGCTTTAAAGCGTTGAGTGACTACCGCGGGGCGGTAGTATGCTATCGTGTGGCGATAGCACTCAACTCTCTCAACACCGTCGGCAAAGCGTTGAGTGACTTCTGCGGGGCGGTAGTATGCTATCGCGTGGCGATAGCACTCAACGCTCTCAACGCCATTGGCGAAGCAATGAGTGACTACCGCGCGGCGGTAGTGAGCTAACGCGCAACGATAGTTCGAGATAAAGTATCGTTTGGCGGTAACTCGATGCGCGGCGGTAGCTGCCACGTGGCAGTAAGGTGGAGGCTGTTTTGGAGCGACAACGCGATGTCGATTGGCCCAAGAGGCAATCACCTTTGATACCGCGCAGCGGTAGTAGATACCGCGCGACGGTAGCCTTCAGATATAAGCTGTTTAAGAGAATGAATTCTCATTGTTCTTTCTCTTAGTTCTTGAGGCTCTTGAGAGCAAGAAGGCTGAGGCTAAGCTTTGCTAGCTAAGGGAAGGAGATCTTGTGATCAGATTCAAGAGATGAAGTAAGATCCGTGAAGAGGAAAGTGAGGAGCTTCTTTCCAACCGGACAGAAAAGCTCGTTCATGGCTCCGAAACGGATTACTAGGGTAACGATCTTCCTTCTTGGACAAGTGAAATCCTCTTTTTGCATATGCATGGAATCCCCCACCAAAAGGTGGAGAATCAATGGAATTTCGATGGATTGATACGTGATATCCCCGAGTGGTTTTGCATATAGAATCCGGAAATCGCAGTACGGAATAGACATGCTGTTTGAAGTCCATCCGGACGGGTTGGTCTGGATTAGTGATATTTTGTTTTGCGTGTCGGAGAAGACTCCAAGTATAAACGAGAAGATTATGGAGTATGTGGGTTGTACCTGTGAAATGAGAGTAACATGAAGTACTGGGGATGGACTTAAGAAAAATACCCAGAAAATACCACAGTTTGCATAACTGTTGGACATCGTCGGGCGACAGTGAGTATCGCTGACGATAGCTCTTGATGAGTTATATTCTGTTAGTCTGTCTCTCGGAGATCGTGTGGCTAGAGTGTGAGCTGTGAGCCTGGGTGCCCAACTATGGCCCTGAGTGCCATTTTGTGTCGATTGCAAGCTCTGGTCCTTGGGATCTGGTGGGCGGCACTCGAAGCTGAGAGCTTGAAGAGTCCAGCTAAGGAAAGACCAATGAGCCGAACGGGAAAGGGGAGGCTGACCCGCGTCTTGTCGTTTGCCATGATGGCTGGGACCATCGGCGTTGACATGGCGATTTGAGCAACGGAAGATAGCTGAACTGTACCCGCATTATGCCCGTCCGACTAGAGTGCCTAAAGTAATTGGCGTCGTTGGAGCGCATAATGAGAGTCTTAGGCCTGGAGCCGGAAAGACTAGAAATGCTCAAAGTTGACCGTCAAGTCTTGGACCTCTAAACGATGGTGGGACCCTGGTAATCCGGTACACCGAGAATATGCCCTGAGTGCACGGAACGTTTGGCCGCTGAGGCACTCGTTTGTGATTTATTGAATGACGCTTAAGTGTGCCTTCTTGTGATATATCTGTTGTGTTAATGTTATGCCTGCAAGGAAGGAATACCGTTACCCTGGGTATGGAGTAGGGTCGTTATAAATTGGTCAGCTGAAAGCTGACCATTTTCTTGTTTGTCGTCCTTATGGTGGATTGTCCCTGTGCAGGTGCTAGAGAGCCGAGCGGGAAATAGCGGGTTGCAGCCCTGGTTGCTATGTCGTCCCTCGAAGGCCAAGCAAAGACTTCTTAGTGTTTTCATGTGTGGCCGGCTTGCGTGTCGAAGTATGGAAAACTTTTGTAAAAAGGCAACAGTTGTAAGGCCTTAAGGCCGTATTGACTGTTGTGTATTTCTGCAAAACATTCCTTATATATATATATATATATATATATATATATATATATAGTGGACATTCGTGTGTACTTGAGTTCAACAGTTAACCCTTAAAACTTTCGCTAGAATGCTCTGAGTTAAGACGCGTGTAGTTAGTTTTGATATTAACATATAACTTCGCCGACTGTCTGTGGAATATGACGTGGGGCCCCGGCTGGACCCTCTGTTATATTTCATGTGACGGATAGAGGTGTTACAATTTTGTTATCAGCTTATTTTGGTTTTCCTTCTCTGAATTTGTAGTCGAATTTTTTTGAGGGGTGACGAGCACGTGTTTGTGCTTACCGGTATAACACAAATGAACTCAAGAATGTGCACTTAGAAATGAAAATACATATGTTTAAGGAACCTGCGCATTCCTATTGATTGTTGTTTGCCTTTTTCGTAGTCACTAAATTGTGTATTTTACACGTATAGGTGACTAGAAATGGTGTGAGGCAGTCTGAACCCCAGCGTTCTGTTGAGAGTGCGGCACCAGCTGATGTGCTTATACCTCCTCCCTCTGCGGAAACAGTACGCTTAGTTACTGAAGCAGTGTTTGCTATGATGAATGCACAACCGACTGGGCAGGTGCGACCTGCAAAGGTGCCAGTAAAGGTTGGTGTCGCCGAGCCTATAGCTGTTAGGCAAGTGCATGCTGAGGCTTTGGTTGAGAAGCGAACGACTGAACGGCAGCTGAAGTATTTTATGAGCTTTAGTCTGCCTATATTTACGAGTGCAGGATCCCCAACGCAGGCAGAGGACTGGCTTTCGCGCGTCAAGAGGATATTGACGGCGATTGATACAGAGGAGGGACAGAAGGTCACTTTGGCCACTTTCCTGTTGGAAGGAGAAGCTCGGCTTTGGTGGGATGAGTTGGAGTTCCAGCATTTGACTCAGGGCGAGGATAGTGTGGATGACTACCTGCATGAGTTTACCAGGTTGGGACGTTATGCGGGGTCTAATTTTGCCAACGAAGAGCGTAAGACCAATAGGTTCTACAAGGGACTGCGAGATGAGCTGAAGTTATTGCTCTCGGGTCCGATGAACCAGGGTTTCCAAGTGTTGGTGAATACAACTCGTTTGTTAGAGAAAGACATGAAGAGGGTGCAGGGCAAGAGGGACTTGGTTGTGATAAAGCCTGAGTTCAAAACATCGCGTCCTGGAAAGTCTGACTACCGCAAGAGATGGGGTAAGAAGCCCAAGTCTTTTAGGGAGGCTCCTTCTACCGGTACTTCTGGAGCAACATCAGGGCGAGGCCCGCTCACATGTTACGCCTGTGGCAAGGTGGGGCACATAGCCCGAAACTGTTGAAGTGGCCCGCCAAAGATGGAGAAAAAAGGCAGGAGCAACATATCCTGAGAAGGGAAAGGCAGTGGAGTCCACTGCGTCCCAATATGCTCCAGCTCAGCCAAAGGTGTACAATCTTGACCAACAGGAGGCCATCAAACAGGCTGATGTCGTCACAAGTACGAGTAATATATAGTTTTCATGCTTTATATACTTTATACCTTGTGAATTGCTTCTGTATAACTTGTTAAGTATAAGCTTTGTACTGATTCAGGACTATCTAGCGAGAGCACTGTTCGATACAGGTGCTTCTCATTCGTTTCTATCTGAGGACTCCGTATCGCGGATCGGAGTGTCTGCTCTTATGTCGACAGATAGAGTAAAGGTGTTGTTAGCTAACGGATGCGTGATGCGTGCGGATAGGTCTTGCTGTGTTGAGGTGCGGATATGAAGTCAGGATTTTGGATTGGAGACATTTGTGTTGCCGATATCTGAGTTCGATGTAATCTTTGGTATGGACTGTCTCGCGGAGCAGCGTGCCTGTATAGATTGCAACTCTAAGGAAGTCACACTAGGATAGAACACCGAACAAGAGACTAAGTTCGCTGGTATGCGAGGATCGAGCAAGATATTGATGTCTGCTCTCCAGGTAGTCAAAGCTGTTCGGAAGGGCGCGGAGTTGTTCTTCACGTTGTTGGAGGTTGTTGAGCTAAAGTCAAGTTTGAGTGACGTTCATATTATATCGGAGTATGCAGATGTGTTTCCTAAGGATCTTCCTGGGTTACTGCCCCAGCGGGAGATTGACTTCGCTATAGAGTTGGTGTCATGTGCGAAACCTGTGGCCCGCCCACCGTACCGTGTTGCGCTAAAAGAGATGGCAGAATTGAAAGTTCAATTGCAAGAATTGCTAGAGCAAGGCTATATACGTCCAAGTATGTCACCTTGGAGTGCACCGGTTCTTTTTGTGAAGAAGGACGGAAACTTGCGTCTATGCATTGATTATCGGGAGCTGAATAAGCTGACGGAGAAGAACAAGTACCTGATACCACGGATTGATGACTTGTTCGATCAGCTGGTGGGATCAACTGTCTACTCGAAGTTGGATCTAAAGTCTGGCTATTATCAATTGAGAATTCGGGAAGATGATATTCTCAAGACAGCATTTGGTACACGCTATAGCCATTATGAGTTCATTGTAATGTCGTTTGAGCTAAAAATGCGTCATCGGTATTCATGGACTTAATGCATCAAACGTTTAGAGAGTACTTGGACCTATTTGTGATCGTCTTTATTGACGATATATTGGTGTACTCTCAGTCCGAAGAAAATCATGCAAATCATTTGTGGATGGTTTTACACACCCTGAGGAGAAACAAGCTCTATGTTAAGTTCTCAAAGTGCGAGTTTTGGCTGTCATCAGTGGTTTTTCTTGGCCATGTGGTTAGTGGAGAAGGTATTGAGGTGGATCTGGCGAAGATAGTTGCGATACGAGAGTGGTCTGTGTTGTCTTCTGTAGCAGAAGTCAGAAATTTCCTTGGACTTGCTGGCTAATACAGGCGCTTCGTAAAGAACTTTTTGCGGATAGCCTTACCTCTCACTACGCTGGCGAGGAAAGATCAGAAGTTCGTTTGGATGCTTGAGTGTGCGCGAGCTTTTGAGGAGTTAAAGAGTCGTTTGATCACGATGCCTATTTTGAGTTCGCCATGTGGTACAGACGGCTATGAGATTTATAGTGATGCTTCAGAGAGTGGCTTAGACTGTGTTCTTCTTCAGCTCAGAAAGGTTATTGCTTAAGGCTCACGCCAGTTAAAAGTGCACGAGCGAAATTATCCAGTCCATGACTTGAAGTTAGTGGCTGTGATTTTTGCACTTAAGCTGTGACGTCATTATTTATATGACATGAAAGTTGACATCTTCACGGACCATAAGAGCCTGAAGTACTTAATAGATCAGAATGATCTGAACATGCGACAGCGGAGGTGGATAAAGTTCCTTGGGGACTACACCTTCTAGATACACTATACTCCCGAAAAGGGAAATGTGGTTGCAGATGCCTTGAGTCGGCGGACTCCGGTAAGGGTAAATTGGTTGCAGATGCATGATGAGCGTCTGATCCAGGAGTTGGAGGCCTTAGATATTTCTTGTGTTGACAAGAATTCTATTATAAATGCGTGTCTGAACTGGACAGAGGTGCAATACGACATTGCGGACAGGGTTCAGCGAGCAACGGAACTCGATGAGAGTATGAAACGTTATGCAGTGGATGTGCCAAATTCTCAATCCTCCATGGAAGACAGCCTTTTGAGAAAAGATGGTGGTTTGTGCATCCCGAATGTGGGAAATTTACGGGAGAAATTGTTGTATGAGACACATTTTACAAAGTACACAATTCACCCAGGGAGCACAAAGATGTACAAAGATATGAAAAAGATGTTCTAGTGGCTGGATCTGAAGAAAGACATAGCTCTTTAAGTGGCAAAATGTCAAACTTGTGCCCTAGTGAAAGCAGAATGTCAGAAGCCTGGCGGTTTCTTGAAGTCGTTACCAATTCCGGTGTGGAAGTTCGATGATATCTCTATGGATTTCGTGCACGAACTGCCGAGCTCACAGAGCGGAAACGATGTCGTATGAGTGAACGTTGACCGATTGACAAAGGTATCGCACTTCATACCGAACAAGAAGGACGATTCAGTGGAAAAGTTGGCTAAGTTATACGTGGATAATATAGTATGATTGCACGGTGTGCCCCGTATCATCGTCAGTGACCGAGACGGGCGCTTTACTTCGAAGGATTGGAGGCTAATCCACACGTTGTTGGGCACGAAACTGCAGTTCAATACGACCATTCATCCGCAGACGGATGGTCAGACCGAAAGAACCAACAGAACAATGGATGATATGCTTTGAATGTGTGTCGTAGATTTCGGAAAGAGGTGGGAGGATCATCTCTATATGAACGAGTTTGCCTATAATAATAGCTATCAAGCTAGTATTTTGATGACGCCCTTTGAAGCTTTATACGGCAGGAAGTGTCGTACTCCTTTAGCTTGGGCAGAAACAGACGAATCGAAGTTGTTTAAGCGTAAGGAGGTTGAAGATGCAAATTCGACTATACGCTTGATACGTGAGCGGCTATTGGTGGCTCAGGATAAGCAGGCAAAATACTACAACGTCAAACACCGAAATGTGGAGTTTGCGGCGGGCGATTGGGTATATTTGAAGATTAAGTCATTCAAAGGCGTGTCCAGGATTCAGCGCTTGAAAAAGTTGAGTCTGAGGTATCTTGGTCCATTTGAAGTGGTTGAACGAGTTGGAGAAGCTGCCTATCGGTTAGCTCTTTCGGCAGAGCTAAGTGGTTTGCACGATGTGTTTCACATATCCGTGCTGCGAAAAATTGTGAAAGAGCCAACTCAAGTGATTGCGGATGAGCAAGTACCAGTCGATAGTGGGTTGACAACGAAGGTTAGACTCATTCGGATCGAGGATACAAAAATCAAACAGCTACGGAACAAAGCAATCGGGATGGTCAAAGTCTGTTGGGACAATTGTGGCCATGAAGAATTGACATGGGAGCGTAAGCAAACCATGCAAGAAGAATTTCCCGAGTTGTTTTTGTAAAATCATGTTGTAAACTTATGTACTATTTTCCTTTACGAATATATCAAATTTCGGGACGAAATTTCTGTAAGGAGGGGAGGTTTGTAACGCCCCAAAAATCCTAGAAAAGGAAGAATTGAGAGTTAACGCGTGGCGGTAGGGTTAACGCCAGCATTAGCCCTAGAATTAAATCGTCTGAGGGCTCGGGAATTTGCCGCGCGGCGGTAGTAATCTAGCGCGTGGCGCTACCACTCAACGCTTTAAAGCGTTGAGTGACTACCATGGGGCGGTAGTATGCTATCGCGTGACGATAGCACTCAACGCTCTTAATGTCGTTGGCGAAGCGTTGAGTGACAACCAAGAGGCGGTAGTATGTTATCGTGTGGCGATAGCACTCAACGCCATCGGCGAAGCGTTGAGTGACTGCCGCGCGACGGTAGTGAGCTAGCGCGCGGCGATAGCTCGAGTTAAAGTACCGCTTGGCGGTAACTCGACGCGCGTCAGTAGATGCCACGTGGCAGTAAGGCGGAGGCTGTTTTGGAGCGACAGCGCGATGTCGATTGGCCCAAGCGGCAACCGCCTTTGATACCGCGCGACGGTAACCTCCATATATAAGCTGTTTAAGAGAATGAATTCTCATTGTTCTTTCTCTTAGTTCTTGAGGTTCTTGAGAGCAAAAAGACTGATGCTAAGCTTTGCTAGCTAAGGGAAGGAGATCTTGTGGTATCTTGTGGTCAGATTCAAGAGCGGAAGTAAGATGCGTGAAGAGGAAAGTGAGGCGCTCCTTTTCAACCGGGCAGAAAAGCTCGTTCATGGCTCCGAAACGGATTACTAAGGTAACGATCTTCCTTCTTGGACAAGTGAAGTCCTCATTTTGCATATGCATGGAATCCCCCACCAAAAGGTGGAGAATCGAGGGAATTCCGATGGGTTGATACGTGATATCCCCGAGTGGTTTTGCATATAGAATCCGGAAATCGCAGTACAGAATAGGCATGATGTGTGAAGCCCATCCGGACGGGTTGGTCTGGATTGGTGATGTTTGTTTTGCGTGTCGGAGAAGACTTCGATAAACGGGTAGATTATGGAGTCTGTGGGATGTACCTGTGAAATGAGAGTAACAGTAAGTACTTGGGGTGAACTCCAGGAAAATACCCAGAAAATACCACAGTTTGCACAACTGTTGGATATCGCCGAGCAACAGTGAGTATCGTTGGTGATAGCTTTTGATGAGTTATATTCTGTTAGCTGTCTCTTGGAGACCGTGTGGCTAGAATGTGAGTTGAGCCTGGGTGCCCAGCTATGACCGTGAGTGACATTTTGTGTCGATTGCAAGCTCTGGTCCTTGGGATCTGGTGGGCGGCAGTCGAAGCTGAGAGCTTGAAGAGCCCAGCTAAGGAAAGGCCAGTGAGCCGAATGGGAAAGGGGAGGCTGACCCGCGTCTAGTTGTTCACCATGATGACTAGGACCATCGGCATTGACATGACGATTTGAGCAACGGGAAATAGCTGAACTGTACCCGCGTTATGCCCGTCCGACTAGAGTGCCTAAAGTAATTGGTGTCGTTGAAGCGCATAATGAGAGTCTTAGGCCTAGAGCCGGAAAGACTAGAAATGCTCAAAGTTGACCGTCAAGTCAAGTCTTGGACCTCTGAACGGTGATGGGACCCTGGTAATCCGGTACACCGAGAATGTGCCTTGAGTACACGGAACGTTTGGTCGCTGAGGCACTCGTTTGTGATATATTGAATAGCGCTTAAGTGTGTCTTCTTGTGATATATCTGTTGTGTTAATGCTTTGCTTGCAGGGAAGGAATACCGCTGCCCCAGGTATGGAGTAGGGTCGTTATAAATTGGTCAGCCGAAAGATGACCATTGTCTTGTTTGTCGCCCTTATGGTGGATTGTCCCTGTGCAGGTGCTGGAGAGCCGAGCGGGAAATAACGGGTTGTAGCCCTGGTTGTTATGCCGGCCCTCGAAGGCCAAGCGAAGACTTAGTGTTTTCATGTGTGGCTGGTCTGCGTGCCGATGTATGGAAAACTTTTGTAAAAAGGCAACAGTTGTAAGGCCTTAAGGTCGTATTGACTTTTGTGTATTTCTGTAAAATATTCCTGATATATATATATAGTGGACATTCGTGTGTACTTGAGTTCAATAGTTAACCTTTAAAGCTTGCGCTAGAATGCTCTGAGTTAGGACGCGTGTAGTTAGCTTTGATATTAACATGTAACTCCGCCGACTGTCTGTGAAATATGGCGTGGGGTCCCGGCCGGACCCTTTGTTATATTTCATATGACGGATGGAGGTGTTACATCCTAAGCCTTATTTTCACTCCTCCAATCCCTCTCCCCACCGCCCAAATCCTCCCAAAACAATCTGCAGTTGGTTGTCCCCCCCTCCATACAGCAGACGGCCAATTCTCCCTTCCAGCAACCCAGCCGCCAGCCACCCTCCTCACCTTAGCACCCACCGCCGCCCCTCCAATCTCCCTCCCAGCAACCTGTCGCCTGCCTACAACCCCCTCCCTTCCAATATCGCCAGATCCTCCATCCCCTGGAGTCGCCGCCACCCCTTCCCATTATTCATAGCAGCCGCCCCAAGCTAAAACCTCCACGCCTTGTCGCCGCCCCAATCCATCTCGTGGAGCCACCTCACAACCCCCATCCCCAGACCCGACCAGATCTGGGCAGTTCATCCCAGATCCAGTCCTCCCCCTTGTTCACCCTACATCCCATAGCCCGGATCCGCTCCTAAACATCGGATCCACCCTCCCGTCGCCCGATCCACCCCCACCTAGCCGGATCTATTCAATTTCAGCCCGATCCCGCCTTCCACTGCCAGATTTAGCCGCTTATGTCGTTTCCACGCATCTGGTTCCACCTTGGATCGTCGTCAACGCATTTTCGGTTCCAAAATTTCCATTGCCTTGGACAACCCACTACTTGGTGAGTCTTTGTCGTATTGGACAATTATTTTCAGCATATTTATATTAGATTGGGTATTATATTTGCCTGGAAATTTTGCCTGTGGTGTAGCATCAGTAAACCTATGCGAAGATAAATTTTAGCATCTTTAGGTAGCGTTATTTTGTTTTTTTTGTCGCGCGTAAATAATTAAATAGTTGTCACCACTATAACCTTTTGATCATGTGTTAGTGCGACGGTGTAACAAAATTTTCTAAGTAATAACAAGTCATGTTAAGTGTGCAATTAAGATAAAAAATCGGAAATTTCTCTAGTTTGAGCTTTGTCGGTTCAATTGTTTTGAGTGGTTATCGTAACCGCCCCAACCGCACGATTGATTAAACCTGAAACTTTTTATTTTCTCGTATCTTCCGTCGAGCCGATGTTCCCTTCTTCTTCTCCCGCAATCGACGTTTCTTTCCCCTCCAGCAACACGCCTTTTCTTCCGACAACCAGCGACTTCGCCTCTAGCCGGTGTCTTCCTCCCCCTCACACGGAGCTATCGCTGATCCGATGAAGGGTTTCCTGTCCGGTGTGTATACCTAGGGTTGCGACTACAGTTGCTTCCTCCTTTCTCAGTTACTGTGACCTCCAGGTAACAGTCCAAACTTTTCTTCCTCTTGATCTCTGACCTCTGTTTTCCCCGTCTCAAATTTTTAGAAATTAGGGTTCAAGGCTTTCTGTCTCCTTCCTCGGATTTCAAGTGTTTTCTTGGGTGTATTTCAGAAATTGGTTAGAGCCGTCTTCGTTTCAAAGATCCTTATTTCACCATATATTTTTAAAATCAGTGGCAAGCCCTTTTCGTTGGTTGCAGTGTCGATTTTTGGTTGCCGTAATATTTTTTGGTGAAACCATAAGTTACTGAAAGCTATTTTACCTAGGTTGCAATTTTTTTAGATCTTATTTGAATCGCAGTTGCTGGTCGGGGTGAGTTCTTATCAGTACCTTACATTAGGCCTCATTCAAAAGAAACTATGTCACCACGTCAGGTGTACGAGCGTCGTAATGCTACTATAAGAAATCCTTACTCTTTCTAGATAGACATATCAGATAGCTTGGTCAGTTATGTTTATTATAATTCAGGAAAACTAATATGTTGCATGAAACCACTTTTATCATTAGAGATTTGTAGTGCAATTATTACACAGCTAGTATATGGTGTAGGTTATTAATTTCTAACGCATCCCAAACAGTTAGATCATACGAACAATGTAATCACTCGTGTAAATTTACGAGCAGGAAATGTTAAAGTCAGGAATGTAGTTTCTAGTTGTTTAAACCAATATGGTGAACTTCCTTTATCACGCACATTTGTTCGCAAGCAGAGTAGCACCAAATAGAAAATATTTTGTAGGCACGGTTGAGATCATCTCCCGTTTTTGATAGAGGCGTATTATTTTCCTCATGGGTTGTAGAGAACCTTATGAGCCTCAATGTTTGGGAGATGTTATCAAGTTTTAGATGATTAGTAGATTCGAGTCTGTGTCCGTGAGACACTAGAACGCTGGAGTTCGTTAGTAGGACTCAGATCGTTAGACTAGTGCTGCGCGATAGAAGCTACTCTGCCTAAAACTGTGTTGAAAAACAGCCATAAGTGATTTTAGAACTCAAGTTTAGACCGAATCATGGAAACTCCTAGTTAACCATTTTATTCGGAACTTGAGTAAACTCCGTACATTATGAGTAACTAGAACAAACATTTATTTTGCTAGTTTTATTTTAGAAAATCATGCTTAGCACACTAGCATACAATTTTTCTATAACATAAAATCTATTTCAAAGCATGCATAAATTCCTTCAAAACAAATTTTAGTGTCACTGGGAGGAACCGTGTTTCTTATTCTCTCTTTTGGGCTGACCCATGTTTGGGCATGTTTTTACAGGGGATACAGGTGGAAAATTACGCCTAGGATGAGTGTGTCATTGCAATCGCTCCTATAGTTTGTTTTCCCTTCCAGTTGTTGTTTTACTTTAGTACCTTACTGTTGTTTTGGACTCTCGTAATATTAATGTTTAAGAATTTGTATATGTACCAGACATCGTGTAATATTTCAGATATTCAGTGGTTTTGTTCTTTTTCTATCTAGTGACCATGTGAATTCATCTCGTTGAGGTTACACTTTTACCGCTAGTTTCATATGCAACTTCCGCTGTAAGCTTACATTTCAGTTTAAATGTTTGTTTATTGAATGGTTATTTTGGTTTTCAAATATTTTGTGTGGGTTAAAATATTAAATGCTCGTATTAATTTGTCGTTGTCATCGACAGATGCATTGCATATAGGTTAGGGATTAGCGTGTCGAGTACGTATTCCCCTCCCTAATAGTCTTGGATTTGTGCATCTCTTAGCCTACCCTACATCACTTTCTAGCCAAGTGAGTTCAGAGATGATAGAGTCCATTAATCGATACTCAGCTTCTGCAGATGAGCGTACAACGACAGATTGCTTCTTGCTTTGCCAGGTAACAAGATGTCTACCAAAGTATGTGCAGAAACCACTTATGGAACGACGATCATCCATGGATTCAGCATAATCAACATCAGAGTGAGCAATGAGAGTTAGAGATGAGGAGGGCTTATATACGATCCCTTGTCCGGGAGCAGACTTCAGGTATCGGAGAATGCGCTCAACTGTCAGGAGATGAGAAGTTCATGGAACATGCACAAACTTACTAACAACCCCAACATCAAATGATATATCGGGTCTCATAACTATCAAATAGATCAACTTTCCCATAAGACGACATTAGTATTTTGGATTTGGTAGGAGTGTATCAGAGTCGGAGGAACATGCACAGAGGTGTGGTTGGCATCCATGGGTGTGCCAGCTAACTTGCAACCAGAGTAGTCAGTGTCATGAAGAAGATCAAGACAGTACTTTATTTGAGATAGGACTAGAACATCGGGTCGATAAGCTACCTCGATGCCAAGAAAGTATCAGAGATTCCCCAAATCTTTGGTCTAGAACACGGAGGACAAGTGTTCTTTGATCATATGGATGTTTTTTGAATCATCGTCAGTAATTAAAATATCATCAACATAAACCAGGAGTATCATGGTGCATGATGGACTATGACGGGCGAAGAGAGAGAAGTCAGCCGAACTCCGAGAAAACACAACATCACTAACAACTCGGTTGAACTTGTCAAATCATGCCTGAGGAGATTATTTGAGACCATAAAAAGATTTTTGAGGTGACATACAAGTGACTCTCCCGTAGTCTCAAAGTCGGGAGGTTGGTGCATGTAGACAGTCTCAGCAAGATCACCATTGAAAAAAGCATTGTTAAAGTCCAACTGATACAACGTCCAATGACGATGAACGGCCAGAGAGATCAAGACACGGAGAATGTTTACCTTTGTAACAAGGGTGAAGGTCTCTTCATAGTCAAGACCGTGTTGTTGAGTAAAACCACGGGCGACAAGGCAAGCCTTTAGCTGTTCAACTGTCCCAGTTGGAGTATGTTTGATAGTAAAAACCCATTTGCAGCTCACACATGTCTGGTCAGGAGGGAGAGGGATAAGATCCTAGGTGTGATTGGCCCAGAGGGCAACCATTTCTTCTTCCATAGTTGCCCTTCATCCCAGATGTTGAAGAGCCTCCTGCAAAGAAGTATGGGTGGAAACTGACGACAATGATGCACAAAGGTATGAAGACGTGGAGATAATCGATGCAAAGAGACAAAATTACAGATGGGTTGAGCAGTAGAAGGTGTGTCAGGATCAGCATAGCACGGAGTGTCATCAGTAGAAGGTAACGGGCTCGGGGGCATCAGAAGGAGAAGGATGACGAGTGTCCATACAAATCAGAGGGGGGTTTTGTGGTAGGTTTGGGAGTGGCGTGGGAAGGAGAGGTGGAAGTGTCGAAGTAACAGGAACAGTTGGCCACGGAGGAAGAGGGGGTAGTGGAGGGTCACAGAGTTGAGAATGATATGGCTGGTCTTCAAGAAAGGTGACATATGCTGATATAACAACCTTTTGAACATTGGGAGAGTAGCAGACATAGCTTTTATGAGTGCGATAGTACCCAACGAACATATATTTGGTAGCACGTGGAGCAAGCTTGTCATGGGACGGACCAAGATTATAAACATAGCAAACACAATCGAAAACACAAAGGGGTGACTGAAAAAGGGGGTGTGGACGGAAAAAAAGGTTAAAGGAAGCCGCAAAATTGAGAATGGAGGAGGGCATGCGGTTAATAAGGTGACAGGCTGTAGAAACCGTGAAATTCCAACACAGTGTGGAAACATTCATTTGAAACATAAGAATGCGGGCGACCTCAAGAAGATGGTGATTCTTACGTTCAGTAACACCATTTTGTTGGGGGGGTATACACACAAGAGATTTGATGGATGATTCCAAACTCAGCGCACAATTCTGTAAACACGCGACTTGTGTATTCACGAGCATTGTCGGTACTGAGAGATTTAATGGTAACAGAAAACTGGTTGTGAGTCTCAATTATAAAAGCACAAAATACACGAGTTAGTTCAGATCGATCATAAAGTAAATACAACCATGTCATACAATAGTAATCATTAATGAAGATGACGAAGTAACGATAACCAGAAACACTGGTGATTTTATAGGGTTCCCAAATATCTGGTGAACTAAAACAAAGGGAGCATCGCTCCGAGTACAATGAGGTGAAAATGTAGAACGATGGTGTTTGTCGTAGATACACGAATCGCATGGTCAAATCTAGAAGAGCTTTCTGGAGGATGCAGAGAGGTGTATGCCCAAGGCGCCGATGCACCTTGACAGAGCTAATAGTTAAGAGAATTGTGGGATGGGGTCCAAGATGTAAAACCCATTAGACAATTCTCCTTTACCAATGACAGTCTGTGTCTGGCGATCCTGCATAACACAAGAGGTGGACGAGAAAGTTATATAGCAATCAAGATCTTGTGTGAGACAGCTAATAGATAGGAGATTGAAAGAAGAGCCAGAAACATAATGAACCGAGTGAAAAGTGATGGAGGAGGTAAGAGTGATGTCAGCTAATCCAGCTATCGGGGTAGTGTCCCCATTAACAACAGTAATGAACTTGGGAGGTTCAGAGTTTAAGTATTGAAAAGATTTCATTGGGGAAATATGGTGTTGCTCCGGAGTCCATAATCCAGGATGAACGGTGGGCTAGACAGGACATATCTCCATCGAAAATAGACACAACCAAGCTAGAGGAACGACTTATCATCCCTTGATGTTGTTGGAGTTGGGTGCGCTAGGGACCAAGGTCAGTTTGGATGTTGTTTGGAGCTTGGACGGTAGTAGAGGCAGGGGTGTGTGTGGCAAACCATGCAAACGGTAACAAGTGGCATGGAGATGACCAACCTTGCCACAGTAAGTACACTTAAATGGAGCACAATTGTATCGACCATTAACCCGAGAAGAGATGTGACCTCCATGAGAACACTGTTGAGTCGAAAGAAACGGAGTAGCAGGATCGGCCATTGGAGAAGATCCAGCCAAAATAGAAGCCGACAGAAGAGAAGGAAGACAAAAATCTCGTGATCAAAAGCGGCGAGCAGAATCGAACGACCTGCCGATCAGGGAATAAGCGGCCAGACGCGCGCAGGAAGGAGGTCGCGCGAGCTCGGCGGGCAGAACATTGTTGGCAGGCAGGCGAGGTCCTGCGGGAAGAACCTGCGATTAAACGACAAGTGAACTGCGGCTAGAAGTTGGGATAAGGAGTACCATGAGCTGCGGTTATACGAGCAAGATGAGTTGCCGCAAGACAGAGCAAGATGAGCTGCGACTTGGTAATAACTGTCGAATCCATGGAGGCGAGCAACGACTGCGGCCTGGCAATAACATCGGCAAGATAAGCTGCGGCAAGAAAGAGAAGCGGTCAGAGAAGCGACTGAGCGGCTAGGCAGGTAGCGACTGCGGATAGCTGGAGTTGTGGCCAGGCGACGAACACCGTCGGCAAAAGAAGCAAGGGCAGCAACAACCAAAACACGGGGCTAGCGAAGCACGAGAAGAACCGACAACGAAGAACCTGCAGCATGGCGATCAAGACCAGCGAAAAGATTAGCCCAATACACAGCAGCGATCAAGAGAACACCACCAGTGACAAAGTGAGTGGCACCCGAGGTTAGGGAAGCAGCAAGCGTCAGGAAAACAACACGACGAGCAGGAAAAAAAACAAGACGCGAGAGCTGGGCGAGGAAGACAGCCGAAAGCGAGACCGCAAGTACTGCGACTAGGAGAGGTCGCGGATAGGAGCAGACAAGTGGGGCCAGCGACGAAGGAAAAAATGGTTAATCGCAGAGAGAAGGGAAACCACAGAAAAGAACTCACGCAGCTAGGCAAATGACGAACCAGAGAGCATTTAAAAATTTTTGGATCAGTGACTGATACCATGTAGAAAAACACCAAAAAAGAGAGAAATAAAATATAATTTTATTTATTCCTCAATCGAACTCCTTTATTACATATTTACATCACATGTATTTGTACATATATATAGGAGGGGAGGGGAGAGCCTAAACTCTATCCTAAGATGTGAGACTAATCCCAAATAGAGAGTTACATGGGCCTTCAAGATGGGCTTTCTTTATAATTTCTTCAACATGTCCAATCCTTCTCGATCCAGATACCATTGTCTGTCATGCCAAGTCTCAGTCCAAAATATCTGTCTCGTCACTTTCTCCTTGAAAGTCACCTTGGGAATATAAAAAGAAATAACACAACTCAGTTGAATGATCATGAAGCTAATGAATGAGAGACTAACTGAAAAAGAAGCATGCAAAACATTGAATAGTGTTACTGAACCTGAACAATTAACGGTACTCTTACCGACCACTGGTTGAAAAGTATCATCCGCCGCTTGGATACTATCCGCAACAGCTAGGCAAGTGTAGGAGGAGAACACGCCTGCATTTCCTGTCATGTGTCATGACTCAGGATGCACCTGAGTCAATGATTCAATCTGATTCCCTGGAGGAGGATATGGATGCTAAAGCAAGAGAACCACCATGTTGGGTGGGCATGCATAGCTGCACCCTCCCTGGTTTCATCCCTGTTTCCTTTGCCCGTCTATTTCCTCATGATACCCTCCATAATGCTCAATAGAATCTTCTCCTCCTCTGTATAGATAAACCCAACTTTCACCACACTTTTAGTCAAGCGCAAATTGGCTCGGTAGCATCCTCGGCCACCACGAGCCTGACTACGTCCACGTCCACCACCTGAATCTCTTTCCTTTGGCGTCTTGGGAAGGCATACCTCAAATGGCCCACCTCCCCACAATTGTAGCACTGTCGAGTGTCTCCCCTATGTCTCGTAACACCAAAGACAGTAGTTGTTAGGACTGACTTCACAGTAGTATACCCTCCTGTCCCTGGCTGAAGTTTGAGACGTGTCTCCTCCTGGATCATGACAGAGATGACCTCGATAAGTGTAGGAATCTTCGTACCGGACAGAAGTAGGGTTCTCCTCTGATCAAACTTGGCATCTAATCTCTTCAGCAACTTCATCGTGCTCTCCTCCATGATGATCTTGGAAGCCCGACATTGTGAGTCGCTGCAACACATCCCACCGGAGGCGTGATCGTAATCCACCCATAGGCGTTCCAACTCGTAAGCATACTCCTGCACTTTCTTCTCTTCCTGAAAGGGCCATCAATTTCTTCCTTCACCTGGAAGACCCGCAGAGTGTTCCTCACGCCATCATATGTACTCTTCATCTTGTCTCAAACCTCCATGACCGTCTCCGGGCCATCTACCATGGCAGCAATCAATGGGATTAGCGAGCCGAAAAGCCACATAAACACCGTCATGTGGGATGACTCCCACTCATTACCTCCAGTCGGGTTCTCTAGTTTCCTCAACACCCCTATCAAGAATCCCCAAGCTTGCTTCGCTGCAAGAGTTTTTTCACGCAGCGTGACCAACTCAGGTAGGTAGTCGGTCCATCTACCTTCAGATCAATCAGTGAAATTTCCAACTTTGTCGATCGGTGCGATGAACCCAAGACCAGCAACAATGTGGGCAACTCATCAAGGCCCAACATCTTGAAGGCATCCTCTATCATACCTTCCTTCAGCGCCATGGATCAACTCCCTCACCGATCACCACATCTGGTACCGTATCAAGCGATGTCTCTTACCCTAGATCCCATCACGACATCTTATGGTCGGAGCGTGTGGGACTTGTTGTCGGCGTGCGCAACACAAGAACGTTGCACCCCTGACCAAGAGAAGCAGATGCTGCGTGCGGAAAACCCTTATGTAGGTGCTCCAGACGTTGCGGCCTTCCTGGAGATCTGTTGCAGCCTTCCTAGACGCAAACTATATCGTGGCGACTGGCGGCCACTGGAGGCGGCCGCTGGGGTCCCTCCTTCTGTTTAGAAGTTGAAGTTGGAGGTGTTGGAGTCGCTGGAGGTCACCGGAGGCGCAGGATGAGGCTGCTGAGATGACGAAATCAGCGAAGCGAGTGAGTGTGCGGCGGGGTCGAGCGAACGAAAGGCGCTAGGGCTTCAGGGTTTTTTTCTCACTCTGATACCAAGTTACGCAAATAGAAGAAGATTTTTTCTCATTAGGTTATTACTCATATACATAGCCTACAATACTAAATATAACAACAATAACCAACAGCTTAATTGACACTAACACCATACATTCATAGCAAAACTTTAACATTAGGTATTAGGTGTAATCAAACAATATTGATCACAGTTTCTGCGTCCTCAGAATTTTTTTTCCCATATGAAAATGTTATTAATATATATATATATATATATATATATATATATATATATATATATATATATATATATATATACCCCAGAGAAGATTTATAGTCCAGTAAGAGAATGAGAACACACAATGGTGATACAACAGTATGACATACTGCAAGGTCACAGAGAACATAGCCATAGCAACTGCACATTCTCCAAAGATACCATCGCACTTCATGTATTTTAAAAATTATTTTGAGTGGATATGCCGAGCCTTCTCATGCAACCAGGATAATTGTCCAAATAATAAGTATAAAATCTTCCTTAGCTATATGGAAATCATGCAGATGGGCATAGGTAATTCACTTTATGGAAACTTAATGAAGAAAAAAATGAAAGAAAAGGTGAGTTAGAAACGAAAAACTTACTGTGTCAACTGTTCCATGTATGTGCTTCCAAAGCATCTCTTTCAATGCATGAACATCAACTTGTTTTGATACCTTGTCATATTGCACTTCTACTTTGTTAACCTGATATTGAGCATAAAAAACAATCGTCTTGAGAATGAAGAGTATATGCTAATATAATTGCTATGAATATTAAAGGACCAATTACATTAAATCTTTTCCAATAAGATCTGGATTATATATAAACACAAATATATATATATATATATATATATATATAAATATATAAATATATATTGTTGCGGCCAAACTCGGCGCTCGGTCGATCCGGACTAACTTGGACCGCCTTAGCTCACGGAGCGGTCGAGCGCGCACACAGTCAGTTGAAGAGGGAAATGTACACAAGGAGTTTTAACGTGGAAAACCTTCAACCGGGTGAAAAACCACGTGACCGGTTCGCTGCCAGTCAAAATCCACTAGATCAGGCTGATTACAGTATGTTGAGTGAATCGGGGCGACAGGCCGCTCCCGTTACAGTTTGTGGGGAGAGAGGATGGCTATAACTGCAGGCGGGCAACAAACTGCTCCGCCAAAGTGACTTAAATGGTGGAACGCGCGGGATGCTTCTGACGCGTGCGCCTGGAGGCGGCGCGCTTGCGGGCTTCGACTGTCTCCTTTGCTCGGCTTCCTCTCACTTTGGGCGCCTCCTTCCTAACTGCGCATTTGTGGGGTGTCAATAACCGATGGCAGGTGTTGATGGCCGATGGTGGCCGCTGGAGGTTGTTGGTGGCCGTCGGTGGCAGTCGATGGGACTAATGTGGTTGCCACCAGTCAGAGCCACACAACAGACACATGGATAATAGGTCCCTCCGCCACCCAGTATGCTTCCTATCATGTCCTTAACCGTCTCACCTAGACAAATCCCGAATTGTGTGATAGACGGAGTGCTGTAAATAAATAAAAAATTCTAAAAATTATTTTCAAATACGAGAAGACTGTGTCGGTTGAGAGTGCTCTGCTCCCCAAATTGTGCAATAGATGGAGTACCACAACTGAATATCAGGTGTACTTTCAATGTTATATATTGTGTAAGAAAAATTTACGGTCGCCGATTGTTGTGCACAGAAGACATGATGCCCCCGATGCTCATGTGTGTGTGTATATAAAAAGGGTGGCCGGGTGCACAAAGGAATCCCTGGGCAGGAGGGTCCGGGGAAGGGTCCCACCACAAGGGTGAAATGTAGGCAAACCTTACCATGCATTTTTGCAAGGGGCTGCTTCCAGTACTCGAACTCGTAAGCTCAAGGTCACACGACAACACCTCAACCGGTGCGCCAAGGCTCCCCTTGAACTTTACATAATTATATATAATTACAAAAAAAACTAATCCAACTTTGCATAATTAAAGTTATATATATTCCTAACTGTTAGAAGATAGTGGAATAATATGTAAAAGCTCATTGTAATTGTGGCTCATTTATGGGCCTTAGGTTTTGTCCCACATTGTAGATTTGGGGATTTCTCTCATCTTCTCTTCCTATATATTTGTACTCATACTTGATGTTTATACAAGAAATACTACCCATAAGTTTCATTACTCTCACTTTTTACATGGTATCAGAGGGATACGGTCCGGCCTGTCCCTGTCTGTCCGCTTGGCCTGCTTGCTAACCAGGCGATTTGGTCCCCGACTTCCTTTTTTTTTTCTAACCGCTGCTGCTTCTGTGCGGTTAGCGGTTTTCTTACCGCCCCCCTTTTCTTTGCTCTCTCTCTCACGTGGTTCACCCCCCCCCCTCCCGTTATATAACCTCTCGAACTGGTGGCCCCCCACCCTATTTGCTGCGGTCTCTACCCCTATTCGATCGGCCTTCTTCTCGCTTCAGCTTCCTCTTCGTTTTTCACACCGCACCTTGGTCGCGGTAACTCATTTTACCGCTGGTGTTCGCACCAAGACCGTGCGGTCTCCGCTCTTTAGTTGCTGCGACTTCCCTTCCCGCTGTTGCTTCTCCAGTCGTCAGCGACTTCCCTCCCACACGACCGTTCCTGACCGTTGTGGTTTCCCTTCTAGCTGTTGCCTTTCTAGTCGCGGCGATTTCGGTCTCTTCCTTGTCTCTGCGAGTTTCCCGCATAGGCATATCTTACCGCTGCGGCTTCTCTACCCACAACGGGCTCCGCATTTTGGTCGCGGCCTCTGACCGCTGGTGTGTTGACCCCAAGACCGTGCGGTTTCTTTTATCCGCCCAACTTTGAGGTTGCAGGTTGTCTCCCTTAACCGCGGCGGTCAATCTACCCGCTGCGATCTCCGCACTTGGTTGCGACCTCCTGCCGCTGGTGTGTTGTCACCGAGACCGTGTGGCCTCTCTTCTGTCCCGCTTCGCCTGATTCTGCTTGCGGTTTCTCCTTGCCGCTGAACTTGCTTGTTGGTTTTCTAGCCGCTTCGGCCTGTCTAGCCGTTGATCTTGCTCGCGGGCTGTTTTTCTAGCCGCTGCGGCTTGGTCTTTAGGTTGCCTCATGGATACTACTACTGCCTCCGGGGAGTCCGCTGATACTTCTTCTCTGCCACCTCGGACTGCGTCGCCTGCTACTGAACTACGGGATGAACACAGGATTACCATTATCTTTCTCACTGGAAAAAGAAACTTTGTGGAATGGGTCCACTCTGTTCGTCGGGTACTCCAGACGAAAGGACTGCTTCATCACTTGACCTGAGCCACTCCTACCCTTCCCACTGACGAGTGGCTTCGTGATGACGGTCGTGTGCAATCTTGGCTCCTCAACTCTATGGATACCGAGCCCAACAGAATGGCCATGTATCATGACACGGCAAAGTCCATGTAGGAGGAACTTCAGTCCTTCTATTCCGGTCAAAACAGTCTGCAACATCTGTTTGACATCATTACTGATCTTCAATCCCTTGATCCCGGGATACCTGGAGATATGACGTCCTTCGTTGCCAAGGCCAAGACACTTGTTGAAGCGTTGATACAATACCAGCCTCCTACTACTGATCGGGTTGCCCAACGGGCACAAAAAGAAGTTATCGGGATTGCCATGATGATGGCAAGGGTTCCTCCGCATATGCATAGTATTCGTGCGCAGATACTCTCATCTGCCACTACTCCCTCTCTCTCTGATGTCTGCTCCATGCTTCTGAGGGTCACTCCGCCTCCCGAGGCTCCTTTGCCTCCCTCTTCAGCTCTTCTGCAACTACCTTCACAATATCCCTCCACTCGTGGTACCTCGACCCGTAGGGGTCGCAATTCGTCTCAGGGACGAGGACGAACTGGAAAACCCCCCTGAAATGCACTTTCTGTGGTCGAGAACATCATCTGGAGGCTACCTGCTATCGTAAGCATGGTCTGCCACCCCACCTTGTTGCTGCTTCAAAGGCTGAGTCTATGCCCGTGGCTTCTACTTCGACTCCTTCAAATCTCAGTCTGACATTGATGTTCTTCGCACCCAGCTTCGATAACTCCAAGGGGTGACTGCTCGCTCATCGGGTTCCGTGGCCTCCATCGCTATTGAAGGTATAACCTGTCTTCCTCGGGGTTCCCACTGGATTGTGGACTCTGGTGCCACCCACCATATTACTTGTCAGAAGCCGCTGAAATACTTGGACTCTTCTCATCCCAAGTTCATCACTGTCGCCAATGGTGACTCCACCCCTGTCTCCGGAGCTGCTGATATCCATCTCACACCCAACCTCTCATTAACCTCGGTTCTTCATGTTCCGAGCTCCCCGTTCAACTTATTTTCTATTAGCCGACTTACACAGGACCTTGATTGACATGTTACTTTCTCACCATCTTTTTTTGTTGTGCCGGATCGGCAAACGCGGAATATTATTGGTAGCGGACGGCTGTCTCATGGGCTCTATCTTCTTGATGTCCTTCCTTCTACCCTCTCTGTCGTTTCCTCCGTAGAGTGACATGCTCCCCTCCAAATTCTAAAGCAAGCTCTTCCAGATGTCTCCTTACATGAGTTTACTTGTGAGTCATGTATCTTTGGTAAACAGCATCGCGTCTCGTTTAGTCCTGTCTGTAATCGAAGTAGTACTCCTTTATCCATTGTTCACTCTGATATTTGGGGCCCTTATAAAGTCCTTAGTGTATTTGGGTACCGCTATTTTATTACCTTTATTGATGATTACTCTCGTGTGACATGGTTATATTTACTACAGGATCGTACCGAACTCACTTCTATATTTCGTACGTTCGTTACTGAACTTTGAACTCAGTTCTCTTCACCCCTTAAAATTATCCGCACTGACAATGCAAAGGAATATACTAGCCGAACGTTCGCCTCTCTTTGTGATGAATTTGGCATTATCCATCAAACATCATGTGCTTACACTCCTCAGTAAAATGGTGTTGCTGAGTGCAAAAATCAGCATCTTCTTCATCACTATCGCCAATGGTGACTCCACCCCTGTCTCCGGAGCTGCTGATATCCATCTCACACCCAACCTCTCATTAACCTCGGTTCTTCATGTTTCGAGCTCCCCGTTCAACTTACTTTCTATTAGCCGACTTACACAGGACCTTGATTGACATGTTACTTTCTCACCATCTTTTTTTGTTGTGCCGGATCGGCAAACGCGGAATATTATTGGTAGCGGACGGCTGTCTCATGGGCTCTATCTTCTTGATGTCCTTCCTTCTACCCTCTCTGTCGTTTCCTCCGTAGAGTGGCATCGTCGTCTTGGACATGCTCCCCTCCAAATTCTAAAGCAAGCTCTTCCAGATGTCTCCTTACATGAGTTTACTTGTGAGTCATGTATCTTTAGTAAACAGCATCGCGTCTCGTTTAGTCCTGTCTGTAATCGAAGTAGTACTCCTTTATCCATTGTTCACTCTGATATTTGGGGCCCTTATAAAGTCCTTAGTGTATTTGGGTACCGCTATTTTGTTACCTTTATTGACGATTACTCTCGTGTGACATGGTTATATTTACTACGGGATCGTACCGAACTCACTTCTATATTTCGTACGTTCGTTACTGAACTTTGGTCTCAGTTCTCTTCACCCCTTAAAATTATCCGCACTGACAATGCAAAGGAATATACTAGCCGAACGTTCGCCTCTCTTTGTGATGAATTTGGCATTATCCATCAAACATCATGTGCTTACACTCCTCAGCAAAATGGTGTTGCTGAGCGCAAAAATCGGCATCTTCTTGATGTTGTCCGCTCGTTAATGCTTCAGATGCAGGTACCCATCGAATACTGGAACTTTGCAGTTTCGACTGCTTGTCATCTCATCAATCGTCTACCCTCCTCCGTTCTCAATTTCGTCACTTCATTTAGTCTCCTCTTTCCTTCTCAATCTTTGTTTCCTCTCGCACCTCGGGTGTTTGGGTGTGCTTGCTATGTCCATAACATTGGTCCACCAACGGACAAATTTTCCCCCCGTGCAACCAAGTGTATGTTCGTAGGGTACTCTCTGACTCAAAAAGGGTATGTGTGTTACTCTCCTATCGACCGGAAAGTGGTTGTGTCCGCTGATGTTACTTTTCTGGAAGACCAACCCTTTTTGTCATTCACTTCGATACCTTCTGATGAGCAACCTGTGCCTCGTCCTGCTATCCCGGTCACAACTTCTCTACCTCCTCTTCTTCCAACGCCCCACGTGGAATCACCTGCTCCCAAACCACCAGCACCCAATCAGCCAGCAACCAAACCTCCTCTCATCGGTATTTACACTCACCGTAATCTGAACTCCGGAGCCCAGCCACTGCTACCGTTTACCAGTACGATTTTGCGGCCAGCTGACCCTGCCCCGCCTCAACGGCTCATCCTATGGCCAACTATATTTCCCTACATCGGCTCTCTCCTCTACGAAAATTTGTTCTTGCTCTTTCCTCTATTTCTCTGTCTACCACTGTGCAGGAGGCTCTCCAACACCCTAGGTGGCGTGCGGCCATAGAAGCTGAGATGGCAGCCCTTTGGGTTAATCATACTTGGGATTTGGTACCTCTTCCGTCTGCCCAGTCCTGCATTAGCTGTAAATGGATCTTTGCCATTAAACATGCTCCAGATGGGATTATTGATCGCCTCAAAGCCCGTCTTGTGGCTCGTGGGTTCACTCAGCAACAAGGCTTGGACTATGAGGAGACGTTCTCCCCTGTCGCCAAACTGAATTATGTTCGGGTCCTCATTTCACTGGCTGTTCGCTGCCGCTGGCTTCTACATCAGCTGGACATTAAAAATGCTTTTCTTAATGGTGATCTTTAGGAGACGATTTTCATGAACCAACCTCCCGATTTTGAGACCACAGGGGAGTCTATGGTGTGCCGACTACGTAAAGCTATATATGGTCTCAAACAGTCCCCTCGAGCTTGGTTTGAAAAATTTAGCAAGGTTGTTAGTGATATTGGTTTTCAGCGAAGCTCGGCTGACTTCTCTCTTTTTACCCGTCATCGATCAACAGGGACTGTAATTCTCTTAGTCTATGTGGATGATATTTTGATAACTAGCGATGACTCTAACGGGATACAGCAAATCAAGCAACACTTAAACTCTGTCTTCCAAACGAAAGATCTGGGAAACCTTCGGCACTTCCTTGGTCTTGAGGTTGCTCGAAGACCTGATGGCCTGGTCCTATCTAAACGGAAATATTGTCTGGATCTTCTTCAGGATGCTGGGTATTCCGGATGTAAACCCGCTGAAACACCTATGGATGTCAACCACAAGCTCAGTGCTCATAGAGCAGAATCAGACTCTCTTCTTACTAATCCGGAATATTATCGACGCCTTGTGGGAAAACTAATATACCCAACAGTTGCAAGGCCCGATATCTCTTTTGTTGTTGGAGTGGTCAGTCGCTTTATGCATTCACCAAGGATATCTCATCTTCAGGCTGTCGAACGCATCCTCAGGTATTTAAAAGCTGCCTCGGGACGAGGGTTGGTATACAAGCCATCCTCCTCTTTATCTCTTGTTGCGTACACTGATGCTGATTATGCTGGCTCACTTGATGATCGACGATCCACCACTGGCTTCTGTACCTACTTTGGAGGAAATCTCATCACCTGGCGCAGTAAGAAGCAATCAGTTGTTGCTCGCTCTTCTGCTGAAGCTGAGTATCGTGCAATGGTTGTTGTCGTCTCTGAACTTACCTGGTTAGAGAGCCTTTTTTGTGATTTGGGTGTCAATCTCTCCTCTCCTGCTACTCTTTTCTGTGACAGTCAGGCTGCTATACATATTGCGAAAAATCCTGTGTTTCATGAGCGAACAAAACACATTGAGGTTGATTGTCACTTTGTTCGGGAGAAGGTCCAACTGAAGAAACTTGAATTGGAGCATGTTCCAGCTTCTAAGCAAGTTGCTAACATCTTTACCAAGGCTATACCTCGGCCACTGTATCAGCAGTTTCTATCCAAGCTTGGTGCTTACGATTTGTATGCTCCAGCTTACGGAGGAGTGTTAGAAGATAGTGGAATAATATGTAAAAGCTCATTGTAATTGTTGCCCATTTATGGGCCCAAGTTGTCTTAGGTTTTGACCCACATTGTAGATTTGAGGATTTCTCTCTTCTTCTCTTCCTATATATTTGTACTCATACTTTATGTTTATACAATAAATACTACCCACAAGTTTCATTACTCTCATTTTCTACACTAACAAATCAAGGGCCGAAACAATGGTTTGCCAAGTATAAAATAAAGGGATTTTCTATTAAAACATTTTAAATAATTGGCCTTTTTACAATAGCATGCCACTGTCTAGAAATAAAATGACAGAAAGTGCATGAAGCTACCCTTAATAAATGGCCAGAGGAGTTAATGGAAGCTACTACCTTCAATTAAACCTATGACCACTAGACAAATATAAGGAAACTTACCATTGTGCACCTTACCCTTCCCTAGATCACAATAATAGAATTTGGAGCCATGTCGTTCAAGGGATGCCACTTGTGATTACACTTTGGCTTCGTTTGGCACGGTGGTGGCGGTCATGAACATGAGGGTTAAATTGTCATTCGGTAACGTCCACCTTAGGACCTTCATCTATTTTTATGTTCAAACAAATAATGTTTGTTAGGTGACCCTTAAGAAAATGACGGTTTAACCCATGAGTTTACGACCGCCACCACTATGCCAAACGGAGCCTTTATTCTCAATTTATAATAAATGGAAGAATGAAATGAGGAAAAAATTATGCATTAATCCAACTGAAGGTGATCTACGGCTTAATAAGGAACTTTTTTTCCGACAATGTGTAAACAGACTCGCAGTCTTATATTAACTGTAGCATTAGAAAGTAAATTTATAGTTGTAGGTTAGATGCAAACCTGTCGTGGAAGACGAACCAAACTTCCAGGGTCATTTATATCATCATTAGAATTTTCATCATCACAGTTATCATGGTTGATGCTTTCTTGGTCCCATGATGCAGGAGCAAAGTCATCATTGGGTACTCTCAAATCATCTACAACTACACAACATATAATTAGAAGTTTACAAGTGCTTTGTTGACTGTCATAGTCAAGCATGGAAACGCAAAGCTTATCTAATTTCATTTTTTATCAAAATTGGTTCAAATGTAATGGCTCTGCTTACTCTTGATGGCAAGATTAACTAATATAATCCAATCGTGAAAATAAAATTTCCAGTGGTCATATTTTAGGTAAGTGTTTTGCTGACAATTATGTTCAGAAAACCTTTTCTCTTATACAAGTTAGGAGGCACTACCTTTTTTACAAGAACAAATAATACATACTATCATGAAACGCAAACAAATAAAATCTTTTAAATTTCTCATTAAGGATCATCCAGTTCCCAACCGATAAAAAATAAAAATGCCGTTGGAATCAAACCGTAAACATGTAGATTATGTCAATCACATAGTTACCCATACTTTGTCGAATGAAGCGCGAAAACTTATTGTGCTCTGTGTGATAGAGGTACAATTCATGTGAAGAACAAAGAAAGGCAAAGATGATAATCCGTGAGTCAGTAATTTGATGAATGCTAATAAGACTGCTTATTTCTTCTTTGCTTGTTACGTATTTAAGAGAAAGGGAGAAAGTCTATGCTATGGTGAAGATATTTGAAACTTAGTTTGAGTTGTTGATGTGAGTGGCAATCTTTTTTGGAGAGAATAACCTCAAGGATGAACTGACGAAACGACAGTTAAGTTCAATATATTTGGCATTTCAAGGAATCAGTTGGCAATATAGATTGTAGCTCAATTTCCGTAATATAGAGTTATATGTTGATTAATATATATCCCAGTGCCCTTAACTTATAACCAGCTAGATGCACTGGTTCTAATAAATTGTAAGGATGAAAACACTTTTAGAAGAGTTTTCACTCACATTAGAACCAATCCATCCAACCTAAAACCAATTAGTAGTAGGCAGAGAGGCCTATGATCTATATTAGGTGCTAAAAGATATATGAGGTCCTGATGTGAGATTATATTCTAAAAATCATTTCACAACAAGAACAGATCTATATCTAGCTGCAGTCGTTTACGTCTTACTTTTCCATGTAACTAGATTGCCACTAGTAAATATGCAATATCTTGATATGAACTTTGTCACCGATTGAGGTTGCATAATTTGTGCAACAACTCGGTTCACCATGATGAGACATTGTTTTTTGGTCCATGAAACCTCACAATTTAAATCTAAAAGGCGTTTCACCTTGTGGAACAAAAGTACACTACAAATACTATAGGATAATTTCCATCCCCCTGTTGATGTGGACTATTCCAAGGCCATCTAATTGAATATTGGGCTTGCACCTTGACCACAACCACATGCCCTTCCACCCATTCAAATTGTGGGTGCGCGCGAATCTCATAGCATGTGATTGCAGTTGAGGTCCATGGTCAACATCCAATTAGAGGGCCATGGAATAGTTCCACATTGACAAGGGAGGAAAGGACCTGGACTATATGTAGTGAACTTGGTTTCACCGAATGAGGTGCATTTTGGAGAAAAAACCAAGTTGTTCAATGGAACTAAAGAGGATAATATTTCATTGTGGCACATAAGGTCATTACAGTTGGTATCAGAACCGAACCTCCTGGGCTAGGTTCAATGAAGAACCCAATTTGAATTAGAGGTGGGGCATTTGACTACGGCCAAGGTGCAAATCCAACATTCAATTAGAGACTCATGGACAAGTCCCACATCAAAGAGGAAGGGATAATGGAGTATGTGTACTGGACTTGGGTTTCAATATGTTAGTCATTTGGGGGGGGCAGTAATGTTCAATCATACAAAAATGAACAATACCTCATTGTACTAAATTGGGTCATTATGATTGGTATTTGAGTTGGGCCAAAGATTTCATCCTTGGATGAGACGATCTCAACCATGATGCAGGAGAAGATCAGCTCCGGTCTGGTGCAACTGGCCTTCCAGAGGTGAAGTCAGCATTAGTGGTCATCAATCTGGGTCACACATGATATAAAAGTGAGACATGACAGTGCTTGAACTGCGATGAGATCGGTCATCTCAGGCAGGCATGTCCTAAGCCACCTAAGGAGCGGGATGCAGGTGGACGGGGACGATTTTGGAGACGTGGTTGTGGTCATGGAGGTTGCAGAGGTGGTGGATGATGAGGCTACCGGGAAAATAGGATGATAGCAGAGGACTTGGCAAAAGGAACTATAGCTAACGTGGGCTACTCTGAGGAGGAGCAGGCTCTGTTGATAAGGAGAAAGCAGAAAAGTGTGGTTGATGGTGCATTTACCTCATCTTCATTTAGGGGTAAAGTTGTTTCTTTTGCTCACTTAGGCACAAGTACTTGTGATACACTTGCTCCTGCATCTATATCCACCACAAGATCACTGGATTGGATAGTCAATTCTGGTGCTTCTCGGCATGTCACTGGGGATGTTATGGAGTTCTTTTCTTACACTCAACTAGCAGTCCCAAAGCGCATTTTAGATTGCTGATGGTATAACTCGGCTAGTGATTGATATGGGTATTACACATTATATCAACACTTGACTTTGTCCAATATTTTGTATACTCCTTCCTTTTTGGTGAACCTCATTAGTGTCATTATACATAACTTCAATGTGTTCTTTTGTTTGATATTTCAAATGCAATCTTCCAAAAGAAGGAGAATGACAAGAGACTTGAGACTGACACATGACATATTGGCTTGTGATATAGGAATATAAAAAGTATGAACTCTGCTCTTTCATCCATTGTAAAGGGTGTTGGAGGAGTTCGTAGAAGCGTGGAGTTCTTGCCCATTTGAGTTAGTGTATTCTAATGTTTGAAGACTATGTCTCGCACCTACTGTGAATGAATTTTGATATTTTGCGTATTTCATTGACAGTTTCTCTTGTGAAACTTGGCTTTATTTGATGAAAAATAAGAATGATGCGCTTGTCTGTTTCAAAGAATTTCACATCAGAACTCAAACTCAATACGGTGCAGTTGTGATGGTGTTGAGGTCTAACAATAGGACAGAGTACACCAACATGGTGTTTGGATAGTACTTATCATCACAAGGAATCCAAAATCAAACCATTTATCCATACACGCCAGACCAGAATAGGGTAGCCGAACAAAAGAACGGGCATCTTCTTGGGGTGACTCTGAGTATAATGATATCTTATTTATTAAAAGTCCAAGGCGCACCAAGACACAAAGGGGTTTTGAAGCCTAGGCTTAAGGCGTAGGCGTGTGCATGACGAGGGTAAGGCGCAATCATATTTTCATTTTAAATAATCAACATCAAACATCAGTTCATCTTCTTGATTAGATTCTTTATCTATTCTACTCATAAAAGAATCATTACTATCAATTTATATCTCTTAAAAACAGAAGCAATGTGATCACTTGCATCATATCTAAGTCTCAATGCTTGATTATATTTCACAAACACTAACAACAACACTCAAGACTTTATCCCACTATAGTGGGGTCCGCTATATAGATCCTTTGTCGTCATTATGCCCTATCTTTAGTCATAATCTCACTAACGTAGTAACGCCTAAGTACATCATGTCTTTCCTTAGAGTTTTAGTCAAAGTATTTATTGGTCTACCCCTCCCCTATTTAACATGCTTAATGACCAAACTCTCACAATACCTAATCTGCCTCTAACGGTCTCATTTGTACGTGTCCATACCATCTTAAAAGAGTCTCTTGCAATTTTTTTGCAATTGATGTAACTCTTGTCATATCCCTGATACATTCATTCCTAATTTTATCCAGTATCTTGTGCTCACACATCCACGTAAGCATTCTTATCTCCGCAACTCCTATTTGTTGCTCATGTACATAATTCACTGTCCAACACTCAGAACCATAGAGCATTGCTGGTCTAAGTGCAGTACGGTAAAACTTGCTTTTAAGTTTTAATAGTACTTTACAATCACATAAGATCCCTGACGCGTCTCTCCACTTCAACCAACCTGCTTGGATTCTATGTTTAACATCTTTATCTACACTTCCATCATTTTGAATTATCTGGATTACGATCCTATGATCTGGATCGCGATCCTAACAACCTTGGTCTTTGCCCTTCTCAACCTAAAAACTCTTCTTTTTTAAAGTGTCTCGCCAAGATCCAAGCTTTGTGTTTACAATCTCTCACGTCTCATCGATCAAAAAATCTCATCCGCAAACAATAAACACCAAGGTATTGCTTGTTGGATATGTCTGGTGAGCTCATCTAAGATAAGGATAAAGAGATAGGGGCTTCAAGCTGACCCTTGATGTAAGCCAACAGTGATAAGGAATTCATATGTTAATCCTTCGGATGTCCTCACCCTCGTCATTGAATTTGTATACATATCTTTGATTATGTTAATGTATGATACATTTACACCTTTTTGTTATAAGACTCACCATAAGACATCTCATGGAACTCTATCATAAGCCTTCTCATGGTCGAAAAATAGTATATGCAAATCTTGTTTTCATTCCTGATAGTTGTCAATGAGTCTCTTCAAGATATGTATAGCCTCCATGGTCGACCTCCCTGGCATGAATCTAATTTGATTTTCTGAGATACTAGTCTTTAGTCTTAACATTTCTTTCTATTACCCGTTCTCATGGTTTCATAGTATGACTCATTAACTTAATTTCTCTGTAATTGACACAATTTTGTATATCTCTTTTGTTCTCATACAAAGGTATCAAGATATTTTATCTGCACTGGTTTGACATCCTATTTGTTTTCAGTATCTCATTGAAGAAACATGTAAGCCACAAAATTATTTCTTTATTTAGTTATTTCCATATTTCGATAGGTATATCACCTGACCCAACCGCCTTTCCATTTTTCATCTTCACTAGAGAATCATTAACTTCTGATGCTTTAATTTTATGATAAAATAATATGTTCTTATACTATTTTGATTTACTTAACGCTTCCCAGCTCAGTTCATTGTCTTTTATTTTATTGTAGATATGATAAACTTATCCTTTTAATCGTTCTTTAATAGTCACATCATCCGTCAAAACTAAATCTGTTTCATCTTTTATGCATTTAACTTGACTTAAATCTTTTATCTTCATCTCTCTACCTCAAAGAATTTTATATAAATCACGCTCTCCATGTTTGTTATTCAATCGATTATAAAATTCTTCATAAGCTTGATTCATTGCATAAATCTGTTTCATCTTTCTTTAGCTTCTTTTTTGGCGACTTTATACTTTGTTAAGTTTTCATCATTCCTGCAAGTGTAGAGTGTTTTATAGATGACCCCTTTTGCCCTCACTTTGTCTTGCACTTTCTCTTTCGAATACCAAAATTTTTTATTTGGGGGCGCACGAATTTTGGACACTCCAAGTACGTTCTTTTCACTTACCCTTAAATGTGAAAAATAACTTCTCATGAGACACTGAGATCAACATAAGTATCATCAATTGGTTGTTCCATAATTATTGTTTTGAAAGTAACATATTTTTCCGTCTTTAAGTACCACCACCGAATTTTTGACAACACTTCTATCTTTGTCATCATTTTATTATATTTAATTTGCACGTCCAACACTATTAGCTTGTGTTGTGTTATAAAACTTTCTTTATTTATGACTTTCAATTCTTACAAATTAATTTATTCATTTTGCGAGTAATAAAATAATCAATTTGTGATTTATTAAGTCCGCTTTTAAACGTAATTAAATGTCATTCTCTCTTCATGAAAAGTGTATTTGTCACAATTAGTAGGTGTTATGGCAAAATCTAAAATGATTCTTCCTTCTTCATTTTTTTCTTCATACCCAAATCCTCTATGAACAGTTATATAATCTATATTTTCCCTCTATATATATCCAATTAAATCTCTTCCAATGAAAATGTTCTTTCTTTATGGAATTTTTTTTACTAAAGTGTCTCGCCAAAATCCAAGCTTTGTGTTTACACTCTCTCACGTCTCATCGATCAAAAAATCTCATCCGCAAACAATAAACACCAAGGTATTGCTTGTTGGATATGTCTGGTGAGCTCATCTAAGATAAGGATAAAGAGATAGGGACTTCAAGCTGACCCTTGATGTAAGCCAACAGTGATAAGGAATTCATATGTTAATCCTCCAGATGTCCTCACCCTCGTCATTGAATTTGTATACATATCTTTGATTATGTTAATGTATGATACATTTACACCTTTTTGTTATAAGACTCACCATAAGATATCTCATGGAACTCTATCATAAGCCTTCTCATGGTCGAAAAATAGTATATGCAAATCTTGTTTTCATTCCTGATAGTTGTCAATGAGTCTCTTCAAGATATGTATAGCCTCCATGGTCGATCGCCCTGGCATGAATCTAATTTGATTTTCTGAGATACTAGTCTCTAGTCTTAAAATTTCTTTTTATTACCCGTTCTCATGGTTTCATAGTATGACTCATTAACTTAATTTCTCTGTAATTTACACAATTTTGTATATCTCTTTTGTTCTCATACAAACGTACCAAGATATTTTATCTCCATTGGTTTGACATCCTATTTGTTTTCAGTATCTCATTGAAGGAATATGTAAGCCACAAAATTATTTCTTTATCTAGTCATTTCCATATTTCGATAGGTAAATCACCTGACACAACCGTCTTTCCATTTTTCATCTTCTCTAGAGCATCATTAACTTCTGATGCTTGAATTTTATGATAAAACAATATGTTCTTATACTCTTCTAATTTACTTAACGCTTACAAGCTCAGTTCATTGTCTTTTATTTCATTGTAGAGATGATAAACTTATCTTTTTAATCGTTCTTTAATAGTCACATCATCCGTCAAAACTAAATCTGTTTCATCTTTTATGCATTTAACTTGACTTAAATCTTTTATCTTCTTCTCTCTAGCTCAAGGAATTTTATATAAATCGCGCTCTCCATCTTTGTTATCTAATCGATTATAAAATTCTCCATAAGCTTGACTCATTGCATAAATCTGTTTCATCTTTCTTTAGCTTCTTTTTTGACGACTTTATACTTTGCTAAGTTTTCATCATTCCTGCAAGTGTAGAGTGTTTTATAGATAACCCCTTTTGCCCTCACTTTGTCTTGCACTTTCTCTTTCGAACAACAAAAATTCTTTATTTGGGGGCGCACGAACTTTGGACTCTCCAAGTACGTTCTTTTCACTTACCCTTAAATGTGAAAAATAACTTCTCATGAGACACTAGGATCAACATAAGTATCATCAATTGGTTGTTCCATAATTATTGTTTTGAAAGTAACATATTTCTCCGTCTTTAAGTACCACAACCGAATTTTTGACAACACTTCTATCTTTGTCAACATTTTATTATATTTAATTTGCACGTCCAACACTACTAGCTTGTGTTGTGTTATAAAACTTTCTTTATTTATGACTTTCAATGCTTACAAATTAATTTATTCATTTTGCGAGTAATAAAATAATCAATTTGTGACTTATTTAGTCCGCTTTTGAATGCAATTAAATGTTATTCTCTCTTCATGAAAAGTGTATTTGTCACAATTAGTAGGTGTTATGGCAAAATCTAAAATGATTCTTCCTTCTTTATTTTTTTCTTCATACCCAAATCCTCTATGAACAGTTATATAATCTATATTTTCCCTCCATATATATCCAATTAAATCTCTTCCAATGAAAATGTTCTTTCTTTATGAAATTTCTTTTACTAAATCATCAAAGTCTTCCCAAAATTATACTTTAACAACTTCACTTAATTCTACTTGAGGAGCATAAGCACTGATCACATTAATTAAATTTTTTTTTTAAGACCAATTTAAGAGTTATGATTTTGTCACATTTTCTACTTACCCCGACAACTCCATCCCTTCAAGTAGTATCCACAGTAAAACTTATTGTATTGCTTTTTTTTTTGCCATAATTTAAAACTTGAACTATTTAAAAAATTAGTCTTTTCACTCACTCATCTAATCACTTGCAGATATAGAATATTTATCTTTCTCCTAATTATCATATTCGCTACTTCCATCATTTTTCATTAATGTACCTATATTCCAACTTCTAAACCTAAGTCGGTCACAAATCTTACTATATACTTTCGTTGGACATCTAATAAGTGAGGCTCTTGCATATTTAACACCACACCCAAGTCCTCTTGGAGGTACAACAATCCTTGTTAATACGACACATTCGAACCATACGAGGACTCTTGCATACTTAACACTACACCAAGTCTTGTCGGTCCTGGAGATGTAGCGTTCCTTGTCAAGACGTCAGATTCAGACCATGCAATGCGTTCCCCAGGGGGAACAACCTAGCTTTTACACAATTTCTCAAATGATCCACATTCATAAGGGTGGTTAGAATTTACGCTAACGGTCTACCCAACACAACTCACCATTTTTCACAAACACTAAATCATGTAAAAACAATTGAATTCCTATGAAGCATTGATACTTCCTTGAGTGCCATGTAGCCGTACCGGATACGTATCTGGTACCGTACGTACCCGATACTTGGCAGATACACGTGTTACTCTTGTCTGTAGATACACTTGGACATGCTAGATTGTTGTGCATATTGTGATAGAGTATGTTTTTCTAAAATAAACAAAAGACTTTTGTGCTTCTTTTAGAAAAAAAATGTGAACCATAAATGCAACTAGCGGTGTTTATTTATTATAGTGACAAAATGTGCTTTAGATTTAAGTTTCTTTTTTTCCTGAAAACTATAAAAAACTTGGTTTAAATTTTATTATTTTGTTTTTTTATTATATACACGTCTATATATATAAATAAATGAACAAGCATATACATGTATATGTGCATGTATATATATAGACATCTTGCACATATATTTATATGAGTCAACGGTAATTATGATATACACAAACATACCCGCATTCATATTTTTTATGTTCACGTATCACCGTACTGAATACGTATCATACTTGACACTCGTACTCGTACCAGTGCTTCATAGTTAAGTTTTTACATTATTATTTTCCTTATATAAAAATAATACAATAGAAATAACACTCAGGCGCCCTTTTTATGCTCCAAAGGTGGATGAAAGTGCAAACCTCTAAGCTTGGTGAGCCTTGAGCCTTAGGTGCTCCTGAGGGACTAGGGGCTTTCGAAAAGAAAAAAATATGAAAGTTGTAAAAAGGCAGTTGCGTGCAAGTGGGTCTTCACTGTAAAACAAAACTTAGAGGGTCAGGTTGAGTGCTACAAGGCCCGATTGGTAGTAAAGAGGTACATTAAGACTTATGACATTGACTATGATGAGACTTTTGCACTTATGATGAAGATGAGCAAAGTACGGACAATGTATCCTTAGTAGTGAATGGGGGATACAAATTACACCAGTTCGATGCGAAGAATACATTCCTTCATGGTGATTTGTTGGAGGAGGTGTACATGAAGGTACCACTAGGTTTTGGAACGAAACAAACTGTCGGTAAGGTGTGTAGACTTAAAAAATCTCTTTATGGGCTGAAGCAGTCTCCTCAAGCCTAGTTTGACAAGTTTAGGAGAGTTATGATAGGCATGGGGTATCGACAAACCAATGTTGATTATATAGTGTTCTTTAGGTAATGTGGAGTTCACACTACAATGCTTGATGTGTATGTAGACGATATGATTGTCATTAGTGATGATGAGAGTAAAATTGCATAGCTGGAGACAAGATTGGACAAGGAATTTGAGGTAAAGAACTTTGGGAAGCTAAGGTATTTTCTTGGAATTGAGATGGCTCGTGGTGCAGAAGGGATTGTTTATCTCAACAGAAATATGTGTTGGACTTGCTGACAAAGACAGGTATGCTAGGGCGCAGGCCTACGGTTGCTCTCATTGATCAGAAGTTCAAGCTTAGTGCTGAGGCAGGAGAGTCAATCGATAGAGAGGTAGCAGATGTTGGTAGGCCGCTTGATCTATCTGAGCTCGTCTCGATATATCCTTAGTTTTGAATGTGATGACCCAATATATGTATGACCTTAGGGAGGGTCATATGGAAATTGTGTATTAGATTCTAAGATAATTGAAAAGCGCACCAGGGAAGGGGTTGATCTTTCGGAAAAGTAGACATTTGAACATCGAGGGCTATTGCAATTTAGACTGTGCTAGTTGTGCTGATTATATGAGTTCGACATCCTGGAAGAGCAAGAAGCAAAATGTAGTTGCAAGATCTACAGCCGAAGCAGAGTACAGGGTGATGGCCTTAGGTGTAGGGGAGATGTTATGGTTTAAAGCCCTGCTGGTAGAGCTCACAATGGACAAAGGCAAGAAAATGTCATTGTGGTATGATAATAAGTCAGCTATTAGCAAGGTTGTAAATATCGGATGTCGACGACATGTCGGATTAAGTTTTTAAATGTCGGATATCGGAAGTCGGAGACATATCGGGGATATTTTAAAATATCGAATTTTCATCTCCTAAATAAATAAAAAATATGTATACCAAGTATAATAATATGTTCTAAAATTAAAAATTAACATGTCTACAAATATTGAGTTATATATCCCAAAATAAATTAAAAAAGTATCAAAAATAAATATTAGTAACAACCATAACAATTATTAATAAATACAAATAAATACATTGTAAAACATATTTAATATTATATAATAATTTTATTTAGAATTTATAATAAATAAAAGTTTTAAAAGCTAAATATTTTTTTATTAATTATAGGTCTTTTAATGATTAAAAAATTATGTCAAAAATATACAATAATAAAGTAAAGTAGATTGAAAGTTTTAATATAATTTTTAATATAAAATAAGAAAAATATAGTGAGAAATAATAATAAAAAAATAATTATAAGAACACTACTTACTAAAGAGAATGAAGCAATTGGTCCACTCGATTTAAGAATATATATAACACATATAGATGATTTAAACATAAATTGTCAACATAATATAAAATTAAATAGTAGACAATATGTTCAAAAGTAGCGTCGGTCAGTATACAACAACAACACTCGAGCTTTTATCCAACAATGGTGGGGTCGGTTATATGGATCATTTGTCGGCATTGTGCCCTATCTTTAGTCATAATCTCACTAATGCCTAAGTACATCATGTATTTACTTAAAGTTTCATTCCAAATCTTTATTGGTCACACCTCCCAAGTTTAACATGCCTAGTCAAAATGCCTATCAAGTGCCTCTAATGGTCTCATTTGTATGTGTCCAAACCATCTTAGTCGAGCATCTCGCATCTTCTCTGCAATTTGTGTCACTTCTGTCTTATCCTTGATACATTCATGCCTAATTTTATCCAGTCTCGTGTGTCCACATATCCACCTTAGCATTCTCATCTCCGCAACTCCCATTTTTTGCACATTTACACAATTAACTTCCCAACACTCAGAACCATAGAGCACCGATGGTCTAATTGCAGTGCAGTAAAACTTGCCTTTAAGTTTTAAAAGTACTTTGTGAGCACATGATCCCTGACGCATCTTTCCAATTTAACCAACCTGCTTGGATTCTATTTATCACATCTTTATCAACACCACCATCTTTTTGAACAATTGATCCAAGATATTTAAAGCACTCACTGCGGGAAATATTTTGATCACACAACTTAATAACGAAATCATCTGTCCTTCTTGCATTGTTAAATTTAAACTTCATATACTCCGTTTTTGCCCTGCTCAACCTAAAACTCTTATTTTCTAAAGTGTTTCGGCAAGATTCAAGTTTTGCGTTTACACCCTCGCGCATCTTATTGACCAAAAGGATATCATCCACAAACAATAAACACCAAGGTATTGCTCGTTGGATATGTACGGTGAGCTCATCTAAGATAAGGGTAAAGAGATAAGGGCTTAAAGTTGAACCTTGATGTAAGCCAACATTGATAGGGAATTCCTGTGTTAATCCTCCAGATGTCCTCACCTTTGTCACTGAATTTGTATACATATCTATGATTACGTCAATGTATGATACATTTACACCTTTCTTTTCTAAAACTCTACATAAGAACTCTCTTGGAATTCTATCATAAGCCTTCTCAAGATCGATAAACAACAAATGCGAGTCTTATTTACATTCTCAATAGTTGTCAATGAGTCTGCTCAAGGGATGTACAGCTTTCATGGTCGACCACCCTGGCATGAATCCAAATTAATTCTCCAAGATGTTAGCATCTCTTCTTACTCTTCTTTCTATTACTCGTTCTCATAGTTTAATTATATGATTCATTAATTTAATTCAATCGTAATTAACACAATTTTGCATCTCATTTATTCTTATACAAAGATACCAAGATATTTTCTCTTCATTGGTCTGACATACTCTTTGACTTCAGTATCTTATTAAAAAATATGTAAGCCACAAAATTCCTTCTTTTCCTAAACATTTTCATGCTTCGATGAGTATATCATCTAGCCCAACTGTCGCTCTATTTTTCATCTTCTTTAAAGCACCATTTACATCTGATACTTGAATTTTACAATAAAACGTTATGTTTTTATACTGCTCTGATGTACTTAACTCTTTCAAGTTTAGTTCATTCTCTTTTGCTTCATTATAGAGTTGATAAAAATGTATTTTTTATCGTTGTTTAATAGCCACATCATTAGTCAAAATTATATCTGTTTCATCATTTATGCATTTAACTTGTCATAAATTTCTTGTCTTTTTCTCTTTAGCTCGAGCAATTTTATATATGTCATGCTCTCCATCTTTGGTATCTGGTCGCTTATAAAAATTTTCATAGGTCTGACGTCTTTGGTATCATGTCGGTCGATCCATCAAAAAAAGCAGATATATCGACTTATATTTTATAAAAGAACATAATATATTTTTTATAGAAAAAATGGTGTTTTGCCCTAAAAGGTGACATGTTAGCAGACATGTCGAAGTACATAAAAAACAGTGGCTATTAGCATTGCAAACAATCCCGTTAAACATGAAAGAACCAAACATATGGAGATCGACAGGTTCTTCATCAAGGAAAAGTTGCATAGTGGTGTACTGGAGTTGAGAGCCTGAGACATATAGTTACTAAAGAGCAAGTGGCTAATTGTCTTACTAGGGGACTCGCTCACTTGATTTGTCTAGATTGTGTGATAAGTTAAACTTAGTTAATATCTTTTGAAAAGGTAATATTTGGGTTTTAGCCATCTTGAGGGGGAGTGCTGGTATTTAAATGTACATATATATTATGGGGGCATGAATGAAATTATTATGAATCACTTTTTCCACTTATTTAACTCAAATAATTAGTTAATTCGTGCATAGAAAATTCCATAGATTATATTATAAATATTATTTACATATGAGTTGAATAGAAATGTACAGATTTAATACTATTCTAGATTGTAAATGTCAGGTTCTACACCATCATGTTTGTAGATTTGAATAGAATACATATGATATTATTCGGATCTCACATCTATCCATAACTTAAACTCTGTGCATTATTTATGAATATATTTTGTACAAAACCAAATCTATATGAAATTTTATATAAATTAATAAGAAAATTACCAATACTTCCCCCGGAAGCTAGCATAATTATAGGTTGCACCCCTCTTACTTTAGAAATTATAAAAACCTCCCATGTAACTTCATAGATTATATTAAAAATATTATTTACATTTCCTAAGATCCATGAACAAAAATACCACATCTATCCATAACTTAAACTCTGATTATTTATGAATATATTTTGTACTTGAAATTTTATATAAATTAATAAGAGTACATTTTAGGTGGTATTTTTGTGCACGAATGTTATGAAATGTACTCTTGCAGGGGAGGTTTTTGTGATTTCAAAAGTAAGAAAAACTTAACTTTATTCAACATAGAATTTATATTATATATAAAATAAAAGTGCAGGCCGTGTGAACAGCAATATAGAGCTAAGGTGGTAATTTGTGGGGAGGCAATCACACGGCTACTGTTGAGGCTTGCCTATGTCATATCTAGCAATAGTGCATGCATTGCACTGAACTTTTATGTTTTCATGCAATTTGCTAGAACATACCACTCAAAATGGGTAATAATTTATTAAGATGAAAGTTGTGAGTAATTTGAATGGGATAAGAGTAACACCTAACGCCACTAGAAACATTCTTCCATCATGATTACAGTAGCACATAGCATGCATTGGATACAAACTGAAAGAAAGTAAATAGTTATTAGCAAGGTCATAAGACTTTCTATTAAAATTGCAATTTGATGCTTGCAAAAAGCAGCTCAATGCCATAACTGGAAAATAATTCATGAGCGTTGGCATGGACCAAAAGGTGAACCAAAGCAAGAATAAATGGAAAAGAGCAAATGAGATAATGAGTGTTTGTGTGTCATAGTGCTGATTAGAAAAGGGCATTAGGAAGAAAAAAAAGAGGGGTGAAGAACCCGAAAGATTTTTCCTGCCATAGGAAGAGTCAACTACTGATGGGAACAAGGATGAAGGAAACAATTTAAGGCCTTTTTTAATAATACAGATTAAAGTACATCTTATTCGTGTCTGCATATACAAATATTCATATTCAGCTTATGCTTCTCTAGTTAGTAATTGGTAAGTGACTTATCCTTCACTAAGCAAGTTTTGGTAAAGTGCTCCTATCTCTTTTACAGTAAATTTTGAATATAGGACTGAATTACCATTCATTGAAAAGCATATTTATTGAAAAGAAAATAAACTAATATGTTAGGGGAATAAAGGCACTAGAATTAGATCTATTTTATCTTAAAATTTTAAATACCAAATTACAGAAAGCAAAACAAAGCTTACCATTAGACTGTCTTGCTTTCTTGCCAAGGAACTGAAAAACATAGCAAAATTCAGTACACTGAAGTTATACTGAGAGTCTAGACATTCAGATTACAATCATACCATGACATCAGGAAGAAGAAACAACTTGGCAAGACTTTCAGGCTTGTAATGAAAATCTTCTGGAAGTGTGAACTTGCAGGATGCTCTGTTGGTCGGTAAGAGTAAAGATTTTGGATTTTTGGGTGCCTGAAAGATATTGGAGAAATCCTTTTCCAGAGAATTCATGAATTCAAAATCAGAAAATGATTTTTTCACTTTCGTTTTACTAGTTGTTTGTTCTTGCTTTTCAACAGAATATGGAACATGCTCTAAACCTGTAATAAGATTCAATACCAAGAAAATAATAATAAATCACTATAATGAGATTGTAGGTAAATAAAGTGAAAATATTTTCAAGTAACCTTTTGATTTCTTATACTTCCAATAATCAGGACCTGCCCATTCATTTGTTTTTGAAGTGAAACCTAGGCCATAAGACAAGAAATCAGTTATCTCCTCGATTTTGACATTAGTACCAAAACCTTGGAAGGAGTAGTCTCCAGTCTCCTGCATTAGGGGCATTTACTCTTTTACAAATCAAACATTAACATGAGATAATGAGGTTATTGAGCATTTACTTTTTTACAAATCCAAGCACATACCTCTAAATGATTAGAAAAACTTGTCTCTGCTATCATGGAATTATCATCAATGACACTTATATGATCATCGTGATCAGAAGCGTTGAGATCAACGTCACCAAATGAAGTATCACCTAACTCGGTATGGCAGATATCGTCAGTCTCACCATGCCCAGCTGGTTGTTCTTCAACAACATTTAGATTCTGTTGTTTATGATTGTTTTCATCAAACCGGTCCATAATGTCCCTCAAAGTTGGTGAAATGTAGTCTTTTTTAGGCATATTGATCATCATCTGATCAAGACTGTCTAAAAATGAAAGTAAATAAAGTAAAGAAACAAGATCGATCAGATTTAATCAAGAGACCCAGGCACATAATCAACAAAAAAGCTCATACCTTTAGCAAAAGATAGGTCAATCAGTTCAGAATTATCATTCTGGGAATCATTTAGAATAAACTTCTCTGGCACTTCGAAAGAATCAAAGAGAACATGGCAATTGCCATATACACCGAGATTGATCAACAAGAGACCCTTGGCACCACCTTCATCAAACTGGGCTGAAGTTTGATGGTAAAGAGGATCAACACTGAAAGCCACTGGAATATTCAAGCATGCATAATTAGAGTGATAAAGACACATGAAAAAGGATCCAAATTAGGAAGCATGGCACCTTATATTACCATCAATCTTCTTCATATTAAGTGCCTCAAAGGAGGCCTCTAATGTTGATAAGGGAGATAACTGCACGGAACACAAACAACACTTGAATGTTGAGTGAAATGCACAAAAAATTTAATAAAGTTGGTGAAACTTGCCTTCCTCTCAATGTCTTTTCTAGAAAGACCCTCTTGCTCAGTTCTACCATGAGCATGGTTTTTGTCTGCTACATTCTCTGCAAATGTGATAGCATTTATAATTCCACTTTGAATGTTCAAGATTTACTATCGAATTAGCTCCTCTTAAGAGTCAAGACTGGGCCAAACAACTCTCAAAAACTACAAAAATTATTACATTGAACGCAGAGAGAATAAGAGAGCTAGTGTCAATAGTAAGTTCTTAAAAAAGTCATGATCCTCGTATATAAGACCATCAAAAATATTTAGGTCGTTCGATCTTTATATGAAAGAGAGGGGGGAGAAAGAGAGAGAGGGTGAGAGTGGAAAAGTTTTCCTAGACCTCTTAAACCAACTCAAATAGCTAGGACTTGGGAGAGAGGATACCAAGTGAGAGATGGTGTTTTTATTTTCTTTTTTAGGTTTTTTTAATCATAAATTTGTATCCCTAAAATAATGTTGCAAATTTTTTTTTCTTTCTAAATTAGTCGCATGGCCAGAGCCCGTGGGACACACCCTGGGTGCACACGGGCTCTTAGCTTCCGCGAACTTGCAAAACCTGTTCGTGGAAGAAAAACTTGGTGTCCGGTGCGCCCGGCGCCTCAGGCACGCCTTTAATAACATAGATCAGATTCATCAAATTTGAAACTCTCTAATGTAATGAAATGCGTGGGATTTTAAATACACATGATAGGCATAAAATTAAAAAAAAATGTATACTTTGTAAATACTAGTGTTCGCACCCAGGGTCCCCCAAATGCAATGTGTGACAGCAATAGTACTCGGTCATCGCCCAAGTGACGGTCTGGCATTGTCATCATCACACATTGTGCACAAGAACCCTGTGCACGGCTTCAAGCAGTTTAAAAAAAGTGCAGTAAATCCATGGAAATAGTACCATTATTTTCTTCAGTGCCAGCACGATTGATCCCTCCAAGGACCTTATAGGCTTCAGAATGCAAAGAATCAACTCTCAGGGAGTATATCTTCACACCAGCTTCCAGAGAACAACTTGCCTTCGACCAAAACAACTGATTCAATTAGCATAATTAACCAATCTTCTAAAGCTATGCAACCATTAATAAACTCAGAAATCACGAAGATTACCTTCTGAAAATTGTTCTCAGCGTCGTCTTCTTCAGATTTAGACTGGATGATCTCGCTGAGATGGTCAATCAGGTTAAGCTCCCACGTGTTTTTCTGATTTATCTTCTGCATGAATACAGATACAAGAAAGGGAAATTGAGAAGATAGAAATAAGAAACCCTAAAATAGAGAGCCGGAAATGAAACCCTGGAGAGGGTAGGGTTTGAGAGCGAACATTCTCGCTGGCCAACTTGAGGCAATTTTGTAGCAGATCCATGATTTGGTCGCGTTCAAGGAGACTGGGAAGGGAAGGAAGGGTGGTTGGCGCGGCAGCGGCGAGGACGGATTTGCGGCGGATGGACGCGGCACGAGCGGCCCGGGCCTGCTCTCGCTCGAGCTCATCGTCATTGGATCCCAGTGGGAAAGGGTTGAAAGTAGGAGATTGCAGACGGGAGGAGATCGGAATCCGTGCGGCGTGCTTCTCCGGCGAGGACGTTCCCTCTTCTGCCGGAGACATCGATTCTTCTTCTTCTTCTTCTTTTACCCTTTTTCCCTTTTTCCCTTTTTCGCTGTTCTTGTTCTCCGATTCGGCGTCCACTCTTCTCCGCCGGAGATGCAAGAAAGTAGAGGAAATGACAGAGCTGAAACACTGGAGAGGAAAGTCTCTGCTCTCTCCTTCTCTCTACTTTTGCCCTACTTTGCCTGCTTGCTGTCGCTAATTACGGTGGAGAGGAATGTGAACAGAACTGCTTCTCTCTTTCGCCCCGCCACTTCAGCCCAATTTGAAATCGAGAACTAAAATATTATAAGTTATAGTTATACCTCCCAACATCCGACTATTTTAACAGGTTTTATGTTCATTTTAACAGGTTTTAAGTGAAGGTCGGAAAATGAAAATACGATATCATTTTACCATCGTAACGTATGATTTTACGGCAGTATTTTTTCAATTATAATTAGAATATGGATAATGCGGTACTATTTTATGATTTTATTAAAAAAATTTGAAATAAAAAGAAGTGATAGTGCATCAAAAATCCTTTCGGTCCGTTCGTGTTGAAGCCAAAAATGACCCCAACGAAAGTTCACGAACCAAAGTGCAGCCGACGCCTACTTCTCCCTTATCTCGACCCTTGACTGGCTGCTAAGGTCAAAGGACTGACCCAAAGCCTCAGCTGGGAGGTCCCACCACACACCCGGAAGATCTCTGAGAGCTTCCCCTCCAAAGCCAAATGCTGGGCTGGGAGCTCCTCAGAAGGCACTAGAGTGGGAGAATAATGAAAGTCCTGCCTTCCAAAGAGCCCCTATGGGTCTTTTTATAGTCTTCCTTTGACCTGAAAATACTAAAATACCCCTGAGGGGTCTGCCAATAGCCAAATCCCGCTGTTCTCCTAAGGGCGTTTGGGTAATTTTACCTCGGGATAATAATAAAATAATCTTCTCTGGACTCCGGGTCCCACCCCGTGGGCCCACTTGGCGAGACCCCCGGCCTAGAAGGCTCTCGCTGGGTCCCCTCTAGGCCCGCCTTGGCGAGAACTCCTGCCAGGAAGGTTCTCGCGCTAGGTAGTCATGATGTTAATGCGAAAGAAGGTTCACCTAAGGCCTTCTCGCCTGTCCTGGGCGGGAGCTCTCCCTAAGGCGGGAGCTTCCGCAGTCAGGCTCTCTGCTTCGGTCGGTCGACGATCTCTCCTGCCGAGAGCTCGACTATCTGCCCTGGTTTCCTTAGCTTTCGCCTGCCCTTAGCGAGAGCTCCTACAGGACGAGAACTCCCCAAGTATGCCTTAGGGTTAACCCGAGGCTAGCCTGAGACTAGCCCAATCCTGACCATTGAAGCCTTTGGGTCCCTCCCAGCGAATATGAGGTTGTACAGTTCGGCCCCCTGGAATTGGAATTGGGAATTGGAATTGGGGCAACAGATTTTCAATTCCAGTGTTCGGATGTTAGGAATTCTCTTGGAATTGGAATTGGTCCAATTCCATGGAATTCAATTTTGTACTATGACCAATTCTTAGGGGTAAAGACAGATATTCATGGAATTCAGTTTTTTATTATGCCCGTTGTTGCCCGATCTCATCGTCGTCGCCCGATCTCGCTGCCGCCGCCCGATCTCGTCGTCGCCGTCCGATCTCGTCGCCACCACCCGATGTCGCCACCGTCGCCCGATCTCGCCTCTACCGCCCGATCTCGCTGCCGCCGCTCAATCTCACCGCCTCCTCCCTATCTCGCCACCGCTCACTCCCGATATTGCCACCACCGCCCGATCTCGCCGCCGACGACCGATCTCACTGCCGTCTCTACCCGATCTCGCCGCTGCTGTCGCCCGATCTCGCCTCCGCCGCCGCCCGATCTCGTCGCCGCCGCCGCCGAGCGATCTCGCCGCAATCACTGCTCGATCTCGCCGCAGCCACCCGATCTCGTCTCCACCACCCGATCTCGCCGCCGCCACTGCCCTATCTCGTCGTCACCGCCTGATCACGACCCTGATCTCGTTGTCGTCGCCCGATCTCGCCATCGCCGTCGTTGTCTGATCATAATTAATTGTTTATACACTACTTGAAGTTGATTTCTCTGATGTTGTGTTATTTTTTTGCCAATATATATATTTTCTTAAGGAATAATTCCCTTCATCACTTGATTTTGTTGCAATAACTTCGTCCTGAGTGACACAAGACTCCAACTTCAAATTGTCGTGTCGCTCGGTCCTGCAAGCATGAGAAAAAAAAATTCTAAACCAATTCCAATTCCAATTCTAGAAATCCATCCTGCAGTCGAACAACTGCATTGGAATTCAGACCAATTCCATTTCTCACAGGAATTGAAATTAGATGAATTCCAATTCTGCAATTCCAATTCCAGGAGGCCGAACGGACCCTTCGGGTACATAGAGGAGTGAACATCAAAAACCCTTCGCGTCATTGCTAACTGCGCTATAGTTACAGGAGCACTCACGCAGGGGCGGACCCATGCCTAGACACACCCGGACAAATGCCCGGGTGTGTTTTCGCGATTTTTTTTCTACAGGCGAGCGAGATATAATCGTCGCTATGGTTTTCCCCCACATTTCAGCGAAACCTTGAGCGCCGAGCGGAACCCTGAGCGGTACGAGAACTCAGAACTACAGAGTGGCAGAAGGGCGGAGGCGCTGACGACGAACTGGTGGAGATCGATCGAGCTTCTACAGAGGCGTTAGCGGCGAAACGGTAAGCGATTTTTGGATCATCGCCGGAGCCGCGCTGTTGAATGCTCTGTTTTGTTTTTTTTTCTTCCGAAAATGTCTCCAGACTCCAGACGCGTGAATGCTAGATACTTAGAGCTCTTTATTCTTCATTTTCTTGCTTAGAATCCTCTTATTTTGGGGGTTTTCTCTTCTCCTTCTTCACTCTTCATGCTGCCCTTGACTCTTGTTCTTCATCTTCTTGATTGATGATTCTATAATGCAAGCAGTGAGTATGAGTTAGGTCATAAATGCAGTTGAAAAGTGATGCAGTTGAAAAGCCTCATCTTCTCGATTCCTCTATAGTTTTTTGATTTCCTCCCAATAGTCTAAAACCTAGGGTTTGAATCAGTTGAATGCTTGATATGGAGTTCCTCCTCCATGACAGTTTTTCTATTTCAATCCTCCTCATATGGCTTAATTTTGTTAAACTCTTTTCTAAAACTTAGGGCTTGAATAAGTAGAAAAATTGTAGGTGAAACTGCTAAAGCACTGAATTTCGGATTTTGGATCTTAGTAGAGGAACTTGGCTAAAGAATAAAGGTAACAACTTTGCCAAATTTTCCTTCAGATTGAGGATTTACCTTCGAGTTGTGTTTAAGCTTGAGGATTTACCTTCAGATCCGGGTTTGAGACTGTTGGAGCATGCGTCATAAATTTCTCGTTTACGTAATGTTATGATTTTGTTAACAATAATGAGTGCATTATTTTTTGAATTTCATTTTTTATTACTGTTATTTGCAATATTTCCTCTTACTTTTGAATTAAAAGTTATCATAAATTAATATTAATGCTATGATGCCCGAGTCGGATTGAAATTCTAGTTCCGCCATTGCACTCACGTGCTCCTCATAGTCGTAACTCGTAAGTATCCCTCTTTTGATTAGAGGCCCGACGACGTGCAGCAGAAAAGCATGAGTTTTTAGCCGCGCCTCTACATCTGTCATTGTCATCTTCCTCTCCACTTCAACCAAGGCTTGAGTTTAAAATCTTGATTTGCGAATAAGAATTCACGTTGCGGATATAATTTTATTAAAAATTGTTTTGGAGATATCAAATATTTATAAATAATCAATTTAATAGTGATGATAAGAATAGCATTTAAAAGATAACTAAAAATAGTATTTAATGACTCAAAATTAAAAGACAATTAATAGATAGAACTTGATAGCTAGGGCCAAGGCTCTGGCATGGGCCCACAACAGTAAACCATGCCATTAACTTCCAAATCCATGGTGTGAACATTCACTGTGCATGTGCTCATTATCAGCTGCCTAGTGCGTCAAACAAGCATGTCGTCACTTTAATGTGACAATTATTTGGAATTTCAGTATTTATAAGATGGTGGTTTAGGGTTTACATTCTCACCTGATCCTGAGTTTGTTTGGCTTCCGATCCTAAATAAGCGTCGGGACCCAACCGGGAGAGGCGCAAGCAAGCCGCCGCCACAATGCACACATGTGCCCAATGCACTCCCACATGCACAACGCGACCACAAAAGCTCGGCACGGAGCCGCGCGCAAAACCATGCGCAAGGCGCATGACCGTGCTCCGGCAAGCACACAGTACACAGGCGTGCGCGCCCACCACGCTACAGCGCCCGCACAACATGCATGCACTTGTCTTAGTGCTCTTCGTGCACGCTGATGGCGCGACACCGCCTCCCGTATTTGTCAGCCGTCTCCATCGTCATCGACGAAACTTCCCAGACCTCTAAGGGGCATGCCTCTCATTTTTCAGAAATTGGAGATTCATGTGATCAGAATCGTGCAACCTTATTCGTCAGCTCAAACTTCAAGATAGCACAATTACCCTCCCCCCCAACACACACACACACACAGAGAAACTCTCAAACGGCCCATAGGCCTTCATTTGAAAAAAAAAAGACAATGAAGAAGGGAGAAGAGTTTTGAGGTTTTCCAACAAAGACCACTCAGTGATATCTCCTACGGACTTTGAAGACCTCCTTCAGTTCTCAAGTTCTCCTTCAAGAGCGACTTAGAGATCTTTTTTAGAGTTTGAAGACCTTTTTCGGTTCTCAAGTCCTCCAAGAGCGACTTGGAAATCTCTTTTGGAGTTTGATTATCTCAAGTGTCATCTCTAGTGCCAGTTTCCGTGTCTTCCCAAAAAACTGCTCCTACGAGTACGATGAAAGAGTTACCTTCTTTTTTAAATTTAAGTACTTGTTATCAGAGTGATGACTTGTCTTGTAACATCTCAACTTAGGTCACCCCGAAACCATTTTTAGTAAAAGGACTAAGAATTGACTTTCGTTAGTTGCATTATTGTCATATGATTCATATGAGTGCAACACAACTTGTTTCGCTCAAATTTGGCGTCGTTTAGTCATGTTGATAAATAATAGGTCTTGTAAAATTATACGACATCTCGAAAAGTGTGAACATTTGAATTCAATCTCAACGCATCAATATTGACTCGTCAGTCAATGACTAAGACCTACATTGACTTTTACCAACATGAGAGACCCACTATAGGTTTGACTAGGTCAAAACCCATAAAAAGTGACATTTTGTAGGGGTGGTGTAAGTCGGAACCAGCCAAACCACACGGTTCGGTTGGGTTTTGGTAGCATGCAATTCGGTCATGGTACAAAATTTTTAAAAACAACGTAGTTCAGTTCGGTTCATGATTTTGAATGTCAAACTGAATTGTATTAGCGTTGTGTAGCAGTTTAATAAAATTATAATTAGTTTAACATTGATAATGTCTTGTCGATACACCAATCCAGTTTTATGTGTGTCTGCATTTATACTCCAAATTATTGTGGACCTTGACTAGAGTATTACTCCCTTAAAATTTTAATTTGTGTCACGTTGCCTGAAACTGTGAACTCCCTGTTGTTTTACTTTATTTGTTTTCTCGACTTTGACTTATTTGTCCAGGTCTCATTTTGAATTTAGGGCTTCACGCGACCTCACTCTTCACGCGACGATATAAGTTTGTTTTAAAATTTTATATTAGCGATAAAAATCATATATGCAAATATGTTTTTTTAACAATTTCTTTAAGATTGTGCATTCATATTTTCTTAACCACAAATTTTTGCATTCACACTAATTTTTTTTTGTCGTTAGATTATTAATTGGATCTGAAATTATATGTCTGAACTGTTTTTATAACAAGTGGTATCAGAGTTAGGTTCGATCAGTAATTGATTGGATGTTTGGATTGAGTTGGGTCAACGGTAGGTGATGACATTGGTTCGCTCCCTATCTTTCCACTACAAGAAAAAATTCATTTAGCAACGAAAATTAGGAATGCTAAAGAATTTGTTGCTAATTAGCATCGAATTTAGCTAGGTATATGATATTTGTTTTTACCCACAAAAATAGCAACGAAAATATTCGTTGCAAAAATAGCAACAAATTATTTTGTTACAAAATATTTGTTGCAAAATAAAAACGAAATATTTCCTTTCAAAATTTCTATAATAATTATTTTAGATTAAAAGTTTATGGAGGGAAAGATTCAATTCCCTCCAAATATTTTCATCCCAATTTTAATATATATATATATATATATATATATATATATATATATATATATAAAGAAGCCCTTGATATCCTCATTCTCATCTTGATATCTGCTCCCCCGCTAAGATTATCACTCTCCCGCACGATCTTCCCGCCGAGCTCGTCACACTCCCGCGCGATCTCCCCGCCTAGCACAATCGAGAAATAAATAAATATATACATATAAAATATTTAAATATATATATATATATAATATATACAAAAATATATAATATACAAAAATAACGATATATATAAATAATTATATATAATAAACTATATATAATAAACTATAAATAAAAATATATATTTATATGTATATATAAATAAATAAATAAATATGTATGTATAAATAAAGAATCATATATATAAATAATATAAATTTATAATTATAATTATATATATATATATATTATCGTAAATAAAAAATGAATTAGTTAATTAGGAGGGTTGGTTAGGTAAAGAAATTATTTGTGAGAGGTCTTGGGTTCGAATCTCAGCATGTGTATATTAAAAAATATTTTTTTTGTATGTAAATATTATTTTAAATAACAAAATAATTATATAAAATACAAAATATTAGCATCAAAAGAATTCCTTCCTAAAAAATCCATGCTAATTAGAAAGAAATAAATTCCTTGCTAAATTTAGCTAGGGCCATATTAGCAACAACATTATTTCGTTTCTAAATTCCTTGCTAATTAAAATTAGCAACGAATTTATCTAATTAGCAACGAATTTTGCTCCTTGCTAATTAAGGTTTTTCTTGTTGTGTTCCAACTTGATCCGTGAATTAATCAGGCTACCTCAAGATTCAGTTTCAGTGCAGATTTTTAGTTTGATTTCTATGACACCTTATACACCTAGTGCGAAGTTCGATGGGAAGCACAATTTTGGCTTGTGGTGGGTTAAGTTCAAAGCACTACTAATCAAGGAAGGTTTGCACCGTGTCTTATTGGAAAAGACATATAAGGATACTGAGGTTACTAATCGCATGTGAAAGGATTTGGATCTCAGAGCTTTGTCCACTTTACAACTTTGCTTACATGATAATGTATTGTATGGAGTTCTTTTAGAGCTGCCTCTAGTCTTTGGGCAAAGCCGGAGAGTACCTATATGATGAAATATCTCTTCAACCACATCTACCTCAAGCAACATCTGTACAAGTTTAGCATGAAATAGGGTTCCTTTCTACATGACCACCTGAACAGTTTTAATAAACTATTATATGAATGTCTCAGCATGGATATCAAGATGGAGGGAGAGGGCAAGACAGTTATGTTGGAGCATGCGTTCCACGCTTCCTGATTTGCTAATAATAAATCTCATTTGTATTTTATCTTTGGGTGTTTATGAAGTGCAGATACCACATGTCTAACTCAAATGACATTTGGATGTTGTTTCGGGTCAGAACAGATGAGCTTAGGAGCTATTGCTAGACGATATTGGGTATCGCCTACAGGCGACAGCAACGATCGACGAATCCACGTTCGTAATCGACGAATCTGCAATGTGAAAATCAGGAGTTCGTGGGACACGTGGCAGCCGTTATCGATATCGGTAGGTGGCGATACTCGCCAAGCGACAGTCCACGTTTGACGATCAACGGATCTGCGATGCGAAAATGAGGAGTTCGTGGGACACATGGCAGCAGTTACCGATATCGCCAGGTGGCGATACCTAGTGTCGCCAGGCGATATCGCTAAAGTATAAAAGCCAGTTCATTTTTTGTGGGGATCACGAATTTCATTACCTGGAGTGCACCTTTTTGTTTAGACGAACCAGAGAGCTCCAGATTCCAGATTTACTCCATACACTCAAGAAGGCCAAAGCGCAAAAGATTGACGGCACGTACGCAACATTCAAAGCAACCCTGACAAGGATTCGTTGGCATCTTCAGCACGTTGTTTGAAGGGAGTTTTCATTCTTAAGTTTATAATTTATTTTGTTCTTATTCCTATTGTAATTCAATTGTAATTGAGAGAGGAAATCGTCGCCTTGTGCGTGACATCTAAGTCCTTGCGTGGCTTAGGGGAAATTGCCGCCTTGTGCGTGGCGTCTAAGTCCTTGTGTGGCTTAGGGGAAAATCACCACCTTGTGTGTGGCATCCAAGTCCTTGCGTGGCTTAGAGAGAAATCGTTGCCTTGTGCGCAACGTCTAGATCGTGGTAGACCTAGGGAAGGCTAGTAGCAAGATCTAGGAAGAGATACGCTTTAGCATGTCGGTTTTTGGTAGAAGGACATGCGAAACCAAAAGCAAATTGTATTTTTCATAAGCCTTTGTCTCTAGCTCTATAGAGATGCTTTGTATTCACTTTTAGCATATTTGAAATAAATTGTTATTATTATTGTTTTTATATATTTTAGTGTGTTCAAGTCTGCTTATGAAAAATTAGTTTCTATTCCTTAACTTCATTATTTTTGTGTACAACCCCATATTCGCTGGGTGGGACCCGGAGACACCGCTGAGGAATTGGGCTAGGCTCAGGTTAGCCCTGGGTCAGCCCTAAGACATAGTTATAGAGTTCTCGCCCTGAAGGGGCTCTCGCCCAGGGCAGATGGTCGACCTCTCGGCAGGAGAGATCGTCGACCGACCAGGGCAGATAGTCGACCTCTCGGCAGGAGAGATCGTCGACCGACCGAAGCAGAGGGCCTGGCTACGGAAGCTCCCGCCTAAGGGAAAGCTCCCGCCCAGAGTAGGCGAGAAGGCTCTAAGTAAGCCTTCAGTCGCGGTAGTTTCAAGACCGTGAGGGGCGCAAACCTCCCTGGCAAGGGGTCTCGCCAAGGTTGGCCCAGTGGGGGGTCCAGCGAGAGCCTTCACGGCCAGGGTTCTCGCCAAGTGGGCCCACGTGGTAGGGCCCGGCGCTCATAAAGAGGATTATTTTACAATATATTCCCGAGGTGAAATTACCCAAATGCCCTTTAAATGACAGCGGGATTTGGCTATTGGCAGACCCCTCAGGGGTATTTCAGTATTTTTAGGTCAAAGGAAAACTATAAAAAGACCCATAAGGGCTCTTTGGAAGGCAAGCTGATCATTTTTCCTCTAGCCCTAGTGCCTTCTGAAGAGCTCCCAGCCCAGCATTTGGCTTTGGAGGGGAAGCTCTCAGAGATCTTCCGGGTGTGTGGTGGGACCTCCCAGCTGAGGCTTTGGGTCTGTGTTAGGGCCTTAGCAACCTGTCAGGGGTCGAGGTTCGAGAGAAGTAGGCATTGACTGCACTTTGGTTCGTGAACATTTGTTGAGGTCAATTTTGGCTTCAACAGTTCTGGTGCGGTGAGCGTGGAAGCAGTCGGTGCAAGAAAATCTTGAGTTAAGTCCCATGGCAGGAGGCGAGGGTGAAGGATCAGGCGCGGGAGGATCCCCCACCCGGGTGGACGAGGCGACGAGAAAAATGTTTGAGGACTTCAGGCGAGAAGTCATGCAGACGATCAACTTGGCCTTCTCGGCAAGGAACGAGTGGGAGACGCCGCAGGTTCCGGTGGAGGTGGTTCCGCTGCTAGGCGAGAACGCTCCAGGGCAGCGCCCCGGGAAGGAGGTCCCGGTGGAGGCAGGCGAGAGGGACGTGGCCGCGCGGGAGCTTTTCCCAGGCCAGCGTCTCGAGAAGGGGCTTCCGGCGGATCTGGGCGAGAAGGAGGCGACGGTGCGGGAGCTTTTCCCTGGGCAGGGTCTCGCGGATCGGTCCAGCCAACCGAGGTCGCGAGACGTGCCTTCTCGCCAGGCAGGGGGCGAGACCCCCTTTAGTGAGCTCATTGTCTCGGCTCCAGTGCCGGAGGGGTTCCGGGAGCCAGACATGACCTACTACACCGGGAAGGATGACCCGGTCCAGCACGTGCAATGGTTCGAGGACGTGGTGTCCATCAGGCAAATGTCGGATGCCTTCAAGTGTCGGCTTTTTGCCATCACTCTGAAAGAAAAGGCCAGGGACTGGTTCCACCAGTTGCCGGCGAGTTCCATCTACAGCTTTGAGGATCTGCGGAGGGGTTTTCTGTTGAGATTCTCAACTTCGAAGAAAAGGAAGAAGGAGGCTGAGTGCCTGTTTGCAGTAAGGCAGGGGCCGGAGAAGACATTGGGTCGCTATGTCGACCGGTTCCAAGAGGAGGTTCTCCTGGTCCAGGAGGTCCCGGGGTATGCGCTGATGCTAGCCTTCACCCTGGGGCTGAGGCCAGGGTTCTTTAGCATGGAGTTGAAGAGAGTGCCCCCTCTCTCTTTTGAGGAGCTCATGGAGAGGGCGGCGAAGGAGATAGACTTTGAGAGGGCAAACCCCGCGTTCGCAAGAAAGCTGGCCAGGTTGGCCGAGGATGACGTGAAGGAGCCGGTGGCGGGAAGGCAGAGAGAGCAGAGAGAGCAGAGGGAGCAGAGGGAGCCGAGGGAAGATCGGAGAAGAGAAGAGCCCCGAGGGCAGGGGCAACAGCTTGGGGGGGCCAGGGAGCCAAACAACCGACTGGGTTGGAGGCCTCAGGAGGGTCGCCCCCAGGGCCAGGGAGGACTTCAGGGAAGAGATAACTTCCGGGAGCCCAGAAGGCTGGAGCAGGGAGGATGGCGACAAGGACCAAGGGGTCATTTCCCACCGCCGCAGGAGGCTATGGAGGTGGGAAGGGGAAGAGGAAGAAGATTTCGGGGAGCCGGAAGAAGGGGAGGAGGAGAAGGAAGAGGGGGCAGGGTGGCGTTGCCTTATTGTGACTTCCATCAGGAGGAAGGTCACGCAACGACCACCTGCCCAGAGTTTCTGGAGATTAGAGGGGCCAGAGTGGCCGGAAGACAAGATCCGCCTGCAAGGATCGTCGAAGTACAGCGGGAAGAGGTGGAGGACAGATGTGAAGACAGGATTGACGTGGGGACCCGAGGAGGGATTGGAGTGATCCACGGGGGAGTGGGGATCGAGGCAACCCGCAAGGGGAGCCTTCAAACCATGTTCCGCCGAGGGGTCGCCTCGACCTCCCAGGCTCCACCCCCAGAGGAGAAGATCACTTTCTCATCCGCGGATATGCCAGACTACGAGGACCCGTTCTGCGACGCGCTTGTGATCCAGACAGCGGTAGAAAACTACACCGTCTCCCGGATACTGGTCGATAATGGGAGCTCGGTGAATGTGATCTTCAAGAAGGCCTTCGATGAGATGAGAGTGGAAGGAAAAAGGGTCCTGGCTTCCGATGGACCGCTTTTTGGCTTCTCCGGAGAAAGGAAAGAAGTGGAAGGGGGAGTGGGCCTGCATGTGAGGCTTGGGGGCGTCTCACGGAACTGTCGGTTCGTGATCGTGGACGCCCCGAGTAGTTACAATGCCATCTTCGGGCGTCCCCTCATCAGCGCCTTTCGCTGTGTACCCTCCTCGTACCACCAATGCCTCAAGTTCAACAATGGAGGGGTACAGGTTAGGATCAGGGGGGATCCGAAGATGGCAAGGCAGTGCTATGTGACGGCGGTTAACACCGTGTCATGGATGGAGGAGGCAGAGGAGTTGGAAAGGGAGATGGCCGAGCAGGAAGGAGTTGGGGAAGGGGGGATGAGCCTGGGAGAGGCGATGGAGGTTGCTGAGGAGATAGCGGAGGCGGAGGAGTCGGGGAAGATCAGCCCAGAAGAGGCGAGAGGAGTGGTGGATGAAGAAGAGCAGAGGCAGGAGGAGAGCCTGGAGGAGGCGATGGAAGTTGATGAGGTTGGGGGAGAAGAGCTCGAGTTTGAGCGGGAAGAGGCAAGGGTAAGTTGGGAGCGGTCGGGGCTGGAGCCGGCCGAAGAGGTGGTGGAGATGGAGGTGCTTACAAGAGCGGGGGAGGTGCAAAGGATTCGGATCAACGGAGGCTTGAGCCTTGAGGATCAGGAGCGGATGCGAGCCTGCATCCAGGGCAACGTTGACATCTTCGCTTGGAGCGCGGCAGACATGCCGGGCATCGACGCGGACGTGGCCTGTCACCGCTTGAACCTGGATTCCAGAGCCCGCCCCATACGCCAAAAGATGAGGGCCATCGCCACCAAGCTAGAAGCCCCCATCCGAGAGGAGGTCCAAAAGCTCCTGGACGCAGGCTTCATCTCAGAGATCCAGTATCCAGGCTGGATCTCCAACGTGGTAATGGTAAAGAAGGGAGGAGGAAAATGGCGCATGTGTATCGATTTTTCCTTATTAAATAAATCATGCCCCAAGGATTGTTACCCCTTGCCTCGAATCGACGCGCTGGTTGACTCAGCCGTCGGTTTTTCTCTTATGAGCTTTTTAGATGCATTTTCAGGTTACCACCAGATCCGGATGCACCCTCCTGATGTCAAGGATGTTTCCTTCATCACAAGAGAGGGATGCTTCAGCTATAAGATGATGCCCTTCGGATTAAAGAATGCAGGGGCAACATACCAACGCATGATGGATCGAGTCTTTCGAGATCAAAGGGGAAGGAACCTGGAGGTCTATGTGGATGACCTCATGGTCAAGAGCAAGTGTGTTGATTCCCACTTGCGAGACTTGGAGGAGACGTTCGCCACCCTGCGGAAGTTCAAGATGAGGTTGAACCCCTTGAAGTGCGTCTTCGGGGCTAGTCGCGGCAAATTCCTCGGGCACCTCTTGACTCCCGCGGGGGTAGAACCCAACCCTGATAAGGTTAAGGCTATTCTAGACCTAGAATCGCCTCGCAACGCCAAGGAGATCCAGCGCTTGACCGGGAAGTTGGCCGGGTTAAGCAGGTTCCTCTCGCGGTCAGGGGATAGATGTTCCTCCTTCTTCAAAGTACTTCGTGGCAACCAAGCATTCGAATGGACGGCCGAGTGCGAAGAGGCTTTTCAGGGGGTGAAGAGGCAACTCTCCCAAGCTCCGTTACTTCAAAGCCCAAAGGAGGGGGAGGACCTAGCCTTGTATTTAGGAGTGGGAGGAGAGGCGGTGAGCTCCGTCTTGGTTAGGGAAGAGGGTAAGAAGCAATTACCCGTCTATTATGTCAGCCGAATCTTAAAAAAGGCAGAGCTCCGATACCCCATCCTGGAGAAGCTAGCATATGCTTTGGTCATCTCAGCTAGGAAGCTTCGCCCTTACTTTCAAGCACACTCGATTAGGGTGGTAACAGACCATCCCCTTCGCAAGGTCTTGGAGGGGGTGGAGCATTCAGGAAGGTTGGCAAAGTGGTCCATCGAGCTAAGCGAGTTTGACATCTCTTTCGTCCCGAGGCTCTCTATCAAAGCCCAGGCCGTAGCGGATTTCCTGGCGGACTATGTTACCGAGGCCGAGGCTGAAGAGCCAAAGCCGCAAGAAGCGTGGAAGATGGTGGTCGACGGGGCCTCAGGAAGGCACTCCCTGGGAGGAGGTGTGGTGTTGGTAAGTCCTCAGGGAGTTACCATAGAGCAAGCAGTGACCTTCCACTTCCCTGTAACCAATAACCAAGCGGAGTATGAGGCTGTGATAGCTGGCCTTCGCTTGGCAAAGGAGCTGGAAATCCAGGACGTGGAGGCCTTCACCGACTCAATGGTGGTAGCATCGCAGATCCGAGGCGAGTTCGAGGCCGGGAGCCTACCCTCGCAAGATATCTATCAAAGGTAAGAACTATTATTGGAGGTTTCCGTTCTTTTTCTATTCAACATGTTCCCAGGGAGGAAAGCATGGCAGCTGATCGACTGGCGAAGTTCGGGCCTCAGGGAGGGGGTACCCTAACCGAACTATTCCGACCAGCCATTGAAGAGGGGGAGCTGATGGAGGTGAATCGGCGGTCCTCATGGATGGATCCATTGGTGACTTTCTTAACCACAGGAGAACTGTCGGAAGAAGTCAAGGATGCAAAAAGCTTCAGGCACAAGGCGGCTCATTACCTGATGCTGGAAGGGAGCTTGCATCGGAAGATGTTGTCGGGGCTCCTCGCGAGATGCGTAACCGAAGAGGAAGTCCCGAGGATCCTGGAAGAGGTGCATTCTGGAGAGTGCGGCAGCCATTCAGGGGGGAGGACATTGGAAGCAAGGGTGATAAGGCAGGGATATTTCTGGCGGACCATAAGGAGGGATACCGCTGAATTCGCAAGGAGGTGTCGGAAGTGCCAAGTACATGCTCCTCTCCAGCTCTTGCCCGCCCAAAGACTTCGAAGCATCACGGCGCCATGGCCCTTCGCCATTTGGGGGATGGACCTGGTTGGACCCTTCCCTCCAGCTAGCGGGCAAAGGAGGTTCCTCCTAGTGATGATTGACTACTTCTCCAAATGGCTGGAGATCAAGCCGTTAGCCAAGGTAACCTCCCAGGTCATCAGAAACTTCGTTTGGGGGGAAATCATTTGCAGGCACGGATTGCCCCAAGCGATAGTGACAGACAATGGACCTCAGTTTGCTAGTGAAGAATTCACCGGTTTCTGCACCCAATTGGGGATTGACCTCAGGTTCGCCTCTGTCCATCATCCTCGGAGCAATGGTCAGGTGGAGGCGGCAAACAAAGTCATTGTCAACTTGCTCAAAAAGAAGGTGGAAAACCTGAAGGGTAGTTGGGTGGAACAGCTCCCTTCCGTCCTGTGGGCCTTGCGAACAACTCCGAACACGGCCACAGGAGAGACCCCCTTCAAGCTCTCTCATGGGTGTGAGGCTGTCCTCCCTGTCGAGTTCGAGGTTCGGTCCCCAAGGGTTACGGCCGCAGCAGAGGGAAACGAAGCTTGGAGGTTGGAGAACGAGGAAGGGTTGCGCCTCTCATTAGATATGGTGGAAGAGCTGCGGGATGTTGCCGCCATCAGGCAAGAAGAAATAAAACGGCGAATGGCTCGGTACTTCGATAAGCACATCAGAGTCAAGCAATTCGCCGAGGGGGATCTAGTACTGAAAAAGGTCGACGCAGCGGGAAGGTCGGCCGCGGTTGGTAAGCTCAACCCTAGCTGGGAAGGGCCTTACATAGTAGAGAAGGCTCTGGTTAACGGAGGCTACTATCTCCAGGACGCGGAGGGAAGGACCTTGAGTCACACCTGGAATGGTGATGACCTGAAGCGCTTCTACCCGTAGGAGGGAAAGAAGGATTGTAGTGTTGTAAACAACTGTTGCATTTTCAATAAGTTTATTTCAAAACGTTGACTGTCGCTGAATAGGCAATCTTTATGTTTTAGTTTTAACTGGCTAGGATCCCTCATCTCAGTGATAGAATAGGCCTGGTTGAAGGGATCTTCATCAACACCCCGAGCTCGACTCGGCCCCAGGTAGACCCGCTGCGCAGGCTCTCATCTAGCTGGCAGGTCCGAAGGCTCGCCTGTGGGGGAGAGGTTTGGTTATCTTCAACGACACCCCGAGCTCGGCTCGGCCCCAGGTAGACCCGCTGCGCAGGCTCTCATCTAGCTGGCAGGTCCGAAGGCTCGCCTGTGGGGGATAGGTTGGCTCTTGTGATACTTTGTTCCTAGCCACTTCAACGACACCCCGAGCTCGGCTCGGCCCCAGGTAGACCCGCTGCGCAGGCTCTCATCTAGCTGGCAGGTCCGAAGGCTCGCCTGTGGGGGATAGGTTGGCTCTTGTGATACTTTGTTCCTAGCCACTTCAACGACACCCCGAGCTCGGCTCGGCCCCAGGTAGACCCGCTGCGCAGGCTCTCATCTAGCTGGCAGGTCCGAAGGCTCGCCTGTGGGGGATAGGTTGGCTCTTGTGATACTTTGTTCCTAGCCACTTCAACGACACCCCGAGCTCGGCTCGGCCCCAGGTAGACCCGCTGCGCAGGCTCTCATCTAGCTGGCAGGTCCGAAGGCTCGCCTGTGGGGGATAGGTTGGCTCTTGTGATACTTTGTTCTTAGCCACTTCAACGACACCCCGAGCTCGGCTCGGCCCCAGGTAGACCCGCTGCGCAGGCTCTCATCTAGCTGGCAGGTCCGAAGGCTCGCCTGTGGGGGATAGGTTGGCTCTTGTGATACTTTGTTCCTAGCCACTTCAACGACACCCCGAGCTCGGCTCGGCCCCAGGTAGACCCGCTGCGCAGGCTCTCATCTAGCTGGCAGGTCCGAAGGCTCGCCTGTGGGGGATAGGTTGGCTCTTGTGATACTTTGTTCTTAGCCACTTCAACGACACCCCGAGCTCGGCTCGGCCCCAGGTAGACCCGCTGCGCAGGCTCTCATCTAGCTGGCAGGTCCGAAGGCTCGCCTGTGGGGGATAGGTTGGCTCTTGCGATACTTTGCTCTTAGCCACTCCGACACCCCGAGCTCGGCTCGGCCCCAGGTAGACCCGCTGCGCAGGCTCTCATCAAGCTGGCAGGCCCGAAGGCTCGCCTGCGGGGGATAGGTGAAGTCCTTGACCTTTTGATCCTTGGTTCCTGATTGGTAACTACTACGTTACAACGAGCTCGGCTCAAACCCCGGTAGACCCGCCGCGCGGGCACCCATGTGAGCTAGCAGGTCCAACGGCTCGCCGACAGGGTAGGGGTTTGATTGGTTGGAAAAATACGTGGGCAGGACCCTGACCTAGACCGGGGGCAAATCCCTGAAGGGTCTCGGTTCAGGGGTCTCGGCCAGTAAAGGTCTCGGTTCAGGGGTCTCGGCCAGTAAAGGTCTCGGCTCAGGGGTCTCGGCCGGCCAGTAAAAGTCTTGGCTTGGAGGTCTCGGCAGATCGCGGCCCGGAGGTTTCGGCCAGTGAGGATCACGGCCCAGAGGTCTCGGCCAGCAAAGGTCTCGGTTAAAGGAGGCTCTCGCAAAAAGAAAGCTCCCGGCGGGCCCAGGCAGGACGATTCAATCGACGATGCGAGGTTTCCGCCTAGCTGATCTCTAAGTAGGGTCACCCTAAAGAGACTAGGGGTCTCGGCGGAAGCTCGCGCGGAGGTCATTCGGCATAGTAATATACGCTTAAAAAACACAATGACAGTGAAGAAATGAAACATTACTTTATATAAGGTTAATTACAAAAGTGAGGAGCTTCTCGCTCATTACAAGAGGGTATTCAAAGTAAAAGACAACTCAAGGAGACGCGCTGTAGTCCCCACTGGTGCTCTCGCTTGAAGCATCGCCAGAGCCTTCCCCGGACGCCTCGTCAACAGCGGGAGAGGACCTCGGGACGTCTGAGAGCGGCGAGTCCGGCGCGCCCGGGGGTTTGGGAACCGGGTCGTAAAGCCAAGGGAGAAGCTGGCGAGCGTCGATGGTTGCGCCATCCTCCCGGAGCAGCTCGACGTCTCGCAGCGTCTCGAGCGTCAGCCTGACGGTCGCTTGAGCGTTGGCTTGAAGCAGCTTATCGACGTCATACTCCGAGAGGTAGCGGCTCCGCAACCGCGCATCTAGCTCCGGGGGCGGGCCCTTCGCTAGCTCTGCGCGGAGCTGTTCCCTCAGAAGGACGCTCTCGCAGCGCGCGTTGGCCAGATCTGCGCGAAGCTCCCTGACTTGGGCGGAATCCTGCAAAAGGGACAAAAGATCTTAGTCACGCATTACACAGTAGAAACTTCGAGGAAACGGGGGCAAGGGCTCAGGAAGGTCTCGCCTACCTCGGTCGCGGGGCGCAGAGATAGCGCCAATTTGGCATCCGCGAGCTCCTGTTGAGCTCTCGCGAGTTCTTCTTCCGCGACATGCGCGAGCGAGCTATCGCGTCCTCCCTCGCCTTGCGCATGTCGGTGAAATTCTTGTCAAGAGTGATGCTTCGGCGCGCACACATATGCGTGAGCTCGAACGCGCGCATTAGGGCCCGGGTGGCGTCGAAGGCTAGGAGGCGGGTGGACATCTGGTCAAAAACGCCGGCATCCTCCCGGCTGTAGAGACCATACCCAAGCGAGAAGGCCTCGCCGGTCACATTCTCCCCCTCCGCCCATCTGGGAAGGAGGGTTGAAACCCTGATCGTGTTTGACTCAGGGTCCCATTCCATCTGAGGCTTCCCCTCCGAGTCGGCGTATCTAACGCCGAAGCCAAAGTTTCGGTGCCCTCTCGGCACCTCCGGGGGCGGGACGCTGGCGGAGGTTTCGGCGGCGACCACTTCTCCACCAGCCTCGCTTACGGCCGATATATTCCTGGCGGAAGCCTCGGCACGGCTCTTGGCGGCGGCATCCATCTCGCTGGCCATCTGAAGGATCGCTTCAAAGGACCTGCCCTCGGGAGGAGGTTGGACAGGCGGGACGGCCGGGGCTTTTCCCTTCTCAAGGGCAGAGGGTTTCGGCCTCTTCAGTGTGCGGAGAGGAGGAAGGGTGGCCTTCCGCTTCTTGGCCGGTGGCGGCATGGAAGGGGTTGGATCTTCTCGGCAGGCGCTGGCGCTGGCTTCCGCGAGCGCAAGGGGGCCTCTCGCTGCCAGACCCCCAACACCCCGTCCTGCGGCGAAGGGTTGGCGCAGGGGAACCTCCCGCTCTCCTGCAAAGTAAAAACGCTTTAGCACTTCGGCGCAAGAAAACCTTTGATAGAAAAAGGGAATCTGAGGCGAGACCGTACCTTCGCCCGATTGAACAAGTGGGAGGGAGTCGACGTCCCGCAGAAGATAGGGGACGTCGAACTCCTTGTTCCCGAAGAATTCCAGGATTGCGCTCTCTCGCGCGATCCCAGAGCGGGCGGCTTGTAGGCAGCGTCTTCGTACTGGACGGGCTGAAGCGGGACGTTGCCGAAGTCCCCGCTGACGTATACGAACTTCTCGCCCCAATGGTGGTGCTTGTTGGCGAGACCGGTAACCTCGAGCTGTTGACCGGAGAAGAAAAACTACCCCCCCCTTGGCACGGAAGTTGAATAGCTTCCGGAAGATGGGCAGGCTAAACTCGATCCTCTCGGATCGCATATAGCATATGAATGCTATAAGGATCGCGACGGAGTTCGGGTTTAGCTGGGCAGGCACCACCCCATAATAACGGAGAGCTAACCGAACCTCCGGCCACAGGGGGAGGCGGAAGCCCACCTCGAAATGTTCGAGGGGGATGGCAAGCTCTCCCGCCCCGGGGGTATTCACCCTATCATGATTCCCCGGGTTCCGCGCCGAGAAGCCGGCGGGAACGTAGCGGTCGACGATCGCGTTGTACTCGTCGAGGGTGAGCTTGCAGGAAGGGAAGAGATGTTTCTGGAAGGCTTCCGCGCAATGGGCGCGACCCTTGCTCTCGCCAGGCATGGCTAGTTCGTGAGTAAGAGCGAGAGCTGTAGGGGAGTCGAAGCGGGAGCAGGAACGCGAAAGCAAGGAGGGAAGGCTGAGGTTCCGGATCGGAGAAGTAAATGCGGTTGGTAGACTTCTCTATTTATAGGGAATCGTAGTCATCATGAGTTCATCCGGCGGAGAGAGAAAGTGACAGCGGAGTACAGCTGTCAGAATCCGGGCTAACGGCGCCTCGGTTCTCCCCCTCAGGATGACGGCGGTCAACGGTCGCTACGGGTTTCGACGCGACTGCCTGGATCGGCGCAAACCTCCTAGACTGGCGCAAGCCTCCTGGGTTAACGCAAACCTCCTAGATCAGCGCAAGCATCCTAGATCGGGGTAAGCGCCTTGATTAAAAAGCCCCGCAGAACGATAAAAAGGAAAGGGAAAAGAGAGACATGGGTAGAAGCGAGACCCTCGCTAGCGCAAGCCGGATAAAACTTAATCAATAATAATGTTTATTACAGACATTGAAAAAGAGAAACAAGGGGAGTAGAAAAAAGAGATACATTAAGTTTCAGAGCGTGAAGGCTAGTAGGGTTTCCAGCTCCATCGTCCCCGTTCTCGCCGCCTAGTCCTTGGGGGCGCCAACGGGTTGAAGTAAGACGATAGCGTGGTACACCCAAGGTTGATCCGCCTGGCGTAGTCCCGGATCTGCGAGATGCACCTCCCTGGCGAAGACTCGGCGGAAGGCCCGCGCGGGCAATCAGTCTCGCCCAAGAAGAAGTCCCGCTCCAGAGCCTCCAGTCTTTGCTCCACGGATTCGCGGAACGCTTTCGCCGCGGCAGCATGGGCACGGTCTCGCCGGACGAGCTTGGCCAGGATGGCCGAGATCTTCCTCCGTCTCCCCTTCGCGCTCCCTGCACTGTTCAGGGTTTCCTCTATCTCGCCAGACGAAGGGAGGGGGGACTCTTCATCCTCTTCTTCCTCGTCTTCTTCTTCCTCTTCCTCTCCTTCCTCGTTGACTTCCAAGCCAGGATCACCTGCGGAAGAAACACGCGAGAATTCTGGTTAAGACATGACGATCGACAGTCCGACAAAGTTTTCGCATACCTGCGGCTGGGCGAGAACCATCAGCCAAAGTTGGACGAGAAGGCCCGGCCCCTCCGTTGGTTCCGTAAAGGAGGTGAAGAGGCTTGCCCAGCCCCGGGCGGAAGGGCTCGCGCACGATGATCCCGGCCTGGCCGGAAGCATGAGGGGAGTGGTCTTCTCTCAAGGGGCGATCAGCATCCTTGAGAGTAGCGGAAGGTTTGGAAGCCGCCCCCCCCCCGCCTGCAGGAGAGGATTGGCCACCGCGGGAGGCACTTCGGCGGTTCTCGTTTCATCTTCCCGGGTGGATAGACCCGGGTCGGCGGGAGCTGGCACTGCGAGAAGACGGTTCAGAAAAGAAAGGGTCTGGTTGAAATATTGACAAGGGAAAATGTACCTATTGTTCCGGTCTCGGCGGGAGGAATCCTTTCCGAGACCCGTGTTTGGCCCTCGGGGGGATGAGCGGGTAGGTTCGAAGAGCTGGGCGGAATTTCGGCGTCATTATCGGGAGCGGACTCCTGCGAAAGCATGCTTTAATCATCGAATCCAATGTACAGTTAGCTCGGTAGGCGCGTGCGAAAGGCTTACCTTCTGTAGGGAAGAATCTCCGGCAGGATTGGGAGTGGGGGAAGGAGGATCCCTGTTCTCGCGAGAAAGGTCCCGCCGGACCGCCTTCGCCCTTTTCTTTCCCTTCTTCTTCGGCTCCGAAGGCCCGGCGGTTGAAGTCTTTTTCGCTAACCATGGAGCCACCGCCGCACAGTTAGCCAAGGCCCGCGCTTGGGCAGCGGCTAACCGGTCTTGGAGGCCTTGCGGAAGCGGTTTGGCAGCACGTTTGGGATGCATGGTGTGCTCGCGCGAAAATCCCGGAGGCGAGAGCTCAGTCGGAAAGCCGTATTTTAAGGGCAGGGCGTAGGGACGTCCATCAGTGCATATTTATAGCCGCAGTGGGACCCACCAAAAGATTCCCTCGATAGGCGGGCACGTGTCCAGCGAATATTTTGGGGGTTGGACTTGTCTTGTCGAGCGCAGGGCTAGCTCGAAAAGAGCGGGGATTGTGTACAACCCCATATTCGCTGGGTGGGACCCGGAGACACCGCTGAGGAATTGGGCTAGGCTCAGGTTAGCCCTGGGTCAGCCCTAAGACATACTTATAGAGTTCTCGCCCTGAAGGGGCTCTCGCCCAGGGCAGATGGTCGACCTCTCGGCAGGAGAGATCGTCGACCGACCAGGGCAGATAGTCGACCTCTCGGCAGGAGAGATCGTCGACCGACCGAAGCAGAGGGCCTGGCTACGGAAGCTCCCGCCTAAGGGAAAGCTCCCGCCCAGAGTAGGCGAGAAGGCTCTAAGTAAGCCTTCAGTCGCGGTAGTTTCAAGACCGTGAGGGGCGCAAACCTCCCTGGCAAGGGGTCTCGCCAAGGTTGGCCCAGTGGGGGGTCCAGCGAGAGCCTTCACGGCCAGGGTTCTCGCCAAGTGGGCCCACGTGGTAGGGCCCGGCGCTCATAAAGAGGATTATTTTACAATATATTCCCGAGGTGAAATTACCCAAATGCCCTTTAAATGACAGCGGGATTTGGCTATTGGCAGACCCCTCAGGGGTATTTCAGTATTTTTAGGTCAAAGGAAAACTATAAAAAGACCCATAAGGGCTCTTTGGAAGGCAAGCTGATCATTTTTCCTCTAGCCCTAGTGCCTTCTGAAGAGCTCCCAGCCCAGCATTTGGCTTTGGAGGGGAAGCTCTCAGAGATCTTCCGGGTGTGTGGTGGGACCTCCCAGCTGAGGCTTTGGGTCTGTGTTAGGGCCTTAGCAACCTGTCAGGGGTCGAGGTTCGAGAGAAGTAGGCATTGACTGCACTTTGGTTCGTGAACATTTGTTGAGGTCAATTTTGGCTTCAACATTTTGTTCATCAAGTAAACTTTGTTTAGTTAAAAAAATAATTAACCCGCTTATTCACCCCCTCTAAGGGCGTCGCACGATCCAACACTTGGTATTAGAGGAAGGTTACTCCTAAATCGGTTTCACCACTGGGAGTAATGACGCAAAACATTCACGTATTTTCTGAGGGGCAAGGTATAAGTAGACCTCTCTTATTCACGGGCACAGACTACAACTATTGGAAAGCAATGTGATGCTTTCTAATAGCTCTAGATATCGACATTTGGGGCATGGTAGAAACATGCTACACTGCCCCTATAACTGAAGTAGGAAGTGTCACAATGGAAAAACCCAAGGATAAATGGGATGAAGTTTATAAGCTTCGTTGTAAGAATAACGCTAAGGTAATGAATGCCTTATTCTGCGCATTAGATAGGATTGAATTTAATCGTGTTTGTGTATGTGAAATTGTGTATGATATATGGAATCTCCTTGAAGTTACTCATGAAGGTACATCGCAGGTAAAAGACTCAAAGCTTTTCAAGTTAGAGTCAGAGTTTGAGAAGTTCAAGATGGAGGTTGATGAGGATGTAGACTCCATGTACACAAGGCTCGGCAAGATAGTAAACGACTCGAAGATTTTAGGAAAGAGTTTCTCAAATGGAGATTTAGTGAGAAAGATACTTAGATCGCTTCCCCCGAAGTTCAACCCAAAGATGACTGTCATCTCTCTCCAAATTGAGAATTTGATAGGCAATATGAAAATCCACGAAGTAGAACTGAGGATTCAACAACAAGAGTATAGCCTGAAGCCAAGAAAGAAAGCTTTGGCGTTGAAGTCCAAGAAGGAAGTGGAAAGTGAGTCCGATGAGAGTGATGATGGAGATGAAGAAAGTCTGTTCGTAAAGAAGTTCATGATAAATCTTGAAAGAAGAAATTCTTTCAGGAAATTTTTCAAGAAGCAAGAATCTAGGTATAGAAAAGGAAAAGTCCAAGCTGATGGAGAGGATGATGAAGAGAGATCACCACCTGAGTGCTATCACTGCAGGAGAGTTGGCCACATTAAGAGCAAGTGCCCAAAATATCTGAAAGAGTATAAGGAGAAGCGACACAAGAAGAAGGAGAAGCGACACAAGAAGAAGGAGAAGCGACACAAGAAGAAGGATAAAAGTTCTAAAGGCTGAAACCTGGGATGACGTCACATCTGAGGAGTCAATCAGTTCGAGCTCAGATACTAAATAGGAGGCCAACATGTATTTGATAGGAAAGGACGTCTCATCATCTGATGACGAAAGCAATGTCCAGAGAGACACTGAGGTAAAACCTCCTTCTTATGAAGATTTGTATAATGAATTTTTACAAACATGCAAATATTTTGATAAAAGTTTAAATGAAATTAAATTACTGAAATCTGAAAATAAAAAGTTAAAAAATGAAGTAAAAAATACTTGGGAAGGAGAAAGTGACTTGTCAAGAGGATTGTCCGTCTTCGACAAGGATACTAAAACTTGAGAAAGATCTCTCTAAGTCTCGGTCTTGGGTTGAATCTCTTACAAGAGAGAAAGAGGCCTTAGAGAGATCTCTAAAGCTTTCTCAATCTAAAGTAGAAGGCAGCAAAAAGTCCTTTGCAAGCCGATGCGGCACCATAGTTGCTGAAAACACTGCATTGAGAGGACGAGCCCGTGATATAGAAATGGCCACTAACAAGTTTAGAATGAGCCAAAAGTCACTGAATATGATTTTGGCGAGCCAGTGTTATGGTTCGGCAAAATTCAGACTTGGTTACTCTCCAGAACACTATCGCCCGGCGACATCCATTGTCGTTGGCGATAAGGAAAAATCTAGAAAATCATTTTTTAAAATTAAAAATAATAAATCTACTATCACTGCTGCTCCCAACAAAAGTTCAAAACTTATTTTAAAAAACCCGTCAACTTCTTTCATCACATGTGCCAAATATAATAAGTTTGGTCACACAACACACACTTGTAAGAAGATAAGACATTGTTCTGTTAGACAAATCTGGGTACCTAAGGCTTCCACCTATACTATGGGAGGAACCACTTGGGTAACCAGATCTTTACTCTCATCCTCTTTCTAAGTGTGTTGGCAGGCTAAGGACAAAGAAAATGTGTGGTACTTGGACTCAGGGTGTTCCAAGCACATGACGGGCAACAAATCAAAGTTCCTTAGCCTAGAGATGAAGAAAGGAGTAGTAGTTACGTTTGGAGATAATAAAAAAGGAAAGATCATCGGCATTGAAGTAGTAGGTAACAAGTCATTTACTATCTCAAATGTTTTGTATGTTAAATGTTTGAAGCATAATTTAATTTCTATTAGTCAATTATGTGATGTTGGTTTAAATATCTTATTTGACTCATTTTCAAACTTATGCAAAATTATTGATTCCAAAACAAACGATATTGTTCTTACTGCTCTTAGATTTCAAAATATTTACATGATTAAGTTAAATGATTTGTTACATTTTTCATTAAAATATTTTATGTCTAAAAATGATGAATTAGATTTGTGGCATAGGCGTCTTGGACATTCTAGTTCCAAGCTAATTGTAAAATTGTTACAAAATAAACTAGTTAAAAGTTTACCTATTTTACATGGAAATCTATCATCTTTATGTTCACCGTGTCAAAACGGAAAATTTTCAAAATCTTTATTTAAGAGCAAAAATGTTGTTTCCACTGCTAGACCTTTACAGCTGATTCATATGAATTTATTTGGTCCTGTTAATACACTAAGTCTAGGTGGTAGAAAATACACTTTTGTTTTGTTTGATAATTATTCTCATTTATGTTGGATAATTTTCTTAACGTCTAAATCTGATGCATTTTTAGATTTTTTTTCAAATTATGTATACGTATTCAAAATGAACTAGATTTAAAAATAAAGTGCATTCGTTCAGATCATGGAGGTGAATTTGATAATGAAAAATTTGTATCTTTTTGCAATGAGCTAGGAATTAAACTTGAATTTTCCGCTCCTTGCACAGCACAACAAAATGGTGTGATAGAGAGAAAAAATAGAACATTATAAGAACTAGCTCGTACTATGTTATCAGAATATAAATTACCTAGATCATTTTGGGCAGAAGTCATTAGTACTGCTTTTTGTGTTATTAATCGCGTTATGTTTCGCCCTTTTTAAAAATTAACACCATATGAATTATATTTTCAAAAGAAACCAAATGTATCTTATTTTAAAGTTTTTGATTGTAAATATTTTATTTTGAACACTAAAGATAATTTAGGCAAATTTGATGAAAAATGTGATGAAGACATTTTTATTGGCTATTTTTCAACTAGTAAGGTTTATAGAGTTCACAACAAAAAAACTAAAATGATTGAAGAATCTATTCATGTTAAATTTGATGAACTTTTCCCTTGTGTAAAAACTAATAATACAGGTCAAGATAAAGAGCTCTTCCCTCTATATATAAAGGTCGGATGATGATGAAATCATTGGAGACAAAGAAGAAGAAAAAGAAGACGAACAAGAAGAAGAAGAAGAAGTGCAAGAATATATGCCTCCAAGAAAGCTAATTAAGATTCTCAAAAGATCATCCACAAGATTTGGTTATTGGAGAACCGTCAAGAGGGGTAAGTACTCGTTCATCCTTACATGATTTGTTCTCAAATATGTGCTTTATTTCTGATATAGAATCTAAAAATGTTGAAACTGCTTTAAATGATAATTCTTGGGTTTTAGCTATGAATGACGAGCTTAATCAATTCGAATGTAATAAGGTTTGGAAATTAGTAGAAAGACCATCAAATCATCCTGTTATAGGTGTTAAGTGGATCTTTAAGAATAAAATGGATAGTGAATCTAGGGTCACTAGGAACAAAGTTAGACTTGTAGCAAAAGATTATTCACAAATTGAAGGAATATATTTTGATGAAACCTTTGCACTCGTAGCATATTCAGAAGCAGTTAGAATATTTCTTGCATTTGCTAGCTTTAAAAGATTTAAACTATTTCAAATGGACGTTAAAACTGTTTTTCTTAACTGGTATATTAAAGAAGAAGTTTATGTAAAACAACCTTCAGGCTTTGTTGATGTTAAATTCCTGATCATGTTTTTAATTAGAAAAAACCATTTATGTTTTAAAGCAAACACCCAGAGCGTGGTATGATAGATTGACTGTTTATTTATTAAAGAATGGTTACAAAATGAGCAGTGTTGATTGTACTCTATTTGTTAATCATGTTCATGATAACTTTATAGTTTTGCAAATATATGTTGATGATATTATATTTGGATCCACTAATGAAAAATTGTGTGATAATGTTATAGAAATTATGAAGAATGAATTTGAAATGAGCATGGTAGGCGAACTCACTTATTTTCTTGGTTTTCAAATTACTCAAAGACATGATGGAATTTTTATTTGTCAATCTAAATATATTCATGATATTTTAAAAAGATTTGGATTTGAAAATCTAAAACAAACAAATACCCTCATGCGTGTCTCATTGAAATTAGGAAAAGATGAAAGTGGTATTTCCATAGATCAAATATTATATAGAGGAATGATAGAATAACTGTTATATTTGACTGCATCCAGACATGATATTATGTTTGATGTATGTTTATGTGCTAGATTTCAGACTAATCTCAAACAATCTCATTTAAAAGCGGTTAAACGTATTTTTAGATATCTTATTGGCGCATCTAAATTAGGTTTGTGGTATTCTCACAATGATACTTTTATTTTACACACGGTTTTTATGTTTCTGATTATGCTGGCTGTTCATTAGACTGTAAGAGCACAAGTGGCACCTGTCACCTCCTATGCCCATCATTAATTTCATGTTCGAGTAGAAAACAGAATTCTGTTGCCTTATTCACCACCGAGGCCGAGTACATTGCACTAGGTAGCTGTTGTGCACAGACTCTTTGGATGAAGCAAACATTAGAAGATTTTGGAATTATTCATGAAACAATTCAATTAAAATGTGATAACATGAGTGCAATTGACTTAACATATAATCCAGTTCATTATTCTAGGTCCAAACATATTGATGTCGTCATCACTTCATTAGAGACCACATTAAGCAAAATACAATTAAAGTCAGTTTTATAGGAACCGATTCACAGTTTGCCGACATTTTCACCAAGCCACTTTCAGATTCCCATTTTTCATTATTAAGATTAGAGCTCAGAATCCTGGTCTTATCAAGCTAATGAATCGACATAATAAATAAACAAAAAAAACTTTAATTAACAAGAAAACGATAATTAAACATTAAGAAAACTATAAATGTTGAGTCAATAATCATATTACAGCAGTGTACAACCCCGTATCCGGCGAGTGGGTCCGCAGGAGCCAGACCGGCCAAATCGGGCAGTCTGAGTCCCTGGGCGAGCTCGATAGGGTGGAGAACTCGGCAGTCTCCGACTCGCCCAGGCAGGGTGAGATGCTTTTGGGAGGCGAGCTTATACTTGTCAAGCCGCGCTTGTCGAGCTCTGGGCTGTTCGTCGAGCTCTGGGCTGTTCGTCGAGTTTTGGGTTGTTCGTCGAGCTCTAGGCCTTTCGTCGAACTCGATCTGGATGTTCATCGAGCTCTGGGCCGCTCGCCGAGTTCTGACCGCTCAATAAACTCGCGGTATGCGAGCAGGGCAGGCCGGGCCCGTACTCGCCAACGGCCGAGTGGAAGCGACGAGTGCTAGCTCCATCGAGCAATCGCTGCCCTTGCCGAGCAGATTTTGTTGAGGGCTCCTCTCCCAATGATCTGTGAAGTGTTTTTACCATTTTCCCCCACTGGCCTGCCCATAGCCAGTTAGAACAGCGGAGTTACGCTATTGGTAGACCCAGTTGGGCTGCACATAGCTGTTCATAACAGCGGAGGTTGGCTATTTGCAGGCCATTTTCAGAAATCTATAAATATGACCCAAGGAGTACCTCAGAAGGTATGCTCACTTGTCTCTCAGTCTTCTAGTGCTTTCTCAGGTACCTTAGCCTAACATTTGGCTATAGAGTGGAAGCGCTCTGAGATCTTCCGAGTGTATGGTGGGTCCTCCGTGCCAAGCCCTTGGGTCAGTTCCCTGTTCTATTTCCTTTGCCATTTTGCTTGCAGGAGAGAAGTAGGTGTGTGATGACTCCTTCCCCTAGGGTGAACTGCATAGAGACCGATTTTTCGGTTTCAACAAGCAACACTAAAATCACATAATAAGTCTCTTAATATTACAGCACAGAATTCTTAAACTGAAACATGAAAATTTAAAAATTGCACTATCGCTGGCAACACTCACTCTCGTCGGGCAATATCGTAAACTCTTCAAATCAGCCCGAAAACTTCAGAAATTCCTGTTGTCCCCTCCACTTATGTCCCCATGATCTTCAGTTGAACTGTGTTCGCTGCTTCTTGTCCGACGAGGTTGGCGAGTAGATGATCGGGGAGGATCCATGACCGGATTCTCCCATTCTGTCGCTTTTGTTAGAGTGGGCTTCAACTTGAGACTTTTGGTCAGAAATTTACAGAATTTCTGAACTCCCAGAAAGCTTTTCTTAACCTCCCTCTTATGTTCTTCGAACGACTCTCTCAAGTCGTCCAAACCTTCCCGCAACGATCAACCTCTTGGAATTGGTGGGTTACGGATAGTGGACACTGGTTCACTACTCTTTGCTGACCCTCCTCGTGTTGATCGGCCGATGGAAGATGTTCCGCTCGTAGTAAAGATAGTGGTCACACAATCGTTGAAATAAAGATCTGGGTATATCCAAGTGTACTTATTATACAATATGTGTTGGATGACCGCTCCAAGTGCAGTGGTAGTGTGTTTAATTTCTTCCAAGACGGACTCTTTAGTCTAAATATGTAACGAATTATCGAAAGGATAAAGTCTGCCATATCGAATGGCTCCCGCTCCAAGATCATGTATGTGACATAGCTTAATTGATTCGTAATCTTTTGTGTATCACCGGACTTAAGTAAAATAGAGTGCCTCAATATGTCCTGCACTAGTCGTGCATCTTCGGTGAGAGTGGTCGTAGATTGAATAATGGTTTTGATGGAATTACCATGCAAAAACATATTCAAGAGTGTTTAGTCTCTATCCTTCTGATAATTTTCTACGACATCTAGAACATTCTCATGATCTATTAACCCAAATTCTTCCCTGTGATCATAATGAGTTATCTCTATTGGCTGTCCGTATATCCGTGATCGCACTCTACCATTTAATTCTGTGAATTGAGGATCTTTTAGATAATTGTAGAATTCCCTTATCAACACTGACGAAAAGGTATCCGGAATAATGACGGACATTATTCCTGCCATTGCTAACAGATCATGGATGTGTGCGTGACGGGCGGGATCGAATTCGATGACCCATCCAATCCCAATATTCGTGTTTTCTATCAACGGGAAAGTTTGATAGGATGAGTGTGTATCACTGTCAGTACTTCTGCGAGCTTTAGAGCTGGAAGCCATTGTTGCAGTTAACAGACAATATTTTAAAAAACAATTTCCAGAAATTTTCAGTATCGTCGGTCGGCGACACCCATTGGCGTCAGGCGATAACAGAAATTGGTATAATTCAATTTCTGACACCAGATCTGAATTTTCCCCTACTCTAGATACCAAATCTGAAATTTCTTACAAGTTTTTTTTAAAAAAATCTCTAATGACTACTTAAGAAATTTTTATTCAAAACACTATTCATCATCTTCTTCACTAAAACCATAACTCAATAACTTTAGATCTGAGTTTAGAATTTTCAAATTCCTAAACCTATGCAAACACTACTCCAAACACATAGATCTATAATCTATTCGCTCAAAAATACAAGTTTTGCACAAAACCCTAACCATGATCAATCCTCCTTCAAAAATTGAAAATATTTCCATCAAGAGTTCCATGAAATACCCTACAATCATTGAGATCTAAAAATTCTAAGGAATGAAAGAAAAAAAAACCATGGTCATTACCTTGATCCAAGGTTTTCGCTGTCGTCCACTTCGTCTTCCGCGTCGAGTCTTCAGGGAAAACGGATGGAAATGGTACATTTGACCTGATACGACCCTATTTTATATCTTCGCCCTGTCGTCGATCGGCGATATCTAGTATCGCCAGGCGACAGCGAAAATTCACTATTACACCAATTTTTCTTCATTTCTCAGGTTTATGCATGGTTCAATGTGTATTCTTTGATTTTGGGTTCCAAGTAACATAGTTCAATTGTTCAACCATCACATATCCTTTTCTACATACATAAGTATTAGTATTTTTATACTTGTGAAATTGTTTTCACATGCCTCTAAGTATGAGAAATATTTGAGTTATGATAATGTTCTTTCACCCACATTTGTGAAACTCTTCATATGGATTAATCTTACTACATATGTGAATTGTGAATGTTCAACCATAACCACTAGAGTTGCATGTTACTGCTAATGCTTTATTCTAGTTTATTCTTTGCACCGCTCATATTTGATTATCCTGTGTGCTCACAAGTGAATTCGGACTCATTTGTCATGCCACACAAAAATATTCAAAAAATGTTTTAAAAGTTCAAAAATAAACATTCAACATCTTTATTGATGTCATTCAAAATTCAAATAAAAGAGGCTGACAAGGAACCTCTACCAAGCACTACTTACCCTCCTGATAAGTCTCAAAAAAACATTGTGAGATTGAGCACCTTGTAAAGAATTGTAAAGTGTCTTGTGCAACTCTATATCTGGATATTCTTTTTATGTGTACTCTGAATTCTTGAGTACAAGCACAGCTAGTCATGTATACATTTATGTTATGTTATTTTTTTCACATTCCACGTGTTCATATATTTGTAAGGCATTTGCATATGTGTTTTTCATCAAACTATCACATGTACACAACATTATCTTCTCTAAAATTTCTTCTTATGAGAATTGGACCGAAAATATTTCCAACTTAGTCTTAACTAGTGTGTGTGTCTATAATATAAATGGATGAACGGTTTCATTGTTCGTGTTTACTCATTTTCTTCTTTACTATACATTGATTCACATATTCTCTCCTTGATTTCTCCTTTGAGTTTCTCCTATTTAGCTTTCGCACCACTCTGCTATCTTTTTTGACAATACAAAAGGGGAGAATTTACTAAGGAAATCATTCATACTCATGGTTTAATACTACCTTTTACATTAACTAAAAACACCAGGTTCAATATGCTTAGATTTAGGGGGAGTACACCTGTAGGGGGAGTGTTACATCCAAAAGAAGTTTGTGCACATACAAATGCTTAGTCTTGATACTCATAGTTTCTAACACTTCATATATCATTCATGAATTCTTTCTTAGTAGATTTGTTATTATCAAAAGGGGAGATTATTGGAGCATGCGTTCCACGCTTCCTGGTTTGCTAATAACAAATCTCGTTTGTATTTGATCTTTGGGTGTTTATGATGTGCAGATATCACAAGTCTAACTCAAATGGCATTTGGATGTTGTTTCGGGTCAGAACAGATGAGCTTAGGAGCTATCGCCAGGCGATATTGGGTATCGCCCACAGGAGACAATGACGATCGACGAATCTGCGATCGACGAATCCACGTTCGCGATCGACGAATCTGCAATGCAAAAATCAGGAGTTCGTGGGATACATGGCAGCCGTTATCGATATCACCAGGTGGCGATACTCAGTGTCGGCAAGCGACAACCCACGTTCGACGATCAAGAATCTGCGATGCGAAAATGAGGAGTTCGTGGGACACGTGGCAGTAGTTACTGATATCGCCACGTGACAATACCCAGTATCGCCAGGCGATATCGCCAAAGTATAAAAGTCAGTTCATTTTCTATGAGGATCACGAATTTCATTACTTGGAGTGCACCTTCCTGTTTAGACGAACAAGAGAGCTTCAGATTCAAGATTTACTTCATACACTCAAGAAGGCCAATGCGCAAAAGATCGACGACACATACGCAACATTCAAAGCAACCTTGGCAAGGATTTGGCGGCATCTTCAACGCGTTGTTTGAAGAGAGTTTTAATTCTTAAGTGTACAATTTGTTTTGTTCTTATTCCTATTGTAATCTAATTGTAATCGAGAGAGGAAATCGCCGCCTTGTGTCGTCTAAGTCCTTGCGTGGCTTAGGGGAAATCGTCATCTTGTGTGCGGCATCTAAGTCCTTGTGTGGCTTAGTGGAAAATCATCGCCTTGTGTGTGGCGTCCAAATCCTTGCGTGGCTTAGGGAGAAATCGTTGCCTTGTGCGCAGTGTCTAGATCGTGGCAGATCTAGGGGAGGCTAATAGCAAGATTTAGGAAGAGATATACTTTAGCCTGCCGGTTCTTGGTAGAAGGACCGACGAAACCAAAAGTAAATTTTATTTTTCATAAACTTTTGTCTCTAGCTCTATAGAAATACTTTATATTCACTTTTAGCACATTTGAAATAAGTTGTTATTGTTTTGGTTTTTATACATTTCAGTGTGTTCAAGTCTGCTTATGAAAAATTAGTTTCTATTCCTTAAATTTATTGTTTTTGTTTATCAAGTAAACTTTGTTTAGTTAAAAGATAATTAACCCTTATTCACCCCCCCCCCCTCTATGAGCGTCGCATGATCCAACACGTTATTTTTTTAAACTCTCTTCAAAAGTCCTATGAGAGTATTCCCTCACCCATAACAAGGATATTTTGGATATGGAAGTGGTCACTGCAGCCTTACTCTCAGATGACATCTGTAAGAAGTCGTTGGGCTCAGATACTGCAGAAAGTTCAGCTTTATTCTTTTGGGGTCAGCTCGGTTCAGGCAGAGGAGGCAAGTCAAAGTTTAAGGGTAGTTCAGACATTCACTTCAACTATTGCAAAATGAAGGGTCATGAAATCAAAGATTGTTGGAAGTTTCGGAACAAAGAGAGAGGGAAGACCTCTGGTGATGGAAAGAAAAATCTGTTGCATCATTATGCCTTGAGAATGCAGAAGAGGACATCTTCTAATGTATTCTCATCTATCTTTCCTGTCTTTTATGTAATTTTTTGGCTTCTTGTATTTATGTCTCTTTTTTGTTTCGTGATTGTTATTCCTTTATTTGCTCTTGCTTATTTTTTCTTTTATTTAGTCATGCTATCTCTATATTTGTGTCACTATAACTCTTATTTCTGAGTTATTTTCTCAGTTAAGAATTTCATTTTGTGAATGCAGTTTGGTCACTCAACTATTACCTAAGCGCTTTCCTTGTCACTCCTTCATTCTGCATAGACTTAAAGTGTGTCTAATTAATCTTTGATTAGTTTATATAAGGGTTTATTTTTCATGTTGTGGTCTATTTGTTAGCATTCATGGTTGATGTGTCTGCAATTGTCAACTTCTCTCTTGCGCACACATCATAGGCCAAAATTCTTGACATGTTTAGTTTGCTTTGGGAGACCATCGCTGGAGGTGGAAGCTTTTAGGTCGAGCATTTCTGAGACAACAACGTAAGTCTAGTTTGTGTGCTACTCGAGATTGAAGTAGATTCTTTTGATCAGTTCTTGGCGGAAGTTCATTTAGTTGATTCCTTTGGCATTAGTTCTTGATGACCGTTGGGGCATCTTGGAGTTATCTCAGTAAGGTGAAACATGTCTTGAAAGAGGCATCAAGGTGAAGATTGTTATATATGCCACCCTTCCTCCTATATCGGAGCCGATTTAGGAATAAGATATCTCGATGATATTTTTTGCTTTTTGGAAACCTTCGAATCAATAGTTGATGGAGGAGCACAAATGGAAGGGAATTGATTTCATGCCTTTTTTTGATACCGCCGGCCCCCTTGTAATCGGTATAGGGTTTCGTCATATGCTTATAAATAAGAGATGTTGGATCCCTATATGGGAACCGAAGGGTGTGATTGGTCTCCGACTTCTCTCTTGCTGTCAGGTTTCTTCTTATTGATGCGTGCTCGGCCTTCGGTCGCTGACTTCTCTCTTGTCGCCAGGTTTCTTTTTGCTGCAGCGTGCTCGGCCTTCGGCGGCGGGCTTCTCCCTTGTCATCGGTTTCTCTCTTGTTGCATCATGTATGGACGGATCTTAAAGGAGCGAGATTCAGTACAAACTCTCTTTTATATTTTCTCCTTATAGTCGTGTTGTGTGTTTGAGAAAGAAAAATCGAAAGTTTCGTTTGCGCAGTGGACGTACCTAAAATTTGAGTAACCATTTTAAATTTCTATGTTCTTTGATTGTGTTTTTTTTTTTTTTCTTGTTTGTGTTTTGTTTTATCGTTCTTTGAGATCACACTAATTTTTTATCATTAGATCTTTTATTGGATCTGAAATTATCTGTCCGGAATGTTTCATAGCAGAAGCTAACCTTTGCACCTAACCAGAGAAGCAAGTACACCCTCGAACTCAAACACAACCAGTTGTCCCAAAGCCAATCATGTTTGGCTAAAACCCTAACCTAAGTCTAACCGAGTAAGAGGAAGAAGAAGGGAGGGGGAGGGGCTGAGCTTTCCATTTAAATCCCCCTTATTCTAAGTTTGAGCCCACCACCCCGAGCTCAAAAGAAATCATGTCATCCAACTCGAGACTCTGTCTACGTTGGAGAAGGCAAACTAAAAACTCGAGCTCCACCCATCCCAACTCCTGCCTCCCTATCCAAGAACCTCCAGGAGGAACCCGAACAAGATGGTTTCCTCCCTCCTCCTATCATCCTTGAATTGTCCAACGTCGTGCACGGTGCTCCGCCCACTAGAGTACTACGGCTACGTCTCATGCTCTGTTTTGAGCTCGGGTGGTGGCCGAGCATGGTGAGCTCCACAGGGCTCCCATGGCCTTCTGGGAGTTGTTTCTCGTTGGAGAGGGCTCGACGACCCTCTCTGAGGTAGTTTCAAACAGTGGCACCGCCGGAGGGCAGAGCTCCGTCGGTGCTTGCTCTTTTTAATCTTTATAACACCCCTTCAGGAGGACACCGGCGACATCAATCCATCGGGCCACCGCCGAAAAGAGCGTTGGCATCCAACGAGTCGTCTGTAGGCGGTGGCGCAACATTGCAGTGGTCAGACGGTGGTGGCAGAACCCTGATAGCTTCTGCCACCACCGGATAGCAGCAACCATCTGATCTCGTTATCAAGATCAAACAATTGTGATTATCTTAAAATCGTTGATTTATCGTTGGACTTTAAAGCGGATTTGTGCCGAATCCGCTTTGGAGCAAACAATGTTTTAAATGTCGGATGACATATCGATCCGCATATCTGATTTGAGAGAAAAATATTTTAGATTTTTAAATTAATAAAAAAATCATTTTAAATTAAATCGGCCGATTAATTCGGTAATATTCGTTTAACCGAACGATCCAATAAGTTAAACAATCGCCCGCATTTTGTAACTTTCAGTCTTTAAGTATTTTAGGTATATTAAACGACGGCAAGTCATTTGCCCTAATCTATCGCTCAATCCAATTCGGCTGTGCAGCTGTGAGTCTGCTTCTTTCTCCTCCCTCATTGCGAGTCTACCCACTCGTCGATCCTCCCTCATCCAACCAGCGTCAGTCCTCCCTCATCCAGCTGACGTCCATCCTCCTTCATCCAACCAACATCGATCCTCCCTCATCCAGCCAGCCTCGATCCTCCCCCATCCAACCAATGTCGGCCCTCCCTCATCCAGCCGACGTCCATCCTCCTTCATCCGACCAACGCCAATCCTCCCTCATCCGCCCGGCCTCGATCCTTCGGCAAGACTCCATTTTCAACTTTTTTAGGTTTTCTGCCCGAGGGTTTCTGCTTCGGTAAGACTCCTTCATCCTCTAGTATACTCCAATGTCTGATTATTCAATATGATGTCAAGTTTTTATATATGGCTGAATTTTAATAGAGGGAACCTTATGCAAAAAAAATGGCATTTGACGATTCCAGGGTTTTCACAGGAGGAGCAGAATAATCATAAAATTATCGTAACACTTCGGCTGTGTTTGGCGCGGCTTATTTATTTCGCTGAGGTTTAACAAAAATGTCATTGTCATACCAAAATCTTATGCCTCAAACTAGTTCTTTTTTTATAACAGTAGTAATATTTGTCATATCAAACATATAATGATGTTTTTGTCCAATCACACCGGAGCAAATAAGCAGCGATAAACCACGCCAAACAAAACATTCCTTTTAAAAAAAAAAATTAAACGTAACTAGTATGATTATTGTACTTATGCTCCGTTTTGGAGGACTTATTTTCACCGGTCAAGCGATTACGATCGCTTGAATTAAGGTCTGATTCATGCGGTAGTAACCGTTTGACCGGTGAAAATAAGTTCCACCAAACGGAGCCTTAGATTTTGCATATATTGATCAACTAGAATTATTGTACTTGAAGACTTTTAATATCCTTGATAGCTTAATTGAGATCTTATGGTAGGACGGTTAAATATTGGTAAAAATGTTGTTACATGTAACATATTTTAGATCTACGTGCCTGATCCCTGAATTCACTGCATATTTTCTTAAATACAAATTTTCGCGAAATACGCTCATATTTCAATACAACCGAATTACACAAATACAGTCATATATTTTGACAAACATTAATCTAAACCGTTAAAATTACGAAACATACGATACGATAGAATTTACTCGAGCACTGAGATCATTTACAATTTACAAGTACCTAATTATTTCTGTAAATATTGTGGGAATGTACGTGTACGGTAGATATTGGTGCCGAGAACAATTAAGAGGAAACGGACCCGTAGTACAAATCCGGAGGCTTTGTTAGGAAATTAAATCCATGAGATCATGAATAATTTATTTTAGAAAAAAAGCAATATAAATAAATAAATTGTACCAACTGCATTATGAGTTTATGGCATATAGTCCTTCGGATGTGTAGAAGGAAAAACAATCTTGTATATATGTTCACTTGTATCAAATAAAAAATATAGTATGAGTACATATTTATAAGAGGGAGAAAGAGAGAAGAATGTCCTATACATGATGTGGGACTAAATAGAGAAGAGAGAAAAATTACAATAAAATACTAAATGAGCATTTATCAAATGAGTTCCTTTAACACTCCCCCGCAAGCTGGAGCGTACAAGTCGTATGCACCCAGCTTGGACAAACACTGGTAAAATAAGGTACTTGATAAGTTCTTTGTGAGAATGTCTCCAACTTGATCAGTGCACGGAACATGTCTTAATTCAAGTTTCTTCATTAGAACTTTCTCCCGAATAAAATGACAGTCAACCTCGATATGTTTCGTGCGCTCGTGAAACACCGGATTTTTTGCTATGTGTATGGCCGCTTGACTGTCACAAAATAGAACAGTAGATGAAGGAAGTTTTACCCTCAGATCAGCAAGGAGGCTCTCAAGCCATGTGAGTTCAGAGACAACCGACGCCATCGATCGATATTCTGCTTCCGCGGAGGATCGAGCAACCACCGCTTGTTTCTTACTTTTCTATGTAATGAGATGACCACCAAAATAAGTACAGAACCCACTGGTTGACCGTCGATCGTCCAGGGAGCCAGCATAATCTGCATTGGAATATGTAACCAATGCTGGAGGAATAGAGTTGGAGGTTTTGTAAACCAGCCCTTGACCCGGAGCTGCCTTAAGATATCAGAGGATCCGTTCAACCGCCTGGAGATGAGAAACTCGGGGAGCAAGCATGAACCGACTGACAATCCCAACAGCGAAGGATATATCATGCCTCATGACCGTTAGATAGATCAATTTTCCCACAAGGCGTCGATAGTATTCCGGGTTCTGGAGAAGCAGATCATCATCTAAGACATGAGCACATAGCTTGTGATTTGCCTCCATCGGAGTAGTAGTTGGCTTACAACCAGACTGGCCAGCGTCTTTGAGGAGATCAAGACAATACTTCCGTTGGGAGAGGACAAGCCCATCCGGATGTCGTGCGACCTCAAGACCGAGGAAGTAGCGAAGATGCCCCAGGTCTTTGGTCTGAAATACGGTGCTCAGATGTTGTTTGACCGCTTGAATCCCCTTTGAGTCATCCCCAGTAAGAAGGATGTCATCAACATAAACTAACAAAAGGACCGTTCCTATTGGCCGGTAGCGAGTAAATAGGGGGAAGTCTGCAGAACTACGAATAAAACCCATGTCCCGAACAAACTTGCTGAACTTGTCGAACTATGCCCGAGGTGATTGTTTGAGACCATAAATGGATTTCTTCAGAAGACACACACGAGACTCCCCCTGTGGTCTCAAACCCGGGTGGTTGGCGCATGTAGACTTATTCCTGAAGATCACCATTCAGGAAGGCATTCTTGATGTCCAGCTGATGAAGGGGCCAGTGACAATGCACAGCCACTAAGAGAAGGGCACGAACGGTGTTGAGCTTGGCTACCGGAGAGAAGGTTTCTTCATAATCAAGACCCTGCTGTTGAGTGAAGCCACGAGCCAGCAGACGGGCCTTTAGACGGTCAATAGTGCCATCAGGAGCATGTTTGATGAGGAACACCAATTTATACCCAACAAGATGCTGACCAGGAGGTAAAGGGACAATGACCCAAGTCTGGTTGGCCCAAAGGGCCGACATTTCTTCGTCCATGGCCTCCCGCTAGCCTGGATGTTGAAGCGCCTCCTGCACAGAATTAGGGATAGAAACGGAGGATAATGATGTGGCAAATTGACGAAGTGGTGGTGAAAGGCGATGAAGAGATACATAATTCGCCATAGGATGAGCGGTGGAGGCTGAAGTCGGAGCTACAGGTCGCGGAGCATCAGAGGTCGAGGCCGACTGCAGTGGGGCAACGAGGGGAGGAGGGCGACGAGAATAGACCCGGATGACAGGTGGTTGGGGACGGATCAGAGGCTGGGCAGGAAGAGGAGACGATGGGGAATAGGGAACAGAGATGATAGGGCACACGACGGGCTCCGGAAGAGGAGCGAGATCCAGAGCAGAGAAGAAGGGAAGATCTTCCCGGAAAGTGACATCCGCAGAAACAGTCACCTTGCGGGTAGTGGGTGAATAACACACATAGCCCTTTTGAGTGTGTGAGTAGCCCACAAAGACATATTTTGCCGCATGGGGATCCAACTTGTCGGTAGATGGGCTGAGGTGGTGAACATAGCAGGTACACTCAAAAATGCGGGGAGTCAGAGGGAAGGTCGGAGTGGAGGGAAATAGGAGGTCGAAAGGAGTAGCATTCTGAAGGACTGAGGATGGCAGACGATTGATAAGAAAACAGGTTGTGGAGAGCGCAAAGTTCCAATATGGTTTGGGAACCCACATTTGAAGCATAAGAGAGCGAGCCACATCAAGTAGGTGACGATTTTTCCGTTCGGCGACCCCATTCTGTTGTGGGGTATAAGCACAAGACATTTGGTGAATAATCCCAAACTCGGAGCAGATGGTCGTGAATTGATAACCAGTGTATTCACGCGCATTATCAGTGCAAATAGTTTGTTTGAGCACAAAGAATTGAGTGCGAGTCACAAGAATAAAGGCCCGAAATATGCGGGGAAGCTCAGAACGGTCGCGAAGGAGATATAACCACGTCATGCGAGAATAATCATCAATAAATGTAAGAAAATAACGGTAGCCAGAAATATTAGAAATTTTGTACGGACCTTATATATCGGAGTGTACCAAAACAAAAGGAGCAGAGCTCCGAGTACAGTGAGAAGGAAAAGATGAACGTGGCTGTTTGCCAAAAATACAAGTTTCACACTGAAATGCAGGAAGAGATACATCCGGAAGAGCCTTCTAGAGGACTGGGAGGGGAGCATGACCAAGACGCTGATGCCAATCGGAAGAGGAGACAGATGCGAGGAGAGTGGGAGTGTCATCAAGAAGGTAGAACCCGTTCTGCAGTCGCCCCTACCAATGATAGTCTGCGTTTGTTGATCCTGTATCAGAAAAGAAGAAGTGAATGTCACAGAGCAATGTAAGTCAGTAGTAAGGCGAGCAACAAAAAGTAAATTAAAAGGAGAGCCCGGAACATGAAGAGCCGAGCGCAGGAGAAGGAAGGAGGCGAGAAGAATATCAGCACAGCCAGAGACAGGGACAGTTGCCCCATTAGCCATAGTAATGTACTTGGGGTGAGAAGACGACAAGTACTGAGGCGGTCAAATAGAAGTAATATGATGAATGATACCGGAATCGATTATCCATCACGGTCCAGTAGAGAGGCAGGCGATACCTTCATTGGAGATGGAGGCAGCAGAGGCAACCGAGGCTGGAGGGCGGCTAAGCAGTCCATGAAGATGCCGGAGCTGAAGGCGAACCTCGTCGAGGTTAGTATGAGGAGTAGAAGAATCGGTGGCAGCAACAGATACCTGCGGACGAGGAGCACGACCATGCTTGCGATAGCACGTGGCTTCCAGATGTCCGTCTTTGCCGCAGAAGGAACACTTAGGCCTTGGTCGGCCACCCCGATCATGTCCCCGAGAATCAGAACGACCCCCATGAGATGAAGAAGGAAGAGGTAGTAACGGTGCAGGGTTCTGCTGGACAAGGGCCGACGAAGGAGGGCCAGCAAAATCCGGAGGCGGGGAGACCTTGAGAAGCATGGAGCAGACATCTGAGAAGGAGGGGGTAACAGTAGAGGAGAGAAACTGAGCCCGCACACTCTGAAGGTGATGCGGGACCCGAGCCATTATCATGGCAATAACAACGGCTTCCTTCTGAGCACGTTGGGCAGCAATGTCCACAGTAGGAGGCTGATGGTGGATCCAAGCTTCGACCAAAGACCGAGCCTGTGCAACAAAGGAGGTCAGATTGGCTGCGTCACTACTATCAAGAGCCTGAAGGGCGGCGATTATGCCATACAAATGATGTAGACTATCTTTGCCGGAATAAAGGGTATGGAGCTCGTCCCACATGCCCTTGGCCGTCTCATGGTACATGGTCAGGCGATAAGACTCACCATCGAGAGAGTTGAGAATCCATGTATGAACATGACCATCGTTGCGTACCCAGTCGTCAGTAGTACCAATAATAGCCTGGGTTAAGTGATGAAGAAACTCCTTCGACTGTAGGACCCTGCGAACAGAGTGAGCCCATTCTACAAAATTTTTCTTACCGGTCAGAGAGATAGTAGGGATCCGGAGCTCATCACAAACATCCGGAAGAGAGGCCGCGCGGTTTGCTGGAGAGTCCGTCTGGTCGGTAGACCCAGCAGACGAGGCCATGAAGATAACCGCGGCTAGGAAAGAGGAGCCGGCAAACAGCCCAGACGAGCAGGGACCATCAAGAGAGGAGGCCGCACGGGAAGAACATCCCGCACGACGAGAAGAAAGACCGCATGGTCACACTGGACACCAACAATCAATCAGATCGCGACCAACATGCGGACATGAGAGGAAGTCCGCACGGTTAGGTGAACAGCAGCGGACCAAAAAAGAGACCACAAACATAGAGCAGTCCGCGTCGGATAAGAGTCCGCGAGTATAACACAAGCGGATAGAGAGGAGAAGCCGCGAGTAGAACTCGAGCGGTAAGAGAGAGAAAAAATTAGGCGGAGAAGAGCAGTTCGCAGCGGATAAGGCGGGAAGAGGTAGAGACCGCGGGTAGAACTCCGAGCCAGGAAGACGAAGCGACCCCGCAGCGGATAAGGCGAAGACCGCAGCGGAAAAGGAGAGGACCGCGAGTAGACACACCTCGAGTAGTTAGAGGGAAGGCCGCTGCTGAAGAGCGAAAGACAAGCCCGCAGCGGTCAAGGAGGAGAGCTCGCAGCGGACAAAGAAGAGGGCCCCACGGGTCAGAGGAGAGGGAGGCTAAGCGGACAAAGAAGAGGGCCCCACATGTCAGAGGAGAGGGAGGCTATAAGTAGCCTGACGGGGGGGAGGGACCACGGAGACGAAGGAGAAGCGGATGCAAAAAATGCAGTCCGCAGAATCCGGGCGGACAGGAGAACAACAGGCCACAGGACTGTCCGCGGAAAGGGAGGGCGGGCAGGGCGGTTATAAGTATGGAGACCGCAGGTCTAGGATCGCTCCCTCTGATACCATGTAGAAGGAAAAAACAACCTTGTATATATATTCACTTGTATCAAATACAAAGTATGAGTACATATTTATAGGAGGGAGAAAGAGAGAAGAATGTCTTATACATGATGTGAGACTAAATAGAGGAGAGAGAGAAATTACAATAAAATACTAAATGGGTCTTTATCAAATGGGCTCCTTTAACATGATGCACTGCAATTGAAGCTAAGGCTCGTCATTTCCTTTTTTATTAGTCGGATGCATGGCGTGCAATATGAGCATGTGATCCGAACTCGCAGCGTCAGACTAATCAGCCTGGCTGCTGGCTACACACGTGTTGTGCGAATGATGTGGAAAAATAAAAATCAGACGACAATCAAATAATAAGTACGATGTGATTTACGTGTTTCAGTGAGAAATGTCTACCTTTATAAGGAGAGGCTATTCACTATTATCGGTGGAGGAGAAAAAGAGAGACCAATACAAATTACAACTCTACACAAAATAAGAAGTTTAACCCTTCATATTTATAGAAGAAATTAGGGCAAATTCAAAAAGACAAAAATACTATCGCAAACCAACAATTCGAGATTCATGATGCTCGACTTTGTTATAGCACCGCTGCGTCTCTTGTGAGTTGTGACCTCCAACAAACAGTGACCAGCTGTGTAACACCCCAAAATGTTGTAGGAGCGACGTGGATCGATTTTAGCCAAGACAAGGTTTTGGTGCAGGTGACACGGGCCCCGACACGGGCGTGTCGGAGGCCGTGTCGGGCGTGTCGAGCTCGGGCCGTCGAGCTGGCCGTGTCGTCGACCAGTGCAGGTCGACGATGGTCGTGTGGTGGAACACGGCCTAGGACACGGGCGTGTCCCAGGCCGTGTCACACCTGCGATGTGCGGTTGGGTACACGGGTAATGACACGGGCACGAACACGGGCGTGTCTAGCTTGACACGGGCATGTCTGATGCCGTGTCACCAAGCCGTGTACCCCTCTGACTGCAAATTGTTGGCCGATTGCACACAGGGGGCGTGACACGGGTCCCGACACGGGCGTGTCGCAGGTGACACGGGCATGTCGAAGGCCGTGTCAAAGGCCGTGTGCTGGTTATGAATTTTGGTCGAGACGGCGAATGAGCTACACGGCCAAGCACACAGCCGTGTGCCAACCCGTGTTCGGCCCAAATTTTATGATTTTGGATTTAATCCGGGCCGTTCGTTTCCTTGGCTTTGGATCCGACGGTGGGGGGCTGCTCCTCGGTGGTTATGGTCGGGAAATAGGGTTTAGAAACCCATTTTCCATTGGCCAATCTCTCTCTAAAAGTTAGAGAGAAGGGAGAGCAAGAGGAAGGAGGAGTCCAAGATCCGGCCGCCGGAAGAGCTTCGGAGCTCCGAATCGCGATCCGAGTCCAGATCCGCGGAGGCGACGCCGTTGCGGTGCTTTCCAACCGTATAGTTTTCGATGGCGCCGCGGAAGAATGCAAGGGTAACGATTTCTCATCCTTGGGCATGTGAAGCCCTCTTTTCCTTTGCATAGGAAGCCCGCTCTCGCGAGTGAGCGAAGAGTTGGAGCGTTCCTGGGGTAGATATGTGAAGTCCCCCTTGTGTAGAGTCCGTATGCGTAAACGGGCATAGGCATTGTGTGTGAAGCCTATTCGGACATGTTGGTCCGGATCGGTGATGTTGCATTGCATTTGAACCGGGCAAGAATCCGGATGTTTGGGTGTTTTCGGGTTTTCTACGTGGTAGATTGCATCAGGGAGCCTTGGAGATTGACTCCAAGGTGCACCCGGAAAACTGGGCAAAAGCGTGTTTTGCCAACACGGTGGCCGGGGAGCCAACGTGAACATAACCGGGTTATGTGATTATTGTGGTGGGAACGGGACTCGGTGAGTCTTGACCTGCGCATATGGCTTAAATTGCCGTTGCGGTGTGAGCACGAGTCAGGCGGAACCGTACCCGGTCTTGTCGTTCGGTAGGACCGTTGGCATGGATGAGGGTCTTCGGCGGTCTATGACTTGAATTGTCGTGACCAAGGCCAGGAAGGCAAAATGCTCATATGGATGACCGTCCAAGAGGCGGTGGTGAATTGGGAACGTCTATGGCTTGAATTGACGTGACGTTGGCCGATTCGCCGAGAATGTGCCCTGAGTGCACGGGGTGTGGGGCCGTGCGAGCCCACGCCTGTGGTGAAGTGCAAATACTTTATATAATTGCCTATGCTAATAAAGTGCAGGGAAAGAGCATTGCCGCCCCGAATGTGGGGGCGGGATCGTTATAATTTGGTCAGCATTGCTGACCGTTGCTATTGTTTGCCACCGGACGGTGGTTTGTGCTTGCAGGTGCTGCGGAGCCGAGCGGAAAATAGCGGGCTAAAGCCCATGTTGCGGTGCTGGCCCTCGAAGGCCTAACCTTTTTTATGCTTTCCGTTTATTTCCTGTATGGCCGGCCTGCGAGCCGAAGTATGTAAGACATGTTTTGTTAAGCAAACCTTGTAAGGCCTAAGGCCGGTACTTTTGTATTTTCATTCCTATTGTTACTTCTGTAGTGGACATTCCTGCTTGGCAGGGTTCTTGAATTTGTGCAACTTAATAATTTGCTTCCGCTAGAATGACTCTGTGTAGGACGTTGGTGATTGGTTGTATGGTTTCAACGCGTAACCAACCGGTCTGCCTGTAGTATATGGTGTCGGGCCCCGGCCGGACCTACTGCTATATGCTATGCGACGGATAGGGGTATTACAAATTGGTATCAGACTTCTGGTTTCGGTCAAGCTTAAATGAATTCGTGGACGAATTCACTTTAAGGGGTGGTGAGCACATGTGTGCGTCATCGTTATAACATGAAAAGAACCATGAATGTCCACTTAGGAATGAAAATATACATGTTTGAGGAACCTGCGTGTTCCTATAATTGTTGTTTGCAGTAATTTTTGGGTCGCTTATCGGTGTTTTGCACGATTATAGGTGACCAGAAGTGGTGCTGGGTCGTCTGAACGGCCAGGTTCTGAGGCGAGCAGTGCGCCAAGCGATGCGCCTGCAACACCTCCGTCTGCCGAGACCATTAGGTTGGTGGCAGAAGCGGTCATGGCAATGATCAATGTGCAGTCTGCAAGGCAGGTGCAGCAGCCTGCTCCTGCTATGGAGCAAGTACCGCTTCAGACGGCAGAGCAAAGGAGGGTTGAGCAAGTAGTGTTGGAGCCAGAGTTGCCTCGGAGAGCAACGGAAAGAAAACTGAAGCACGTGATGGGCTTTCACCCACCGGTATTCACGGGGGCAGAAACCCCGACCCAAGCAAAGGATTGGCTCTCAAGGGTCAACAGGGTGATGACTGCGACGGAAATGGAAGAGTGGCAGAAGACCACAATAGCGACGTTCCTGTTGGATGGGGACGCAAGACTATGGTGGGAAGGCCTAGAGCTACATCAGTTGCGGGGAAGGCCGTTGGCCGAAGTTTCGATGGAGGAGTTTGCGAGACTATTCATGGCTCGATACCTCCCCTCGGCGCAGAGAATTGCGCTAGAAAGCGCATTTCAGAAGTTGGTGCAAGGGGATTGCACCGTTGATGAGTACCTCCACGTGTTTACTCGGTTGGGGAGATATGCCGGCGCTACCTTCGCAGACGAGGAGCGCAAGACGAGCCGCTTCTACGAAGGGCTAAGAGATGACTTAAGGTTGCTACTGTCGGGGCCCAAGGCGCAGGGTTTCATGACCCTGGTCAATTCGGCCCGGTCCTTGGAGAAGGACATGAAGAATGTCCAAGCGAAGAAGGAATCCGGTAGTAAGAAAGCGGAGTTCAAGGCACCGACTACATCGAAGTCGGGCTACCGCAGATTCTATAAGAAAGCTAAGACGTCGGGTCCAGCTGCTTCAGGTGCCTCGGGGGCAACTACCAATCGAACCCCGGACGCTTGTTTCACGTGTGGAAAGACGGGGCACTTTGCCCGTGATTGCTGGAGTGGACGCTCAAAGTCCGAAAGGAAACAAGGAGCTACCTACGAGGAGAAGGGCAAAGCGGTGGAATCGACCGCGTCCCACTATGCTCCGACTTAGCCTAGAGTCTATAACTTGGGCCAGCAGGAGGCCATCAAGCAAGCGGATGTGGTGACAGGTATGAGTTAATTTATAGCAAGTTAGCTTTAATACCGTGATCTATTGCTTGTTAGCCTAATATTGTTTGTATAGGCTTTGTTGTGATTAGTGATAGTCCGACACGGGCACTGTTCGATACGGGAGCTTCACACTCCTTCTTGTCCGAAAGCTTTATATCACGCATCAGAGTCCCTTCTTCGATGGCGAAGGACAAGTTGGATGTGCTGCTACCGAATGGGTGCTCGATGCGTGCGGACAGGGTGTGCGCCGTAAAGGTTCACATTGGGAGCCAAGAGTTCGACTTGCTAGCGTCATTGCTGCCGCTAGTGGAGTTCGACGTGATCTTTGGGATGGATTGGCTATCAGAGCAGAAAGCTTGGATTGACTGTGACCGGAAGGAGGCCAAGCTGGGTGTAGGGAGGGAGACTACATTCGAGGGGCTAAAGGGGTCGAGCAAGACACTGATGTATGCTCTTCAGGTGGTGAAGGCGGTTCGTGCTGGTGCAGAGCTGTTCTTCGCAATAGTGGGGGATGTAGAGCCAAAGTCCACGTTGGATAGCATTCTCGTGGTTTGCGAATACCCCGATGTGTTCCCGGATAGTCTTCCCGGAGCCCCACCGCAGCGGGAGATTGATTTCACCATCGAGCTCGTGCCGGGGGCCAAACCGGTGTCACGTGCTCCGTATAGGTTAGCGCCTAAGGAGATAGCAAAGTTGAAAGTTCAGCTAGAGGAGCTGATGGAGCAAAGGTATGTGCGTCCAAGCTCGTCGCCTTGGAGCGCACCGGTCCTCTTCGTTAAGAAGAAGGATGGTAGTATGCGGCTGTGTATCGACTACAGAGAGTTGAACAAGCTAACGGAAAAGAATAAGTACCCGATCCCGAGGATTGATGATCTCTTTGATCAATTGATCGGATCGTCAGTATACTCCAAGTTGGACTTGAAGTCGGGGTACTATCAGCTGAGGATCAGGGAGTGTGATATCCCGAAGACGGCGTTCAGTACGAGGTATGGGCATTTCGAGTTCACGGTCATGTCATTTGGACTGACGAATGCGCCATCAGTATTTATGGATTTGATGAACAGGACGTTCAGAGATTTCCTGGATCGCTTTGTGATCGTCTTTATTGACGATATTTTGGTGTACTCGCAGTGCGAAGAAGACCACTTCAAGCACTTGCATCTGGTATTGGAGACTTTGAGGAGGAATGAGCTGTATGCGAAATTCTCCAAGTGCGAGTTCTGGCTACCCTCGGTAGCGTTCCTTGGTCATATAGTGAGTGGGGAAGGTATAGCGGTGGATCCGGCGAAGATTGTTGCGATACGGGAGTGGCCTGCGTTATCTTCTGTCGCGGAAGTCCGTAGTTTTCTTAGACTTGCCGGATATTACAGGCGCTTCGTAGAGAACTTCTCGCGGTTATCATTACCTCTCACGAAGTTGACAAGGAAGGATCAGAAATTCTTGTGGACGCAAGAGTGCGCGCAAGCTTTTGAGAAACTGAAGAGACGGTTGACCACGGCGCCAATGCTTAGTTCGCCGAGTGGGACCGAGGGCTTTGAGGTGTATAGCGATGCTTCGGGTAGTGGCTTGGGCTGCGTGTTGTTGCAGCATGGGAGCGTGATAGCGTATGGATCGCGTCAGCTGAAGGTGCATGAAAGAAATTATCCGGTGCACGACTTGGAGTTGGCGGCCGTGATATTTGCACTCAAGTTGTGGAGGCACTACCTTTACGGCGTAAGGGTCGATATATACACCGATCACAAGAGCCTAAAATATTTGTTGGATCAAAAGGACCTTAATATGAGGCAGAGGAGGTGGATGGAGTTCCTGGGGGACTACACCTTCAAAATACATTATGTACCCGGGAAGGGCAACGCAGTTGTGGATGCGCTGAGCCGCAGGGCTCCCGCCCAAGCCAACTGGTTGTCGGTGCATGATGAGCGGCTAGTACGGGAGTTGGAGGAGCTTGAGATCTGTTGCGTTGACAGGCAGACGAGCGCCAAAGCAATGTTAAACTGGGCAGAAGTGCAGTATGACCTGGCTGACCGGGTTCGGCAGGCATTGGAGTTAGATGACTCCATGAAGGAGCTTATGGAGGCCGCTCTGGATGGGTCAAATTCCCAGTTCTCGGTGGAAGATGGTTTATTAAGGAAGGATCATCGGTTGTGCGTCCCGAGTGGGGGTAACCTCCGGGCGGAGTTGATGTACGAGGCTCATCATACCAAATACTCAATCCACCCAGGGAGCACGAAGATGTATCGTGATCTCAAAAAGCTGTTTTGGTTGCCGGGGCTCAAGAAAGATGTGGCGTTGTACGTGGCTAAGTGCCAAACGTACGCCTTGGTGAAGGCGGAGTGCCAAAAGCCGGGAGGATTTCTGAAGTCCTTGCCTATACCGGAGTGGAAATTCGACGATATATCTATGGACTTTGTGCACGGGTTGCCAAGGTCGCAGAAGGGGAACGACGTCATCTGGGTGATCGTAGATCGACTAACCAAGGTGTCGCATTTCATTCCGCATAGGAAGGATGATCCAGTGGAGAAATTGGAAAAGTTGTATGTTGACAATATTGTTAGGCTGCATGGTGTGCCCCGTAACATTGTGAGTGATCGCAATGGGCATTTCACGTCAAATGATTGGAGGATGGTGTAGTAGATGCTGGGAACAAAGTTAAAGTTCAGCACAGCTTTCCATCCGCAGACGGATGAGCAGACCGAGAGGGTCAATAGAACGATGGAGGACATGCTACGCATGTGTGTTCTGGATTTCGGTAAGCATTGGGAAGACCACCTGTATTTGGTGGAGTTCGCGTACAACAACAGCTACCAAGCGAGTATACAAATGGCGCCCTTCGAGGCCCTGTATGGTAGGAAGTGTCGCACGCCGTTATCGTGGCTTGAAACAGGTGAGGCAAGGTTTTACAAGAAGCAGGAGGTGGAGAGTGCTACCTCGTTAGTGCGGATCATTCGGGAGCGCTTGTTGATCGCTCAGGACCGGCAGGCTAAGTATTACAATGCCAAGCACCGGAACGTGGAGTTCGCGATAGGCGATTGGGTATACCTGAAAGTGAAGCCGTTCAAGGGGGTTTCGCGGGTGAGACGCTTGAAGAAGCTGAGCCCAAGATACCTTGGACCTTTTGAGATTCTGGAGCGAGTCGGGGAAGCGGCATACCGTTTGAAGCTATCGGTGGAGTTGAGTGGGTTACACGATGTGTTTCACATTTCTGTGTTGCGGAAGGCGGTACAAGAGCCTTCGCAGGTGATCGCGGTTAACCAAGTGCCGGTGGACGAAGGGTTGACGACTAGGGTCAGGCCCATTCGTATTGAAGATGTTGAGGTCAAGAGGCTTCGTAACAAGGAGATCCGGATGGTTAAGGTCCGGTGGGATAATTGCGGGTGTGAGGAGCTCTCTTGGGAACGAGAGCAGACTATGCTGGAGGAGTACCCGGAATTGTTCCGCTCAGGTACTGTTTTACGTTAAGTCCTGTTTGTCCTTTATTAATTTCGTGGACGAAATTCTTTAAGGGGGGTAGAATTGTAACACCCCAAAATATTGTAGGAGCGACGGGGATCGTTTTTGGGCCAAGTCGGGTTTTTGGTGCAGGTGACACGGGCCCCGACACGGGCGTGTCGGAGGCCGTGTCGGGCGTGTCGAGCTCGGGCCGTCGAGCTGGCCGTGTCGTCGACCAGTGCAGGTCGACGATGGTCGTGTGGTGGAACACGGCCTAGGACACGGGCGTGTCCCAGACCGTGTCACACCTGTGCTGTGCGGTTGGGTACACGGGTAATGACACGGGCGTGTCTAGCTTGACACGGGCGTGTCTGATGCCGTGTCACCAAGCCGTGTACCCCTCTGACTGCAAATTGTAGGCCGATTGCACACGGGGGCGTGACACGGGTCCCGACACGGGCGTGTTGCAGGTGACACGGGCGTGTCGCAGGTGACACGGGCGTGTCGGAGGCCGTGTCAAAGGTCGTGTGCTGGTTTTCAATTTTGGTCGAGACGGCGAATGAGCTACACGGCCAGGCACACGGCCGTGTGCCAACCCGTGTTCGGCCCAGATTTTATGATTTTGGATTTAATCCGGGCCGTTCGTTTCCTTGGCTTTGGATCCGACGGTGGGGGGCTGCTCCTGGGTGGTTATGGTCGGGAAATAGGGTTTAGAAACCCATTTTCTACTGGCCAATCTCTCTCTAAAAGTTAGAGAGAAGGGAGAGCAAGGAGGAAGGAGGAGTCCAAGATCCGGCCGCCGGAAGAGCTTCGGAGCTCCGAATCGCGATCCGAGTCCAGATCCGCGGAGGCGACGCCGTTGCGGTGCTTTCCAACCGTATAGTTTTCGATGGCGTCGCGGAAGAATGCAAGGGTAACGATTTCTCATCCTTGGGCATGTGAAGTCCTCTTTTCCTTTGCATAGGAAGCCCGCTCTCGCGAGTGAGCGAACAGTTGGAGCGTTCCTTGGGGTAGATATGTGAAGTCCCCCTTGTGTAGAGTCCGTATGCGTAAATGGGCATAGGCATTGTGTGTGAAGCCTATTCGGACATGTTGGTCCGGATCGGTGATGTTGCATTGCATTTGAACTGGGCAAGAATCCGGATATTTGAGTGTTTTCGGGTTTTCTACGTGGTAGATTGCATCAGGGAGCCTTGGAGATTTACTCCAAGGTGCACCCGGAAAACTGGGCAAAAGCGTGTTTTGCCAACACGGTGGCCGGGGAGCCAACGTGAACATAACCGGGTTATGTGATTATTGTGGTGGGAACGGGACTCGGTGAGTCTTGACCTGCGCATATGGCTTAAATTGTCGTTGCGGTGTGAGCACGGGTCATGCGGAACCGTACCTGGTCTATGTCGTTCGGTAGGACCGTTGGCATGGATGAGGGTCTTCGGCAGTCTATGGCTTGAATTGTCGTGACCAAGGCCAGGAAGGCAAAATGCTCATATGGATGACCGTCCAAGAGGCGGCGGTGAATTGGGAACGTCTATGGCTTGAATTGACGTGACGTTGGCCGGTTCGCCGAGAATGTGCCCTGAGTGTACGGGATGTGTGGTCGTGCGAGCCCACGCATGTGGTGAAGTGCAAATACTTTATATAATTGCCTATGCTAATAAAGTGCAGGGAAAGAGCATTGCCGCCCCGAATGTGGGGGCGGGATCGTTATAATTTGGTCAGCATTGCTGACCGTTGCTATTGTTTGCCACCGGGCGGTGGTTTGTGCTTGCAGGTGCTGCGGAGCCGAGCGGAAAATAGCGGGCTAAAGCCCATGTTGCGGTGCTGGCCCTCGAAGGCCTAACCTTTTTATGCTTTCCGTTTATTTCATGTATGGCCGGCCTGCGAGCCGAAGTATGTAAGACATGTTTTGTTAAGCAAACCTTGTAAGGCCTTAAGGCCGGTACTTTTGTATTTTCATTCCTATTGTTACTTCTGTAGTGGACATTCCTGCTTGGCAGGGTTCTTGAATTTGTGCAACTTAATAATTTGCTTCCGCTAGAATGACTCTGTGCAGGACGTTGGTGATTGGTTGTATGGTTTCAACGCGTAACCAACCGGTCTGTCCGTAGTATATGGCGTCGGGCCCCGGCCGGACCTACTGCTATATGCTATGCGACGGATAGGGGTGTTACAAGCTGTTTATTCTAAGTACTTGATTAGTTATAAGTAATTATTGTTTTAGTTTTTTTTAAAAAAAAAAAAATTGAATGAAATGTGGTTTGATTCATTAGTGTCATTTGAGTCTTATTGCTTTTCTTCTCTAAAATTTGAATTTAATACAACGTGAGCCCCTCCAACCCCAAAAATAGTATAGAAAGGGTGGCACTCTTTTGTGTTGCTTGCATTAGACCTCGCTTTTATTCAATCCAAAAGCATGGAATGCCACTCACATCTTCGCGCGGGTCACGACGTTGACACCCTCATGCATCATCGCTCAAGGCCGAACTTCTGCACGTCCCTGACAAGCCATGCATTTGCGCATCATCAATAACAATGCGCGTGCTCTCGGTTCACATTTGTGTCCCCGCTTGCCATTCACATTCGTGTGCATGCACACCTCTCATTATCCAACCCATACATATCACTTTTTATCACTTGCTTGCCCTTTACTAACAGTTACAAGAACACACTATATGGATTTTTTTTACCTTTAGAATTAAGAATTGGTCCCTCATTTGAATCTTAATTGGTGATGAGGAATGGAGAAACTCTATAGTTAAGCGTGCTTGAGTCAAAATAGTAGTGGGATGAGTATTGAGAGATCTCCTGGGAAGTCTCTACGCTGCTCGTACGTTTATTTTGACTCTCGAACTAAAAAAGATTTGCTGACGAATATACATAATTAGATCATGATAAAAAGGATTAATTATCATCATCATCTGCCATGTCCTAAGATATTAGAGAATGAATTCTCTCCTTACTGTGAATAAAAAGGCTGGAATCACCTAAAAAATATTCAACCTAACCTTAATGAATATATTATTCTCCATTTATTTATTTTTCCCATGATCAAAATAGTTGCTCTCCACCATCAGTGAGGGTATTCCAATATATATAACTACCATGTAGGACTAATTTCGTATTTATACGACCTTATTGGGGTTGTAGATTTTTATAATGCCATTTGGCACGGTGGTGACGGTCATGAATATGAGGGTTAAATTGTCATTCGTTAACGCCCATCTAAGAAATTGAACTTCATCCACTTTTATGTTCAAACGAATGATGTTTGTTAGGTGGTTCTTAACGAATGACGGTTTAATCCATGCGTTTACAACCGCCGCCACCGTGCCAAGGGGAGCCAAAATGTTTGTGTGCACTTTATCATATAATGTGCACAAATAATCCAACAGTGGATTGAGATATGCGTGTTGTACTTTGAGATGTGTGCATTGCACTAATCCCGTCTCAACAAATATGGACATCAGCGACGTTTTTAAGAGGCATTGGAAACGTTTTTCAAACGTCGTTAATGTTTTCGCGACGTTTTTATAAACGTCGTGCATGCCGCAGGCGTCACGAATACAACCGTAGCCAAAAGTTTTTGCAACGTTTTTTTATACACCCACCGCCTGACATTAGCGGCATTTACGTTAATAAATGTGGCGCGTTTTGACCACGTTTCGTAGTGTAAAATGTTGCAAGCCTTTAGCAATGTCAAACTAAAAAATAGGCAATTCTTGGGAGGAAAATATCTAGTCATAATTCGAGCAAGAACTCATAATTAATTAAATCAGAGGTAAAATTATTAGACACATTTTTGTATGAAAAACGATACAAAAACTAAAAACAATGACAACATTTAAACAAACGTCGTCAAAAAAACGTGTCTCATCTCAATATTTGTTGTAGTGGATTAAGCTCCCCCCTCCCGCTCAATCGCGGGCGTTGGACTGCACTTTATGATATTTTCTCTGTTCAAATCTTATATATGTTTAATGCACGCTGTTGATCCAGTCGCCCTAATTTTCTTACAATTTGTTGAGTTCAATTAATTTGGTCAAAAATGTTGCTAGAGACAAATGGGGGTTGCAGTTGTTTTGTCGAAAAAATGAATGTCGTCAAATTGTCAACATAATTCTCTTGCTACAACGCCTTAGCCCGAGAGTAAGTCAAGCGCACAGCAATTAAAAGAGAACCAACAGCATAAACGTCAAGACTTTTTATATGGAAAAACCGGAAAAGGAAAAAACTATAGATCGGTCTGATGCCGATCTACTCCACTAGTTTTATTGAGGTTACAAGTGTTAGGATATTTCTGAGTGTGACAGGACACCACTCAGATTATAAGTACTTGAAAGTAAAAAAGATTTGAAGTCTTTCTTAACGCTCGCAGGAGCAACTTCGAGAGCAGGCTTTGGAGCACACTTGAGATAGCACTTGATAGCACTTGAGAAGACGCTTGAGAAGCTTGTTCTCTGAAGGAGATCTCTAAGTCGCTTTTGAAGGAAGAATTGAAAACCAAAGGAGGTCTTCAAACTCCTAAGGAGATCTCTGAGAGATTTCTCGCTGGAAAACTTCAGAGCTCTCTCCTTGACTAGAGACCTTTTTATAGTTTTTTAGATATGGGCCATTGTGATGACATCATTTTGGAGTTTGAACCGACGAATAGGGTTGCGCAATTCTAGTCACTGGAATCACCAATTTTCAGAAAAGACGTCGATGCCCCCCCCCCCCCCCGGGGCAGTTTGGACAACCTTGGCGCACATATATGTATGTGTTGTGTGCGCGCACCTGCGTCGTGCACGCGCGTTGGGATCACGCGCCTTCGTGTTGTGTGCGTGCGTGCAGACACACTTCATGTTTATGTGCGGACGCACCTCGTGCGCGCGTGTTGGGCGTGCACTGAGGGCACTCATGCTTGGGCGCGGCTCGCACGCATATACCCGACTTGTGCCCCCATTTTGCGAGTAAGCGTTCGGTGTGCGTGAATCCTTTGCGTGTGTGCTCACCGGGCATTCCTGAGTTCGTTTGAGGAACCAAACAAACTCAGAATTATGCGCGGGAGAGAGCCGGTCAGAATCATCTTGGCAGGCCGATCGACGGCGTGACAAAAAAGCTCTTGTACGATGACGACCGACGGAGCTGCTTTTGTGAAACCCGATCAATTCTTATCATTCCAAAACTGATGATGGTGACAATTCATCAATGAGATGGTCAGATGCAATCTCTAGCTAATAATTATTGTCAACAATAAAAGTCATCAACTTGTCACAATATTTACAAGTTTATTCTCATCGTTATGTCATGACTTATGAGATCACTATTGGTGCAGTGAAAATACATCAATCTTAATATCAAATCACGTGCACTCAATTCAAATTCTGAACAGAAGAGATCTCGGCTCCGTTTCATGCTGTCGTAGCCGCTTGATCGGTGAAAATAAGTCTTCCCAAACGAAGCCTAATAGATAATTGTAAATTGATTCTGGTTCAAATTTGTTGAACCAAATAAATTATGATTGGCCGTATTTTTTTGATCAGTGTTGTAGCGCGGTGAATGATAGATTAACAACTGATTTTGGCTGTGTTTGGGGGGACTTATTTTCTCCGGTCAAGCGGTTACGACCGCTTGAATCAGACCATAATTAAGGTCCGTTCATGCGGTCGTAACCGCTTGACCGGTGAAAATAAGTCCCCCCAAACGGAGCCTTTATTGGGTTGGCGGAGTTTTCTTGTCGACGAAAATGGAGCAAAAACGTCCAAACAAAGAGAGTTTATAATCCGGCCAAAGTCCGGGTTGTCAAGAATGATAAGAAGAATAAACTGTAGAATCGTATAAAACATTAATTAATCATTAGAATGGCTTAATATATAAATTGTCATCATAAAATATTTAAAGCTGCGGGCCAACGATTCTCTTGACGGAAGAAGTCTCTCTTCCAAGTTCCAACAACATTGAACAATAAAAAAAAAAGGATGAATCCAAATGTAACATTGAATATGTGCATATAAAAACTAACATTGAACAATAAAAGGACGACAAAAAAAAGAAATTTGCATAAAAAAGAAATTTGTATATAAAAAAAGAGATTTGCATATATATATATATATCACTTGCGAATATTAAATGGATATGCGCATATACGTAACATTGGATTGTTCGGGCATACCAATTAATTATCATTAAATATGTTTAGAATAACCTAATGATTAATTAAAATGAGAATTAAGATCATTCAATTTATGATTAAATAAATTATTCTTCCTTCAAATGGTAGGGGGGTTATAACACATTCACCTCCACGCTTAAGTCATTTGCTAGTCTTTAGCAAAGATACCTTTTATCATGAGAATACTCTAAATTGTTTTTACTAATAAGCACATAATTTTAAGGGAGAAGGAAACTTGAAATTTAAATAACTCCCATGAAATGGATGCGCTTGAGTGGTTGTCCATTGTCTCTTGTTGACGTACTCATGTTACTCCCCACATACGATGTCCCTTAGCAATCACAGTCATTTATTTTAGCCTGCGTAACTTTCATCCTTAAAGTGCACAAAGTTATTGACATTATTGAAATTTCACAAGATGATCAAGAGATAGCTCTGATACCAAGTAAAAACTTTCAGAACTATCAAACTGATAACTTGATCAAACGAAAACGGGAACCAGACGCAGGAACACTTCAACCATAAACTGAGCTAAGTAAATCAGAGACAACAAAATGCAATCACAAATCTTGTAATATCAACTATCTTCATTACAAGGCAAGACATACACGACGAGACATGATTTCACCAAGTACAGGGAGAAGCAAAAAGCAAGCAAGAACTTCAAGTCGGGCGGACTGCCTCAGAGACCGCTGAGTCCGCCGAGTCTGCTGAGACCGTCAAGCCGCTGCTGCACCAACTGAACTACGGATTCCACGAGATTCGCGGACTACCCGTTATTCTGCTGAACGAATGCTCTGCAAGCCGCCGCCGAACTGAAAGAACAGTCCGCCTAGTTCGCCGAGACCGGCAGACAGGTTATTGAACTGGAAATTGCTTGTTGAAGCCGAGAAAATCCCGACCTCAGAATCGGACTAGGCGACCTAAGGCTACCGGTCTCGCAGTGAAATCGGATGGGCCAGGATGAGCAAAAGAAACAAGACCCCAGGCGTTGCGGTAGGAAGGTCCCACCACGTACCCGGTTGCTTAGGTGAAGCAATCACTTCTCAACCAGAATGACCGAGCTAGATACGAAGGAGACGCGCGAGCTGGAATTCGCGAGTAACAATCCGAGAGTTTTCGGTCATCTCCTTCATACCCCTGGGGTCCTATTTATAGGGAAATCCAAAGAGGGGGGAGTCTTACTTATACCCCCACCCCGGCGATCGGGCGACTTTCTGGGGAGCTCGCACGGGACGGGCGAGTATCTCGCCTTAGTCTCCACCTGGCGAGTATGCGTGGGGAGCTCGCCATACTCGTCCATACCTTTTGCTAGCTCGCGGCTTGATCTTGACTTCACTCTTGGATCGTTGACTTTGACTTCTGGTGACCTGGCTGTGGTGGGGCCTCTCCTCGTCGAATACGGGTTGTACACAATCCCCGCTCTTTTTGGGCGATGAAGGAGCCCTGAAAGAAACATCCAACGCTTATTCGGCGAGTTGTTATGCCGAGTATCTGTTTGCTCGCTTTGCCCACTGTTCGACGAAGTCTATAAATAGAGTGGGGCCTGGTTGTTGGGGCGGATCCTCGAAACTCGCCCACCATGTCGGATGTCAACGCGAAGCTTCTCGAAGACAGCCTCGCCGCCCTGTCTGGCCTCCTCGGCATCGCCAGGCCGAAAAGGCCGCACGAGGAAGATGTTGCGGCCGATCTGCTGTCGCCGAAAAAGAAGAAGGCCATGAAGCTCAAGAAACCCGCCTCCTCGCCGATCGACCCGCCTCCCCCTTCTGAGCCGATCGCGGCAGCGGCGGCCAAACCCGCGCCTTCAACCAGTACCCAACAACTCCTCGACGACCTTGGCTTGGGCGACGTTCCGGACCCGGCCCCCCTTGGCACCGACACGAATCCTGAAGTCGCCAAGGGGTCGACTACATCCCAAGTCGAAGTCGTCACCGAGGTCGCCGCTCCGACCCCCTCTCTTTCTTTCATCATTTAATCGTCGTGCTTCTCGCTGATCAGGCTGTCTTATACAGACTCCCCTTCGGGTGATGCCGACGCGCCACTGGATGTCGCTCCCCTGAGCTCCGCGCCGCTACTCGCCCTTGCTGCCGGCAAACCTCCCCGGACCGCTCACGCGGTCCGGATTAATGTTGTTGCAAAGAAGATGATGGGGACCTCCCTGGCGAAAGGAAACCCTCCGGCGAGCCGGGACCTTCCGGCGGGCAAGGACCTTCCGGTGAGGAAAGACCTCCCGGCGAGCAAGGACCTTCCGGCCTCCGCGCCAGACTCGTCACGGTAACCGGCGAGCATTTCCTTACTGCCGCCGCCCCCCTGAATGTGGTTGAAAAGGCGAGGGGTACTGTCCTACCACCGTCGCCGCCCTTGCCCGCCCAGCAGAAGGCGGGCTTGCAGCGACATCCGCCGTCTCCGCCGAAAAGTTCACAACACCCGGCGAGTTCGTCTCAGGTTTCGCCTCTGCCGAAGAAATCAGATAAGCCGCGGCCGAGTTACTTTCCGCCGCGGGTTGGGGACCTCGAGCATGGAGGGCGCGGGCAAGGAGGCCGTGGTCAGGGCAGGCCTGCCGACAACCTTGGGGGTTCGTCTTCGGGTAGGCGAGATGCCTCCGGTCGTGTCTCTCCACCGCGACGGTCTCGATCTCCTCGCCGTGGTGAGCTCTTCTGCCTCTAGCTATCCTTAATCTTGCTTGGTCGTTAGTTTCTGATTGCGACTTGTTTTCCTTAATGACAGATCACCCGACGACTCCTGGGTCGGCCTTCATCGATGCCATCGGATTGTCAGGGAGCGAGTACCGTCACGCTGCCGCTCGCGCCTACATGGAGCTGGAGACTAAGTTCGACCAGCTCGTCATCTGTGAGCCTCACCGCCGAATCTCGGCTCTGGAGGTGCGCATGGCGAGGGTAGAGGAGCTCCAGACCACCTTGGAGAGCTACAAAGCTCGCTTTCACATGGTGAAGGAGAACGACCGCCAGCTGACGCTTAACAATCACCGCCTCCAGCTCGTCTTGGACGAGTTGGCTGGGATTCGAGCGAGTATGGACTCGGTGGGGCGGCTGACGAGGATGGAAGAGCAGTTGTGGCTTGGCGACGACGCGATGGCGCTGGCGACGGAGCACTTCCGGAGGGCGCGCGAGATGGGCTGGGCTGGGCGACATCCTCATCCTCCGGAGCGGCCTCCTAGGACGTAGTTTTGTTTTTTTGTTCTAGATTCCCTCGCCATTTGGCGTTGTTGTAACGAACAGTATTATTTTAAATAAACCGGGCGACTATTCCTCTCGCTACTGATTATTTCGCGACTTTATTTACATCCATGGTATCCGAGTTTACTCGTGCAGGTTTTTGGCGAGCGCCGTAGCGTCCTTGCTTCGTTGCGCGAGATGGGCCCGATGTCGCTGGTGTGTGGCCCCTTCCTTCGCGCGACGTCAATCGATGCTCGCGGAAACGAATACCCCCCCTTCTTGCCTTAGGCCTATAAATAGGAGGGGTAGGTAGAACATAAGTACGCTGCTGCGAACTTCTCAATACGCCTCGCGAGTATCCCTTCTGCTCGCTTCTTCCTCCTTTCTTCCTCTGCTCGCCCCCTTTCTTATTCGTGGTTCGTGAAGATGGTTGGTGATGACGCTAGTGCTCGCCGACAAGCTCATGCCATCAATTTCGCCGACGTGGCTTTCAAGAAATCGATAACTTCAGACAAGGATCTGGAGGGTTTTAAGGAGCGTCTACTGCCGGAAGGATACTCGGCGAGGCTCCTAACTCGCAGCGAGCGACTCAATACCCATATTGAGGGCGGGCTCGTGTTGTCGCTGCGCCACTTCGACGCTGGCCTGCGACTTCCTTTTTGGCCCGAGCTCTGCGAAATCCTGCGATATTTCGGTATCGTTCCCGCGCAGATTAATCCAAACGGAATGGCGATTATCATGGGGTTCCTCTACTACCTTCGGGAGGAGAGGATCGCCTTTGACCTCTCCGTTTTTCGTCGAGTGTTCGCCTTCGCCGCGACATCAGAGGGGGTCGTCTTCTTCAACAGCCACGTTTGCACCCTGGTGGGGACTGCGAACAAAGTCCATCGCTGGAACGAGCTTCTGGTGGTCGTGCATGGCGACTTCGGGGATCTCCTGGGAAGGCCGCACCAACCTGCCGACATCGCCTTCCTCCCGCCGATCTTGGAAGGCGCTCTCGAGCAACTGTTCGAATCCTTCCGAGGTCGCCGGTTCGACGTCATCTACTGGCGGCTCAATGTCAACTCGCTGGAGGCAGTTCATCCCAATGAGGGTAAGGGCTGTCGAGATGTCGAATGCTCGCCGACTCGCTACCTTTTGCCGCAGCTCGTACTAATCATATCACATGCTTTTGTAGTAGCCAACGAGCTCCCGGAGAAACCGCTCCCTCCGGCGAAGGAAGTTGTCACCCCCCTTTCTGAAGCTCACCCTCCGCCCGATGTCGGGGAGAAAAAGAAAGTCGCCAAGTGAAAAGCGAGGGCGAGGTTGCCGGGGCCGGCGAACAAGAAGACGAAGGTGTCGTCACCTCAGTCCGACGATCACGAGTCGCAGCTGGAGGCTCGGGCACCTCGCTTCCACCCCAACTACAACCTCGGGCGAGGGGTGGTGGACGCTCATGGTTGCCCGCTGGTGACTTGGTCGGCGGAGGAGCATCTGGTGTCGCTGAGCACTAACCTCCTGTCCTGGTCGACGGACTGGGAGGACAAGGGGGAGGCCTTCGCCGTCCTCCACACCTTGTATGGGCGTGTCGACGCCGAGTCAATGCTGGAGCTCGCCCCACCGGAGCTTGCACATCAGTCCGTCTGCTCGCTTGCGCGAGCTGCCGAGCTGGGGCATTTCACGGCGAGGAAGTTGCTGGAGACAACGGAAGCTTTGAAAACCGTTTCCAAGAAAGCCATAGAACTCGGCATGCAGTCGGTCCGCTGGAAGGACTTTGAGGTAAATGACCTTCGGGTGGCGATATGTGATCCATCTCGTCTAGATATGTACTAACGTTCGATGCCTCGCAGGCTGCTGAAATCGAGACTGCGAAGAGGTTATCTGAGTGCGAGGAGAAGCTCGCCGTGTCGCAAGCCGAGCTGGAGGCGGCCCAGGTTCGCGTAGCCGAGATGGAGACTTGGCTAGTCGCCACCGAAGGACGCGCGAGTTCCTCTGCCCCGTTGTCGGAGGCGCCGCAACCCGAGGACGATCCGTTGTGGGCTGTCAAACGGTCCCGGGTTCTGTGGGAGGAGATGTCCTCTATCCGCCGCGAGATAGCGCGGACGGCTGGCAACATCATACTCGCACGTCTGAGAATCAACGGGCAGCTTGTCGAGGGGGATAAGCAGCTCACCGTTGACGAGCTTATCCCTTTGCTGCTCGTTGAGGGGACGATCTCTCCAGCCCGCATCCCTTCTCCGTCAGGCTCCAGCGACTCCGACAGCAGTGACAGTGACAGCAGCAGCGGCGAGAGCAATGACGAAGATGGCGAGGAAGAGGAAGACGTGGACGTCGGAGATGAGGAATACCGGCCGGATACTGGCGACGATGAGTCGTAGTCTCTCGCCGATCTCCGTCATGCTCGGGTGCAGGGGGACCTTTTGAAACTTTTGTAACTTGTAAAGTTTACATATTTATACAAGTTATTTATTCTTTGCAATTCTTTACTCGCGTAACGGTTGATATCGCTCGCTAGGCTCATAGGCCCGGTGAGGAGTGCTTGCTAGATGACTGCTTATCTCGCGTATATGCCGCTCCGAACATCGATCACCCGCTCGTCGTGACGTGTTCGCCCGTACGCCTAAGGAACGTTCGCCCGCTTGCCCGAGAGTAACTCGCCTATCCGCTCGGGATATACTCGCCTACTCACGCGGGGCATACACGCCTACTCGCGCGGGGCATACTCACTCCTCGATACGAATCTGGGCTTAGCAGGCGTCGAGTCGAGTAGCTCGGCCGATTCCCGAGGAGAGGAGCTCGTGGGGATACCGGTCTTACGACGCTGCTCAACTCGAAGTCTTGATTTCAATCGAGGAGATCGGCCGATTCCCGAGGAGAGGAGCTCGTGGGGATACCGGTATTACGACGCTGCTCAACTCGAAGTCTTGATTTCAATCGAGGAGATCGGCCGATTCCCGAGGAGAGGAGCTCGTGGGGATACCGGTCTTGCGACGCTGCTTAACTCGAAGTCTTGATTTCAATCGAGGAGATCGGCCGATTCCCGAGGAGAGGAGCTCGTGGGGATACCGGTCTTACGACGCTGCTCAACTCGAAGTCTTGATTTCAATCGAGGAGATCGGCCGATTCCCGAGGAGAGGAGCTCGTGGGGATACCGGTCTTGCGACGCTGCTCAACTCGAAGTCTTGATTTCAATCGAAGAGATTGGCCTTTTCTCGAGGAGATGAGCTCGTGGGGATACCGATCTTGCGACGCTGCTCAACTCGAAGTCTTGATTTCAATCAAGGAGATCGGCCGATTCCCGAGGAGAGGAGCTCGTAGGGATACTGGTCTTGTGACGCTGCTCAACTCGAAGTCTTGATTTCAATCGAGGAGATCAGCCGATTCCCGAGGAGAGGAGCTCGTGGGGATACCGGTCTTGCGACGCTGCTCAACTCGAAGTCTTGATTTCAATCGAGGAGATCGGCCGATTCCCGAGGAGATGAGCTCGTGGGGATACCGGTCTTACGACGCTGCTCAACTCAAAGTCTTGATTTCAATCGAGGAGATCGGCCGATTCCCGAGGAGAGTAGCTCGTGGGGATACCGGTCTTACGACGCTGCTCAACTCGAAGACTTGATTTCAATCGAGGAGATCGGTCGATTCCCGAGGAGAAGAGCTCGTGGGGATACCGGTCTTCCGACGCTGCTCAACTCGAAGTCTTGATTTCAATCGAGGAGATCGGCCGATTCCCGAGGAGAGGAGCTCGTGGGGATACCGGTCTTCCGACGCTGCTCAACTCGAAGTCTTGATTTCAATCGAGGAGATCGGCCGATTCCCGAGGAGAGGAGCTCGTGGGGATACCGGTCTTGCGACGCTGCTCAACTCGAAGTCTTGATTTCAATCGAGGAGATCGGCCGATTCCCGAGTAGAGAAGCTCGTGGGGATACCGGTCTTGCGACGCTGCTCAACTCGAAGTCTTGATTTCAATCGAAGAGATCGGCTGATTCCCGAGGAGAGGAGCTCGTGGGGATACCGGTCTTGCGACGCTGCTCAACTCGAAGTCTTGATTTCAATCGAGGAGATCGGATGATTCTCGAGGAGAGGAGCTCATGGGGATACCGGTCTTGCGACGCTGCTCAACTCGAAGTCTTGATTTCAATCGAGGAGATCGGTTGATTCCCGAGGAGAGGAGCTCGTGGTGATACCGGTCTTGCGACGCTGCTCAACTCGAAGTATTGATTTCAATCGAGAAGATCGGCCGATTCCCGAGGAGAGGAGCACGACGCTGCTCAACTCGAAGTCTTGATTTTAATCGAGGAGATCGACCGATTCCCGAGGTGAGGAGCTCGTGGGGATACCGGTCTTACGACGCTGCTCAACTCGAAGTCTTGATTTCAATCGAGGAGATCGGCCGATTCCCGAGGAGAGGAGCTCGTGGGGATACCTGTATTACGACGCTGTTCAACTCGAAGTCTTGATTTCAATCGAGGAGATCAGCTGATTCCCGAGGAGAGGAGCTCGTGGGGATACCGGTCTTACGATGATGCTCAACTCGAAGTCTTGATTTCAATCGAGGAGATCCTGTTACTTGGGAGACGTTTGAGAATTTATAGCATGAATATCTCGATAGAAACGCAATCTTCTCCTTTCAGAGATGCTCTTGAACTTGCCAAATCGGGGGGGGGGGGAGCGCCCAGACCCGCTCCTAAGAACTCCTCTAGTTAGGAGAGAGATGCACTCGGGGAGACATGAGCCGACATGCAAGGGAGGGAGCTGATCTCGGCCGACAGTGCAGAGGCTCGGTCTTACAAGAACGCTTAAAGTCCCGAAGCATCGTCCTATCACCCATACTGGGTTTTTTTGTACGAATGGGTCGAAGGCGTGCCCCTCGATTTGCTAGTGACGATCGCTTCCAGCTACGCTTAATGGCCGCGAGTGCCAGCGTCCGAACGGGGGATGATGTTCGTCGAGGGTCCTTTTTAGGACGCACTCGGAACCAAAACACGCCCATGGGCTCGTTCGTTCGCCCTCTTTCTGCGGCAGGCTATCCTGCTTTGCCGATAACTCGAAATCCTCATCTTACGGGTGCTTTACGAGGTCGGCCTCCCTTCGAGTCCGGGGGATTTGGGTGCAAATTTGTTCCTAGTAGTTCCTCCAGTTTGAAGAGAGATGCACTCGGGGAGACATAGACTGACATGCAAGGGGGGAGCTGATCTCGGCCGATAGTGCAGAGGCTCGGTCTTACAAGAGCACTTAAAGTCCTGAAGCATCGTCCTATCGTCCATACTGGGCTGTGTATAAGGAACAAACCGACCACTGGTCCCCGGAGTCGAATGCGAGGCGGATCCTAGGAGCACTCAGAAGCCTTGAAGGATACTGACACAAAAAGGAGAATAATCCAGCCACCATCATATATTAGAATAACATCCTTACAAAAATAGATACAAGTGTTACAACTAGGGATAAAATCTTTTCAGATCATCCCCACTCCAGGTTCCGCTTAGCTGCTCTCCTGCTTGATCTTGTAGGTAATAGCCACCCGCGGCCAGGGCTTCTTGGACAATGAAGGGGCCTTCCCAATTGGGATGCAGCTTGCCCACGGCGGCTCCCCGCCCAGCGGCGTCTACCTTTTTCATGACCAGATCTCCTGTAAGGAAGTTTTTTAGGCGGACATTTTTGTCGAAGTGCCTCGCCATGTGCCTCTTGACTTCCTCTTGGCGTATGGAGGCCAGGTCTCGAAGCTCTTCCACGTAATCCAGGGAGAGCCTCTAGGCATCCTCGTTCTCCAGTCTCCATTCCTCGTTACCGCCTTCAACTGCAACCACTCTCGGACTTCGCACCTCGAACTCAACTGGGATGAGTGCCTCAGACCCGTTGGATAACTTGAAAGACATTTCCCTCGTGGCCGAATTCGGGGTCGTCCTCAGAGCCCATAGGACCGAGGGGAGCTGTTCGGCCCAGTTTCCTTTTAAGTTGGTGACCTTCTTCTTCAGTAGGTTGACGATGAGCTTGTTGGCAGCTTCTACTTGTCCGTTGCTCCGAGGATGGTGCACTGAAGCGAACCGAAGGTCTGTGCCCAATTGCTTGCAGAAGTCCTCCAGCTCCAAGCTGGCGAACTGCGGCCCATTATCGGTGACGATGGCCAGCGGGATCCCAAACCTGCACGCGATTTCCCCCCAGATAAAATTCTTGACGATCTGGGAGGTGGTCTTGGCCAAGGCTTTGGCCTCGATCCACTTGGAGAAGTAGTCGATCATCACCGGTATGAACTTCCTCTGTCCACTAGCTTGAGGGAACGGGCCGACTAGATCCATCCCCCAGATGGCGAAGGGCCACAGAGCGGTGATCGAGCGGAGGTGTTGAGCCGGTTAAAGCTGGAGGGGCGTGAAGAGCTGGCACTGAGAGCATTTTTTGGAGTAAGCCTCCGCGTCCTTTCGGATGGTGGGCCAGAAGTAGCCATGTCTCAGGATTCTCTGCTCCAGAGTGCGGGTCCCGGAATGGCTGTCGCATTCCCCTGAGTGAATTTCCTCGAGAACTCGGGGGACCTCGATTTCCGACAAGCATCTAGCCAAGGGGCCCGAGATGGTCTTGCGATAAAGCTCGGCGTCGAGTAGCAGGTAGTACGCGGCCTTGTATCGGAATTTCCTTTGGTCCTGCCCGTCCGAGGGCAGCTGACCCGTCGTTAAGAACGTAACGAACGGATCCTTCCACGAGGACCGCTGCTCGATCTCCATCATCTCTCCTTCTTTGATGGATGGTCGAAACAACTCGGTGACCGTCCCCCCGGCCCGGGGACCGTACTTGGCAAGGTAGTCAGCTTCGGCATTGTCTTCTCGGGGCATATGCTCGACGAAGAAGGACTGGAACCCCCCGATCAGACCCTTAACCTTGACCAGGTATTGTTGCAGGGTGGGGTCATATACCTCGAACTCTCCCCGAATCTGGGAAGCGACTACCATTGAATGGGTGAAAGCTCGGATGTTCTTGATTGACATCTCCTTGGCGAGACGCAAGCCAACCACCATGGCTTCGTACTCTGCCTGATTATTCGTAACTAGGAAGAGGATCTCGACGGCTTGTTCGATCCTGGTTCCCTGGGGGCTAACCATCACGACTCCGGCTCCCATGAAAAACATGCAGGATGCTCCGTCCACAAACATCTTCCAAGAGACTGGTCGGGAAGCGCCCACGTCTACCTCTTCCTCGGCCGAGAAGTCGGCCATGAAATCTGCTACTGCTTGGGCCTTGATGGCTACCCTTGGGGAATACGAGATGTCGAACTCGCTGAGCTCCACCGCCCACTTGGCAAGCCTGCCAGAATGCTCCACCTCATCCAAGATACTCCTTAAGGTATGATCGGAGATCACCTTGATGGAATGAGCTTGAAAATATGGGCGGAGCCGCCGAGCCGAAACTACCAAAGCGAAAACTAGCTTCTCCAAGATAGGATACCTTGTCTCTGCTTGCCACAACACCCGGCTCACGTAGTAGATGGGGAGCTGCCTCCTTCCTTCTTCTCGAACCAACACCGAACTGACCGCCTCAGCTCCCACTCCCAGATAAAGCAAGAGGTCCTCGCCGCCTTGTGGACCTTGGAGGAGAGGAGCTCGGGTTAGTTGTTGTTTTAGCTTCTCAAAAGCCTCCTCGCACTCCGTGGTCCACTCGAACTTCTGGTTCCCCCGAAGGGCTTTAAAAAATGGGGAGCACTTTTCTCCGGCCTTGGAGAGGAAACGACTAAGGCCCGCCAGGCTTCCAGTCAGCCTTTGGACCTCCTTGGAATCTTTTGGGGAGGTCATCTCCATGATGACTTTCACCTTGTCGGGGTTAGGCTCCACCCCCCGAGAAGTAAGGAGATGACCCAGGAACTTCCCCTTTCCCGCGCCAAAGACACATTTGGCCGGGTTAAGCCGCATCTTGTACTTCCTCAGGGTGGCGAAGGTCTCCGTAAGATCTGCCACGTGCTCCGCGGCGCTCTTGCTTTTAACGAGAAGGTCGTCCACATAGACCTCCAAATTCCGCCCTTTTTGCTCTTTGAATACCTGGTCCATCATTCTTTGATGCGTTGCGCCGGCGTTTTTGAGCCCGAAGGGCATCATCTTGTAGCTATAGCATCCGTCGCCGGTGATGAAGGAGACGTCACGACAATCGGGGGGATGCATCCGGATCTGATGATACCCTGAAAAAGCATCAAGGAAACTCATCACAGGAAACCCGACGGAGGAATTAACCAGCGCGTCGATCTGAGGCAGGGGATAACAATCCTTCAGGCAAGCTTTATTCAACATGGAAAAGTCGATACATAACCTCCAGCCCCCTCCAGACTTCTTTACCATTACAACATTGGAGACCCAGCCTGGATACTGGATCTCCGAGACGAACCCCGCATCTAGCAGCTTTCGCACCTCCTCCCTGATCGGCTCGGCCAGCGCGGTGGCGCTCTTCCTCTGCCTTTGACGAACCGGAGCTACCGCAGGATCTAGTAGGGGTGTGCATAAATAACCGAAGAACCGAAAACCGAACCGAAACCGAACCGAACCGGGCGGTTCGGGTCGGTTCTCAAGTAGTTCGGTTCGGGTACGGTTCCTAAGAAAGAGAGAACCGGCGGTTCGGTTCGGTTCTCGGGTCCCGTGGGCGGGTACCCGAGAACCGATCCGAACCGATTTATTAGGGTTTAAATTTATAAATATAATTTTAAAAAATTGCAGTTGTGAGATGAGATTACTGGATCATGGAGTTAAAAGAGTAAAAGTTATGTCGCATGACCTTTTTTCTCCCGCTCCAAACCCTTGCGCCGTCCGCCCGTCCCCAACACTCCTCGCTCGTGAAAATCTACGAACCTCCCCAGTCCTCGCTGCCGATGACATCTGCATCTCGGGGTTTCCTCCTAGATCCTCCCGTCGATGACTCCTACGATTACTTTTCGACAACCATAAGGTGAGATCTTGATCTATGGTATCTCTATTTTCCGATTTGTTGTGTGTATCCTCCTTCCTGTCAGCATTTGTCATGGTTAATTGCCCTGATTTCTTGCAATTTATGTATTGTTTTGATTTTTTGCTTATGATTGAATGAATAGATTTGTTCGATCTTGATCCTCCTGTGAGTGAAAGTTTATCAGAAATATATAATTCATGTTCCTGTTTGATCTTTAATTTGTCGGCCACATTGCTATTTATAGTTGGATGATCCTCGGAGTGAAGATTCATGAGTAACATATAATCCATGTATTACTATTTTTGCATGCTAATAGCATACCAATTACCAAGTATTATCATTGAATTTAAAGAACCGAGAACCGAACCGGAACCGAACCGATATTTACGGTTCGGTTCCGGTTCTACATTTTAGAACCGTGGGTCGGTTCCGGTTCCAAAAAGTTGAAACCGAACATATACGGGTCGGTTTTTGGTTCTCAGTGGAACCGAACCGAACCGATCCGAGTTGCACCCCTAGGATCTAGGTTGAGGCGATGACAGGCAACATTGACATCTATCTTTGGCATCTCGGCGGCACTCCACGCGAAGATGTCGGCGTTCTCCTGTAGGCAAGCAGCTATCTCCGCCTTCCCTTCCTGGGGCAAGGCTCCTGCAACCTTCAGCAGCTCAGGCTCTCCTCTCGGGGAGATCACCTCCACCTCCTCTATCTCTTCGGCAGCTTGCAGGCCCTCCTCATGCTCCATCATCTTCTCCAGCCTCTCCGCGTCACCCATCCAGCTGATGGTGCTGACAGCGTTCAGGTAACACTCCCGAGAGGCCTTCAGATCCCCCCTGATCCGGACTTGGACGTCATCCCGGCAGTACTTCAGGCATTGATGGTACGACGACGGGATGGCCTTGAAGTAGTTGATGAGAGGCCGCCCAAAAATGGCGTTGTAGCCGCTGCGTGCGTCGACGATGACAAACCGGCACCGGATTGAAGTACCCCCGAGGGTGACCAGCAGCTCCACTCCCCCTTCCACCTCTTTCTTCTCTCCAGAGAAGCCAAAGAGAGGCCCACCCGCGGCCTGGACCCTGGATGCTTCCACCTGCAGCCCCACAAAGGTTCTTTTGAAAATGACATTCACCGAGCTCCCGTTGTCCGCGAGGATTCGGTCAACGGTGAAGTCTTCGATGGCCGCTTGAATCACCAGCACGTCATGGAAGGGGTTTTCGTTCCACAACATGTCCTCCTCTGAGAAGGTTATCTCGTTCAGCAGCGGAGAAGTCTGCGACGTCGAGGCGACGCTCCTCTTGTAGATCTGGTGGAGGCTACCCTTGCAGGAAGCTCCAAGCCCTGCACCCCCATTGATCACCCCGACGTGTCCGCCTCCCGGACTGGGAATAATGTTTCCTCGACCCCCCTGGTCAACCCTGTCCTCATTCCTCCTCCTCTGCGGTGCTTGGAAGGCTACTTGCCCGACTGGGGCCTCCTGCCTTGGCTGCTCTCTCTCTGCCTCCGTCGCCTCCAACCTCCTCCTTGCCTCCCAAAACTTGGGGCAGGCCAAGGTCCCATGCCCCTCTACTCGATGGATATCGCAGTAGAGGGGAATTGCTGCTTCCTGCTGCCTTTCCTGTCGCTTCTCCTTTCGCCGACGTTTTGCGGCCCGTTGCGTTATGGTCATCGCCTCCCTTCCTCCTCCTCCTTGCTCCCTAAGGTTGTTGTTTCTCCTCTCTTCCTGGCGGATCGGTCGCCTCCACTGGGGACGATCTCTTGGATACTGGAACCTTCTTTCTTCCCTCCTTCCTTCCGGGGCTTCGACGAGCCTCCTTTCTTCCTGCCTTTGAGGCCTCTCCTGCCTCAACTCTTCCGCCCTCCTAGGCTCCTCTCTCCTCTTCCCCTTCGGCTCTTCCTGCCTTCTGCCATCGTTTTTCTCCGGACGCCTCTCCCTCTCCAACAGCCTCCCCATGTTCTCCCCTAGCGGCTTATCCCCGTCCAGCCTTGCCAGGAACTCCTTGTTCCTCTCCTCCCCCTGAATGAAGACATTGGCCCTCTCCACCATCTCTTCGAACAACCTCGGCGGCCTGTGCCCCAGCTCCATGTTGAAGAATCCCTACTTCAGGCCAAACTTGAGGGAAACCATCAAGGTAAACCCATCCACCTCTTCCACTTCCTGTTGGGTATTGTATCCACAATCACCTGGATTTGAGGAAGCCTCCTATCAAGCTAAGATGAATTCACTATGTATTTGATGAATTCCTTCAAGTTGTGCTTGCAGTTATTCCACGCTAAGTACACACCAATGTCAGGGTGCAGTGGGTCAATATACACGGATCTGCGCGACGTAATCCCTCGTTGAGCAGATCAGTGTGTTGGCCTACGTGTACTCTCTCTATTGGGGTGTACTTAATTTCAAGTACAGGGCTATGATAAAGCAAGAGCAGACAAGGAGCAAGGATGGGCCAAAGACCAGCTCACGGGTTGAAAGAGGAGAGATCGTCCAAGTGTAAATCGTCGAGAATCACTAAGTGATTCTTGCCGATTCGTCGAGAATCACTTGTGATTCTCGACGAGTCGTCGAGAATCACTAGATGATTCTCGCCGGTTGAGGCCAGCTGACTCAACGCCGCCAGAAAATTCTCTAAGGCAGAATCGTCGAGAATCACTAAGTGATTCTCGCCGATTCGTCGAGAATGTCCTTGCATTCTCGACGATTCAGCGAGAATCTAATGTGATTCCCGCCGATTCTCCCCGGCCTGTATAACCTGTGATGCCAGAATATGTCAAGTAGAATTCGGCGAGAATCGTAAGTGATTCTCGCCGATTCGTCGAGAATCACATTCGATTCTCGCCGAATTTGACTTGGGCAAATTTTGGACATTTCCTGGACCGGTCCAGGTTTCAAGCAGTATTTCGAACCGGACTTCGGTCTTTGCTTTGGTGGGGCCCACAACGGTCATCTTTATGACCTAGTGTATAAATACACAAGTATTGGTGTACAGTAGATCACGATATACAGAATACGAAAGGAAGCGGCCGTAAAACCCTAATCTCGCGAACCTTCTCCGTCGCCGCCGCTCATACAGTGATCACCATTGCTGATCTCGATCTTCTCCAGATCCACGGTGATAGAAGCCAAGTCTTGCATAGCGTCTCACGTGTCTAACCAGAGATCTTTTGTCTCTTGATTTGAGATAGGGAAATCCATCCCCGTCCGAATCGATCGAGACGATCGATCCTAGTGTGACCGTTGGAAGACCTTGCCGACTTCGCTAAGAAGATTGAATCTCCAGTGCTTTGCTGCTATCTTCAGTTGCCGCCGCCAACACCGAGAGCCTTGCCGCCGCTCGTCGCCGCCGCCGGTCTCGGGGAGATTCTCTCCAAGAAAGATCTAGGGTTGTGGACTTTTCGTTGCCTACTAGAACAAGTAGACTAACGAAAAGGGACACCTAGATCTTCAAGTTGTTTGTATTTCTTATACACTCTGATTTCGTTTTCATTGTAAAGAAACATTTGGTTCCTAGTTGTAGGGTTGGGTGCAACCCGTGTTGTGGGAGTGTTGACTCCTACGTGTGGAAGGGTTCCTTCCGATAGTGCAAGGATTGGATTTCAATCCTATTAGTGAAGTGACTGAGTCGTCCCTGGATTGGGAGATAGGTCGAAGGGGGGAAGTGGACGTACCCAAATCGGGGAACCACTATAAATTGCCTGTGTTATTCTCTGTGCTGTGTGTTTGTTTTGATTCTGCAGGTACACTTTTAATTCCGCAAATACGCTGCAAGTCACCTATTCCCCCCCCCATAGGTGAAGGTAGTTGACACTAGGTGAACTTTCAAGTGGTATCAGAGGGAGGTTGCTCATCAAAAAGGTTAACACCTTGAGTAGAATCCTGCCACGAGTGTCAACAAGAAGCTCAGACTCAAGCATGGAGTTGGATTGTGATGTCCCTCCTCTAAGACTCCCCTCATGTACAAAGGAGTACTATCCTGTATGGAAGTTGAGAGTATTGTTTCATTTGGAGGCCATCGACCCTCGAGCATCACTCATTCTAGAAGAGGGTCCCTTCTTTCCCATGAAGGCTTCCAGCTCCGGGAAAGATCTCCAAATCCCCAAGTGTCCCAAAGAGATGTCAGAGACAGAGCTCTCTCTGTTCAACCTGGACCAGGTGATTCGTCAGGTCATCACTAATGTCTGGTCTGGACCTTCTCGTTCTAGAGTGGACAAGTGTGTGACAGCCAAGTCCATGTGACAAACCATCTCAGACCTCATGGAGGGATCAGAGAAAACAAGGACCTGTCGTCAACAAGAGGATGAAGCCTATGTAGGGGTCCTCATTTCTGAAGATGAAGGGCATGATCAATCTATCAGTATCAGGGCTCCTGTGTCCTTGTCGGAGACTGAAGAAGAAGTTGAGGAAAGCAGTTCTGATGAAGCTGACTCAACAGTATCTGCCGATAATTACGGTAACCCTGAACAGCAAATCCAGGAGCAGGTAACTTCTTCCTCATGCCCCTCTCCTCTTGAAGTTCCTGAAGACAGGAACAATTCAGAGGGTAGTCCCTCCAGAGATGCAAGGGATATGGATAGCTTCAATCAAAGGATTGAAAATCTTGATTCTCATGAGAGTGCCCTTCAGAAGAGTAACTTACTTGTGGAGGAGCAAGCTAAGGAGATTGCTCAGCTGAGGACCTTGATGAATCTCCAATTGGAATCCATCAAGGTAAAGGACTCAAAGATCTCGGATCTAGAGAGTCGTCTAGAGACCGAGAAGAGAATTGTTTCTAACTTTTCCAAGATAGATGCTATCAAAAGAAAAGCAGAAAATGGGTGGATCTCCCAAATTGTCAATTCATGGAGAAATGGGAAAACTGTGTTCAGACCCCCCCCCCCACCCCGAGCAGGAAGGGCACACATCTTGTATTCAGGTATGACCATAGGAACAACCTTGGTCACTGCAAGAATGATCAGCCCTCATGTGGAAGTACCCACAATGCCAGAGCTGACATGGGCACCCAGAGGAAAATACCTCAGGCTTCCACCAAGCCCTTTGTATTCTCGGCCACAGCCCCAACTCGTCATGAATCTGCCAGCATCAGCTCACAATGCGCCTCTCACCTCCCTAGGACTCAGGAAAGGGGGGTTAGAAATCATGTTGTTGGGATTCATGGGGTCCTTAGAAGGGGGCTGACTGAAAGGAAGGCACCACCTCCCAGGCCTCATGACGCCTGCCATATGCATTCTTTCCACCCTTCCAATAGTCACGGTGGAAGAGACAATTCTGGTAGCATATCCGGCTCTATCCCATTTAGACATAGAACTATGACTACCTCAGTCACCCGTTCAGGTCACAAACGGCGATACAACATTTATGAATGTTGGTGTTGTGGCAAAGTGGGTCATTTTGCCATAGATTGTTGGCACAACTCTTCTGTGTCAAAGGCAAGGGGACTTCCACATCCTCGAGGAAATGTTAGTCCTCCCACCAGGATTCCTGAGGGGAGGCATTTCAACTATTATGCTGACAGGAACCTAGGACCCAATACTTATTGGGTTCCTAAGGCAAGATAACTCTTTCCTGCAGGGTGGTCTGGGTTCCCGCAATCCTGATGGGAACCGGACAAGAGATGCTCCAAGAATGACGTGGAAAAAGTGTCGAGAATGGGAGCAGTGCCTTCATTACAAACACATGTATACTGACCTCCTGATATACTCTGTGCTGGTAATGTGAATGTTACATCTTGTTATCACAGGTAACTGCAATTAGCCGTAAATGTTTGAGCCATAAAGCATAAACAATTCCATATATGTATTTATGTATGTTGACATATCCACACCTTATAATGAGTTCACTTCTTTTGATATTGGATGGTCATATAGAAAAATTATTCACGTATGCTCAGTCACTTAGGGAAGGAGTATAAGCGTAAGATAACCTTCAGTTACATTAGTTTGACATTGTCAGCCATAAGTCCGCCCTTGAAAATTTTGAACCCCTTGGCTAGATTAAGAAACCATTATGCCTATTAAGACTTTCTTACCCTTGACAACGACATAAATTTGGAATCTCAGCGACTTCCCTCATACTAAATTCCACCATAGTATTGTCGAACGAAGGCTTCGGACATTAATAGATGCATAAACCCGGTTATACAATGGAACCTTCAAGTGGTATCAGGCAGAATAAATTTAAATCCCGCCGACTCCTCTGGCCGACTCTTCAAATTCCGCCGAATCATCTTAAATCTCGCCGATCTAACCTAAATCCCGCCGACTCTTCAACTTCCAGCTATTCGCCGAGACTCTTCCAAGCTCTCGTCCAACGATGCCTCCCAGCGGGAATCCCTTCGACTTCTCCTCCCAGCGGGTTCCTCCTTCGGCGCTGCGTGGTGATCTAACGACACTTCTGGAGTCTTCCTCTCGCGACCAGGGTTTCGTCCAAGCCTCGCCTCGGATCGGCGTCTCTCTTGCAACCAGGCTCGCCGACTCTCCGGAACCTTCACTGCCTCTCCGCACTAGGTAATTGTCCCCTACCGTGTGTTGAGCTCAGTGTAGATTTTGTTCTCACTCTCTTGGTTTCGAAGATCCTTAGACTTGGAAATTGGTATTCCCTTTCTTTCTAGTTTGATATGGCCCCACGGACTTCTGCTGGGCTGACCACTGGATGCGAGCTCGTGAGAACCGGATTCTCCCAGGCCTCGGACGAGTTCCGAAACATAATCATTATGCTCGAGGAAGCAGGACTGACGTTCGTGCTGGAGCACCCATGCAAGATCTTGGATAAGAAAGTCCTGGAGTTCTTTGCAACTGCCAAGCTCTGTCACGAAGACACTTCCATCAAGAGCAAGGTTGCTGGGAAGAAGGTCAAGTTATCCGCCAGGAAACTGACCCAATGCCTGTGGCTCTCCAGTTGTGAAGAAGAAGATTACCTGGAGGAAGAGGATAGAGCAAGGACCCTATCCTTCTGTGGACTGGCCAGGGGGACCAGGTCAATCAAAAGGAAAGACATGAACGAGGAAGGAAAATTGCTGTCTGACATCGTTGGGAAGGCTCTAATCTGCAAACCTGGATCCCACGACCACATTTCAGGAGAAATGTTCAAGACTCTGGTGGCAATCGTCTGCCGAAAGCGGTTTAATTGGGGAGCCATGCTCTTTGAAAGAATTAAAGACACACTCCGTACCCCCAGCTTTGGCAGAATCATCAGCCTCTATCTGAATCAGCTGGACGGAGATACATTCGACATGAGCAAAGGAGTGCCGTTGCACTATCTGAAAAAGATGGACACCAGTGAAGTTCCTGACGCACTGATTGCAAGAAGTGAGGGGGAGCCTGTACACTCTTCTGCAAACATCATATCTGATATTTCTCAGATAGCTAAAGATACTGTGGAGACTGTGCAAGAGGACGGTGAGGAGGAAGTGGCAGATGTGGAAGAGGAAGAGGAAAGTGAGGAAGATATGAATGACCTGGGAGATGAGGTGGCTGATGTGGAGGAGGAAGAAGAAGTAGAGGAAGACATGCACAACTCTGCAGATAAGCCTGAGCACTTGGAGACTGAGATGGAGGAAGAAGTAATTGAGAGGGAGAAAGTGGTGGATCCTCGGGAGGATGCTGCTGGTTCATCTAAGGAACAAGCTCCTGAGAGGTCGGATGCAGGAATGCAGGGGGAGCCCTCTCAGCAACCCTTTGTCCCCCCTGTGGACTCTATTATAGTGTCCAGCTCTCCCAGTACCTCTGCTGGGGAGCCTGACCAGGGTCTGCCTGCTGCTCCTCCACTTCAAGCAAACCTAGCAAATCACACTGTTAATTTTGTCCAAGGAATGCTAGATGAGCTCAAGGATACGTTTGAGAAATCCCACAACAAAGTGATAAAGAGACTGCGGGACTCTGAGGATCTCATGCTTAAGAATGTGGTTCAGATCAACCACAAACTAGATGTGATGGAGAAGAAATTTGATGAAAAATATACAGAGGCAGGCACAGCTGTATCTCTTCTCATGAAAGGATTAAAGAAGAATACTGACGACCTGACAGTAGTCAATAAAAATGTTCATGTTATGGCACAGACCATACAAAAATTTGATGCCAACATGGTAACGCTGAACGCAAATCAGAAATCTCTGCTGGACGAATTCGGTAAAGCTGTGAAGCACATTGATGCATCTCTGCATTCCTATACAAACTCTATAGCCGCCGAAGCCAAAAGGGGGAGGAAGCGTATAACGCTAAGATGGCGGGGCTTCAAGAGTTAGTACTTCTAAACTTCGATCAGATCAATAGGTATGCTTTTCAAAACTACCAAATCATAACTGCACCTTTATTCAACTTAATAAATAATAATTGACAAATACAAATTCGATAATTCGAATAGGTATATGTTTGAAACGACACACTGGCTGGTAACAGAGGCATCAGGAATACATGTTCCTGTCGCTCCGCTTGAGGATGTGGGTCCTGCTGGTACTGCAGCAGGTGAAATAAGGACTGAAGAAGTACCAATGAGCGAAGCTGAGGCAAAGAAAGCTGCTGAAAGGGCTGAACGAAGAAGCTGGTTTGATCAAGAAGCCATAGCAAGAGCCAGGGACAAGAGAAAAATTCAAGAAGGGACTTCTAGGGAAACGCAAGCTGAAAAGACGATCAGATTGAAGGAGGATGATGTGAGGAATGAAAAATGGAGTCCTGTATCAAAGAGTATTATCCTGAACACATTTTTGTTACTGCAGAGGGGGCAAATAAATCGAAATGATGTATATAGTCAGTACGAATGGGAGTGGCATAAAGAATTTGAAGCTAAACGTAGCATATTTTTCAGGAACAACACCGCGGCAGATAAAGCCCCTCCTCCGAGATACTATCCAAAGCCCAAGGAGTATCTTGAGCGACAAAGCAGAAAGTTATTAGCTAAGCAACTTAAAGAAGACATAGCTAAGGACAAAGATCTTTAGGATGTTAGCTTTTGGAATTATCACATTTAAACTTTCTTTATTATGTGATCATGTGAACATTTCTGTGTGGATATTCATATTTATATATACATGTGTGTGGTTTATTATTTGACTCTCACATTGATCTAATTACGTTTATTGTTCACTCTGTTGGTTAATGCATATTTTGTCTTAAGTGTTGAAATTCATCTTAGCTTAGTAGGATTTTGGCTTCGTCAAATAGGGGGAGATTGTTGGGTATTGTATCCACAATCACCTGGATTTGAGGAAGCCTCCTATCAAGCTAAGATGAATTCACTATGTATTTGATGAATTCCTTCAAGTTGTGCTTGCAGTTATTCCACGCTAAGTACACACCAATGTCAGGGTGCAGTGGGTCAATATACACGGATCTGCGCGACGTAATCCCTCGTTGAGCAGATCAGTGTGTTGGCCTACGTGTACTCTCTCTATTGGGGTGTACTTAATTTCAAGTACAGGGCTATGATAAAGCAAGAGCAGACAAGGAGCAAGGATGGGCCAAAGACCAGCTCACGGGTTGAAAGAGGAGAGATCGTCCAAGTGTAAATCGTCGAGAATCACTAAGTGATTCTCGCCGATTCGTCGAGAATCACAAGTCGTCGAGAATCACTAGATGATTCTCGCCGGTTGAGGCCAGCTGACTCAACGCCGCCAGAAAATTCTCTAAGGCAGAATCGTCGAGAATCACTAAGTGATTCTCGCCGATTCGTCGAGAATGTCCTTGCATTCTCGACGATTCGGCGAGAATCTAATGTGATTCCCGCCGATTCTCACCGGCCTGTATAACCTGTGATGCCAGAATATGTCAAGTAGAATTCGGCGAGAATCGTAAGTGATTCTCGCCGATTCGTCGAGAATCACATTCGATTCTCGCCGAATTTGACTTGGGCAAATTTCGGACATTTCCTGGACCGGTCCAGGTTTCAAGCGGTATTTCGAACCGGACTTCGGTCTTTGCTTTGGTGGGGCCCACAACGGTCATCTTTATGACCTAGTGTATAAATACACAAGTATTGGTGTACAGTAGATCACGATATACATAATACGAAAGGAAGCGGCCGTAAAACCCTAATCTCGCGAACCTTCTCCGTCGCCGCCGCTCGTACAGTGATCACCATTGCTGATCTCGATCTTCTCCAGATCCACGGTTGATGTAACCCAGATTTGTATTAAAAATTAATTTGAAAATGAGAGCCGAGTTGGCCAAAAAAAATTGAATTTTCGAGCGCGAAAACCAAGCTCGTCGCTTTGGACGTTAAAAGTTTATTAATTTGCGTTCGAGTGAAACTTCTTCGCGTCTTACGGTTCGGATCCGTTACGAGATTTATACGGCCACAAACATGAATAACATTCAACAATTTATGAATAACGATATTAATAATAAGGAGAACGCAACGGCAAGCCCAAGTGTAATTAAATGAAGTGCATGAAACAATACTAAGAAAAAAGAGTGACCGGTATACCAAACGGCGGCAGAAGCGAGCCCAATTCCAATCGGTCCCGCACAGGAACAGTGGCCCCAAGATCTATCGGCCGGATACGGGTTGAAGTCGACGGCGTGAACAGGCCGGACCGTCGGAAGCAGATTCCGAAGTCGACGACGGTCCGTTTGCAAACTATTCGGGCAGGCAAAGAGGCGCCGGCGCGGGCTAGCGATGACAGGGGTAGGACTTCCGGCGTATGTTCGTGTACGGGCTTCCAGGCGGTGGCGCTTCTCCGAACTGAGCGATGTTGGCGATACGTGCGGTGAAGTGGTTGTCGGCAATGAGCAAAGAACCGGGATTCCCGTTCTAAACTCTGTCCGACCTGCTTTCACTGCACATGACCGTGGAATTTATAAGCTGGCTGGAATATCTCTCCATTTTGGGCAAGAGATATCCCTCTCTTAATTCTCTTTCCAAAAGATAAAATCTTCCATTCATGTGCTAAAAATATCTCTCCTTTTTGGGCAAGAAATATCCCTCTCTTAATTCTCTTTCCAAAAAATAGAATCTTCCATTCAAGACACTTTTTTTAAAATTCGAAATGTTTCCAAACTATGTCCTAAAATCATGCAAGACACTTTTTAACTTTGAAATGTTTCCAATCATGCACCTTTTTAATTAATGTTGGGTTTGCCGTTCCTGTCCTACTACTATTAATACCGGACTCATTTATTTAAGATCTCATCGGGTGGTCAAGCCGATGAGCCGGACAATAAAACAAGTACATAACATGAAACAAATACATAAATGCGGTATATAAATAAATACGATAAAATATTACGATGCACCGCAGGGTGCATCAATTCCCCCGGGGTTAAAAGGGCTCGACCCCGTCGAGAATTCGCAAAAACTAGCAATAGAGAGATCTGGGCGGCGGCGGCGTAGTTCGTCAGTGCTGATCCAAGAGCTGTCGGTAAGGTCTCGTCCTTGCCAGGAGACCAAGTAGCGCTGATAAGTCCCATGGCGAGTACGAAACTCTTGTACATCAAGAACCTGATCGATCTTCTCAGTGGTGGGAGTCTGTACTGGCGCCAAGTCGGGAGGAATATCCGAGGCTGCCATAGGTGGGCTCGGACTGGAACTGGGTGGATCTCCATAGAACAGTGTCAGATCGGCCACGTTAAATATCGGGGAGGTACCGAATTCAACGGGCAAATCTAGGAGGTAAGCATTCTCCCCGATGCGTTTCCGAATTTGGAATGGGCCAAACTTCTTCTGCTGTAGCTTATGGTAAGTGCCCGGAGTGAATCTCTGCTTCCTGAAATAAGCAAACACCCAATCTCCTTCTGAAAAAGATAACTCTCGGCGATGTCGATCGGCCATGGATTTATATTTTTCAGAAGTCGCTCGCAATTTACTAGTAATAGTTTTATGCAAGTCCTTTAAATAATCAACACGGACTTGCGCATCAAAAGAAATACGTTCATGAGTCGGAAGAGAGTGGCGATCAAGTAGATGTGGTATGGGGAATCCGTAGACAATCTCGAAAGGAGATTTAGCTGTGGAGCGATTAGTAGAATTATTAAATGCAAATTCAGCTTGTGGCAGTATAAGGTCCCATTGTTTTGGATTCTCCCCAGTCAAACACCTAAGAAGATTCCCCAAACTCCTATTAACAACCTCAGTCTGTCCATCAGTCTGAGGGTGGTATGCGCTACTAAATTCGAGTTTAGTGCCTAGTCGGGCCCACAATGTTTTCCAAAAATACCCCATAAAACGAGTGTCCCTATCAGAAGTGATGGACTTAGGAATTCCGTGCAGTCTAACGATTTCTTTAAAAAAAAGCTCGGCAACGTGTACAGCACTAGAAGTTTTTCTACACGGAATGAAATGTGCCATCTTCGAAAATTGATCGACAACTACAAAAATAGAATCGACCTTCCTCTTAGTGCGAGGAAGTCCTACCACGAAGTCCATCGAGATATCATCCCATGGTCGCTCAGGTATCGGTAAGGGAGTGTATAATCCGGTGTTTTGAGCATGCCCCTTATACAACTGACACGTGGTGCAGTGTCTGACGAACTCAGTGACATCTCGCTTCATATGTGGCCAATAGTAACGAGCGCTGGCGAGATCTAATAATTTAGATTGACCTACGTGTCCACCTAACCCAGACGAGTGGAGCTCCCTAAGTAATTTCTCTCGAAGCGGTCCTTCGCAGATGCAAAGGCGCGTGCCCCTAAACAGATAACCCTCATTGACGACGTACTGTGTGGTGGGATCAGTCCCACTGTGTTGACATGAGCTCCAAATATCGTGAAAGAACGGATCAGTGGCGTATAGGTCGCGTTGTGAATCTAAATCAATAATGCACGGCTGCATGGTGACTAATAAATGTGTGCGACGACTAAGGGCGTCGGCTACGCGATTCGTGACTCCGGGTTTGTGCTTCAAGTGAAACGTGAACTCCTGCAGGTAAGCAGCCCACTTGGCATGACGTCTGATCTCCTTTTGGGAGTTCAGAAGCTTCAGAGCCTCATGATCAGTGTTCAACACAAACTCGCGCTGAATCAGGTAGTGTCTCCAATGACGGAGAGCTTGAACGATAGCGTAAAACTCTAAGTCGTACGTGGAATATCTGGTCTTGGCCTCGTTCAACTTCTCACTAAAGAATGCAATGGGGCGACCCTCCTGACTCAAAACTGCGCCAATGCCTATGATCGATGCGTCACAGTCAACTTCAAAAATTTTCTCAAAATCAGGCAGCGCTAATACTGGTGCACTCGTGAGTCTCTCTTTAACCAAAAGAAATGCTCCCTCGGCTTCCTCAGTCCAAATAAACAAACCCTTTTTAAGACAATCAGTCACAGGTGCTATCAAGGTGCTAAAGTTTTGAATAAATCGTCGATAAAAAGACGCTAGCCCGTGGAATCCTCGAGCCTCAGTAATCGTCCTAGGGCTAGGCCAAGATTTTTTCGCCTTGACCTTCTCTCTATCAACTCTAATGCCCTCAGAAGAAACGATATATCCTAAGAAGGTCAGGCTATCAGTCAAAAACGTGCATTTCTTCAAATTTATATATAATTTATTTTCACGTAGTATATCTAAGACCTGCCTAAGATGAATCATGTGCTGATTTTGATCAAGGCTATAAATTAAAATATCGTCAAAGTACACCACTACGCAAACTCCTATGAGTGGCCTAAGCACTTGATTCATCACACGCATAAATGTGCTGGGAGCATTGGAGAGCCCAAAAGGCATCACTAGCCACTCGTACAATCCCTCCTTGGTTTTAAACGCGGTTTTCCATTCGTCCCCAGGTCGAATTCTAATCTGGTGGTATCCACTTTTTAAGTCAATCTTTGAAAATACGCGGGATCCACTGAGCATATCTAGCATGTCATCCAATCGGGGAATCGGAAAGCGATACTTGATCGTGATTTTATTAATCGCTCGACTATCCACACACATACGCCATGTCCCATCTTTCTTAGGAACTAGAAGTGCGGGGACGGCGCACGGACTCATACTCTCCCTAACGTGACCCTTTGAAATCAGATCGGTCACCTGCCTATGTAGTTCCTCATGCTCTTTCGGACTCATGCGGTAGTGGGGCAAATGAGGTAAGCTAACGCCTGGGATGAGGTCTATGCAGTGTTGTATGTCCCTCATCGGGGGAAGCTGATCGGGAAGCTCCTCCGGCATGATCTCAGAGAACTCATCTATGAGGGGACGCACCGTACTAGGGATGTCTAATGTAGCGGGGGTGGTGTCGATACCTGATAACATATAGACGACCTCACTATCCTTCATCTCCTCCTGAAATTGGGACCCAGTCAGTAACATGGTGGCGGAGGGAAAGGACATCGCGGAGACGGTGATAGAAGGGGGTGAAGTCCTCTCGGGGGCTCTGGGAACAAGGCCATTCTTTTGGGGGAGAAGAACGATCTTGCGACCATTGCGCTCGAAGGAGTGAGAGTTCTTCACACCATCATGAACTACGTGCCTATCGTACTGCCAAGGTCGTCCCAGCAAGATGTGGCATACCTCAATAGTAGCTACATGACACCATACAGCGTCCTGATATGTACTGCCTATGAAAAACTCTACGAGACACTGGTGCGTGATAGGAATGGTAGTGCTACTAGTGACCCATGACAGACTATAGGGCTTTCCTAAGGGCTGCTTTTTTAATTTCAGCTTTTCAACCATGCGTTGAGAAACAAAGTTCTCCATACTACCGCTGTCTATAATGATGGAGCAGAACTGCCCCTGTATGCGTGCGGTGGTACGAAAGATGTTGTTTCTCAACCAGTCGTCGTCAGTAGGTGTTTTGGGGGATAGGAGACTATGTTGGAGAACACACACTAACTGCTCAGGCTGTTCTCCCTCAACTTCGTACTCACCCTCTAACTCAGTCTCGGGGGTTGGATCAGTCTGGGATTCACTAAGGAATACTCCATACTCAGGTTCTGACCCACTCTCAGAATCGACGATGGCAACGAAGTGGCGTCGCGGACACTCAGAAGACTTATGACCTGGCTCCATACACTTAAAACATCTAATCGTCCCAGGCTGGGGTCTAGTGCCTACAATCTCCTTGCCCTTGTTGGGAGGGGCAGGGAGTGATGGGGTGCTCGTGGACGCTACCGGTCGAGAGGACCCGGCAGGGGTGAAAGTGTGAGTCGGGTGGGACTTATCAGTAGTCTTATTTCCAGATGTGCGTTTCTGCAGTGTCTCTACTCTACGTGCGCGACTCGTAACCTCTCCTAAATCCTTATAATCAAGGAGTTCCAACTGATCTCGAATGGAGTAGCGTAGCCCATTCAGATAACGAGAAACGGTCATGTCATCGTCCTCTCGGAGGTCGAGGCGAGACTGCAGGACTAGGAACTCGTTTGTGTACTCATCGACGGATAATTTGTCCTGTCGTAGATTATGGAACCTACGATACAGGGTTTGCATGTAATCAGACGGAACGTATCTCTTACGCAGTTGAGTTTTGAAATCGTTCTATGTTGTGATCGGGGGCATACCTAAATTGAACCTAGACCGTTCTAGTTGTCCCCACCAAACTAACGCGGATCCTTTAAGTCTAAGCGTGGCATACTCAACTTGCCTAGCTTGGGGCAATTGCTTCCAAGCGAGGAAACGATCCATCCGTTCACATCATTCAAAGCAACTCTCGGGCTCTATTCGCCCTTCAAAATCACCCACGTCCAACTTGATTCCCACATCCCAACGGGGTTGGTGTCGTGGTTCGTTATGGCCCTCCGGATCGGGGCGTACGAGTTCCCGAGGTCTATGGTCAGGGTCGATTTCGACCACTGGGGCCGGTGTTCGATTGACGTGCAAAGTTGCTTCGATATTATTAACCGAAGTGCGTAATCCGTTCATGATATGTGTGACACTACCCATACCGGTGGTGAGCGTCTCGACTGTTTTCATTAATTCACTCATGCGTCGAGCCAAATCTCCTACGCTGTTTTCTAACTGATCGACTCGTTTTTCCATTAAAATATTTGGAAATAGATTTAAATAAAATTTAATTTTTTTTAATTTTTAAAATTTTTTTTTAGAGAGCTTTCCCGAGTGGGAGAAAAATACTTAATTTATTTAAGAAAATAATAATAAAATATATATATATATATATATATATCTTTTTTGAAAGACAAAATTTTTTTTTTTTTAGATCTCTTTTTTTTTGTCAATAAATAAAAATAATTTTTTTTTTTTAGATAAATCGGATCGATTGACTCACGATAGGAGTGAATCGACTTCCTCTGATACCAAACTAATGTAACCCAGAATTGTATTAAAAATTAATTTGAAAATGAGAGCCGAGTTGGCCAAAAAAAATTGAATTTTTGAGCGCGAAAACCAAGCTCGTCGCTTTGGACGTTAAAAGTTTATTAATTTGCGTTCGAGTGAAACTTCTTCGCGTCTTACGGTTCGGATCCGTTACGAGATTTATACGGCCACAAACATGAATAACATTCAACAATTTATGAATAACGATATTAATAATAAGGAGAACGCAACGGCAAGCCCAAGTGTAATTAAATGAAGTGCATGAAACAATACTAAGAAAAAGGAGTGACCGGTATACCAAACGGCGGCAGAAGCGAGCCCAATTCCAATCGGTCCCGCACAGGAACAGTGGCCCCAAGATCTATCGGCCGGATACGGGTTGAAGTCGACGGCGTGAACAGGCCGGACCGTCGGAAGCAGATTCCGAAGTCGACGACGGTCCGTTTGCAAACTATTCGGGCAGGCAAAGAGGCGCCGGCGCGGGCTAGCGATGACAGGGGTAGGACTTCCGGCGTATGTTCGTGCACGGGCTTCCAGGCAGTGGCGCTTCTCCGAACTGAGCGATGTTTGCGATACGTGTGGTGAAGTGATTGTCGGCAATGAGCAAAGAACCGGGATTCCCGTTCTAAACTCTGTCCGACCTGCTTTCACTGCACATGACCGTGGAATTTATAAGCTGGCTGGAATATCTCTCCATTTTGGGCAAGAGATATCCCTCTCTTAATTCTCTTTCCAAAAGATAAAATCTTCCATTCATGTGCTAAAAATATCTCTCCTTTTTGGGCAAGAAATATCTCTCTCTTAATTCTCTTTCCAAAAAATAGAATCTTCCATTCAAGACACTTTTTTTAAAATTCGAAATGTTTCCAAACTATGTCCTAAAATCATGCAAGACACTTTTTAACTTTGAAATGTTTCCAATCATGCACCTTTTTAATTAATGTTGGGCTTGCCGTTCCTGTCCTACTACTATTAATACCAGACTCATTTATTTAAGATCTCATCGGGTGGTCAAGCCGATGAGCCGGACAATAAAACAAGTACATAACATGAAACAAATACATAAATGCGGTATATAAATAAATACGATAAAATATTACGATGCACCGCAGGGTGCATCAACGGTGATAGAAGCCAAGTTTTGCATAGCGTCTCACGTGTCTAACCAGAGATCTTTTGTCTCTTGATTTGAGAAAGGGAAATCCATCCCCGTTCGAATCGATCGAGACGATCGATCCTAGTGTGACCGTTGGAAGACCTTGCCGACTTCGCTAAGAAGATTGAATCTCAAGTGCTTTGCTGCTGTCTTCAGTTGCCGCCGCCAACACCGAGAGCCTTGCCGCCGCTCGTCGCCGCCGCCGGTCTCGGGGAGATTCTCTCCAAGAAAGATCTAGGGTTGTGAACTTTTCGTTGCCTACTAGAACAAGTAGACTAATGAAAAGGGACACCTAGATCTTCAAGTTGTTTGTATTTCTTATACACTCTGATTTCGTTTTCATTGTAAAGGAACATTTGGTTCCTAGTTATAGGGTTGGGTGCAACCCGTGTTGTGGGAGTGTTGACTCCTACGTGTGGAAGGGTTCCTTCCGATAGTGCAAGGATTGGATTTCAATCCTGTTGGTGAAGTGACCGAGTCGTCCCTGGATTGGGAGATAGGTCGAAGGGGGGAAGTGAACGTACCCAAATCGGGGAACCACTATAAATTGCCTGTGTTATTCTCTGTGCTGTGTGTTTGTTTTGATTCTGCAGGTACACTTTTAATTCCGCAAATACGCTGCAAGTCACCTATTCCCCCCCTATAGGTGAAGGTAGTTGACACTAGGTGAACTTTCACTTCCAAAACCTCTTCCTGGAACCGGTCGATGTAACGACCCAAACTCTCGTGCTGCCCCTGCACGATCTTAAAGAGGGCCGTCGCCTCCTTCTTCCTCTTCTTGGATGTCGCAAATCTCGCTATGAGACCCCGACGGAGGTCGGAGAAGCAGTAGATGGAGCTTGCCGGCAGTTGGTGGAACCAGTCTCTTGCACTCACCTTGAAGGTGATGGAGAATAAGCGGCACTTGAAGGCGTCGGACATGTTGCGGATCGATACCACGTCCTCAAACCACTGAAGATGCCTTACTGGGTCATCTCTGTCGGAGTAGTAGGTGAGGGCGGGCTCTCGGAAATTGTCGGGGACAGGGGTCGCGAGGATCTCAGCACAGAAGGGGCTCCTCCCTTCCTAGCGACGGCGATTATCCTCCTCACTCGAATACTCGTGCTCACTCCATCGACGAGTATTCCCATACCTCGCCGAGAGTTCAGGATCTCGGAACCGGATGCCCTGGCTGCTCGGTGGGTGATGACGCGGCGGCATCGGTTGCTCCTCTCTCGCCTAGGCGGGCTCCTTTCGTGCTCGCCGGGTTGGCTCCTCCTCGCTCGGCGGGGCCATGTGATGGGGAGAAGTTGTCGTGACCTCCGGTGGGTCGGCGAATCCGACGAGTATCGCCTTCTCCATCCTCTTCGCGAACTCCTCGAAAGCCGCTACCGTCACAAACCCGCCACCTCTCTCCGAGGTGCCTGCTCCTGCCGAGTTTCCCGCCACCTCGCCTTGATCGTCACCATTGACCATCTTTCGCCACTACGAAACTTTCCTCCTTGGCTGCTATCCATGCTCACCGCACCAAGTGTTGAAGTCGAGAAAATCCCGACCTCAGAATCGGACTGGCGGCCTAAGGCTACCGGTCTCGCAGTGAAATCAGATGGCCCAGGACGAGCAAAAGAAACAAGACCCCAGGCGCTGCGGCAGGAAGGTCCCACCACGTACCCGGTTGCTTAGGTGAAGCAACCCCTTCTCAACCAGAATGGCCGAGCTAGATACGAAGGAGACGCGCGAGCTGGAATTCGCGAGTAACAATCCAAGAGTTTGCGGTCCTCTCATTCGTACACCTGGGATCCTATTTATAGGGAAATCCAAAGAGGGGGGGAGGGTCTTACTTATACCCCCACCCCGGCGATCGGGCGACTTTCTGGGGAGCTCGCACGGGACGGACGAGTATCTCGCCTTAGTCGCCACCTGGCGAGTATGCGTGGGGAGCTCGCCATACTCGCCCATACCTTTTGCTGGCTCGCGGCTTGATCTTAACTTCACTCTTGGATCGTTGACTTTGACTTCTGGTGACCTGGCTATGGTGGGGCCTCTACTCGTCGAATACGGGTTGTACATTGCTGAAGGAGAGAAGACTGGCTGGCCGCAAATGCGACCTGCTGCAAACCGCTGATTGATAACCGCAAGCTCCACTGATTCTTGGTCGTAGTCAGAACAAGACTCCTGGCTTCTCAGTGATAGTCGCACAACCTGCAAACAACAACCAGTTAATCCTTCTCAATTCGCGCAGACAAGAAAATCGAGGCCGCAGCAATTAACCAACGCTCAACTTACTGTTCCTCAATTGCTATTGATATGACGGGGGGGTCCTATTTATAGGCGCGGAAAGAAGTGTGGTCACCGCCCTAGTGGATAGAATCACCATGTACTCCAGCCCACAGCTAGCACAAGGCAGTCTGCCAAGTCCGCAAGGACAAGGTCGGACACAAGCCAAACCGCCAGACACCAATGCAAGAAGCTAGTCCGCAACCCGGCGGACACCGCACCAGTCTGCACGCTGCACATCACGCGGGCACAGCAACAGCCAACACACTGCACCAGTCAACACACTATACGTGGACACAACACCAACCTGCACACCCCGCGGACACTACACCAGCCCGCAACACAAGTCCACGACCAACAGGCACAAACTGCCCGATCAACCAGCGGACATTGCGGACTCTGCGATCACCCTGGACTTATCACAGATTGTGACCAAGTCCAGCAACCAACCAAACTCTGGCGCAAGCTCGGCGGACAAGGACCCAATCCGCCAGCTCCCAAGACAGACCGCCAACACGCAAACACCGTAGTTCACTAAACCTCTCCACCAGAGCGAGGCCAACAGCCGAACTCGCAAGATCCAAGAGAAGTCCGCATAAAGCGAACTCCGCGGACTCAGAGTGAGTCCCCCCTTCGGCGGATACTCCACCTATCCGCAAGGTTACACCATGGAATAGCCAACTGCAAGACCACTAGCCGAACTGACGGACACCATCACCAGGCCATAACAACCAGGCCGCCCAGACCGCACCATCTGTTCGCCCAGGCCGCACGAACTGCCTGATCAACCTCCCATTTTCACTTCACAATTTTCAACAGGCATGCAATATATTTTTGTTAGAATTTATGAGTATAATCAAAAGCCACCCAAATATAACATATGCTCGCGATGATTACCATAGAAATCATTGACATGACAAACCATTGAAAATAGTATGCATATTATGAATGCGCTTGATGAGTGAGCTTGAGAACTTGAATCTGACGTGCGTAGCAAGTTTCCACAACTTCTCTCTTGATTTTGGTAAGTCTCTGCGCTTGTTTTCCTTTTTATTTCAGTATATTCATAGTTAGTTTTCATGTCTTTATTTACAAATCTTGTTGGAATGAATGTCATCTAAATCTTCGTTATAAGAGGCCTCATTCAGAGAATTCTCAGAAAATTTTAAGACAACTTTCTAAGTGGGGGAGATTGTAACAACCCCTAAATAACAAAAATAGAATAATAATAATAATAAGTTTTTTAAACAAAAAAACCCTAATTCTCTTTACTACAAGAAAATAGATTTACGGCGACGTTTTTTTTGCAACACTTTATAAAACGCGGCGAAAACTATTAACTTTAACAGCGCTTGTTATGTAAATGTTGTTGTAACATTCTTTTAGCCACGTTTTAAAAAAAATGCCTCTTAATTTTGCTACCCTAATTAAAAAAATATGCGTCTCTAAAACTTTGTATTTTATGGACAATTTTATTTTCTTATTGTAAAATGAAAAGAGATTATTATGGAATATATATCTTCATGATAATTGATAATCTTGATATAATTGGAATTAAGTCTAGATATTTTTCCTCTTAAGAATTGCCTATTTTTCAGTTTGACATTGCTAAGGCTTGCCACATTTTACACTTTGAAACGTGGTCAAAGCATGCCACGTTTACTAACGTAATTGCCGCTAATGTCAAGCGGCGGGTAAATAAAAAACGTCGCGAAAACTTTTGGTGACGATTGTATTCGCGACGCCTGCGGCCTGCGCGACATTTATAAAAACGTGGCGAAAACATTAGCGACGTTTGAAAAACGTTGCCACCGCCTCTTAAAAATGTCACTAATGTCCATATTTGTTGTAGTAATTAATAACTAAACCGAGCCCCCCTTATTTCATTTTTTCGACCCAATCTCCCGATCCCGCAAGCCGCGGCCCCGACTTCTGCGTCGCGTCCCACGTCCCGCAACTTCCGCCTCATGTGCATCCCTACTCGTCGTCGATGCCTCCTCCAGTTCCTCCTCGTGCTTCTGCAGGCGCATCCTCTTGCTCCTCTTGCCGTGGCCGCCCCCTTCTCCTCCAGCGCTGGCCGGCAGCCTCTCCTCCTCCTAGCAGTAGAAACTTCTCCATTTCTTGAGGGTCGACAACAACTTCTTCTCCTCCAAAGAGGTCGACAGTCGCCTCCCCTTCCTCCGACAGCCCTCTTCCTCTCTGATTGGGTCGGTCTTTGTGAAAGGGACAACTTGAGCTTCACCCCTCTCCTCCTTGAGCCCGGATTTTACTTCATTTTGGTAAGATTCCTCCTCCATCACCCATATTTAGATTTTTCATATTCTCTGACGATTTATCCGTGCCCCAATTTGCGCACAACTTGTGATTTATGAGTTTTCCCCTCTCACTTTTGTCTAACCGTGTTGTGTTTTGATCCCCGACGCAACTCATCAGTTTAATTGGCGGGATCGCTTAAATTTCTCTTCGATTTAGGGTTTTTCCCAATCCTAAGCGCCGTCATGTCTCCATCTTCGCGTGGTATCTCCTCTTCCCTCACTTTTGAGGGAGGTAAATCTCTAAACCCTCTCATGCTTTTTGTCTTGTAAAAATAATTACTTGTGCTAGTGTTAGGGTTTCTGATAATTCAAAGTCATCTATGATTGTCCTTCAGTAGGTCTGAAATAAGTCTCCCGATCTTGCCTGTGTCGCTCGGCCGCCTCCGTCAGGTTTAGCTTCAGTCTTAAGGCAAGTGGAGAAATCTCTCTCTCTTGCAAACATTGGATTAGCTTGATTGTGTCTTTCCTTATGTTATGTGAATTTACTTTTGAATACCTATTTCGTCAAATTGTTAGATTAGGTCATGAGACGCTTGGAATGACATGAATTAGTGAACGAAAGTGATTTTGATTGGATTGACCTATCAAATGAGTATAAATCTTGAATGCCTAGTTTGACAAGTTAGTAATTTATGATTTAATACATTTGGAATGACTTGAATATGCGATCGTGAATAATTTTTATTTGGTTATTCACCTAGATGAACGAATTTCTCATTTGATGAATAATTTGAATAATGGTAGATTGTTGCATGAGCAACGATGTCATAATAATAATTGTAATGATTTTTGATTAGCAAATATTTGATTGGTGTTTTATGTCATGCTCGTGTCGGATCATACACATGTGTACTTAGAAGATAGTCGTGTCTTGAAATGGATTAATCTAAATGAATATTTGGTATCCTAGAAAATGATGTACAATAGTCTTATCACTCATGAATAATTGAACCCCCGCAAAATATAAAGCTTTCTATCTAGTTTCTTTTGTGTCGGCGAATCTTGTTTTTTATGTCTGTCTGGTTCTAATTAAGACTTGAGTGAATATTATTCCATAACTTGATTCCCTTTTCATGTTTATGAACTCTACTCTTGTAAATTTAAATCGATTAATTAGTAACATGTCTTGATATGTTAGGAATCTCCTAAAATATGAATCATTTAACTCAAAAATATTTTAATCAATCATTGAAAGCTAGTATTTAACTGGTGCATCTCCTTGCTTGCATGGTCACGACAAGCAGGAATTTTTCTAATAAGACTTGCACTTGGACTTGTGTGTGAACCATGTGTACCCACTAAAAACACATACGCTCTTTATTAATTATAGCTTACGATATTGCTTGAACAATTATATGTTATAATTCTAAGTAGTCTAATAATTTAACTTGTTTCTGTTTTACTCATTTACTGGCTTGTCTTATTAATTTTACTTCATGATAACTGATACACATACATTTTTGCTTTCCTTTCTGGTTAAATATTTTACTTGTTCACCTATTTATTTTAATGTTCTGAGACTTTTACTTCTTGTTTTGATTTTGCCTTAGCATTCGTGTCTGCGCCGCCTGCTTTCTGAGTCTGATCTACGTCAAGCTTCAGGTTCTATGTTTACATTTTATTTCCTTTACTATCAGTCATTTCTTTTATGCAATAATTATGATCAGTAAATCATGGACAACTGCTAGGCTAAATATATATTACTAGAATTGAGTATTATTTGCATGTTCATTCATTTGAGATTGTCATTACATAAAATTCGTATCAAGTCTTGTATCATAAATTTAAATAAAATGCACATGCATCTGTTTCTCACTATCATATTTTAAAGTTTTCGCATAAAAACAAACTATTTTTTCTCTAAATTAACTATTGTAAAAGTATTTATTAGTCTCTCTGCTCTCGTCTAACAGACATGAGTTTTTCTTCCGCTCATGACTGTGGCATCACAGCCTGCCCCAAAGCGCACTATGACTTTTGTTGAGACGGGTCGTGACAGTTGGTATCAGAGGGAGGTTTCACTAAAAGGTATCTCTTATGCCGAAGGAAGAGACCGTTGTCCTTGAGGAAGAGGAGTTAGGCAGCGCCCTTGGAGGAGGTGGAGAGCAGTTGACGACTTGAGGAAGAGGAGGCTTATTGTTGTTGGCTTGGAGGAGTGGAGAAACCACCGGCCAGAGCCAGGAGAGGCGCCGACGGGTGTAGAGGAGGAAGCGGGAGGCGGTGAAGTCGCCGCTTACGGGGACGAGAGAGGGAGTTGGCGTCCAAGAGTAATGCGGGATCAGAAGACTTTGTCGGAGACGAAGCGGGAATAACCGAACCGGGGAAAAACTATCAGGGGGGCGCTAAACTCAAATTTTGGGAGAATTCTATCTCTCTTCGTCTACAGCAGTGGAGTTGAGAACTTGGAGCTAAACAATTCCATGGGTAAGGCACTACATTACACCACAAGGATTGACTTCCAAGCCACTGTCAGATGGTGTAAAGCTTTCCCAAAGGCTGGGGAGAAAAGGGTTTATGTTGAGAGGGAGATTTCGAGAGAGACTCTAACACAACAAACAGAAGAATAAGAACAATCTGATGATGAGGAAATCATGTTGAAAAATTTCGCCGTAAAAGTGGATGTGAGTGACCTCAATATGGGGGAGAATGCCTCTCCTGAGGGGAGGTTAGGAAGGACCTTCCAAAACAAACTAATGTTGAATAAATGGAGGAAGGTGATGGTCTGAGTGAGGAGAAGGCTCCGTTTGGGAGGACTTATTTTCATCGGTCAAGCGGTTACGACCGCATGAACCGAACCTTAATTTAAGGTTCGGTTCATGCGGTCGTAACCGCTTGACCGATGAAAATAAGTCCCCCCAAACGGAGCCGAAGTCTCATATTGAGCTCCCTGCACAAAGTGGTGGAAGAGATAGTTGTATCTCACTTTGGGTTGCATGTTCGAGTGGACCTGGGTGAGGATTTTGCGGAAGAAGGAGATATGATCGAGCACAGAAATACGAGAAAACAAGCTGTCTAAACTCATTGAAAATGTCTGCAGAAACCTCATGCCTCTTGAAGAGGTTGAAAACCTACCAGTGGGTGATACACCAACTCCAATATATGTATCAAGCTCTCCAGCATGCACCCATAAATGAAGAAGCTGATTAGCCATGGACACCACCCCAGAAGACTACAGTGGACACTTCTGACCTTCCTAGTACATCAAACATAATATTGCTGAAGAGATAGTCCATCTTGTAGCAAGTAAAATAAATGCTAATTGCACAAAGAAAAACTCAAGAAGCTCACATAACAAATTCTGTCAATTAAGATCGTCAAAGAAGACCAGATGGATGAGATCACCATCATTAAGGAGAACATTAATTAATGAATTACTGAATCGTTGTCCATAAATTACTTAACTGCTGATCACGAAGTACAGAACTGCCAACCATGAATTAATGAACCACTGGTCATAAATTACTGAACCATCAGACATGAATTACTGAACTGCCGATCATGAATTACCGAACCGCCGTTCATGAATTACTGAACCATCGGCCGTGAATTTCTGAACCGCCGACCCTGAATTACTAAACCGCCGGTCATAAATTTCTGAAGTGCCGGGCATGAATTACAGAATAGTTCGCCATAAATTGCTAAACTGCCGGCCATGAATTTCTGAACTGCAAAAAAGAAAGGCCAACATGAATTCAAGAGAAGTTAAAAGAGAAGTTTAGAGAATAAGAAGGGGAAAGGATTTTCAAGAGAAGTTATATAATTTAATAAAAGATTTTCAAGAACAATTTTTGGTAGATTGAGCATTCCTAAGTTTCTAAAAGCATGAAGTACAGATAATTGAAGTATAAGATTGTTTTTCTAACCTACAACATATGCCTCTATTTTTAATAAATTAGAAGTAGTGCTAAAAAAAACAGATCATCTATCTTAAGTTAAAATCACAAAATATTCTTTAAAATATAATCCTAAATATTTAAATCTATCAATCTCTAATAAATAAATGATTAACAAATTAAAAACTACTGAACCGCCATGAATAGCCCACATGAATTACAAGGCCAAATGTTGAAGTTGAAGAATAATTATTTGTGTAATTCTGCTATTTAGACATAGCAGAACTAAAAAAGATAGTATAATTGTCGCTTCCTAATAAGTGACAATTATGATAATTAGGAGATTCCAATGCGGGTTCCGCTAGATTGGTGGTGATTCTAATTATGCATATACTTGAAGTTGTTAAAAAGACCTTTAAATTAATTATTAAGAAGGATTGTTGATTTGGTGAGTACTAACACGAGGACCGAATTGTTCACATCCGCGCGCTAGAGGGCTCGTTGATAAGTGAAACATATCAATAAATCGGATTCGGGGAAGGTAAAGTGCATTCCCTGCACTTTATCGTAAAGTGCGGGCATCCAACGGTCCGTGTTGGATCCCCACACACATCTCAAAGCAAGTTGAGATGTACTTGCTTTGAGATGTGTGCGGGCATCCACGCAGGCCGTTGGATGCTCACACTTTACCGTAAAGTGCAGGGGTGCACTTTACTCCCTCCGGGTCCCAATAAATCAATGTGGATGGTGCTCTCTTTCCAAACAACCAGGCTGGCATTGACATCGTCGTCCGGAATCACCACGGGGAGGTGCAACTTGCGGCTAGCTCGGGCCTTCCTCATTGGGATCCTGGGCAGGTGGAGCTTGCGGCGCTCCTTTCTCTCCGCCGGCTTCTCACCCCGGCTATGCTTGAGGCAAAGGGGATCATGATTGAGGGGGATTGCACGAATGTGCTGAAAGCCTGCCGTAACTCTCTGCACCGGGCGAATTGGACCGACGCCGCTTTCATTGCGCAGGACCTCTACTTCCTGGCCGAGCTCAATCAACTTCTCATTCGGCATGTTCCACGGGAGGCTAATAGACTTGCGGAATTTTGTGCTAAGTATGGTAGCTCTAATAATTTTGTATGGAACGATGTCGCTGTGGCCCCTCCCGAGTTCATGGAAATTGTCCATGATGACTTTGGCTAGGGTGCTTTTTTCTTTCTTTCTTGTATTTTTTTGCACTTTATGATGCTAATGCAATTATCATGGGTCCCAATAAATCATATATATGAGTACATGTTAGGTTTTTGCCTCCATTAATTCTCCAACATCGTACCAAACCTCCAGGCGCGCATGGAAATTTTTCCGGGGCGAATTTCTGCAATTTTCAAAATCTGGCAGGAAAGTCGCAACCTCAGAAAAGGAGGTTGCAACATCGCTTTTTCTGACTTTTCATTCAGAATTCTGCTCCGGTTTTTAGGTTATTTTTATTTGGTTTAATTATTAAAACCTATAAATACCTATTTCCTGCAACCCTATGAGACAGACCCGATTTTTCTCCCCCCCTTCTTCCGTCGTTTCCTTCTCCCTCTCCCTCTCCATTTTTGGCTCTCTCTCTCTCTCTCTCTCTCTCTTTGCCTCTCGCTGAAGGAGGACCGCCGCCGCCGTCGCTGCTCTGACCGCCGCCGCCGACGCTGCCTCGTTGGGCCGCCGTCGGTGCTTTGGAGAGCCGTCGCCGCCGCTGCTTTGGAGGAGAGCGCCGCCGCTGTGTGAGGGGAGGATTGTCGGCGCCGCCACCGCTGCGCCGGGTTTGGGAAAGGCTAATGCTTGCTGCAGTTTTTGGGGAGACGCCGTCGTCGTAGTGACGCCGTCGGAGTTTGGGTTGCCGCCGTGCTTGGCCGTGAGGAACTTCCTCTTTCTTCGGTCGTTTTGCCGCAAGGTATCCGGGAGTCACTTTTTTATCTCATTTTGTATAGGGGTAATTTAACCCCATTTGTAACACTGTGTATTTTGTGTTGAATGAGATTGTGACTACCATTTCCGCCCGTGGACGTACCCATTCAGGGGGAACCACGTTATTTCAGGTGTTCCTTTTGTGCCTTTGTGTTTTCTATTATTATTACTTGTGCCAACATCAGGTATTCTGCACTTCAGCACCGCTTCGAATCCCAACAAGTGGTATCAGAGCCAGGTTGCGGGCTGACACTTTTGTTTAAAGGACAAGTTGTTTCCGATCTCGAGTGTACACTTGGGTGCGGTTGTTTACGACCGTTGGTCCGCTGGCTATCCCCTTAGTTGTGCACTGTTGAGGTCGTCAACTCAAGTTTAGTGTTCCGTGCAGTTTCTGCGTTCCGTTCTCGATGGCTTCGTCTATTCCTAGTGTTGTGGCCAAGTTTGACGGGAAACAAAACTTTGGTCTATGGCAGGTCAAAGTTCGTGCACTTCTTATAAAAGAAGGCTTACAACGTGCCCTACTGGGCAAGGCCAGTAAGGATGTTGAGGTTTCTGATCGTATGTGGGAGGACATGGATCTCAAAGCTTTGTCCACCATACAGCTTTTCTTACATGATGATGTGTTATATGGAGTTCTTTCAGAGACGACTGCCTCTGGCATTTGGGCAAAGTCGGAGAGTACCTATATGACAAAGTCTCTCCCCAACCGGATCTACCTCAAGCAGCAGCTTTACAAGTTTAGCATGAAGGAGGGATCCTCTATTCATGACCACCTGAACAGTTTCAACAGACTGTTATCTGAGTGTCTCAGCATGGATATTCAGGTGGATGAAGAGGACAAAGCAGTGATCCTTTTGAACTCTCTTCCAAAGCTCTATGAGAGCATGGTTACTACCCTTACCTACAGTAAGGACGTCTTGGACTTGGAAGAGGTGACTGCAGCCCTACTCCCAGATGACATCCGGAAGCGGTCTTCAGGTTCTCATGTTACTGAAGACTCCGTTCTATACTCTCGGGGTCATTCTGGTTCTGATAGAGGGGGCAAGTCTAAGTCAAAGGGCAGTTCAGATTTATAATGCAAATACTGCAAGAAGAAGGGTCACGTGATCAAGGACTGCTGGAAGCTTCAGAACAAAGATAAAGGGAAGAGCACTGGTGATGAAAAGGGGAAGTCTGACATATCCCTGTGCTTTGAGGATGTGGGAGATAACCTCATCTAGGTCATCCTTCTCTCTGCTCTTCTACTTTCTGCTTATTTGTTCGTGCTTCCTGTTCTGTTTGTTCCCTATGTTGTCTGCTTTCCTTTCCCTCATTATGTTCATGTTATTCATGTTATCTTTCTTATAACCTGTTTTTGGGTTATTTATTACGATCACTACTCTGTTGTATGAATGCTTTTGTTTCACCCTAGTACCTAAGCTCTTTCATTGTTACTCTTTCGTCACATGAGCTTAGTGTGTGTGCCTAATCATCATTTCCTGATTAGCTCGTATAGGGGTTCTCTTTATCCATGTTGAGATCAGTTTTGCCTGCATTCAATTGTTGATGTGTTTGCATTTATCCTTTTTCTCCCCGCGCACATCATTTCTGGAGTCTGTGATATTTTCTTTTTGCTTTGGGAGACCACCGCTGGAGGTGGAGCAGTTAGACCTTTGCTTCAGGTGGAGCATTTCTGGAATAGTCACGTCAATCCAGTTTGTGTACTACTCAGATTGAAGGAGTTCACTTTATCTGCCCTTGGCGGGAGCAGATTCAGTTGATGCGATTTGCATCGTTCTTGGTGGCAACTTGGTTGGTTGGAGTTATCTCGGCAGGTGGAGTTTGTTAGGTTTTTGCCTCCATTAACTCCCCAACATCGTACCAAACCTCCGGGCGCGCATGGAAATTTTTCCGGGGCGAATTTCTGCAATTTTCAAAATCAGGCAGGAAAGTCGCAACCTCAGAAAAGGAGGTTGCAACATCGCTTTTTCTGACTTTTCATTCAGAATTCTGCTCCGGTTTTTAGGTTATTTTTATTTGGTTTAATTATTAAAACCTATAAATACCTATTTCCTGCAACCCTAGGAGACAGACCCGATTTTTCTCCCCCCCCTCCTTCCGTCGTTTCCTTCTCCCTCTCCCTCTCCATTTTTGGCTCTCTCTCTCTCTCTCTTTGCCTCTCGCTGAAGGAGGACCGCCGCCGCCGTCGCTGCTCTGACCGCCGCCGCCGACGCTGCCTCGTTGGGCCGCCGTCGGTGCTTTGGAGAGCCGCCGCCGCCACTGCTTTGGAGGAGAGCACCGCCGCTGTGTGAGGGGAGGATTGCCGGCGCCGCCACCGCTGCGCCGGGTTTGGGAAAGGCTACTGCTTGCTGCAGTTTTTGGGGAGACGCCGTCGTCGTAGTGACGTCGTCGGAGTTTGGGTTGCCGTCGTGCTTGGCCGTGAGGAACTTCCTCTTTCTTCGGTCGTTTTGCCGCAAGGTATCCGGGAGTCACTTTTTTATCTCATTTTGTATAGGGGTAATTTAACCCCATTTGTAACACTGTGTATTTTGTGTTGAATGAGATTGTGACTGCCATTTCCGCCCGTGGACGTACCCATTCAGGGGGAACCACGTTATTTCAGGTGTTCCTTTTGTGCCTTTGTGTTTTCTATTATTATTACTTGTGCCAACATCAGGTATTCTGCACTTCAGCACCGCTTCGAATCCCAACAAGTGGTATCAGAGCCAGGTTGCGGGCTGACACTTTTGTTTAAAGGACGAGTTGTTTCCGATCTCGAGTGTACACTTGGGTGCGGTTGTTTACGACCGTTGGTCCGCTGGCTATCCCCTTAGTTGTGCACTGTTGAGGTCGTCAACTCAAGTTTAGTGTTCCGTGCAGTTTCTGCGTTCCGTTCTCGATGGCTTCGTCTATTCCTAGTGTTGTGGCCAAGTTTGACGGGAAACAAAACTTTGGTCTATGGCAGGTCAAAGTTCGTGCACTTCTTATAAAAGAAGGCTTACAACGTGCCCTACTGGGCAAGGCCAGTAAGGATGGTAAGGTTTCTGATCGTATGTGGGAGGACATGGATCTCAAAGCTTTGTCCACCATACAGCTTTTCTTACATGATGATGTGCTATATGGAGTTCTTTCAGAGACGACTGCCTCTGGCATTTGGGCAAAGTCGGAGAGTACCTATATGACAAAGTCTCTCCCCAACCGGATCTACCTCAAGCAGCAGCTTTACAAGTTTAGCATGAAGGAGGGATCCTCTATTCATGACCACCTGAATAGTTTCAACAGACTGTTATCTGAGTGTCTCAGCATGGATATTCAGGTGGATGAAGAGGACAAAGCAGTGATCCTTTTGAACTCTCTTCCAAAGCTCTATGAGAGCATGGTTACTACCCTTACCTACAGTAAGGACGTCTTGGACTTGGAAGAGGTGACTGCAGCCCTACTCCCAGATGACATCCGGAAGCGGTCTTCAGGTTCTCATGTTACTGAAGACTCCGTTCTATACTCTCGGGGTCATTCTGGTTCTGATAGAGGGGGCAAGTCTAAGTCAAAGGGCAGTTCAGATTTATACTGCAAATACTGCAAGAAGAAGGGTCACGTGATCAAGGACTGCTGGAAGCTTCAGAACAAAGATAAAGGGAAGAGCACTGGTGATGAAAAGGGGAAGTCTGACATATCCCTGTGCTTTGAGGATGTGGGAGATAACCTCATCTAGGTCATCCTTCTCTCTGCTCTTCTACTTTCTGCTTATTTGTTCGTGCTTCCTGTTCTGTTTGTTCCCTATGTTGTCTGCTTTCCTTTCCCTCATTATGTTCATGTTATTCATGTTATCTTTCTTATAACCTGTTTTTGGGTTATTTATTACGATCACTACTCCGTTGTATGAATGTTTTTGTTTCACCCTAGTACCTAAGCTCTTTCATTGTTACTCTTTCGTCACATGAGCTTAGTGTGTGTGCCTAATCATCATTTCCTGATTAGCTCGTATATGGGTTCTCTTTATCCATGTTGAGATCAGTTTTGTCTGCATTCAATTGTTGATGTGTTTGCATTTATCCTTTTTCTCCCCGCGCACATCATTTCTGGAGTCTGTGATATTTTCCTTTTGCTTTGGGAGACCACCGCTGGAGGTGGAGCAGTTAGACCTTTGCTTCAGGTGGAGCATTTCTGGAATAGTCACGTCAATCCAGTTTGTGTACTACTCAGATTGAAGGAGTTCACTTTATCTGCCCTTGGCGGGAGCAGATTCAGTTGATGCGATTTGCATCGTTCTTGGTGGCAACTTGGTTGGTTGGAGTTATCTCGGCAGGTGGAGTTTGTTAGGTTTTTGCCTCCATTAACTCCCCAACATCGTACCAAACCTCCGGGCGCGCATGGAAATTTTTCCGGGGTGAATTTTTGCAATTTTCAAAATCAGGCAGGAAAGTCGCAACCTCAGAAAAGGAGGTTGCAACATCGCTTTTTCTGACTTTTCATTCAGAATTCTGCTCCGATTTTTAGGTTATTTTTATTTGGTTTAATTATTAAAACCTATAAATACCTATTTCCTGCAACCCTAGGAGACAGACCCGATTTTTCTCCCCCCCCCCCTCCTTCCGTCGTTTCCTTCTCCCTCTCTCTCTCCATTTTTGGCTCTCTCTCTCTCTCTCTCTTTGCCTCTCGCTGAAGGAGGACCGCCGCCGCCGTCGCTGCTCTGACCGCCGCCGCCGACGCTGCCTCGTTGGGCCGCCGTCGGTGCTTTGGAGAGCCGCCGCCGCCGCTGCTTTGGAGGAGAGCACCGCCGCTGTGTGAGGGGAGGATTGCCGGCGCCGCCACCGCTGCGCCGGGTTTGGGAAAGGCTACTGCTTGCTGCAGTTTTTGGGGAGACGCCGTCGTCGTAGTGACGCCGTCGGAGTTTGGGTTGCCGCCGTGCTTGGCCGTGAGGAACTTCCTCTTTCTTCGGTCGTTTTGCCGCAAGGTATCCGGGAGTCACTTTTTTATCTCATTTTGTATAGGGGTAATTTAACCCCATTTGTAACACTGTGTATTTTGTGTTGAATGAGATTGTGACTGCCATTTCCGCCCGTGGACGTACCCATTCAGGGGGAACCACGTTATTTCAGGTGTTCCTTTTGTGCCTTTGTGTTTTCTATTATTATTACTTGTGTCAGCATCAGGTATTCTGCACTTCAGCACCGCTTCGAATCCCAACAATACAATGTAGTTGTCCCTCAATCACGAGAATAAGCTTTTAGGTTAAATAGGTGACATAGATATAAATATTTTTTTAATTTTAAGTAAATCCATATCAATGCTATATATACGTACGTGAATACTCAAATTAATTTAACGATAACATTTTCCAATTCATTACAATCTTTAAATTACAATATTGTTAGCATACATATCGCTGCCATTAACAACCTTCTTCTTTTATTGTTATGATTTTAAATCAAATTAAATGAAAATGAAAATTATATATATGTTCGCGCGCTCGGCCGGCTCACTCTCGAGCTGAGACGATTCAACGACTGGTCCGTAAAAACGTCGAGCGACCCACAACAATACATAAATAAAAAAATTTTGTTAATAAAACTTAATATACATTTTCAAATGGAATGCTACTGTGTTGTTTCATAATTCAGTGATGACTATACTGTCACAACTGTTTATTGAGGTACTTTCAAATTTGTACGAGAAAATATTATAACTAAATATTGTTGTGCTAGTCGGGACAATTTTAAACATAGGCGGATCTATTAAAGGTCCAGTGTCGGCGGTCACCCACACTAAAAAAATATATTAAGTATAAAATATGTATATTATACATTTTAAAATACAAAAAAAGTTTATTTTAAAGGTTATTCACCCATCTTTGATGCTGAGCGTCTTATTTTTTAAAAAAATATATGGGAATAGACGGTTTATGTAAAAACTGTTGTTATACTCAAATAGATAGCGGTTTTTATAGTTTATATAAAAATCGCCATCTATTCAACAATAAACAGCGATTTTTACATAAACCGATGTCTGCTAGGTCCGCCTATGATTTTAAATAGTAATAAAATGATGAAACTGTTCCCTAAATTCAGTAAATTGTATTGTATTAATAAGAGAAATAATTAGAGAAAGCTTCTGCCTAACTTTATTTTTCTTACAATTCAACAATAAATAATGCAGGAAAACTATGTTAAATATGGACATAAAATATACATGCCATTTTAACACACCGGGTGCTGCATGCACGCGTCAATCAAAATATGAAATAAAATTTATACACATTCGAGGGCCAATATATATAGTAGAATATAAAATATTTACAAATTAAACACACTATAAGAAACAAGAAAGAGACAAATCTATACTAAGTAAACACGGATAATACATTATTATTACTATAATTATTGTTCTCTATAATGAAATTTTTGTCCTATATTTTTAAATATTAGGACATATTTTTAATGAAAGTTTTGTGCAATATTTTAGGACTCATAACCTTTCATTCAAAAACATGCGATCATAATGACTACAACAATACTATTTTATTTAAAATTAAATAGTTAATGATAGGAAATAAAAATTTAATATGCTTAGTGCTGGGATTAGTAATTAAACCCTATATTAAGCATTGACCAACCTCAGTGTCCGCCACTTCAGATAAAGTTTTGCCTAAAATAGGATTCATACAATAGAAGTATAATTAAAATTTTAATTTAGAAACTCCGATTAATATTAATTACTTTATCAAATTCATTGAATTGCGATGATACATGATTTATTGAAATAGAATTATTATTTTAATATAGAAACTAAGATTAAATTTCTTATTTTAAAAGAAGCAAATGATAATTTAGGAAATAAATCGTAAATGAAAATCGGAGAACGTGGTCCATACTTGCCACTTCCCACTCCACACCTGTCGTATCGGGTCCAATCCGCCACGCATTGAGCGTGAAATCGGATCCGGATCCGATAACGGAGTGAACCTCGGCCATCAATATAAGCAAAGAGTGGGAGCAAATCACAGCTCTCCCCTTAATTCTCGAAACATTCCTAAACCCCAGAGAGTGAATGGATTGGGTCAAAGGCGCGGCCATTGGCCGAGGAAAGTCCGGCGCCGTCCACCTCGCTTTCCGACGGGGATTTTCGCCGGAGATATTCGCCGTCAAATCGTCTCCACTGTCGTCCGCCGCCGTCCTGAAACGCGAAGAATCCATTCTCGCCGAACTGCAGGGCTGTCGCCAGATCATATCCTGTTTCGGCCACGACATCACCGCCGGCTCCGCCTACAACTTATTTCTAGAATACGCCGACGGCGGCTCGATTTCCAGCGCCATCGCCGCCGGTACCTCCATGCCGGAGCTGAACGTTCGTCGCTACCTCCGATCGATTCTCCTCGGCGTCAATCACATTCACGCAATGGGGTACGTCCATTGCGACATCAAGCCGGAAAACATTCTTGTTTCCGGCGGAGAAGCGAAGATAGCAGATTTCAACCTCGCTATGAGATCGTCGGAGAAAATTGTTGAGGAAATAAGGGGGACGCCGATGTACATGGCGCCGGAATCGGTGGCGCGAAACGAGTACGAGGCTGCGGCGGACATCTGGGCCGTCGGATGCACGGTGGTGGAGATGGTTTCCGGCCGAAAACCATGGCAGAATATTGATCTTGTATCAGAAAATGGCATTTGGGCTCTGCTCCTGCGAATCGGATCCGGCGATGCGGTGCCCGAAATCCCGCCGGAAATGTCGGAGGAGGGAAAGGATTTCCTCCGGCGCTGCTTAGTAAGAGATCCCGGCAGGCGATGGACTGCAGAAATGCTTTTATCGCACCCGTTTATCACATCTGTTTCAGAAACAGGGGCGGGAGAAGAAGAAGCAACGAAATCCGGCGAGAGCTCTGTTATCCCCACCGCATCGCCGATTAGTGTGCTGGGTTACTCATTCCCATCTGATCCATTGTCTCCTACTAAAGAGGAATTGATGGATCCGTTTGGGTTTCGTTCCGACGAAGAGGCGGCGAGAGAGAGAATCAGAGAATTGGGGTCGAAACAGAGGCCGGTGTGGCTGAGCTGTTCGTCGGAAGAAGGGTGGATTTCTGTAAGGGAAGGGAGCTCGAGTTGTCAGCAGTGAAATGGAATTTGAAGGGGATGAGATGGCGATACGGTTGACGGTGAAATGTCTCCGCCGCCGGCGCCGTCGTTCTTTGTTTCCCGCTCTGTTTCTGAGAACAGGGGAGGGGGATTAATTATGAGAACTGCGTGAATCAATTTGAGCTTCTGTTATAGATTTATCTTTTAATAATAGTTTGTATTCTTGAATTTAAATATTTTAATTGGACAGTGAATATTTTAATCGCCGATTAGTTTGTATTTTTGAATTTATTTTGTGATTGGGATATTCTTTATTTATTATTTATGTTTCTCTTATAGCTGATTAGCAGACAGTGGTTGCGTATACAACAATAACGTGTAATATACATTATACACACTATAGTTTTAAGAGGGTTTTACTGTTAAAACATAAAAGAAAATTAATTATTTTAAAAGTACAAAATTTCAAAATAAAAAATACATATATTATTTAAAATCTTATTAAAAAATATTAAATTGAAGGATATCAAGTAATGGTTTAAGTGTTATGGCAAATATTCACGTGTGTATGACAAGTATGACGTTTAGTACATAATAAAATATAATAATTATATTAAAATAATTATTAGAGTTATTTATGTCAGTATAATCTCTCTCCCTCTCTCCCTCTCTCTCTCTCTCTCTCTCTATTTCATTTTAGCCATTCACTTCATCAACCTCCAATTCTCACACTAACTCTACCGAAGCCGAAGCTTCACCTGCGGGTGCAGATGTTTTGGTGGCCGTTCTTCTGGGATGCGATTCCCACCCGAGCGTGGCTTGTTCGTCGGAGTCTTACTGCTGAGCGGGGATGTTCTTGGGGTTGCACATCTGAGGAGACCCGGGACCATCTGGTCTCGGACTGCTGTAGTCTTTCGGCCATTCAGGCTGCTCTTCTGCGCTAGGGATACAGTATGTCTTCCTTCTCCAGCTGGGATAATGCGCGGGAGCTTCTCTCCTCTGCCTCTGGCGGCGCGCTTGGTAAGACGAGGGTTTTTTGTTGTGCGGTGTACCAGGCCTGGCGTGGCTTCAACGCCAAGGTCCACCATGGCGAGGTGGTGACCTTTACTGTCATGACGACGACCATTGTTGAGACCCTCTCCATTATGCGAATTCTATCACTTCAGGGGCACTAGGGTACCACCCAGCCTCGCCGACTGTCGACACCACTCCTTTGGTGCCCCCGCCCACTGGATGGATAAAGTTCAATGTGGATGACTCTCTCTCCCCGTCTGGGTCTGCTGGCCTTGGGATGGGGGTCTGCGATGACCGGGGTGCTCTCATCTTTGCTGCTGGGTCCCCGCTGTTGCACTGGGATCCTGGGGGAGTGGAGCTGGCGGCGGTCTTGGCTCTCCGGAATCTTATCCCGCCGTCATTATATGGGATACGCGGGGTTATTGTGGAGGGCGACTGTTTGTCCCTTATGCACAGTTGTGCTGCTGGTTTGCGACGGGGCGACTGGAGCGTGACGGTGGACGGCGATGAGGTCTTCTCTTTTCTGAGCGGCTTCCCCCAGCTTCGGTTCCAGCATATTGGCCGGGAGGCCAACAGAGCTGCCGATTTTTGTGCTCGTTTTGCCCTACGAGGGAATTTTGTATGGCTCGATGTTGATTGCACTCATTCTGAATTTGCAGAACTAGTTCGTGCAGACTTGGATGACATGCTATAGTTTTACTTTCATTTTTGTTTTTTTATTTCTTTTTTTTTTCTTTTCAAAAAAAAAATTCTCACTCTAACTATGATACAATATTTGGGGCGATGTTTTCACGCAGGTGCGGGTGAAGACGCCGTCACACGGCAAGCAAATTGTCTGAAAAAGTAAGAATATGAGTGAAATTTGAGTACATTTGAGGATTAATTTAAGTCATGTGAATGTTATTATTATTGCATGTTGTGCCCATCTATCTTTCAAAATTAGAAAAACTCCCGTGATTAATGCACAAAAATATTCTGGAAAGAAAGTTTCATAACACGCCCAATTCCATGAACAAAAATAGTCAATAGAAATTTTCTTTATGTATGTCATGAAATATAAATTTAGCCATTACAAAAATTACTTCTTTTGTTGATGTGTCTTCTGGCCCTACACTTCTTCAATGAAATAGGGTGAATCACTATTTTAATTAAATATGACCTCATGCACAAAAAACACTCCCTTGAAGTAAATTTTCAGGTGGGACTTTTTTAATAAATAAATAAATTATGACTTTTTGTAATAAGTATTTGCCAAATTAACCTCATTGACTAGAATTATGAATATTTAGACGACCACAACAACAACACTTGAGTCTTTATCCCACTATAGTGGGGTCGGCTATATGGATCTTTTGTCGCCATTGTGCCCTAGCTTTTTTGTCATAATCTCACTAATACCTAAGTATATCATATCTTTCCGTATAGTTTCAAATTAAGAATATTTAGACATTACACAAAAAACTTCCTATATAAATTAATTATTTTAATTCAAGTAATTTTTGATAATCAGCATTAATATATAATAATTTCTTAAGGGATTGACTTCTGATAAGGCCTCTCATAAAACTCCAAATTAAGATAAATATGCATGTGGCATGCATGATAAAAGTAGGTGTTTTAATTTTGAATGGAAAAACATGAACTTTCTAAAATGATGAGAGAGCTGTTGTGATTATTTTATTATTTTATTATAATATTATTTGTTATTATTTTAATTAACAGTTTAATTGTTGGGTTTTCATGCTTGGCAGATCATCTGCATGACTAGAATTAAATAGAACAAATAATTCTTCTAATTTTAATCAAAGCCGTTCAATCGCTATAGGATTTGTGCACACATCCTATGATCCTATCAAACTTTGGCACTACTGCATCTCATCTGAACGAATATATATAGGCTTTGTTTGGCAGGGCGTTTTTAGAGCACGGTGCCGCTGTTTTTAAAAACGTCGCGCAAAACAATAAATTCATGCGCTCTAGTGGGAGAAGCACCAACCATCAAATCGCGGAAAACCAGCGATTCGGAGTAGTGAAAATTTTTCACGACTCCAAAAATCGCGACCCGGGTCTCTGCATAGGCGCAAAATCCCTCCCTGCTGCGAGACAGAATGGCGGCTTCCTCCATGCTCGCTCAGCAAGGTCGAGCAACACCTTCCTCGTCATTCAACCTGACGCTTGATCACAACTTGAGCTAGCTGCTGCTTTTTGATTATCCTCACCCTCATCTCCCACGGAGGTCTCAACCGCTTCGAACTATGAAAAGTACTGCTTTTTCTCATCAGAGCCGGCCGTCGAAACCAAGGAGGATTCAGGAGAATTCTTGGACTTGGTTGAGATCATGAAGAGGAAAGGCTTTGAGATTCAGAGGAATTATGAAAGCTGGGAGGAGGGAACGGTTTTTTTAGGCAGTGATAAGGGGACACTCATTTTGAGGGTGTTTATCACGTGCTGGGGATAAAGAAAAACCTGTTCTCGATGATCAATACTGTGCACGCTGGTTATCACGTTCTGTTTGGTCTGACATAAGTGAAGTTTTTCTGGAACGTGTCTGCGGTGAAAGCTAATGTAACTCATGTTGGGAGAAGAGTGAAGGACTTGTTTGTTTTGTCAATAAGTTCTAATGTTGAGAAGATAAAGGCTAACGACAACACTGTTATCTGACACGAAAGACTGGTGCATGTTAGGATGGACAAACTAAATGCTTATGACAGCAAGAGACCTAGTGAAAGACCTGTCTAATCTTTCATCTCTGGGCGACAGTCATGTCTGTGCAGGGTGTCAGTATGGAAAGACTCATCTCTTTCCATTTGACAAGTCCATGTGTAGGTACAAGGTACCACTGGAGTGTATCTACGGAGATCTGATGGGACTGGCTGTCAGTCCCAGTATTAGAATAAGCAGATACATGCTGGTCTTTGTTAATGATTTAACCAAATATATTTGAGTATATTTCGCGAAGGAGAATTTAGAGGTTTTCTAGAAGTTTGTGGAGTTCAAGGAGCTCGTGAAAGGCCAACTGAATCTGCTTATTCTAATACTGGGACTGACAGCAAGCTGGGATTTTGACGTGGAAAAATCCCGGAAAGGGGAAAAAAATCACGGAGCCGGATTAGTTAGTGCCCACAAATTTCACTATCTTTCAGAGTGTTACAAGAGTTTGTTTCTTGAGAGTGATAGGCCACCGCTCGTTTCAATAGTTCTTATGGACCACGGAAGTCGCTTGGAGCGGAGAGCTGAGGAGTCTGCTCGAAAGCAATCTGGCATGATGAATTCATCAACGAGGCTCTGAACTCAAAAGACAAAGCCGAAGGTGGTCATTGAGCTGTCTTCGAGGAGCGATGGAGATATTCGAGGCTCTGAAGGAATCTTTAAAGACCGAGGGAGTTCTTCGAGTAATTAATCTTCGAAAGATCTTTGAACTCCGAAGGAGGTCTTCAAATGCCAAAGGAGATCTTCAAGCACAGAATAACTCTTCAAGTACCGAAGGATCAGAACTCTGAGAAATCTTCAAAGGAAGACTCGAGAGCTCAATCTCTCTGGTGAAGAAGGCAAATATGTCTTCATATGAGGACTATAGGCCTCTTTTATAGCTCTTAAGGGATGTGTTTTGGTAATTACGCCATTGGGGGATGGATATCCATACACACATGATAGAATATTTTAATATGCACACCTACATGATGGAGGAATTTTACTATTCACACACCAATGATGAGGGATTTTACAATGTGCATCATCATGATGGGAAATTTTACTATGCACTCCCCAAGATGGGGAATTTTACTATGCGTTCCCCTCATAATGGCCTGAGATGATCGTGCGGCGGAAGCCACATATATAGTCGGAGGCACTGTGTGGTGGAGCATGCACGACCTGCGATGAGCATGCGACAGTCGGTGCACAGTCGGGGTAGTCGTGCAATGACGGTAGCACAACCAGAAGCATAGTACACCGGCTGTTGTACATCCTGAGGCGGTCGTGCGGTGGCGGGCGCACGACCTGAGGTTTCTGAGCAGTGGCAGCCACACTGCCGAAGATGTTGTGCATCAGCAGCTGCACGACCGGAGTTTCGCACGGCCGTTAGTGTCCATGCGACCCTGGTTGCACGCCCCGAGATCAGGCCTGTCCAAAAAGCCGGGACCAGGCCTGTCGGGCCTAGGCTTTCACAATTTGGTCTAGGTCCCTGTCCTAGCTTTAACTGGCCTCGGGCCGGACTTAGGCACTAGCTCCGATGTATAACCCGTAATTCGTCGAGATAAAAATGACTAAGGAAGACGTTGCAGGACAGTACTAGTCGGGAGCACTCGTCCGGAGTACTCGTTAGGAGTACTCGGCGGGAGTACTCGTTGGCATTTAGGAGAGTGCTCGCACCCCTCTTAGTCTGAGAATAACATTCTGGTTAAGGCTGGAGCGGTTGTTGGCAGACCAAACCCAACTCACCTCTTGGTTTTGCCTATAAATAGGACCCCAAGACACAAGTTGAAGGCACCATTACCCCCTCCCCCTATGATGGGCGAGTTTAGTGTCCGCCTACCTTGTGTCGAGCTCAGAAATTACTTTAGGAAGGGAAGTTCATGTAAACTTCCTAGTGTGTGGCGGGATCTCCTCGCTATAGCACGCACGTCTTGTTTGTAGGCAGTCTGGTGCTATTCTTTGTGCTCGCTAGCTTCTTCTCGTCGCGTCTCGCATGGAATGACCACTAAGCAAGTAACCTTTGATCACCTCTTTGATCCGAACAGCAAAGATCAATTTTCTTGGTTCAACATCTGGCAAGGGAACCTATCAAGCCCTCCATGGTTGGGTTGGGATTGGTTAATAAATCCTGCCTGTTAAGAAAGATTTTTATTTAATCCCTCCAGAGGGATTTAAATCTTGCCTAAAAGGCGGGATTTAATTAAATCCACTCGGGCTCAGGTTAGGCCCGGTGCCCGGGACGAGCAACGAGTTGAAATGGGAGCCCTATTGGGCCCCAGAGCTCGGTCTGGGCCCTGGGAGGGAATGCCCGGGCCCAGTCCTAGCCGGGCTTTTTTTGGCCTGACCCCCTGCGCATGATCTTTTTGAATACGACTACCTGAGATGGTTGCGATCTGGGTTTGTGCGCAATCTAGTTGCTACGGTAATATGTGGATTAGGATGAGCGGTGTTATGGACACACCTAAATTGACTATGGACACATCATTCAAATCCAAATAAAAACACTTTAAAACACTTATTTTCATTTTAAAAAGAAAACACTAAGCACAGCCCTACCCGATCACCCCATTACAATTTCGCTGTCGCCTTTCCCCAGTAGGATCTACGCGCTCCACTGGCCAGGATCCTGTTTCTCCTCTGGCCAGTCACCGCTTCTCCTCCGCCCAAAACTTTGCGCTCCTCCGGACTTCCTCTCCCCCCCCACCCCCACACCGCCGCCTCTGTACAGTTTGATCCTCTGCGCGCTCCCGCCGGCTATTTGCACAGTTTGCTCCTCTGGCCAGGTCTCCGCGCTCCTCAAGCCAAGCTCTTTGCCCAGTTAGCTCCTCCGGACAGAATCCCGGCGCTCCTCTGCGTCCATCTCCGCTATTTCCCTAAACACTAACAGGCCAAGGAGATGCTTGAGAGGTTCTTGTCGGAGAAGGGGGTGGGGTACTCTTACTCGACGGCTTCTAAGTTTGCAGTTTTCAGGGCTGGGAAGCTGATCCCCTGAGTGAGTTCCATTTTTATTTTAATTTCTTTAAAATTGATGCTCGTGTTTCTTTCAGACCATTGTTTTTTGGAGTAGCATTTTCAGAAATTGAAACTTTAATTTCTCTACTGAATTGTTTGTAATGTTTGTTAGCCCAATGAATAATGTAAGGTTTATTTAGGATTAATAAGGTAATCCCTAATTACAGGAAGTTCTTGTGGAAAAATTATGGTAGTGTAAGCCACATATTAAGGCTTCGTTTGGTTTGGCGCGGTAGTGGCGGTCGTGAACGCGGTGGTCATGAACCGTCGTCCGTGAACGCCCGACCTCACCTAAAGAATTTATTAGTAATTTGTTGAAAATAACAAGTTGGGTTGTCCATAGTATAATTTGATTGTACATAGCCATCTTGGGTTGTACATAGCCCTTAGCTGTCCATAACCAATTTAGGTGTGTCCATAACACCGCTCGTTAGGATAGTTTTCTCATCCCTCACTACTGGAACTACTCATAATGGGGGAAGTGTGGCTAATTGCATCCCCTATATGACAAAAGAATCATCTATTCGCAACCAAAGTTCCTCCTATTTATTTAGGGGGAACATATTAATTGCCCTCCAAATTTCCAAAGTCCAAGACCCCAAATTTTATCTAATTAATTATTAAATTATAATCTATAATTAAATAATTTAAAAAACGGAATAAATATTGCAAGCCATAAATAAAAATCCCGCTTATAATATCTAAAATCTTTTGTGGTGTAATGGATAAAATGATTGAATTTGGTTCGAGGCTCACCCACCGGGCCACCGGCCACCGCATCTTTTTTAATTTATATTTTATTATATTTTACTAATAGATTGTCCAACATCCTGAGTTGGAGAGTTGTATTCGGGTATTATGGGATCCCAATTAAAGCTTAAATGAAATCTGAAATAACCGGGCGGGCTATGGAGAGCGGGTAAGGCTACATCGGGCTTATGATTTGACGGGCCTATATGGGATATCTATATGAAGAGCGGTTGAAATGGGGTTGATGACTGATTGAATTTTTTTCATGGTTATAGGAGCAAATGGTAATTTCACATAAGTTTAAGAAACCCTAACTAGTAGTAGGTTTAGGCGACCTACTAAAATGTAGAGAGAATGAGCGATTTTATTAAGCTTGATCGAACGGTGGTTGAATTATGAACTCATGATCCGACAGTTTATGAAATTTTGAACACATGATATTTGCAGATCACAGTATTTATGTATATATTGTTATAAATTTTTTGGGTGTATACGTCGCTACGACGAAATTAATGTTATCAAAAATAATTCTATTTAGCGCAGCGACATATAATCCCAGGATCGTGTTTTTAACCAAATCTTATTGTCTCAAATTGGAGAGCGAACAAAATTATTTTTCTGAATTTAAGAACACAAAGTAAAGTAGAGCTTGAACAAACGGTAAATGAAGTGCGGAAATTAATTTATACCGTTCTTAGATTCGAGTTCGTGTTTCATCATGGTCGCGATTCCCAAGAGCCTTGAAGTATTCTTCCTTATGAATTCCGCGACGTTGACGGAACTTGCTAACATACAACGTCTGTTAAAATGAATCTCTACAATAAAAGAAGTTAGCACAAAATGTACACATGTACTTTATGAAATATAAAGACTTAAAACCATGTATCAGCTAATATTGTAGATCCAGCAGGATATCCCTTCTAGTTCCGTATAACTCAAGCTAAGTTACTGATGTATAATGGTTTTGTTAAATCCATGTGTATATAAAAAAAAACCTGGAGATCCACTATTGAGGTAAGAGAATAATCAGATCCTCAATCACCGAACAGACCTAGATCTGAAAATCTTTTATGCAAATCTCAAGCCAGCAGATTCACCAAAACGGAAAGACGAAGCCGGCGATGGAGAACAGCGGGGCGTCCAGGCCGGCGATGGAGATCTGCAGCAAGATGGTTCCGGCGAACTCTCCCGAAAATCCGGACGATTTCCAGCAATGAAGATCCAGTGACGTTGACCGGAATGAAACCCGGTGGCCGGCGACGGGGAACTGGAGCAGGACGGCTCCGGGGATGAAGATCCGGAACAGAGCGCAAGACCGCCTGCGATGAAGATCTGATGAAGCCCTGCCGATCGGCTATTGCCCTAAGGCCGGCGGCTTCTAGCAATGGAACGGGGACTTCCCAAACGGGATCTGCAGCGGTTTTCAGAAAAAAAGGGAAGGGGAAAAATAATATACGGATTTCACCCTTGTTCTTTCTTTTTCTTTAATTTAGCATGAGAGTAGAATAGGGCTTTAATAGGGGAGCCCCTTTGGAGTTACCTAATAATGAGATCATTCAATCTCATTAACTCCAAAAAAAAAACTGAAATAACATTAATCCTATGAATTAATTAGGATAACATCATCATGCCAAAAGAGAAAAGCCAAGGACGAGACCGATTCACGCGTGATGAAGTGACGAGACAATCTGGCCCACCTATCACAGGCTTCGATCGTTCGCTCGACTGAAATAACGCGCGCTCGTAGGAATCCAGAAAGACTAAATATTCACGCACGATTCTAACAGAGCGTCTCGATGAATCGAGTCCACCTTATGGGAAGATTTCCAACATTCTCCCACTTGGACTTATATTCATCGCAATCTATGACGTTCTGATAAAATCTTCGCTAAACTTAAGGATACCAATTAGCGAAAGCAATATTGAGTCTACTCCTACGTCAATCCGGTCCAATCAAATCTTTCACTCTGAATCATGGCGGCAACCGCATCATTATGCGACACGGGACCTTCCATGGTCACAGTAGTTTACAGACTCAATCGACATGGACAAAGCGCGGTCATATAGAACAACGTAATGAAAATGTGCACATGAAGGTTATTCTATTTTGGTGGTCAACCAAATTTCTCAAATGAATGCACTAGACCATGCTACGAGAAATTCTTAAGTGTTCAAAAGAACAAGTATGTTCAACCTCAAGGTTTTGAATTCATGTGTCAAAACATACCACAGGCTATAATCCAAATGAAATGCCCTAGCCTTATGCTCCGACCGACACAAGTCATGAGACTTTGTATTAAGTGTGACGTGTCACATAAATTCAACGAATATCGAAACTTAATAATATTGTTGAATGAATATTCTTAATTATTATCGAATCAAATAAAGTGCAATGTATATGACAGAAAATTAAATTGGAGCTACATGTAGCCTCCCACTAATCAAGCGCATCGATCGACTCTTTAAGCCCCATATTAATAACATGTTTCTGAAACACGTTAGGGCGAAGTCCTTTAGTAAGTGGATCAACTAACATATCATCTGTCCCTATATGCTCCACTAAAATGTCACCTTTCTTGACCAATTCCTTAACAGTCAAGAATTTAATTTCCATATGTTTGGACCCTGTGATACTTTTATTGTTCATCGAGAACATGACTGCAGAGATATTATCACAGTACATCTGGATGGGTCCGGCTATAGAATCGACGACCTTCAACTCCGTAATGAAATGCTTAAGCCACACTGCGTGAGTGGAAGCTCCAAAAAGAGCGACAAACTCTGCATGCATTGTGGATGAAGTGATGAGTGTCTGCTTGACACTCTTCCACGAAACGGCCCCACCAGCAAACTTAAATATGTAACCCGAAGTAGACTTCCTATCATCCTCACACCCGGCAAAATCAGAATCTGTATACCCCACTAACTCAAGGTTTTGAACTCTATGGTAGACTAACTTAACATCCGTAGTTCCCTTCAAATACCTTAAGACTTTCTTGGCAGCCACCCAATGATCAAATCCTGGGTTCGACTGATATCTGCCTAAAAGTCCTACTGCGAAGGCAATGTCCGGTCTGGTACAGACTTGGGCATACATTAAGCTGCCTACCGCACTAGCATAAGGTATATCCTTCATGCGTTCTCTCTCTATATCGTTCCTAGGACATTGTGATAAGCTAAGCTTATCACCTTTAAGTACAGGTACGTCACCAAGCTTACAATCGAGCATGCTAAATCTCTCAAGAACACGCTCGATGTAAGTTTTCTGAGAGAGTGTCAATGTATGGTGAGATCGGTCCCTAATGATCTCAATTCCTAGAACGAAGGACGCTTCTTCAAGATCTTTCATATCAAAGTGTTTTGACAAAAATTGTTTAGATTCATGCAATAATGCCAAATCACTGCTCGCAAGCAGAATGTCATCTACATAAAGAATTAAGAAAATGAATCTGCTCCCACTGATCTTGAGATATATGCAACGGTCTACCTTATTTTCTACAAAACCGAAAGAGGTAACTATCTCATCAAATTTCAGATACCATTGTCTAGAAGCTTGTTTAGACCATATAGGGACTTGTTAAGTTTGCATACAAGTTGGTCGGAATGACCAGACTTGAATCCCTCAGGCTGCACCATGTAGACATCTTCGTCAAGATCGTCGTTCAAGAATGCGGTCTTTACATCCATCTGGTGTAACTCCAAATCATAATGAGCTACTAATGCCATTATTACTCTGAAAGAGTCTTTAGAGGAAATTGGAGAAAAGGTCTCGTGGTAATCGATTCCTTCTCTCTGCGTAAATCCCTTGGCTACCAGTCTGGCCTTAAACCGCTCGACCTTTCCCTTAGAGTCTTTCTTTGTCTTAAACACCCATTTAGAACCAATGAGCCTACAACCTTTGGGTAACTCAACTAACTCCCAAACTTTATTCAGCTTCATAGACTTCATCTCGTCTTTCATTGCTTCCCACCACAGATCACTTTTAGGTGCAGACACAGCTTCCTTAAATGTCACTGGGTCAACAATATGACCAATGTCATAATCACTCTCTCCTAAATAGACTTCATAGTCTGAGGAAATTGCAGGCCTTCTCTGCCTAACGGATCTCCTAGCGGGTGGATGAACTTCCTGAACATGAGGAGGAACCTCAACTAGAATCGGTGGTAAGACCGCTTCCACATCCTCCACTTGTTCTGTCACAGGTTCAGGCACCACAGGATCTCCTATCAAGGGCACAGATAAATTAATGGGCATAACTTCCTCAACTTCACTAATAGGACGAGAGCAACTAGGTTCGTCAGCGACATCCAATTCTAAAAACTTAGCTGTTTGTGACTCCACAATTCTGGGTCCTCCTAAAGGGGAATAGAACCTAAATCCCTTGGAGTGATCTGGGTAACCAATGAAATAGCAACGACAAGACCTAGGGGCAATCTTACTTTCTGATGGGTTGTATAAACGAACTTCTGCGGGACAAACCCAGACACGCAAATGATTAAGGCTGGGTCGTCTACCAGTCCATAACTCAAAAGGGGTTTTAGATACTGACTTAGACGGGACTCTATTAAGGATATACACTGCAGTCTTAAGCGCCTCACCCCACAAAAATTCAGGAAGATTTGTTCTACTCATCATGCTCCTCATCATTTCCTTAAGGGTGCGATTTCGCCTTTCGGCCACACCATTTTGCTCAGGACTATCTGGCATGGAGTACTTGACAACAATGCCACAGCTCTCCAAGTATCTGGCAAAAGGACCTTTATGTTGCCCGGAGGCATCATGTCTACCAAAATACTCACCACCTCTGTCAGACCTAACAATCTTGATGGCTTTCTCTATTTGTTTCTCAACTTCAGTCTTGAAAATCTTGAACTTTTCAAGAGACTCAGACTTTTCCTTAATTAAGTACAAATAACCAAAACGGGAAAAGTCATCAATGAATGTGATGAAGTAGGTGTTCTTACAGAGGGTACTGGAATAAGGACCACTGATGTCCGTATGAATAACCTCTAACAAACTTGAACTACGAGTTGAGCCTTTCTTCTTAATCTTGGTCATCTTACCTCTACAACAGTCTACACACGTCTCTAGGTCACTGAAGTCTAGAGTAGGAAGAATATTTTCCTTAATTAATCTTTCTACTCTTTTCCTAGAGATATGACCTAACCTTTTATGCCATAACATGGAGGACTGTTCCTTAATGAGAGGTCTTTTACTAGCAACGCGTTCTACATTATATGAGGTGGCATAAAAATTAACAGGTGCAAGACATAAACTATATAATCCGTTAGATAATGAACAATGACCTATAACATGCGATTCATAAGAAATATCAATAGAACCATCATAAACGTTAAAGCTATAATGAAGTTTATCTAAAACAGATACTGAAATCAAGTTCCTTCTAAACGAAGGAATATAGAAAATATCTTTTAAAACAAGTTCATATCCTGAATCAAGGACTAAACAAATGTCCCCGATGAACTCCACCTCCACCTCAGCATTGTTGCCAACTGTGAGTCTGCACTCACCCTTGCTTGGCCTCCTCCTTTTGATGAACCCCTACAGTGTGTAAGCAACATGATTAGTTGCTCCACTATCGAGCCACCAAGAACTTGATGGGGCTTCAATTAAATTGGATTCACAAAGGACTAAGACTAAAGGGTTACCTTTAGGCGCAAATCCACGCTTCTCCATCCAAGCTTTAAATTTCAGGCACTCGTGCTTCACGTGCCCCTTCTTCTTGCAAAAGAAGCAGCTAAGAGGCTTCTTTCCACCAGTGTCCTTGCTTCCTGAAGCTTGTCCATCCTGAGCCTTAAAAGGAGCTTTGAACTTCTTCTTCTTCTTAAACGGGATTTTGACAACGAGCAATGCAGTGTTGGTCTTCTCGTTCTTTAGTTTCTCCTCCTCAGCTACACATCGAGTAATCAGATCATTGATCCTTCACGCCTTGTCCTGAGAATTATAGGTTGTCTTTAAGATGCTAAACTCTGCAGGAAGGGTGTTGAGTGCTTGGTGCACGATCAACGCTTCAGGGAGAGCAATCTCCAACTCCTGCAGCTTGGTCTGAAAGTAGACCATCTTTAGAATGTAGTCGCGGACACCGCCTCCTCCCGTATACCTCATGGAGAAGAGGTCCTGAATGAGTGTCCCGATCTCAGCATTGGAAGACACCTTATACCTCTGCCCAACGGCAGTCGGAAAAACTCTAGCGACGGTCGTGTCAGGAAGACCACTCAGCAGGTTCTCTGGAATGGAACGCTTCATAGTCAACAAGCAGATTTTGTTCGACTTGTTCCACGCACCGTAATGATCCTTCTCAGCTTGAGTGCTGGTCGCTGTGAGGGCCGCAGGCTGGTTGGTATTCATGGTCATCTCTATGTCCGCCATCTCGAGAGCAAACATGATGTCGAACTTCCACTTCTTAAAATTCGATCCAGTGAGTTTCTCAATGGTCGTCATGCTATTATGGACTGTAAAGGTGACTGAAAAGAGAGAAAAAGGAAAAATTAGAGACAAATAGGGCAACAGTGGCTATAAAACCCTAAATAGCACACTAGGTAGAGAATCCAGGCACGTCAACTCGCAACACCTTTGGGCAGACTACGTGCCACGCAATTAGTAATTCTCCACACAAGAACTAGCAACAGTTACGCTTGAGCTTTTCGTAGATCTACCACCTTTGGGCGAATAGATTACTAAAGCCCCGCACTACCGTCCAAATGTTCTTGTGTAACCCTCTGAACCTATTGCGCAAGCACCACCTTTGGGTGAATGATTGCGCACTAGTCTCAGAGAACTCCCTAAAATATGTGAAACCGTAATCTCACAAACTGACTCGAAAAGGCCACTTTGGCGGCTACAGTTCTTATCAATCCACGAGACCCTTTCACACAGGGATATCTGAAAATTGCCCTAGATTAATACCGTGTTTCTTTTACTTAATGACGTGTGGGCTCTTAATCGTCTGAAGAAAACACGAGACTTTTGTCAGGGATTAATTAATGAAAAGCACTTTAGAATTTTAATCCCAAATTATTTTTCTCTCTCAAAATACTTAATGGGTTTTGATATTGCGTTCTTAATGAAATTAATCAGAAAAATAATTTACTCCAAGTTATGAAAGAGACTAATAAGTTTGAGTTAATTCCCTCTGATACCAACTGTTAATAAATTTATGGTGTATGTGTCTCTACGGGGAATTAAAATTATCAAAATTTCTAATGAATGCGGCGACGCATAAACCTTCAGGATCGTTATTTAACTAAACTTTATTAGACTCAAATTGGAGTGCAAACAAAAATTATTTCTCTAAGTTTATGAACACGAAATAAAGTAGAGCTTGAACAAACGGTAAATGAAGTGCGGAAATTAATTTATACCGTTCTTAGATTCGAGTTCGTGTTTCATCATGGTCGCGATTCCCAAGAGCCTTGAAGTATTCTTCCTTATGAATTCCGCGACGTTGACGGAACTTGCTAACATACAATGTCTGTTAAAATGAATCTCTACAATAAAAGAAGTTAGCACAAAATATACACATGTACTTTATGAAATATAAAGACTTAAAACCATGTATCAGCTAATATTGTAGATCCAGCTGGATATCCCTTCTAGTTCCGTATAACTCAAGCTAAGTTACTGATGTATAATGATTTTGTTAAATCCATGTGTATATAAAAAAAAACCTGGAGATCCACTATTGAGGTAAGAGAATAATCAGATCCTCAATCACCGAACAGACCTAGATCTGAAAATCTTTTCTGCAAATCTCAAGCCAGCAGATTCACCAAAACGGAAAGACGAAGCCGGCGATGGAGAACAGCGGGGCGTCCAGGCCGGCGATGGAGATCTGCAGCAAGATGGTTCCGGCGAACTCTCCCGAAAATCCGGACGGTTTCCAGCAATGAAGATCCAGTGACGTTGACCGGAATGAAACCCGGTGGCCGGCGACGGGGAACTGCAGCAGGACGGCTCCGGGGATGAAGATCCGGAACAGAGCGCAAGACCGCCTGCGATGAAGATCTGATGAAGCCCTGCCGATCGGCTATTGCCCTAAGGCCGGCGGCTTCTAGCAATGGAACGGGGACTTCCCAAACGGGATCTGCAGCGGTTTTCAGAAAAAAAGGGAAGGGGAAAAATAATATACGGATTTCACCCTTGTTCTTTCTTTTTCTTTAATTTAGCATGAGAGTAGAATAGGGCTTTAATAGGGGAGCCCCTTTGGAGTTACCTAATAATGAGATCATTCAATCTCATTAACTCCAAAAAAAAAAAACTGAAATAACATTAATCCTATGAATTAATTAGGATAACATCATCATGCCAAAAGAGAAAAGCCAAGGACGAGACCGATTCACGCGTGATGAAGTGACGAGACAATCTGGCCCACCTATCACAGGCTTCGATCGTTCGCTCGACTGAAATAACGCGCGCTCGTAGGAATCCGGAAAAACTAAATATTCACGCACGATTCTAACAGAGCGTCTCGATGAATCGAGTCCACCTTATGGGAAGATTTCCAACATATATATATATAGTTTTTTGGTGAACAATTGCCAACAAAGAAAATATTATTCGGATTCGAATTCGAATATGACTTGTTGCGGATTGCTAAGCGCTCTCCCGATCCGTAGAATCAAATTGGCTTAGCTCGAGAGTGAGCCAAGCGCTCAAACAGTCAAAAGAGATGTCGTTCTGTGCGTGTTGCACATATGTCCGAGCGGGTGCGCGCGTGGGGTGTCGGTGAGTTGTGCACATCCGTATCTTCACGCTTGTGCCCGCGCTCCCGCACCTGCGAGGCTTGCCCGTGCTTTCGCCCTCGGATCGTGGCTCGCTTGGTCGGCTCGGACTGTCTGGTGCAACTTGATCAGGGTCTAAACTGGCTCAACTTAGATACCTTTAGGGGAACCCCATCATCATTCAAATTTGAATTCGAATTTGATAAATAAGGATCTCAATCAAATCTTCATGAATCCATTCCCGAATTATTCACGAACCAATTAGTTTGCGAACATCCCTAATCTCCATATAATAGCAAAATCTCTTATAACCACACATAATAATAATAAAAAAATCCGTTACGTGATGGATCGACGCGTGGAATAGAAAATTTTGAATCATGTAAATCTTTGTTATTCATTGTATTTTTTATTTCTCATTCAATACTCACCCTCTACCATAGGATTTACCAAATTAGGTATAGAAGAATGTATGCACACATAACAAACTATTCCATCAATGATTAATGTTTGGTATTGTATATTAATGGGCGGCATTGATGGCATTAAAGTTAGAAATGCATGCAACCACTAATCTAAATATGTTCTCTTTTAATTATCTACTTAATTAATTATGTATCCGCTCTTACCCGAAAGTTGTAGGGAGCACCATCTTGCCTTTGTCCTTTTGATAATTAATGTTCATATTAATTAGACTGGTCAACGGATGAGTTGACTTTTGAAAATTGGTTATGATGGAACCCTAAAATTCCATCTCCTATCTAAATTTGAGGTGGGAGTAAGGCATATCTAATCCTAAATTTATTGATTTAGGTGGAGAAAGTAGTCGTCCATGATCTGTATTAAGTGCGCAAGATTATTCGCAACACAGTTTATTATGGCATGTCATTACAAAAAAATATCACATTTAGCAAGAAAAATTTGAAAGATCACATAATTCATTCTTAATTAGCATCAAATTTAATTAGATAATAAATTTTTACATTATTTTCGAAAATAGTAAGAAAATTTTTTGTTGCAAAGATAATTTTGTTGCTAAATAACAACGAATATCTTTGTTTCTAAAAATTTATTTAGAGAAAAAATAATTTCTTTTCAAAAAAAACTAATTCATCTTTTTAAAATAATAATTTTTTAATTTTTATCACCTATTGTAAAACATAATTGTTGTTTATATATATATTTATAAATTAGAATTAATAATTTTTTTGCTAAATAAAATTAGCAAGAAATGTAACTAATTAGCAAGTGATTTAGTTCCTTGCTATTTTAAGTTTTTCTGTAGTGTGTGTGCACTCTTTGCGCATCATGTAGGTGAGAACGGGTGTTTCTACATATAGCGGTAGATTCAGAAAATTAATAATGAGGATGCATAAATTGATAATAAGGGTGCATAAAATTTTTTTTGAATGTATCACCGGGTTTTAAAAAATTTAATATGAGAGATTAGTCATCAATTTTCTTCAAAAAAATTTTAAAAATATTTCCTTCATATCAAAGTTGTTTCTCCGGTCGTGAGAGAAATTCAAATACACTAAATATTTTGAAAATAATGGAGGAGGGCAGTGTCTCTCGCCCCCCCCCCCCCCCTAGATCCGTCCTTGTCTACATAGCCTATTATGATGGCTTGTTACAAACTATAGCGCACGGGTCTAATTAAGACGTTGTGTGTCTTCTATGGCTCTGTTTTGCGCGGCGTTTTCACAGTGGGGTGCCGCGATTTTTGAAAACATCGCGCCAAACAGGAATTTTGAGGGGCTGCGGTGAAATCAGCCACCGCTAATTTTAGCGGCGGCCCGCTATTTCCGAGTCGCGAGAATTCGGAAATTGCAGCAGCACTGCTAGCTGCAGCTTACGTTAATATTAAATTAATATTTTTGAATTATATAAACAGAGTTGCTGTATATATATATATTATATTATATATAATACAACGCTGTTGTATTAAATTAATATTAAATTATATTATACTTATATATTATCACGTTAATATTATATTTATTGTTATATATTATAAATGTGTATAGATGTTATATATAATTTATATTTTATAATGTTTTATTTTATATAATATTTATAAAATAATGTATTATTAATAAATATAGTATTATTTATATAATATTTATAAAATAAAATTATTAAATATTACTGTAAATGTTGTTCTTCCAAACGGTCACAAATTATGTCATCCCTTTACAAAACAGCTGAGTATTTCACCACTGCTTTCTATCACTGTTTTTCCAGTCACTACAACCGCGCCAAACAGAGCTTAAGTTTGATCAGATGTTGGGGGTGGCTGCCCCATAGTTGTTGGGCTACCCTGCCCGAGTGAGATTTGTGTTGTTGTTACACACGAATAAGCATCTAGTAATCAAGTATGGATAAATGTAGTTGTATTGGTGTGCTATTCTAGTGTGACACAAGGGATGATGCAGGTCGGAGGATTCAATGGTGAATTGGTAAGCTTCTAGTACATATTTAGGCTCCGTTTGGGGGGACTTATTTTCACAGGTCAAGCGGTCATGACCGCATGAACCGGACCTTAATTTAGATCCAATTCATGCGATCGTGACCGCTTGACCGGTGAAAATAAGTTCCGCCAAACGGAGCCTTAGAGTTATCCTTGCGGGCAAATTCACACAAAGATCAGTAGAGTTGTTAACAAACTTGTTAAGTTACTGTTTTGCTTTCCACTTTACTCGTTTGACTCTGCTGCATTTTACTTTGCTGTATGTTATTATTGTCAGTGCGGTCTGCTTGAGGCTTTTGGTAGACGGAACCTGCTGAACCGTCTTAGTCCGTTGAGCGGTTGAGCGTGCAAATAGTCAGAGTATCATAGAGTTGTGAGAGGGAGAATTTATGACGTGGAAAACCTGCAATCGGAGGGAAAAACAACGCGGTCGATTCGGTGCGACCTAACTTTCACTATCCAGAGTTTATTACAAAGCTTTTGGCGAAGACGAGGGCGACAGGCCGCTCCTCGTTACACTTGACAAGATGGGAGAGAGAACAAAGAGCGCGACAAGGCTCTAAACTTTTCTGGTGATCTTGCTCCTTCGCACAAAGGGGAGCAAGCAAACTCGGACGTCTTGACGGGCTCGGCTTGGTGACGATGAGAGAGCTTGCCGCTTCCTTCCACGCTTCGCGGACGTCCGGAGACGGTGACCGATCGCTGAGTGACTATCACTCTCCAAGTGCTTTACAGGGCTCGGGACGACTTTGTCCGTCTTGACAAATCTTGGCGGAGTTCCTCAGGGGACATCCTGCAGAGTGGAACAGAGGGTCGGGAGAGAGAGATAGAGAGAGACAATAAATAGATAAAGATAGTTCAGAGTACGGAAAAACAAGGATCCAAATAAAGAAGAGAATGGGGAACTATTTATAAACTTTTAGAAGAGCGGACCGATAATTTTACTCAATAATTACCGGATGGAAGGATAGGAAAGCCGGGATTGAGCATGTGGATTCCCATTTTTAGAAAAATGTTGACTCTACCCTGGGTCGAAAATAGGTCCGCTCAGGAAAACAGGCGGCACGAGGCCGGCGGCCGCCCCGCTACTCCAAGTCGAGCGATCAGGAGGGGGCTGCCGACCTTGGCGAGGCCAGCCAGGGGCTCCCTTTGCCTTAGCGGCCAAGGGGTGGTTGTCCCACTTCGAGGTCGGCCACAGCCATGTCCGCCCGTGAACAGGAAACCAAAGCGGGCGTCCGGCTCGCGGGCCCGGTCGTGGTCGAAGCCCTCGCAAGGCCGGCCATGATCGAGGTCACTCGCGACCAGGTGGCCAAAGGGGCGGTCGGCCCTCGCAGGACCGACCATAGCCAATGCCGGCCAAGGGGCAGCCGACCCTCGCGGAGCCGTCTGTGGCCAAGGCCGCCCTCTATTGGGCGCGGTCGAGGCTGCCCTTGCATGGCTGGCCACGACCGAGACCGCCCGGGACCGGGCGGCCGACCCTTGCAGGGTCGGTTGCGGTAAAGGACGCCTGCAGCAGAGGCCGCATGTGATCGGGCGACCGGCCATAACGGGGCCGGTTGCGGCCGGGTGGCCGACCCTTGCGTGGACGGCCACGGCCGAGGCCACCCGCGACCGGGCGGCCAAAGAGGTTGCCGCTCTTGCAGGGCCAGCCGAGGCCGAGGCCGCCAATGACCGGGAGACAAAAAGGGGGGCCTCTTGGAGATGGTCGTGGTAGAGGCTGCATGTGGTCGAGCGGCCTTGGGGCAACCGGTCCTTGTGGGCCCCACCAAGGCTGCCGCGATAGAGCGGTCGGCGCTCAGGATCCTACACTGCGGTTGGGATCCCATGCATGGTGGTTATGCACAAATCCGGCACACAGATCGTGCGTGCGGTGGTTACGCCCTTAATTCCCAACTCTGCTAGTGGAGTGATGGGGGAAGCTAGTTACGTGCAGCCCAGATTTTTCTTTAAATTGGAACTGCCTCATCCTGGGAAGCCTTTTGCTTTGAAAAAAATGAAGGCTCCATACCCTCATTACTACAACTGGCTGTAGTAAGCTTCCTTTTCCGGTCACGAACTGAAGGTGCCCAGACTGCACACTCAGGATCGGCAGATACCTAAAACTGCAACAGACTTTCCCCCATACGAAAAAAGAGATGCAAAATAAACGATTGGCAAACTCCCGAGGCTCTATAAATTCAAGCATCGAGGAGAACTCCCGCTCTTTCCCCTTCTGGCGACGACAACGGTCAAACAGCGCATTTCCACAGCTCCGACATACCCCAACGGTCTGTTCGGCCTCCGAGAATTGGAATTGGGGCACCAGAATTCCAATTCCAGTGTTCGGATGTTAGGAATTCCCTCGGAATTGGAATTGGTTCAATTCCATGGAATTCAATTTTGTACTATGACCAATTCTTGGGGGTAAAGACAGATATTTCATGGAATTCAGTTTTTTACTATGGCCGTCATTGCCCGATCTCATCGTCGTCGCCCGATCTCATCGTCTTCGCCCGATCTAGCCGTCGCTGCCCGATCTCGCCGTCGCCGCACAATCTCGCCGCCGCCGCCCGATCTCGCTGCTGCCGCCCGATCTCACCGCCGCCGCCCGATCTCGCTGTCGCCGCCCGATCTCGCTGTCGCCGCCCGATCTCCCTATCTCGCCACTGCTCACTGTCGTCGCCGCCCGATCTCCCTATCTCGCCACTGCTCACTGTCGTCGCCGCCCGATCTCGCCGCCACCACCTGATCTCGCCGCAGCCGCCCGATCTCGCTGCCACCGCCCGATCTCGCTGCAGCCGCCCGATCTTGCCGCATCCACTGCCAGATCTCGTCGTCGCCTCCTGATCACGCCCCCGATCTCGTCGTCGTCGCCCGATCTTGCCATCGTCGACCGATCTTGTCGCCGTCACTCGATCTAGTCATCACCGCCAGATCTCGTCGTCATTGCCCGATCATAATTAATTATTGGTACGCTACTTGAAGTTGATTTCTCTGGTGTTGTGTTCTTTTTTTTGCTAACTTCTATATTTTCTTAGAGATTGTAAAAGAATAATTCTTTCCACCACTTGATTTTGTTGCAATAACTTCGTCCCGAGTGACACAAGACTCCAACTTCAAATTGTCACGTCGCCCGATCCTGCAGGCATGAGAAAAAAAGAAACTTTAAACCAATTCCAATTTCAATTTTAGAAATCCATCATGCAGCTGAACCACTGCATTGAAATTCAGACCAATTCCAATTCTCACAGAAATTGGAATTAGATGAATTCCAATTCTGCAATTCCCAATCCAGGGGGCCGAACGGACCGCAAGAGTTCCTGACGTATCCGAACAGGGTGTTCCCGTGACGGCGATCCGTCCGGATCTCAAAGTCAAGCCAACTTTTTTTGAAGAAGATCTCAACATGACCGCCATCATCAACGCGGACATCGCATCAATTTCTGAACCAATTCAAGGAGAATTTTAAATCATGCTCTCTAAAGAATACGACCAATCTCATAAGGTGCATCATCCCAAGCGGCGTGAATTGGGACATCGAAACACCGCAGAACTTCAGAATATCAATCACCTCCTCGCATGGTGGAAAATGGAAGCCCGATCTCAGAGTAATCTCACAAACCGTCAACTGACCTCTCGGTGGATTTTGGACCCTCGCCTCAACACGTGGTATTCTCACTTCAAGATCGGCAGATAATACGTATCTTTTTCTCCAAATCGCAATTTGTTCAGCAGAAAGTGACGAGCGCAGACACATAGGTCTCGCGGGACGCTTTGAAGCCTGAAGTGGAAGAAAAACAAAAGTTAAATTCAACGATCAGAATGATGACGTTTAATTGAATGACCAGTGCACCATCATCCCATCTCGGCAAGGTTAAGCCGCACAAAAACACGCAAGTAAGGATCCAACTAGCTAGGCGCATCATCAGATGTGTACGTGCACACAAGGTCGCGCGTGCCTTCAGGTGTGCGCGCGCGCGGGGTTGCGCGCACCCGCAGACACCTTCGGACGTGCGCGTGACCGCGTGCACCATCAGGCGCGCGTGCGCGCAGCCGCGCACATCTTTAGGCGCGCACTTGATTACGCACACCATCAGGTAAAATTTGACTCAAATGACTTTCCTCGAGACCTAGACACGCTAATATTTTTCTAGAGATCTCCCATACAAGCAAAGATTGCCTAATAACCATAGGGCGTTGTTATCCGCACCGCAGTTTTCGCTATTCGCACCGTACTTTCTCCTAATTTTTCGTGTTTTTTTGGAAATACGTCTTGTACGTGCATTTTTAGGAAAAATGTTCAACACGAAAGTCGTAGATCTCGACGATATGATTCTCACTTTTTAAAGATTCATATATTTTTTTTATTAAAAGAAATATATAAAAAGATGAGATTAACAAATTTGTCCAATCAAACACGAATTAATCTAAATTGTGAAATAAATAATATTCATTCGGATTTAAATGAAGAGGATTCTGGTACATTGAAAGATTGTTATGCCACAATGGCATGTGAGATTCTAATAATGTGTTTTATTATTAATTATATATACACGTGATTAGTACGGGCTTAAATAAACATACTATCAATTAATTAATGCATAAATTAGTTATATAACATTTTAAATTTTTGTTTCCAAAATTTTTTATTATAAAATATATATATCAAAGTGCATGTCAAATCAATTTTATTAAAATTTAATTTAATAAGTTAATTCCTCAAAAATATCGCTAACATGTCCAATGACCTGTTAGGCCAAAAAATCGGTAACATGCATGCATAATGACAGCCTACAAAAATTAGTATAGACACTCAACTAAAAAAAATTTGACTTTATAAAATTTGCATCATTACTCTTAATGTGAGAATAAAATGAAATTACATGAATTAACATTGTATTTTAATAATTTTTGAAATAAATTAAAATATATATTAAGTGAGTAAACTAAAACAATAAGACTTAGCTGCAATATTTGACATTTTTGAAACTTGAAAGTTTCAGTAAATGCAAAGTTTACCTTTTTTCCCTTTAATATTATAAATAAATATATATTATTGAGTAATTCTTCATGCTAAAATGGAGCAATACATATGAATTGCAGGTTAATACACTTGGGCTTACTTTACAAGTTTACAGCAACATCACATACCAAGTCAACAATTAATCAATAATAACAAAATTTATGGAAAATATATAATAGAGAGAGGAGGAAAAAACCCTCGGATGTGCGTGCGAGCGACCGAGCGTGTGCATGTGCACGAGCGCAGCACGCGACCAGTGATTATTAAAAAAAAGAAAAGAAAATCGGATTTATTAAAAAAAATTACTTCCTCCTGATGATGAACATTGGATTGCCGTCGAAGAGGTCGTCGATGTAGGTCTCGAGGTCCTCCGGCCCAAACTTGACGTACTTCTCGGTCTGCCTGCCCGGGTCGAGGTACTGGCTGAACCGGGCGAAGAAGGAGCGGTAGGCCGGGACGATGACGGCGGAGATGGAGACCCGCAGCTCCGACTGGAGCTGCTCGTCGCTCACGATCCACGCGCTCTGGGTCTTGTGAATCTCTTCCAGCATGGCGTTGAAGCTCTTGAACCGCTCCTTGAGAACCGGTTTGAGAACCGAGCCCTTCACCTGCAGCCCCTCGTCTTTGAAGCACCCCAGCACTTTGGACCACGTTTCTCTCTGGTAGTTCTTGTGGTATTGTCGTAGATCCGACGATTTCTTTCTGCACCACGTGTCGCCCAGCAGCTGGCTGATCTCCGTCGACCCTTTTATTTTCTGGACGATGTACCTGATCCAATCAATCCCACCACTTTAATTTTATGTATATATACGTACGTTAATATTATAATATAATTCGATCGAGCCCTAAGGAAAATAGAGCTGCTGGATATTAACTATTAGTTAATTAATTAATCGTGCTATCTCCTCCTCCAGATGTAAAATTAGAGATAAGGGTGAGAGATGGTAGTCACGTTTGCTGTGATGGCAGATTACATAAACTACGCCAAAAGGCTCAAAATATATATATTTACACATATAAAATAGTGAGTGGTGTCACGTGAAATTAATATTTTTTAATGTTTTATAATAAGTACACATTACGAACGGCGCAAAAATCAAATCGTCACTGTTAAAAGTTATAAAAATAGTCACAAGCTTTCATTTGAGGATATCTTATCTTCAGCACTAGAAAGTGGTCCACGATGAAATGAAGATCCGTTTCACGGACAAGATCTCTTGTTTTTTGATCCAACGGGTTCTATTTTATCCATTCTTTTATATTTTTTTTATTAAGAAAAATCTTGTCCACTGGATCTTTTTGGACTGATGTTGTCCATTAGATATGAAATGTATCCCCTCCATTTCATTTGAAATGGAGAGGATCCGGATCCAAAGTGCACATTTGAAGAGTAACTCTGTTGCGGACTAACTCGATGCTCCGGTTGAACCGGATTAACTTGAACCGTCTTAGCTCACGTGGCGGTCGAGCGCGCACACAGTCAATGAAGATGAACAGCAGACACGAGTCGTGATGACGTGGAAAAACCCCTTAAATGGGTAAAAAACCACGTGAATGGGTTTGCGCCGGTCAAATTCCACTAGCTTCCGGTGATTACAATAGGTTTGGTGAATCGGGGCGACAAGCCGCTCCCGTTACAACTTGAGGGAAGAGAGAGACTATAGCTTCCTGCGGGCAACAGACTGCACCGCATAAGTGACTTGGACGTGGAAATGTGCGGGATGCTTCTGGTGCGTACGCTCAGGGGCGGTGTGCACTTGCTGGCTTCGGATGCCTTCTTCCTTCGACTTCCTCGAGATCTTGGACGTCCTTTTACTGACAACGCGCTGGTGGGGTGCTTATATCCGATGGTAGCAGTTGGTGGTCACTGGTGGCCGATGGTGGCTGCTGGTGGATCACGGCGAGCGGTGGCCGACTCGATGGAGGAGGCAGGAGAGCTCTCACCTGAGGAAGAAGAAGGCAACCCAGAGAAGAGAAAATGTGAAGAATGAAGAGTCCTTGGGGTCCCTTTTATAGCCTCCAGGGGAGGATCATGGCGGGCCCCACCACTAAAGTGGTGGGTTAGTGGGTGGTTACCCTCGTGATCGAACGACGAGGAGGGCCTCCCCTCGATCGGACGGTGTGGAAGCCTCCCATGGTGGCGGGCCGTTCTAGCGGCGGCGGTGGTTGGTCAGGCGCCCGGCGGCGGGGGCGGCCGGCCTGGCGGCCAAAGGTGGCGGTCCGCGGGGGGCCGACAACGGCTAGGCCGGCCGCTTGCCATGTCCCGGCAAGCGGCCTGCCGTGGCCAGTCCGCCGGCGGCTAGGCGGCCAGCCGCGGCTGGTCGCGGGCGCGGCGGCCGGGGCCGGCTGCGGCAAGGCCGGCCGTGGTCGGGCCGTCGCAAGGCGGCCGCGGCTAGTCCGAGTTGCCGCAAGGCGGCAGCGGCCAAGCCGGCTGCGGCGGGGCCGACCGCAGCTAGGCCGGCCGCGGCTAGCCCGGTTGTGGCCAAGTCGGCGGCTTGCCGCGGCCGGGCTTTGCCGGCTATGGCCGGCCGCGGCTAGGCAGTTAGGCCGGCCTTGGCCGGCGGAGGCCAAGCCGGCGGCCTGCCGCGACCCCCTGGCGGTGAGGTCGGGTTGCCGTAAGGCGTCCGCAGCCAGGCCGGCTGCGGCGGGGCCGGTCGCGGCTAGCCCGATTTCAGCCAAGCCGGCGGCCTGCCGCGATCGGGCTTGGCCGCGGCTAGGCGGTTAGGTCAGCCTTGGTCGGCCGCGGCCAAGCAGACGGCCTACCGCGGCCTCCCCGAGGAGGGGGAGTGGGCCCCTCCCCCCCCCCCCCCCCATATTCATCATGAGAGATTATGGGGGGAGTGGCCCACCCATGATCCTCTTTTAGTGGGAATCATGGGGGGGGCTTTCTATCTTATAAATGATGGTGGAACCCATCAATTGCCCCCAAATCTCTGCTGTCTGAGAACGGAGTGACCGTGAGAGGAGAGATTTTCCTTACTTCCTGTTGTCATGACGGTTTCCGGTGAGAAGGCTGAGGCGGTGACGACGGCCAGTGCTTCCAAGGTATCTGACGGGAGGCTTGACGAATGATGACGATACATGGAATCTGGGTGTGCTTATGCTGCTTGCGAGTGATGGGCGTGCGCGAAGTCCATGCGTACCGGCGGGGTGTGCGAACTGCGCGTGCGTAGGCCGGCTGGGGGCGAATTGGCGGGCGTGAAGGCCGCGCGGGCAGGTCGCGCGTGGGCAGTCCGCGCGCGCGCCGGCCGTGCGCGTGCAAGCAGGCCGCACGAGCAGACCGCGCTCGCGTGAGCAGGCCGCGCGCGCAGGCCATGGGCGCGCTTGAGCAAATTGCTCAGGCCTGGATGTCGTGCGTTGGCGCGGTCCGTGCTGCACGGTCGTGCAGCTCCCTGTTATGCACGTATTTGTGCGGACGTTGTTTTTTCGCGCGTCACTTGTGCTTTGGGTGTTTGGACATGTGGTTTCTTATTTCTGGGCTTAACTTTTTAATTTTGTCGTGTATAGGTTTCGAAGCGTTCTTCTGGCCCGATGCGTCTGCGCTCTTCCTTGACTGGTGATGGTGTTGATATCTAGAGGGCGAAGTACGAGCTTCCTCATGGTTTGAAAGTGAGGATCCCGCGTCCTGAGGAGCAGGTTCAGAATCCTCCTCGTGGTTGGTTGACGATCTGCAAAGTCTTCCTGAGGTCCGGCTTTCACTTTCCGCCCTGCGAGGAGGTGATTGAGATCTTGAAATTTTGTGGAGTGTCTGTCTCGCAGTTTGCTCCGGCTGGAATTGCCCGAATCATGGGCTTAGTCGCCTTATTCCGCGAGCATGGGGGACGGCTTTCTTTAGACCAGTTCCGAGATTGGTGTGATGTACGTTCTGATGGTAGCGAGCGGATGGAGGTACGCAGCAACAAGAGTTGGTTGGAGTTCGAAGCCCGCAAGGACCGTCATCATGGCAATACTCTGTTTAGATATGTCAAGAATTCATGGGGTCTTCCGAGGTGTGGGATGCGCTTCCCGATCGCTGTTGCCGCGTGAGGGGGAAGGAGCGGGACTTTTCCCCGGTGCTTGGATTTTCTGAGCCTCGTGAGCTGGACAACCGTCTTTTCAACACTTATGTTTATGGGGAGGAAAATAGGTTGGTGCGATGTGGTGTCTCGGCGCATTCAGCTCGACCAGTGGAGACTTTTCAAGGAGGGGGTCATAAGAGGAAAGCGGTGGCGGCCCCTTCTGGCGACCTTGATGTGGTGGTAGCAGCGGTAACTTCTCATACTTGTCTTGATTTGACTCCTGAGGTGCAGATACTTGCTTCCCCAGTTACTCAGGTGTCTATTGGTACAGCGGCTCCTCGGATGTCCTCTTCCTTGAGGGCGATGAGCGATGCAGTAAGGGTTCGACTTCTTCTTTTTCTCTTGCTTTTTCTTGCTGACAGAGGTTGATTCTGTCTTTTCCTTTTGCAGATAGAGACCCAGGCGCAGATTGCGGTGACCTGGTATGATCATTATGTGAGCCTAAAGGATGGGTATCTTGCTCTTCAGGAGAAGCTTCGGTCGACGATGAGTTCGCTTGCCTCCTTGAGGGAGGAACATGACCGGGACATCGCGCATTTCCGTCGGGGTTGTTCGGAGCTGAAGTCCGAGCTAAAGGATGTACGCGCGGCTTTGGAGGTGGAGAAGACTTTGGTGGAGAGGACCACTCAGATGTTGAAGCACTCGAAGGAGGAGACTTCAGGCCTTGGGACCCAATTACAGACGGCGCGGGAGGAGGTCTCAGGCCTTAAGACTCAGCTTCGAGCGACGAAGGCGCAGATGGAGATGTTGTCCTCTGATGACTATGTGTCGGAGTTGAAGGCTGCAGGGCTTGCGGAGTACTTGGAGTCGCTTGACTACATGCGAGATCGTAGCCTGATTGCGGAGGACGTTCGTGACGATATTTGTTCCAAGGAGGTGGAACCTCAAATGGTTGATATGCGCGAGTTGGCACTCCGTCGCGGTGTTTCAAAGGCTTTTCGCTTTGTTAGCAAGAGCCTAGGATGTGATACATCCGGTTTTAGTTTTGCGGATGTTTCCGAGGATAAGCGTTCAGATGCTGAAGACGAGTAGTGGTACTCATATCTTTACCATTGTATGCTTACATTTTGTTGTTTAGCCTGGACGTATTGTTATTGTCTTTAGGCGATGATTGTACTTGTACCATTCCGGCTTTGTTTTTCTACGACATTGTTGTTGTTTTTATGTCATTTTGGTTGCTTATTTGCACTGGTTCGCTGCTTAACTTGTACAGCTTAGGTCCTTGACTTAGAGTGAGTGTGGGATGTTTGCGGCTTAGTTTGCGCAAGAGGTGCTCGTGGCTTAGTCTGCGCGAGGGCTGCTTGCGGCTTATTCGTGAGGGGGGCAGGCCCCCATGGCGTTTTGCAAGGGTTGCTCGCGGCTTTGTTTGCGTGAGGGATACTCGCGGCTTCTTCGTGAGGGGGATGGGCCCCCACAGTGTTGCGCGAAGGTTGCTCGCGGCTTAGTTTGCGTGGGGGATGCTCGCGGCTTCTTCGTGAGGGGGGGGGGGGCAGGCCCCCACGGTGTTGCGCGTGGGTTGCTCGCGACTTTGTTTGCACGGGGGATGCTCGCGGCTTCTTCGTGAGGGGATAGACCCCCACGGTGTTGCGCGAGGGTTGCTCGCAGCTTAGTTTGCGCGAGGGATGCTCGCGGATTCTTCGTGAGGGGAGCAGGCCCCCACGGTGTTGCGCGAGGGTTGCTCGCGTTAGTTTGCGCGAGGGATGCTCGTGGCTTCTTCGTGAGGGGGGCAGACCCCCACGGTGTTGCGCGAGGGTTGCTCGCGGCGTTGTTTGCGCGAGGGATGCTCGCGGCTTCTTCGTCAGTTGGATTCCCACAGACGGCGCCAAACTGTTGCGGACTAACTCGATGCCCCGGTTGGACCAGATTAACTTGAACCGTCTTAGCTCACGGGGCGGTCGAGCGCTCACACAGTCAATGAAGATGAACAGTAGACACAAGTCGTGATGACATGGAAAAACCCCTTAAATGGGTAAAAAACCACGTGATCGAGTCTGTGCCGGTCAAATTCCACTAGGTTCCGGTGATTACAATAGGTTTGGTGAATCGGGGCGACATGCCGCTCCCGTTACAACTTGAGGGAAGAGAGAGACTATAGCTTCCTGCGGGAAACAAACTGCACCGCGGAAGTGACTTGGACGTGGAAATGTGCGGGATGCTTCGGGTGCGTACGCTCAGGGGAGGTGCGCACTTGCTGGCTTCGGATGCCTTCTTACTTCGGCTTCCTCGAGGTCTTGGGCGTCCTTTTACTGACAACGCGCTGGTGGGTTGCTTATAGCCGCTGGTAGCAGCTGGTGGTCACTGGTGGTCAATGGTGGTCGATGGTGGCTGCTGGTGGATCACGGCGAGCGGAAGCCGACTAAATGGAGGAGGCAGGAGAGCTCTCACCTGAGGAAGAAGAAGGCAACCCGGAGAAGAGAAAAAGTGAAGAATGAAGAGGCCCTGTGGTCTCTTTTATAGCCTCCAGAGGAGGATCATGGCGGGCCCCACCACTAAAGTGGTGGGTTAGTGGGTGGTTTCCCTCGTGATCGAACGGCGAGGAGGGACTCCCCTCGATCGGATGGTGGGGAGGCCTCCCATGGTGGCGGGCCGTCCTAGCGGCGGCGGTGGCCGGTCAGGCGCCTGGAGGCGGGGGAGGCCGGCCTGGCGGCCAAAGGTGGCGGTCCGCCGGGGGCCTTCTGCGGCTAGGCCGACGGCTTGCCATGGCCCGGCCAGCGGCCTGCCGTGGCAAGTCCGCCGGCGGCCCGGCTGAGGCTGGTCGTGGCCGCGGCGGTCGTGGCCGGCTGCGGCAAGGCCGGACGTGGTCGGGCCGTTGCAAGGCGGCCGCGGCTAGGCCGAGTTGCCGCAAGGCGGCTGCGGCCAGGCTGGCTGCGGCGGGGCCGACCGCGGCTAGCCCGGTTGCGACCAAGCCGACGGCCTGCCGCGGCCGGGCTTGGTCGCGGCTTGGCCGGCTATGGCCGGCCGCGGCTAGGCGGTTAGGCCGGCCTTGGCCGGCCGAGGCCAAGCCGGCGGCCTGCCGCGACCCCCCTGGCGGTGAGGCCGGGTTGCCGTAAGGCGTCCGCAGCCAGGCCGGCTGCGGCTAGCTCGGTTGCGGCCAAGCCGGCGGCCTGCCGCGACCGGGCTTGGCCGCGGCTTGCCGGACACGGCTTGGCCGGCCGCGGCTAGGCGGTTAGGCCGGCCGCCTCCCCGAGGAGAGAGAGTGGGCCCCGACCCCCTCCCCCCCCCCCCCCCATAATTCTCATCATGAGAGATTATGGGGGGAGTGGCCCACCCATGATCCTCTTTTAGTGGGGATCATGGGGGAGGCTTTCTCTCCTATAAATGATGGTGCATGAAACTCATCAAACTCTATGCATGCACGATGTCCGTTGTGCATGAAAATTAACTAAGATAGTTTTTGCAATGAAGCTCATTGATATCTGCTTTAAGCATGATGAGAGTTAGCATAATTACATGTTGCACCCTTTATATTTTGAAATTATAAAATCATCCTCTATAAATTTACATTTCGTAGCATGCTTTCTTCAGGGGAATATTTTTGTGTAAACTTAAATGAGAATTTTGTAATTTCAAAAGATAAAGAGATGAAAATGTAATATCTCTCTGACTCCCTCTATCTATCTCACTCAAATAAAAATACATGTACATGGGTTATCGTTTCTTGTTGTTGTTGGCATGTTATAACATAAAATTTGAAAAAAACAAAACAAAATTTAAGAGAATAATTTGTTTGGATGGAATTGGGGTTGTGAAAGTAGAATTAGAGATTCATTTTCATTGAAATTAGACTCTAATTCTAATTCTAAAGCCTCAAATTCATCCAACGAACATACCCTACGAAAACTCTGATCTTCTGGATTGTCTTCCAAGAACTTCGTGATATTTTTCTTGCTTCAAAATTTCACGCACAAGTTCATGGATGTATTAGTTTTGTACAATGATTTATTTGTGCATGCATGTTACATGAAATGTTAACTTACATGAGAATTTTATAATTTCAAAAGATAAAGAGGTGCAACCTATAATATCTTTCTCCATCTCTCTCCATCTCACTCCAATAAATGTAGATGCATTATCATATCTTGTTGTTGTTGACATGTTATAATATCAAATTTTAAAAAAACCTAAAATTAAAGGTTAATTTGTTTGGAAGGAATTGAGGTTGTGGAATTACAATTGGAGATTCATTTTCATTAAAATTACTCTAATTTTAATTCCAAAGGCTCAATTTCATCCAACGAACATACCCTACAAAAACTCTGATCTTCTGGATTGTCTGCCAAGAACTTCATGATATTTTCCTGCTTCAAAATTTAACGCACATGCTCATGAATGTATTAATTTTGTACCATGATTTATTTATGTTTGTTACTACCTCAGATGTTAAATCAAGGAAAGATATTTTTGTATCGCCGGTTTCTAGCTAGCAATAGGGAAGAGATCATGGATAGTTCAGGGTTTTGTTTTGTATTTAAATTTAAACGACGGTTCTTCAAGTGATTGAAGTCATTTAATTAGGAGAATTACTTAAGAGTAAATGCTAATAATTGTTGAAATTGTTGAAGTTGGAGTGGGCGGTCTGATTGGGCAGACCGCACAGACCGCAATCAGTTAGGCGGCTAGTTGATGACAAATAGTCAGTTTTCGGCTTCTGGTCTTCTTTGTTGCAGTCTGCATCAATAAGCTCTCTGGGAGGTAACCAGACGGTTAGTAGTGGGCTAACCGCGACTGTGACAGTCTGGTTGGTGAGACAGCGGAGACCGCTTGGAGCTGCCAGGTTATCTGGCTTGCGTAGAGGTAGGGGTTAGATCGGATAGCGAAGGCTAACCACACAGTTCATTTTGTTCTGCTTGCACGGTCAGAAGCCAGAGTTTGCTGGTATTGTGGACTTGGTCACGGTGCTGTGACAAGTCAGGTTCGGTTGCCTAGTCGCAGAGACCGCATTGTTGCGCGGTCTGGTCTCGGAGACCGGTAGTTCGTCATAGGCGCATTGTTGGCTCAGGACGCGTGGCTGGATTGCTAAGTCCACGCGTATTGAGGTGGCTGCTTGCTTGGTTATGCGGACGGGTGGATCTTACCGCGTGTGCGGTTAGTTGGTGTCGAGCGCGGTCTCACTTTTGTATCCACACCATTGTGCGGATAGATTGTGTTAGCTGCAGGATGACGAGCAGTTATCCTATCTCTATGGACGGTGATCGCACTCCACATTCTGCCTATAAATAGAAATCTTTGGCTCGTCATATAAAAAACGAGAATAGTGAGAACTCTATTCGCTTTTTGAACTTAAGGTTAGATTTTTCTAACCGCTCAGCTAAGTGAAGTTGACTTAAGTTGTGCAGACTATGCGGCTAGCACCGGACGACTAGGCAACTAGTGAGAAACTTAGTGTGGAACAGTTCGCGGTTTACAGTTTGTGGCATACAACAAGTCACGGTTTACGTGGCTCGAAGTCTTCTTTCTCGGGGTCGTGGATAATTCAAATAAGCAGTTCACCCGATCTCAGCGGGTAGGCTGTTTTTTCGTTCAGCAGTTCTGTTCGCAGCAAGCTTTGCGGTCAGGCGACCTGAAGTGGCGAGCAGAGTTGTTTTCTCAGCATTTTCAATAACAGACAGTCCGCGCGGCTTGAGTTGTGGTGTGACGACTTGGCGGATTCGACGGACATGCTTGGCGGTAAGCGGCTTGGGCGGTTATTGTTGTCAATCCGTCGGTTTCTTTTGCTCGTGTTTTTTGCTTCCACAAGGTACATTGTGAATCATGTCTCGCAATGTATATCTTGTCTTATAAAAAATTTGATGATAATTCCAAATTGAGACTTTTGTGTTTCTATTGTTGTCGATTTTCTACTTGCCTTGATTTTGGTTGAGTGTTCTTGCGACCTTTCTCGACTTCCTAGAAAATTTTCACAATATATTGATGAAGAAGGGATAAGAAGGAAATAGAAGATTCGTGGGAGATTGTCGGAGAGCAACAATATATAAAGGTCAATTCTTTTGAATTGAATTGGGAACCTGAAATTAGAATTGAAGTTCGTTTTTAATTGAATTTAACTTTCAATTCTAATTTTAAGCCAACATTCCGCCAACCAAACGGAGCCTAAGAGAAATTTGTCATTCATTTCATATTCAAGTTACAACCCTTAAAGCTCTATTAATAACCTTAAGCACTTCTTACACTCTTATATTACTATTACAAATTAGAATGTACTCCTCTTCAATCTTCCTTATGTAATCTATCATTTTACTATTATACACTACAAAATGCTTAGACTACCTTTCAAGAAAAATGATATTTACAATATAATAAATTTCATATGTGCTAAGTTTTAAGGGAAAAAATCATTTCAGTATATTACAAGTTAATGTCAATTTAGTTTCTAAATTTTTGTTGTTGTAATATTTATCGTTTTGATCAACATACGACTCTTTTTAGAGTGCAATTTAAGAGCAAAAAAATTTTTTAGATGAGAAATTTAAGGACTACTTTGATGCAACAAAAATTTTAAGAATTAATTTAACATTAATTATAAACCTTGAGAATTAATATGATATTTACCCTAAATTTTAAAGGCAATTGTTATTAGCATATCATAAATGTCTATTTGCATATACATTAACTTTTTCTCATTTTATTTGAGTTTGCAACTTATTATTCATAGATCAATTTTAATCATGAGCAGTCGAGGTCTTCGTTCTCCTGAGGAGGTCTCGAAAATGAAGGAACATCTCTGACAACCTTCTAAGCACTTCAATGTGTGCACGGGTCATGATTCATAAAATGAATGCGATGATAGAGATCGAGTGGAGGAAGAAAGACGATTTTTTTGATATCATTTAATTTCAATGATTTTGGGAAGATTTAGGCTCCGTTTGGCGGGACTTATTTTCACCGGTCAAGCGGTCACGACCGCATGAATTGAACCTAAATTAAGGTCGGTTCATGCGATTGTGACCGCTTGACCTGTGAAAATAAGTCCCCCCAAACGGAGCCTTAGATAGCTAGGATAACTCTCTCCCTAGTGAGGAAAACGATGAGGACGACCAAAATACATTTTTCTTAATTTTCTTTACTAATTTGTGGATAACAAAAATATGTATGAATAAGCAATTTATTGTAAATACACAAAATCTATGAATAGAAGAACACGAATTTGTCGTCTTCTGCAAAAAATTTTTATGTTACACTTCTTAATTAGCAATTTATGTCCAATCTATATATATGCCAAATAATAATTATAAACTATGTGTGTATAATAAGTATAATAAAAATAATAATACAATAGGGAAATATCAAAACCGGTGTACGTACCTCCCATTATTCATCATGAATATATTCCTGAGCGCCAGATCCTTATAAAGCTTCGCCTTCTCCTCCACGTTGCTGTACAGCAAATCCATCGCCTCAACCATCTGTCTTGCAAACGGATTCGAGTTTCTCCCACCACCTGATCCCCTCTCACCGCCGCTACCCTCACGCCGGCCACTGTACCCTGCTCCGCCGCCGGATCCCCCCTCGTCGTCGCCAGACCGGTCCAGCTTCTGGTAGTCCCTAAATACCTGCTCCAGAGTGTTCTTGAACTCGCACGCGTAACTGAGATAATTCACCACGTACCGCGTGAGCGGGTGCACCGCACCGCCCGGCACCGGCGTCTTCCCCGTGTCGCTCTTTATCGAGCTCTCCAAATCACAGAACATGGCCACCGCGGCTTCCCCGAGCCGCGCTTGCACCGCCGCCATCTCGGCCTTCAGCTCCTCATGGGAATCCATCTGCAACAAATATAAACAATCTATTTATTTTCTTCAAATATATGCAAATGATTTATTGGCACTTTTTGGCACCTTGCATTTTCGAAAAATGTGATTTTGGCATTTTGTATTTCGAACACATTTTGCACAATTCACTTATCATCTTCTTCTGATACTTTGTACTCTACATTAAAATTTCAATTTCAAGGGAATTTAGATTTGGGCATGACCAAAAATACACATTTTTGGCATTTTGCACAATCAATTAATTATTGGTATTGTCCAAATCTAAATATCCTTAAAATTTAAAATGTCAATTTTAAATATTTGATTTGCAAATTGTTAAAAAAAATTATATTTTGAGGGTGTAAAGTGCAAAAATAAAGACTTATTTAATTGGGGCTCCACAATTTCGCAATTAATTACATTTTTGAAAGATTTGAGATCATCGCCGGAATATTCAGCAGCAACATCGCCGGAGGTCTCAACGGGAGGGAACAAGTCGTCGAGCTTAGGAACCATGTCCCGTAGCGCCTCATACATGTGGAGCACCTTGAAGAGCTTCTCCGCGGATCGCTTCGTCATGGCGACGGCCTCGGCGAAGTTGAGCAGCTGGATCAGTATCCCGCGGGTTAGGCGGCGGAAGATTCCGCCGGCGATGTCGCGATGTTCTCCGAAGACTTCGCCGCAGAGCTCGCGCTCGATGGGGAAGGAGACGGCGACGGCGTGGCGGAAGGCTTTGGTCCAGGAGACGATCTCGGTTTCCAGCGATTCCCACGCCATCCGCTGCACCTCGTCGATGCTCAGCTTTTCGAAACTCTGATCGGCGAGATCGGCTTCCATGGCGTTGTAGCGGGTGACGAGGAAGACCTGGGAGCACTCTATTTCGTAGCCGGCGGAGATCATGGAGGCGGCGATTGAGCGGAGGAGAGAGGGGAGCTGGGGCGAGGATGTGGAGAGGAGGAGGGAGTGAAAATGGAATTCGAGGAAGGACATGGCGTTGTGGACGGAGGCGCCGGTTTGATTCAGGGAGCGGAGGTAATCGGAAGAGAGGGAGGAGAAGGGGATTAGGGCGGCGGAGAGATTAGAGGCGAGGCTGACGGATTCGAGGAAGGAGATGAGATGCTGATCGTCGGGGCTGGAATCGTAATACTTGGCAATGTCTTTTTCGATGAGGGAGATGAGGCGTTCGATGGCAACATCGGGAAGATCTGGGGCGATTTCCGGCGATTGCCGTAGAATGTTGATGAATTGGTCGATGTTTTCGGAGAGAGAGGGGAGATCGGATTGAGAGGGTGATTCATTGTCTGCGGCGGAGGGATCGGATCCCGGAGTAGTCTGATCTCCTGTGGTGAAAGGAGGTTTTCGGTTGTCGACGGCGGTGGCGGTGGGGGAGAGGGGGTCGTCGTCGGCGCCGGTGATGCGGATGCTGATGGAGCCGAGGGAGAGGTGGCGGTCGTATTCCCTGGATTTTTCTTCGCGGGTGGTGGATGAGGAGGTGGAGAAGCTGGAGGATTTCTGGGGTCTTCGCTCCATTTTTTTTCTCCTATTCGATTGGCATTTGATTTGGAGGAGAAGAGGGGGGAGATGGAAGACGAAAAGAGAATGGGAGGAGAGAGAGAGAGAGAGAGAGAGAGAGAAGGTTGTTGAAGCGGTCGTGGGGTGAGGCATGGAAGTTGGAGGAGGAGAAAGGACCACACTGTCCACACGTGCAGGATCTGAGGTGAGGCGATTTTTCTCATTTTTATTTATTAGAACAAAAAAACAATATATATTTGTACATGTCAATATAAATGCCCTAAAAAATAAACCCTAAAATCACAATATATGCAGCAGGATCCGGATCCTCTGCAGTTCCTGGAGGAACTGCAGAGGTGAAGTTCGCAAACTTGCGGATTAACGGAGCGAAATTAGAAAAAGTGGTTAACATGAAAGTTGTAGATATCTTCGAGACAAATAACTTTCATGTTGAACATTTTTTGATTTGAAGTCGTTTAGACTCCCGATTTGGGCCCCGAAAAAAAACCGTCCGCAAATAATTAATTAAATATTTTGCGGACGGTTTTTTTTCGAGGCCCAAATCGGGGATCTAAACGACTTCAAATCAAAAAATGTTCGACATGAAAGTTATTCTTCTCGAAGATATCTACAACTTTCATGTTAACCACTTTTTCTAATTTCGCTCCGTTAATCCGCAAATTTGCGAACTCCACCTCTGCAGTTCCCGGAGGAACTGCAGAGGATCCGGATCCTGCTGTATATATTGTGATTTTAGGGTTTATTTTTTAGGGCATTTATATTGACAGTCTTTATCTTGCTATTGGTAGCCTCTAAAAAGTCAAAATAAAACTAAAACTCATCTTTTCCCGCTCCCTATTTCCGCCCATCTTCATGTATCAGTAGTCGTTGGAGGCTACAGATCGGACGGAGAGTGCGCCCACTCCACAGGAAGAAGGTGAATGAGGGGGCACAAGGAGCAGGAAAGGCTTCTGGTGGCAGTATCGAGAGCTGGGAGGTATCGATCTGTCGCAGAGCTCGCCAAATTGTTGGAGCAATTATTTGTAAATGAGATTTCAGTTATCTATATGCTTAGTTCTGGTGATTTTTTTTAATCTTGCTCTATTCATGTCAATCCTACTCTGTATTTTTTTTTTCAATTTGTTCCTTTCTATATGATTTTACCTGAGAATTAATTAATTTAATCTTCTTCCTCAGAAGTCATAACTTCATTAATTGTTGAAGGGTTTTATTTCTGAATTCACAAAGTAAATTATTCATGGTCTATGATTATTAGATTTCTGAATAATATTAAGAGCCAATTGAGATAAAATACATGTATGTGATGGTCTCAAACTGCCGAAATCCAAGATTTTCCGGTGAAAATAGCGTGAATCTACTCCGACCATCTCATGATCAAAATGCAAACTGGCAATTGATTGTATTGCGTGTTGTAATATTTTTTGTTATATTGAATATAAAATTAGTATGTTTTTTTTAAAAAATTGGGCTGTCATTTTTCAATTAGCTGTCCATATCATTTTGTTGGGCTGCAAATAGTCATTTGTGAACTGTCAATATAAACGTCCTTTTTATTAAATATTGTATAAAATTGTGAAAAGAAAATAAGGTGATATGTAAAACAAAATAAAATATAATGAGAAAAAAATAAAAGAGAAACAATTGAATTAAAAAAAATAAAAACTACACAATAGAAAATAAATTAAAAGTATGGAGAGAAAATCAATGTAAAAAATCTCAAAATATTGTTAGGCTGGTGAAAACTGTGGCGGGCGATTTCGTGGAAGAGAAATAGGATGGTTTGGGATGGGGTGTTGTTAGGGGTGCAACTCGGATCGGTTCGGTTCCCCTCAGAATCAAGAACCGACCCGTATATGTTCGGTTCCAATTTTTGGAACCGGAACCGACCCGTATATGTTCGGTTCCAATTTTTGGAACCGGAACCGACCCACGGTTCTAAATTCTAGAACCGGAACCGAACCGAAAATATCGGTTCGGTTCCGGTTCGGTTCTCGGTTCCTTAAATTTAGGGTGTAAATATGCTGCACTATAAAAAATAAATGCAAAACAAATGTTTATAAATCGAAGAAACTAGACTTTAAGCTTCCATAACTCCAAAATTATTAAGATTTCTTAAATTATTAAATACATTTAATAATCTCATCATGTAACATTTCATATTCAAATATTCTAACAATTACATTATCGAAACATGAGCAAATAGTTTATAAAATTACACATGAAATATACCATCATCAAGTTAATTATTCATCAATCTCTTTCAAAATTTCTTGCTCACCACAAATATATTTTTGATACCTAAATTCAATAATTCGGTTCTCGGGTCGGTTCTGGGTACCCGAGAGTAAGAACCTAGAACCGAACCAAGTAATCGGTTCTGAAAATTTTGGACCCAGAACCGAACCGTGACACATAAGAACCGACCCAAACCACTCTGTTCGGTTCGGTTTCGGCCCGATTATCGGTTCTTCGGTTATTTTTGCACACCCCTAGGTGTCGCAACCAGATGTGTTAACAAGGATATTTGCTCGATCTTTTTTCAGTGTTTTTGTCGATGGTGTTCGGATGCTTCCAACTTCGGGGCCTAATGTTGATCCATCTTGGCAGCCCCAGAGGCTGGTTGGATTAAAATTAACTTTGATGGTGCGGTTCGTACCCATCCTAGCTGAATTGGTATGGGGATTGTGGCTCGAGATTCATGGGGTTGTCTATTGGATTGGGATATGGATTGCCTTGACCTTGTGGAGAGCCCGATTGTAGTGGAGGCTCTTGCGGCTCGTCTTGCAGTTGATATGACTATCTTGTGGAGATGGACGACAGTTAGGTTCAAAGGTGATTGTTCCAACCTTGTTGATACCCTTGCTAGGGGGAGGAACTTGCTTCGGTGGATCACCCAATTATTCTGGACATATTACGCGCCCTTCCGGCCGTGGGTTCTTTCTCTTTTTTGTTTGTTTGTCGGGAGGCCAATAAGGTTACACATGCTATTACTAGTCTTTCTTTCTTGAAGCCTTCTTACCTTCCTCCTGATGTTCTCGACTTAGGGCTCCGTTTGGTACAGTAGTGGTGGTTATGAACATGGGGGTTAAATTGTCATTCAATTCGTTAATGAACACCTAAGGAATTTCATCCACTTCTATATTCAAATGGATGATGTTTGTTAGGCGATCCTTAACAAATGAGGGTTTAACCCATGCGTTTATGACCGCAATCACCGTGTCAAACAGAGCTTAATTTCTTTAGAGTGCGCTCCCTGAATGAATTTTCTCTTTTCCTTCAAAAAGAAAAAAGGTTGGAGAAAACTGTGTTGGTTGAAACTTGAAAGTATTTGTATGATGAGATGCTGCACATGAAGAACACCAGTGATAACCGGGATATTATTGATGTAGATTGAGAATTATGCATGAAAAATCTCATCCAACTTTTTTTAGGGGTTAAATCGGAGGTCTAAAGTGCTTCAAATCAAAAAGTGTTAAACATGAAAATTGTAGATCTCGTCGAGATCTACAACTTTTATGTTTAACACTTCTCATGAAATTCTACGTATAAGACGCAGTTTAAAACGACGTATATATTCTTATATACACTTACCTCGTATATACAACACATCCTTATAGGAATTAGAAATCAAATATATTTCTAAACTGATCGATATTTTGTTTAAAGATTTTGGTGCAGATAATGATATTTTGTTGAAAAAGCAGTTTTGGACATACTAAACATTTGCGGCATTTTGACTCATCTATAATGCTAACATAAGTGGTTGAATAAATACATTTGAAATCATTTGTAATGTCATTATATGCAGTGGGTTATTTTGAAAGAATGAATGTTTTAAACAAAATTTAATTTTTTTTTTAAATTATGTTTGTTTGCTAGTAACAAAATGATTTTCAAATAGCCATTTTGAAAAATGAGAGGTTGCTAATAGTAATGGTTTGCTAGAAACTAAATTGGGTTTGCTAGAAACTAAATTGGATTTGCTAGTAACAGCATGCTTGTTTTTTTGTCAAATTAAGGCTCAGTTTGGTGGGACTTATTTTCACCGGTCTAAGCGGTTACGACCGTAGGTCCGGTTCATGCGGTCGTAACCGCATGACCGGTGAAAATAAGTCTCCCTGAACGGAGCCCAAGGCTCCATTTGGCACAGTGATAGATTGATGGTCGTAAACACATGGGTTAAACTGTCATTCGTTAAGGATTACCTAACAAATATTATCTGTTTGATCATAAAAGTGGATAAAATTCCTTAGGTGGGCGTTAACAAATGACAATTTAGCTCTCATGTTCATGACCGTCACCACCGCTCTAAACGAAGCCTAATTAGGCTACGTTTGGCACGGTGGTGGCGGTCGTGAACACAGCGATCATGAACTGTCATTACATACCTCACCTAAAGATACGTATGCATTTTATGCTCAAAATTAGTTTATTTTTTTGATAGTGATCTTAATTTGCCTTTACAAACATACATTTTATGATAATGATGTTTTTGACCAAACTCATCACTGTAAATAAGCCACGCCAAATGAAGCCTATGGCTCCGTTTAGCACGGTAGTGGCAGTCATGAACATGTGAGTTAAATTGTCATTCACCTAAGGAACTTCATCCACTTTTATGTTCAAACGGATGATTTTTGTTAGACAATCGTTAACGAATGACAGTTTTGTATGACCGCCGCCACTGTCAAACGGAGCCTAAAGGCCTGTTTGGGGGGACTTATTTTCACCGGTCAAGCGGTTACGACCGCATGAATCGGACCTTAATTATGATCTGATTCATGCGGTCATAACCGCTTCACCGGTGAAAATAAGTCCCCCGAAACGGAGCCTAAGAGTGCGGGGAAAACACGGTCCTGTCCATTGATCGCTCCTTTTAAAACTGTTTGAACAGTGAGTAAAGGCGATGAACGTTCAGGTTTAGGGCTACTTTTTCGGTGTAAGAGATCATAAATTCCTGTGCATTAATTTCGATTCGAAGCACACTAGCGATCAGATTCATAGACATTTTGGTTGTCATCATTTTTTTTAAAAAAATATGCCATCACAGTCAAAGAATACACATCTTCACACCGGGTCACGCATGGGGAGGGTTACGGGTAAAGAGGAAATAGAAACGCATGTTTAATAGCTATAATAAAATACTAAAAAGCCGAGGTTTTAAAAGTTTTTTTTATAAAATTCAAAGAACCAAAGAGGGGCTTGCAAATATCATTGCCAAAATACAGAGAAACATGTGCATTAATGGAGACCTAATTCTAGTTTCAAGGTGTTTATTATACAGCAAGGCAATATGAATGAAAAGAGCTCAAAATAAATTAGCTTAATTTAAGATTTAAACACATCTTTCATTACTCTAACACAAAAGATTTAAAAAGCAATAATTCACAAAGCCCACCACAAATAACTAGGCTAAGACTTTTGAATGAGCAACAACCCCATTGCATGAGCTTGATCAAACAATGAATCAAAAGAAGGGTTAAAAAAGACCAAATCGGTCTAACCGAATTAACTGGGGTTAAACGTATAATTTCGTAACAATAAAATGATGCTTAAAATTCTTATATAATTCAATATAGCACACATATAAAACATGTAATGATTTTGTTTACAAATTATAATGGTTTCCAAAACATGGACTGGGTCACTGATTTAGGCTCCGTTTGACACGGTGGTGGCGATCATGAACATGGGGGGTTAAATTGTGATTCATTAACGCCCACCTAATCAACTTTATCCACTTTTATGTTCAAATAGATGATGTTTGTTAGATGATGCTTAACGAATGACGGTTTAACCCATGCGTTTACGACTGCCACCACTGCGCCAAACGGAGCCTCATCAGTCTGATACGTAGCATAATTCATAGTTCTCCAGGCTGGCCGCCTAGTCCAGTACTTGCAACAATGTATATAACAAAATAATTCATTAAATCCAACAGTCGGTTGGATATAACATTGAATTTAAACTTAAAAAAACTTGGGCTCCGTTTGGGGGGACTTATTTTCACCGGTGAAACGGTTACGACAGCATGAACCGGACCTTAATTAAGATCCGATTCATGCAATCGTAGCCGTTTGACCGGTGAAAATAAGTCCCCCCAAACGGAGCCTTAATCTGATCTCCCTAAAAATTAATTAATTGAACATAAAATGGGTACAATAAAATTACTACTAAAAATAAACTTAAATCCATCAGCAACCAGATGAGGAGCCCTCAAACATATTCTCATCCATTTTTTTCTCAAAGCCAGCCACCCCTCAAATATATTGGGGGTAAAAGATATGTAAATGCTAATTCACCTGAATTTGAAATTTGAATTATAAGTTCCAGAAACATACAAAATTTAGCTCACTTTTTAAAAATCATAATTGTAAGCTGTGGTTCGCTTGGGCGTTTTCGCTCTATCTGCATTGGGAAAAAAATTCCCGCGCTGTTTGGTAGCCCTCCAATTCCGATCGCTACCACTCCAAAACGACATTTTCCGCCCTTTTGAGGCCGCAACCACCCCTCCATCGCATCTCCATCGCCAACGCTCTCATTCTCACCGCTCCAATTCTCACCGCCAAAACAAACAAACAAACAAACAAACCCTAAGAGTCTGTTTGGCACGACTATGAGAGTCATTAACGCAGTGGTTATCAACTAACGTTCGTGAACACCCCACCTCACCTGAGGAACTCCCGCCACTTTAATGTCCAAAATCAGAGTTTTTTCTGGGCAGCGGTCATAACTGTCATGCCAAACACAGTTTGTTAGGTTGACGTTTTTGCCCAAACTCACCGGAGCAAAAACGCCGCGTCAAACGGAAACTAAAGGGAACCATCAAAGCAATCACAGTCCCATGCGATGACGATAGTACCCGATCGTCCCTCAAGACGGTGATATATCTTAGATATAGTTTATCCAATGTATTGTTGGTTCTAGTGGTTGTGGAGAACAAAAGGTTGAATGAACCAGGAGGGAGGATAAATTGTCCAATTCACAATAATTTATGATCCAATTTCTAAATTCCAAATGTTTGGGAGGATAAGAAATGTTGAATCAGGAGGGGGATGCCCCCCAAAAGCATATTCCAATCATGAATCTCTAGCAGCTTAATACAAAGATCTAAGTTTTCATGCATCACAAAGAGTAGAGAAGGTGATTATTACAGACCTTCAATCATACAGACCTTCCTGCTCCCAGACATCCACAAGGAAATCCACCATTTCCTGAAATTGGGGAAAATAAATTTGAGGTTGACTTTATGAATCCACTTATTAAGCATATTATTCACAAATCATTTTCAAGCAATACTCTGATAATGATTTTATATATGAATTGCACTTTGTACATTTTCTAACTTTCATTGCACTGCTGTTTCTCTTTATTTCAGGTTCCTTTTTTTTACATTGTCTAGCCAAAATACAGTTTATAAAAGACTTTGTAATGTTATTTTCGTAGAATCAAGTGCCTATTCAAAGGATCCATAAACTCAAACTTATGGAAAGGGCACAACTACTTTCCCTTAAATAAATGACAGCGCAAAGCCCCGCATTAAGCATAGGGGGGCATTAAGTGTTGCGCCGTAAGCGTCATCAGCTGGACAGTTAGTCTCCCTGAGTCAAAGGGTGACAATGGACCCTACATTTTTATTGCATAGCATTCCTTTTCATCTTATAATAACATTTTGAATTTAAGTGCTTGATTTTGTTATAGGTTATGATCTTATAATATCAAACACATATTTTAAGAGAAGCGGGGCCGCGATGTCTCAAAAGAACAACTTCATACTTAGAAGCAGAACCACAAAAGAATGGTATGTCGCCTCAATCTTGGACGTTCCCAAATCATCGCTCGGATTGGTTTCGCCGGTGATATTTGGTTATATTGGGATGATAATGTTGCTAAAGTTAAAAGTACTACATGGGGAACCCAAATGTGCTCATGCCATGGTTCTCGATAGTAAAGGGAATGAATTTATACTCAGTTATTTATGCTAGCCTCAATCCCGAGGTTAGGCACAACTTGCAGTGTTGAAGTCAGGAAAATTCCTAACTCCAAATGTTCGGACACAAAGGCAGCTTCCTGAGGCTACTGATCCCATGGTCCAGCTACTCGGATATGAAGGCTAAAGCGAAGAAGAGAGAAAAAGCTACAAACGAACCCCCATGCACTTCACCAAGGAGGTCCCACCACGTATTCGGAAGTTTTGGAGAAACTCCCCCTCCACAACCAAAAATGGTTGAGCGAAGTACGAGAAAGGCACCACTCGACCTATATCTGGTTAATAGGCAGAGGGGGGGTTCAAAACTTTAGGACAGCACAAGTTCTCTCCAAAAAGTGAGGTGATCTGAGGTGCCATTCATGGTACCCCTGGGGTCCAATTTATGGGCAAATCCTGAGTGGGAGACATGTGGCTGACAATACCCAACCCCTGCGAGGTTGCCTCTGTCGACTTGACGACTATGGGGACTATAGGAGGATCTCGCACATGATGGCGAGATAACGCCAATTGTCGCATACCTGGCGAGTAACTGTGATACTCGCATCTCTTCATATACTCCTATTGGATAACTTCATCTTGATCTTTGGCTTTGACGTTTGCCTACGTGGCATGAATAGGACCACTCTTGACGAAAACAGGTTATACATGTCACAAAACATAGAGGAATTTGTGTCCTATGTTGATCTTCCATGGCTCATTCTTGGAAATTCTAACGAGGTGAGTCCCAGTGGGTGCCTTAGGTTTAAAACTATGATGGCCATGCGTGGCTCGAGTGATTTGGGGTTTTAAGGACCTGCTTATACATGGTGATGAGGTCCTGCTTGAGTGATTTGGGGCTCATTTTCCTGAAGGGATTGTAACATCTTTGTCCCCTTCATTCGGATCACTGTCCTATCCTGCTACAAAGTGATGGGAATCTGACGGTTGATAGGAGCAGGAGACCTTTCAGGTATCAATCAAGCCATGTGGATAGCTCATGCTGAGTGTAAAGGGATTGTGGATACTTGTTGGGGTAATATTGTGGGTTCAGTTCTGGACAAAGGCAGGCTCTGACAAAAGTTTTGGAGACTTGGAACTGAAATACATTTGGGAATTTGTTTGTGCAAAGAGAGGCCTCAAACCTTGTATATAATTCTTGAATTAATAATTACAAGTATGAATACGTTTATATAGGAAGAGAGGAATGAGAGAAATCCCAATTCAAGATGTGGGACTAATACAAAGAAAGATAAAGAGAAAATTGGGCCCCTAAATGGGCCATTAAGTAGGCTTTTCTAAAACTCCCCCGCAAGCTGGAGCGTACAAGTCGTAGGCACCAAGCTTGAATAAAAACTGGTAGTATAGCGGCCGGGAGAGAGCTTTAGTCAGGATGTCAGCAACTTGGTTTGTTGCAGGAACATGCTCCAAATCTATCTTCTTTGACTGTAACTTTTCCCGGATAAAGTGACATTCAACTTCAATATGCTTTGTGCGTTTGTGAAAGACCGGATTCATGGCAATATGCATTGCTGCTTGACTGTCACAAAATAGAGTCTTCGGTGATGAGAGACGAACACCTAAGTCTCCCAGAAGGCTCTCAAGGCAGGTTAACTCGGAAATAACAGCAACCATAGCCCGGTACTCGGCTTCAGCAGAAGAGCGAGCAACCACAGTCTGTTTCTTGCTACGCCCTTATGAGATGTCCACCGAAGTAGGTACAGAAACCAGTTATGGAACGCCTGTCATCAATGGATCCTGCATAGTCAGCGTCAGAGTACGCGACAAGAGATAGAGATGTGGATGGCTTGTGCACAAACCCTTGTCTTGGAGCGATCTTGAGATATCGAAGAATGCGCTCGACAGCTTGAAGATGAGATGTCCGAGGCGCATGCATAAAACGACTCACGACCCCCGCGGCAAAAGAGATGTCTGGTCGAGTAACTGTAAGATAGATCAGTTTCCCAACCAAGCGTCTATACTATTCCGGATTTGTAAGCAGCTTGTCGGAGTCAGAGATGTGGGCCGAGAGCTTGTGATTGGCGTCCATAGGAGTATCCGCAGGTTTGCATCCAGAATAGCCGACATCATGAAGGAGGCCCATACAATACTTCCTTTGGGATAACACAGGACCATCAGGGCAACGTGCAACCTTAAGGCAAGGAAAATACCGAAGGTTGCCAAAATCTTTGGTCTGAAAGGCGGAGTTTAACTGTTGCTTGATATGTTGTATCCTTATAGTATACTAGTATTGTCGCCAGTAATGAGGATATCGTCAACATATACAAGTAGGATCACAGTTCCGGTTGACCGGTGTCGGGTGAAGAGAGAAAAGTCAGCCGAGCTTCGAATGAAGCCAATATCACAGACAACCTTGCTGAATTTGTCAAACCAAGCACGCGGGGACTGTTTGAGATCATAAATAGATTTCCGAAGATGACAGACACGAGACTCCCCCGTGGTCTCAAACCCGGGAGGTTGGTGCATATAAACAATCTCCTGTAGATCGTCGTTGAGGAAGGCGTTCTTAACATCCAGCTGATAAAGGGGCCAATGACGATGAACAACCAAGGAGAGAAGAACGCGGACGTCGCGGACCGTGTTCAATTTGGCCACCGAAGAGAAGGTCTCCTCATAATCAAGGCCATGTTGCTGAGTAAAACCCCTGGCCACGAGGCGGGCCTTTAGACGCTCAACGGTGTCATCCGCCACATGTTTAACAACAAAGATCCATTTGCAGCTAACACAGTGTTGGCCTGCAGGAAGAGGAACATGATTCCAAGTCTGGTTAGCCCAGAGAGCCCGCATTTTATCGTCCATGGCCGCCCGCCACCCCGGGTGTTAACGCGCCTCATGCACAGTGTTAGGAATAGAAATAGAGGAAAGAGAGGCGGCAAAGGCATAGAGCGGTGGAGTCAGCCGATGGAGAGAAACGTAGTTGGCCAAGGGATGAGCTGTAGAGGTGGGAGTTAGATCTGTCGTTGCCGGGTTGTCGCTGGGAGCAAGGAGCTGATGCAGGGAACCATCCTGGGAGCGACGACGAGTGTAGACACGGATAACTGACGGAGGAACCCGAGGGGGGTCAGGGAGAGAGGAGGAAGGAGATGGCAGAGAAGAGGGCGTGACCGGTACGGCAGGCCTGGGAAGAGGAGGAGAGGAAGACGGGGTGGGGGAAGGTAAGTGGAAGGGCTGGTCTTCGCAAAAGGTGACATCCGCCGAGACAACCAGCTTGTCATCAGAAGGAGAGTAGCAAACATACCCCTTTTGAGTACGACAGTAGCCAACAAACATATATTTGGCCGCCCGAGGAGCAAATTTGTCGGTAAGGGGCCAAGAAGATGAAGATAACAAACACACCCGAAAACCTGCGGGGTGAGAGATGGGGTTGGTGGAAGGATAGAGGAGTTGGATAGGTGGGGCAAAGTCAAGAACAGACGAGGGTAGACAGTTGATGAGATGACAGGCTGTGGAGATAGCAAAATTCCAATATTCGATCGGAACCTGCATTTGAAACATGAGGGACCGAGCAACTTCGAGAAGATGACGATTCTTCCGTTCGGTCATCCCATTTTGCTGAGGGGTATACGCACACGAAGTTTGATGGATGACGCCAAATTTGGTGCAGAGATTGGAGAAGGTGCAACCAGTATAGTCGCGAGCATTATCGGTGCGGATGACTTTGAGGGGTGTGGTGAACTGCGTACGCATCTCAGTTAAAAAAACATGAAACACAGAGGTAAGTTCAGTACGATCATATAGTAAATATAGCCATGTAACACGCGAGTAATCATCAATAAAAATTACAAAATAGAGAAATCCAAAGATACTGGGGACTTTATAAGGACCCCATACATCAGAATGAACCAAAGATAAATGAGTACTACTTCTGGTCAGGCAGGGGGGTAGGAAGAACGATGTTGTTTGTCGTAGATACAAGATTCACAAGAGAACTCCCGTAAAGGAACATCAAGAAGAGCCCGCTTGAGAATCAGAAGGGGAGCATGCCCAAGGCGGCGATGTCAATTGACAGTGGAGGCGGCGGAGAGAAGAGTGGGTGGGATATCCAAGATGTAGAGCCCATTCAACAGCTGCCCCTTACCAATGATACTCCGGGTGCGGCGATCCTATATAAGAAAAGAAGGAGAAAAGGTTATGCAACAATCAAGGTCGTGCGTCAGACGACTAACAGAAAGTAAATTGAAAGAAGACTTAGGTACGTGAAGAACCGAGGAAAGAGAAAGGGTCGGGGTAAGCTGGAGAGTAGCGGCGCAAGAGACCGGTAGGGTGTCACCATTGGTCACAGTGATACACGGAGGATGAGCAGTCTGGAGATACTGAGGGGAGCTTCTGGGAGGTAATATGGTGAGAAGCGTCGGAATCGACGATCTAGCGAGGGCTATGAGAGAGACAGGTAATACCTTCCGCATAGAAAGACGCAACCGAGCCGGAGGAGCGGCCGAGGGCACCCTGTAGTTGTTGGAGTTGGGTGCGAAGCTCATCTATATCTTGGCGGGTAGTGGACGCCGGATCTTGGGCAGAAGCCCCAGTGGGAGCAGGAGCAGCAGTAGCAGCAAGGTGGGGAGGTAAACCATGCTTGCGGTAACAGGTAGCCTCAAGATGACCATCCCGGCCACAATATGTGCATTTCATAGAAGAACGACCACCACGTCCTCGTCCTCGAGACGGAGGTCGGTCCCCTCGGGTGGAAGATCCACGAGCAAGAGGGGTCGGAAGGAGAGACTGTTGAAGAAGAGCTGGTGCAAATCCGGGAGGAGCCTCAGTAGGAGGCGTATCTTTAAGCAGCATTGAGCAGACATCAGACAACGAAGGAGTCGTTGTGGAAGAGAGGATCTGGGCCCGAACACTATGCAAGTGGGGAGGAATACGGGACATAATCATCGCGATGGTGACAGACTATTTCTGGGCCCGTTGAGTAGCTAGATCAGTAGTGGGAGGCTGATGTTGAATCCAATCCTTGGACAGTGTATTGGCCTGGGCAACGAAAGAGATTATATCGCCGGAAGCACCAGGAGCAAGGTTCTAAAGGTCAGAGAGAATATCATATAAGTGTTGAAGACTGTTGTGCCCAGAGTAAAAGGAGTGTAGCTCCTCACACATGGTCTTGGCCGTGTCATGATACATGGTCATCTTGTAGGTCTCGGTGTCCATAGAGTTGAGGAGCCAGGACTGGACCCGACCATCATCGTGAAGCGAGTCATCGGAGGGAGCAGCGGGGGTAGCTCGGGTCAAGTGGTGAAGAAGACCCTTTGTCTGCAGAACACGACGAACAGAGTGAACCCATTCGACGAAATTCCGTTTCCCGGTAAGAGAAATGGTAGTAATCCGTAGCTCATCACGAAATTCAGGAGCCGCAGCAGGCGCGCGAGCAGGAGGAGAAGATGTAGCAGCGGAATGTTCGGAAGCCATGCTGCTAGCAAAAGAGGTCGGGCGGCGCGCAAAAGGAAGCCGTGCGGTTAAGCAGAGAGAAAAGCCGGGCGGCTCGAGAGGGAGGTCGGGCGACTAAGCAGAGAGAGAGGTCGGGCGGCTAGAGAAGGAGGTCGGGCGGCTAAGCAGAGAGAGAGGCCGGGCGGCTAGAGAAGGAGGTCGGGCGGCTAAGCAGAGAGAGGTCGGGGCAGCTAGAGAAGGAGGCCGGGCGGCTAAGTAGAAGAGGTCGGGCGGTTAGATAAGGAGTTTGGTCGGCTAAGAAGAGGAGGCCGATCGGCTAAGCAGAGGAGGCCGGGCGGCTAAAGAGAGAATGAGGCCGAAGAGAGAAGTCGGTCGGGCGGCTAGCAAAAGAAGCCCGGGCGGCTAAGCAGAGAAAGAAGGCGCACGGTCTCGGCGGACACACCAGCGACCAAAAATGTCGCGACCAAGATGCGGCTAAGAGAGGGAGAAGCAACACGGCTAGATAGAAGACAAAGCCGGCAGCGGAGAGAAGAAGGAAACCGCACGGTCATGGTGAGGCACACCAACGACTTGAGAGGTCGTGACCAAAGATGCGGAGCCCGAAGAGAGGAAATAGGCCGCGACGATCACAAAGGCAGATCGCGCAACGAGCAAGCCGCGGTTAAGGAAACAAACCGGGTGGGAAGGGAAAAAAACCGGGGGACTAGCAAGCCGCGGTGAAAGAAACAAACCGCGCGACTAGATAGGCCGCGGTTTAGGCGAGCAGGCCGCACAAACCGCAGCGAGCAGAACCAAACCGGGGTCCACGGTGGTGAGAGGGAAGGCTATAAAAGGAGAGGGGAAGGAGGTGGGTGGAGCCACAGAGCGAGATGCGGGTAGGGAGAGATAGACCACGAAAAGGCCGCGAGTAGGACGGGAGACCGCCGGAGGAAGCCGGGCGGCCAGAGAGGAGCTCGGGGCGGTTAGAAAAAAAAAGGAGAGACCGCAGCTCGGGGCGGTTAGAAAGCAGAAACCGCGGACAGACCGGGATACCCAAGGAGAGGACCGGTGCCTCTGATACCATGTAAAGAGAGGCCTCAAACCTTGTATATACTTCTTAAATTAATAATTACAAGTATGAATACATTTATATAGGAAGAGAGGAATGAGAGAAATCCCAATTCAAGATGTGAGACTAATACAAAGAAAGAGAAAGAGAAAATTGGGCCCCTAAATGGGCCCTTAAGTAGGCTTTTCTAACAGTTTGCAAGGGTAAGGGTCAGAGACGATCATGGGTCTTCAACAGATAATAACGAGACAACTGTTACATCAGCTTGAATGATTGGAGGAAGAACTTGTTAAACAATATAACTTGATTTTAGAGCAAGAAGTTTTTTGGGATCAAAAGTCTAGAGTTCAGTGGATAGAGCATGGGGAAAGAAACATGAAGTTTTTTCATATCTCTACTATTTGTAGAAGGCGTAGGAACAAAATTTCCAAGCTGCGACATGATATGGGCGAGTGGGTTACAGACAAAATTGCTTTGAAGGACATGGCTAATGATTTCTTTTGCACACCTTTACAATGCTGAGAGAGATATCAAAGAGGAGCTTCCTGTCTTATCGAGTCCACGAATAAAGTGATGCAGGGAAGACATCACACCTTCCTGCCACCCTAGAATCCCACCAGGGGGCCTACCTTGGAGTCCACTAAGACGGTCTTCATCAGGGCTGCAGACCATACACCCCAACTACCTCTCTGCCTCCCATCACCAAGAAATGGTAGGTTGTTGAGGCCCGAGATCAAACACCCGACCTCCTAGATAAAAGTCTTTCACCAGAGTTCTCATCACCAACTGATCTGCAGCTACGTCATGGTTCGGTTATGGTTTCAAATTTTGAAAAAACACATGGTTCTGGTCGGTTCGCAAATTTTAATGCTAAACCGAACCACACCGAACCAAACGGTGTAGTTATTACATTATAAATATTTAAATATCTCTTTGTTAAAGCATAAAAGAATATTTAAGGTCTATTTAGCTAGCAGTTTGAATTTTTAAATATCTCTATAATCTATATATAATTATATTTCTTATTACCACCTATTTAGTATTTTGTTACTTTAGTATTTACTTTATCAAATCAGAAATCATGATTAATTATAAATGCAAGTATAATATAGATTATTTTGTCTCATTTTCTCCTAGATTGTATTTATGTTTCTATTTTTTAAACCACTCAAACCAAACCAAACTGTTTGTTCAGTTTGGTTCCAATGGCTTGCGCGATTTGGTTCGGTTCCAGATTTCTGGAACCACATAGTGGTGGTTCGGTTTGCGATTTTACTCAAAAACCGAACGGTTACACCCTACTCAGACCTCAAGGAGCCAAGACCTTTATCTAGATGTTGAGTCGAGAATTCCTGCCACAAGCTATATGACGAAGAGAATCTCCATTTCACTGAAAAATCATGGCATGCAATCATGCATCATTACTCTATTTTAGGTAAGAACACCTGAGAATGTATTTTAGGGAAACCAAGTATGACTGATATCAATGGTTTTTATTTACTACTCCTATACATTACGAAGAGACTATTTATCATAAATACAAAATAACTACTCCTATACATTACGAAGAGACTATTTATCATAAATACAAAATAAATATATATAACAAAACGAATCATTAGATCTTATGTTTATCATGTGCGCATGTGAGCAGAAGCAACGATTTCTAACCCAATCCTTGCGTAGTTTGCTAGTTATCAATGATAGAAGTTTATAACTCTACGTCAAGCAGTCCAAGTAGAGCAAAGAACGAAAAGTCGCCATGAGTTGCTATTGTTCAAAAAAGAGAAGACCTAGAGAGCTGCAATTTGAAACATCATAAACTAAAATCTGACATTATTTAGCAATTTCTTGTCAGGTTATGGTTATTTATGATTGCTAAAGTTTGAGGTATTTTGAGTTCGCCAAAAATTCCAATCCAAAGTAGGGTAAACATTTTTGATCATTTTCCCTCTTCCTAAACAGACTCTAAAAGTTGGGTAGGGTTGTATCAATTGGGTTTTTTTGTGCGTTGGTATTCGCAGACCACGAATGGTTATTCATACTCTAGTAGTAAAAAAATTATTCATTTTAACCCTCCTAAACCTAATAACCGCAGACCCCGTTCGCCCTTTCACGTGTTTTAGATTCCGTCCCTTCTGCGTGTTCTAGATTCCGCCCCTTCGCCGACCACAACGACACCCCGAGAAGCCGCCCAACCGGCGATTTGCTCCGTCCACCCACTTCACGGGAGCTGGGCTGAGTGATTCCCATTCGCGACATTGGACACAGAATTCCCTGGAATCGTGCCATGCCCGTGTTTCCATCCCTACCTCCTCAACTCTTCCGAGTGGTAGGCCTTCTTGAAGGCCAATGTTGACGCTCTCCCATCTCTCCAGGTCAGGCTCTCTCTCTCTCCGACGCCCAAGGAAACCTTCCCAACCTAGGTATTACACTATTACCAGTGCCCGCTTCTCCTGGGAGTTCAACTTTCGTAATTTCGAAATCTTCCGGCGACTCTGCAGACTTTCCTCTAGCTTAGAAGGGAGTTGTTTTTGATGAATGGAGTAGAAGAAAATGCAAGAGTTCTCCGTGGACTGGAACTCCTGTAAGTAATGTTTTTATTATTGCTGGATTGATTAGATATCCAACTGTTTCAATAGAAATTGATTTTATTTTCATTTAGTGTCCTTTTCTTTAATGCTAAATGCCTAATTGTTTCTAAGACTCAAACCCATCATGAAAGAGAGCAAGCGGATGGTAACTTTACTGTGTATTTGAAAGCAGGCCTCACTAGTTTGGAGAAGTAACAGGCAATTATCTTGTTGTTTGACATTATATGTTTTTTTGGGAAAAAAATTATAAGTGGATGTCAAATTTATACGTTTGTAGTGTTCTTTCATGTTTCTGTTTTCAAATATGTGCCATACAAAGAGAGGAGAATGAGATGCTCATTCTATACTTGTTCTAAAAACTCATATATTGGTCTCCGAATAGTGTATTTTGGTACAAATATAATTTGAGGGTCTATAAATATCAAAGAGTTACAAATAGCAAAAATAGATATGAGAATATCAATGCCTTTTTTAAACTTTTCTGTCTACTACAAGCAAAGGATGAAATCAAAGGTTTATCGGCATTAATTGGTGACACAAGACAGTTCTAGCAAAGTATCGGTCAACCATATAACATAGACACATAATGGACAACTAAACATGCAACAAATGAAAACTATAAGATATAACAAGATAGCCACCATTAAGCAAAGTTTCTAATAAGGAAACAAATGATACATACAAGAGAACTAAAAAGTAAACATGGAAGTTGTTAGAACTGGTACTAGCAGTCTGCTCTGGCGGTCTAGTGCTGGCGGTCTGGTGCAGTCTGGCTGTCTTGAGAATGACCAGTGTTATCGCACCTTTGTTAGAGCAAGATAAGCCTGATGATGGTTTACTGTTGTTGAAACTGGCGGTCAGAAGACTAAAACTGTTGCGGTCTGGCGGTTATAGTCTGTATAATCGCCTCTGTCGCTCCTAGTGGTCAATTGCGCTCCGTGGATTAGAGACCGGCGGATACTTTGTTGATACGATCGGTCTATAAATTGTTCTGCGGTTAGCTTGTCTAACCGCACAGCTCATCGCGGGCTGTAAATATCAGTTAGTCTAGTTCGTCTGTTGTAATTAGTCCCTTGTATTCTCTCTCTCTCTCCTCTCCCCTATAAATAGAGGGTCATATCTGTGTAATATTGGGGTCAACAGTGTTATCGCACCACGAACAAATCGACGTTCCTTGCCTCCTCTTCAGGAAGTGCTCATATGGTCACTAAGGGTAAGTGGCTCATTGACTCTGGGGCAACTAATCACATGACGGACAATCCTCTTTTGTTCTCTCATTTGGACAAACATAATTGGTCACCTCCAGTTTTTATTGGGGATGGTTCTCCGTCTCCTATGTGCGGGACTGGCACAGTTCAAGTCACTCCGTCTCTACAGCTTAAGGATACTATTTATGTCTCAACTTTTCCATGCAATTTGCTCTTTGTTCTCTCTTTTTTTAAACAACAAAATTGTATGGTTACGTTTACATCTACTACTTGCTCTTTTCAGGATCCACACTCCAAGGAGACGATTGCTACTGGGACTGAAAGCGACGACCTTTTCTTCTTTGACAATATATCTGCTTTCTCTGCCTCTACTTCACTTCTACAGTGGTATCTTCGTCTTGGTCATCCTCCTCCTTGCCTCATCTACTAACTTCCACACTCCAAGGAGATGTTTGTAAAGTTTGCCAACTTGGCAAACATCACTGCTCATCCTATCCAGTAAGACAAGGACGTAGTTCTTCTCGTTCCTTTGAACTTGTTCATTCTGATATTTGGGGTCCCTCTCCGACTAGATCTGTTGGAAGGAGCACTCTGTATTTTGTTACCTTTATTGATGATTTTTCTAGGTGCACTTGGTTGTATCTTTTACTAAAACGCTCTGAACTTTTCTCTGTATTCACTATCTTTTATAATAAAATACACAGTTTGATGTGTCTATTTCATGTTATCTCATTAACTGTATTCCTTTTTCGATTCTCCATGGCAAAGCCCCCTTATCCATCTTGTACCCAGATGCCACACCATTTCCTTTACCTCCATGAGTCTTTGATTGTACGACGTTTGTCTATTCTCCTTCTCCTGACCGTGACAAACTTTCTCATCGCTCTATTAAGTGCATCTTTCTTGGCTATTGTCCAACTCAGAAGGGATATCAGTGTTATGATCCTCTTCTTCAGAAACAATGTCTCCGCTGACGTCACTTTCTTTGAAGATACTCCTTACTTTGCTCTAGGCTCTGTTCTCTCCCCACATAGTGATACTCCTTCTCTACCTGTTGTGTATGCACCTCTACCCGAGCTTCCTCTTCCTTTTCTTCTCACGCCAATTTCTGTTTCTCATTCCCTTTCTCCTAATATTGCTTCTATACCTTTGGAGATGTCGTTGACTGTTCCTGGGCCAGCACTCTCTCCAACGGATGGATCTGATACAAAGGACAGGTCGGACCTTGATCTTCTCATTGCTCTTCGAAAGGGAGTTCGGACATGCACTCAGCATTCCATTTATGATGTTGTCTCATATGCTCGTCTTTCCCCTGCTTGCAAGAGTTTTGCTCTCGCTCTCTCGGCCACTATCACCCCGGCTAGCTATCAAGAATCTCTTGCTATTCCTCATTGAAAAGATGTTATGGATGAAGAAATGAAGACCTTGACCGAGAGGGGTACTCTACTAAGCGAGTGGTCAGTGTCACTTCCACTCGCCTGGGTCGGCGTGTGCCTTGGTGAGACTGGCACTCGCTGCCGACTCGGGGCTTGGGCGAGTGAAAGCTGAGTTACGGCACTCGCCTCCCCCTTGCCTTGATTCTGGACGAGGGTGGGCCAGCATGCTCCGCTCGCTCCTGGCTCTAGGCTATTTGGTTTACGCGAGCCGGGGAGGGGTACCATCCCTCTCGACCGCCCGACTCGCCTGAGCCTGAAACAGCTCCACCTACATGGTTTCCGCCCTGAGGGACCACTCGATGAATACGAGAATGTACACAATCTCCGCTCTTTGCGAGATTGTCCCAAGATCAAAAAGAAAAGTCCAACCCCGAGTATTCAGCAAGTGGTGGCCGCCTCCGGGGGAATCTTTTGGTGGGCCCCCCATTGGAGTTATAAATACCCCCCCCCCCCCTTCAGAGGGCGTTGGAAGAGCACCTCACCGACCTATTTTCTCCCTGTCTCTTCTGTCCCTGACTCCAGATGTCTCTCACGCAAGAGGTTAACGATCGCATGGCAGCCGTGCGGGAACAGAATAAGTCTGAGATTGCCAAGTTCATGCCTTAGCTCTCGCGCAAGTCCACACACTCACCCCTTAAACGGAAGAAGATCAAGAAGACCGAGACCGTCAAGGCGCCGGGCGAGTCCATCCCTCCGAACCCGACGCCCCCAACCCCTGAACCTGGGCTCAGCCTTCCCGATCGTGCTCAGGTAACCGGGATTTTGTCTCGCTTACTACTTGTTGTGGCACTTGTCCTTGACCATTTTGATCATTCGCAGGGAAAGCCAGCCGACGAAACGATTACTTGTTAGGGCACTTGTCCTCTCTCGAGTGTGAGTGCATGCGGCTTGCCGATGAGGTGAGGCTAGGAGCGGGTAGCGAGTCGACTTCCCCGGACGTGCTCATTGAGCGGATTGAGTAGCAACTATGCCTTGTGCACCTCGATCTTGGAGCCATCCGAGAGTATAATGATCCCTGCCGACCGCCTAGGGCGGAGTCGCGAGGCGGGGGGAGAAGGAAGTGGCACAAGTTTTGAGCCCCTCGGTACTCGCTACCTCACTCTCCCCTTTTCTCTTATGTGCCTCCCTTTCGTCATTGTTATTGTATTATGATTCTCCATGGACTCGGGTATGCATTGCTTAATGACTCGCCTCTGGCGATTGCGCTGCAACAAATCTTTCGCTTGCTATTTTCACTAATTTAATCGTTGGTTGCGTGTGTTCGACTCGGACATATGCGAGGCATCTGATTCTCCCCTATCTTTTCTCCGTTACTGAGATGTCTAGGAAGGCTAGTTGGCGAGTGAGGGGGGGGGGTTGCGAGGGGTCAACTAGGATATCACAGGCGAGGTGTTGCGAGATGGCTATCCGCACCCCCTCAGGGTCGCGAGATTACAATCCGCACCTCCCCCGCCCATGCTTCCCGACGCTCCACCTCTTTTTCTATAAATACCCCCCTCTCCTCTTTACTCTTCTCCCACCAACCGCATTTATTACCCCAACGACACAATACTCAGCTCTTCCTCGCACTCGCTGCCCTGCTCTCGCACTCCCCGACTCGCTAGGATGTGCAAGAAGAGAGCGGATGCTGACGGTAGATCTAAGTGCGTCATGCAATTCATTGATCACCCTTTCTTTGACAGCAAACTGACCGAGGAGCATTTGAGCTTCGTGGCCGATTACGTCCTGCCCGGGTTCGAGTCGCGCCATCCTAAGAAGGATGAGGTCCTCAATACTTTTTACGAGAACGAACTCGTCTTCCCCATCGCACACTTCGAAGCAGGGTTGCGTCTCCCCCTATGGCCGGAAATGCGTCAGGTCCTCAAGTATTTCGGCGTCGTCCCCGCACAACTGAACCCTAACGCGGTCTCCATGCTGACAATATTCACTTGCTACATGCGTAAGGAGCAAATCGAATTCAATTTTACCGTCTTGCAAAAGTTATTCATCTACAGAGCCACCAGCGATGGCGTGGTCTTCTTCACCGACTCGCACTTCAAGGTGCACGAGACGGCCAACAAGAATCATCATTGGACTGCGAAGTTCATCTTCATCGTGGGGAACCTTAGTAACATCCCCTACTCGCCTGAAAAACAAATCGAGGCCATGTACTGTACCCCGGCGGTGGCGGGTCACGACGCCGACCTCCACGCGTTCTTTCTTCAGAAGGACTTCGAGGTCCTTTTCTTAAAGAAGGACCTCGACTCGCTCCCTCCAGTACTACCGGGGAAGGTATATTCACTTCTTCCTTATCCTTGGCCTCGCTTTCCTTGATTCCTCGAATCTCACTAACTACTTGCATACAAGGGAGCGATGGATCCCGGCGAGCAAACCCTATGCGAGTTCTGCCGAAGCTGACGCCGCATTCGCTCGCGCGACAACCACCATTGTAGCAACGAGGAAGGAGCCTGGGTCTTCCGTGTCGAGTGGCAAGAAGCAACCCGCACCCATCGGCCCTGATCCCCACAATGGCACCCATCGGCCGTGATCCCCCACAATGCTCCTTTGGACCCAAAGAGGCTTAAGAAGACGACGACCCAGAAGGACAAGAGCAAGGAAAAAGTTCTACCAGAGGGGGGTCAGGCTACTCGTATCTCCCCAGGCTCGCCTGCCAAGTCGGGGCCGGAAACCTCCGAGAAAGACGAGTTACCCACGAAGCATCGCCACTTCGGCCTAGGCTCCAAAGCTAAGGATAGAGTCGGCGAGCCTCTGGTACTATGGGGCGAAAAGGCGAAACGAATATCAGTCTCCTCGCTTTTTCCCTCCTGGTCGGAGTGAGATCCTCCTAGCAGCCATGTCTTCGCCCTTGGCTTCGGGCTCTATGGCCGAGAGGACGTGAAGGCCTACGACGACATGTCCAATCAAGAAGTTGTACGAGAGAGCACGCGCTCCAGTCTCCGCGCCTTTGATCTCACTCACATGACCGCGCGACGGTGCTTCACCCTCGCGCGCGATGCAGCCAAAGCCGAAGAGCTCGCGGAGAGCAAAGCGAAGGATCTGGAGCAGAGGCTGGCGAGTGCCGAGAGGCTCCTTGCGTCTAGCAGCGGTGAGGTGGTAAGTGTTGCTTATTTTTCAAATATTTACTTCTCAACCATCTTCCATCGATTGACCCTTCGCAGGCTGCCGAGACGGCCGCATGCGCTCGCGCGTCGCGGCTTTGGAGGAAGATAAAAGGGCGCTCACTGCCTAGGTGGACTCCTTTCTCGCCAATATCATCCCGCCAATTCATGGCGAGTCGTCCAGGAAAGATGGTCGGCCGAAGCAATTCTCCAAGCGAGAGGTCGACGAGATGTGCAGGGTCACAGCCATCAAAGCCGCGGAGAAGCTACTAAAAATGATGAAGCAGCTCGGAGTGGTGAAAGAGGGTTGTGAGTCGATCACCGCCAAAGAGCTAGTTCCCGAGATGTGCGTACCTCTCGACCTCTCTAATTACGACATCGATCCCTTCCTCGACGAAATCGCTGATGCTGCTGACTTGCCTGAAGATTAGACTTATGATTTTTCCTTCTTTTTGATCACCATGTGATATATTACTTATCCCTTTTTCTTCTTCTTTTTTCCTTTTTTGATGTGGAACGGCCCGCGAGGCGAGGCCGCCTTGTTTGTAAACATCTCTCGCTTTGATACTTCAATGAAGTTTATACCTTCTTGTGCTACTTTACTCTTTGATTATTTGTTCAGTTATGTGCCTCGCTCACTCTCCGTTACGTGTGCTTTTGCGCATTAGGTTAGGTCGGTCCCAACAACGTGCAACCTTTGACCACTCGCACCTTGACTATTGTGCATATTTTATGTTGTCAGGTAGATATGTAAGTGTTCCAGGGCCGCGGGTGGAGAGAGGTAGATCACTAGCTTCTCACTTAATCACTTATCCCCGAAGTTCTCTCCTGCGGAGCAGTGAGTGGTGAGGCAGCGATTGGCTAGCTTATCCTACCTCGTTTATCTGCATGCACAATACACGCAAGTAAAACTACTAGGGCCCGACTCGCTCTTCCCCCCCCCCCTTCAGACGGCGGTTATCCTAGGGGACTGAGGTGGGAACTCGGTCGGCGAGTGGGTGTGCTTGATCTCACTCGCTTTTATTCCTTTCATTTTCAAACTATACTCACAAGCCACTGAATGACTTCCAGTCCTTCCAGCTAGTGAGAGTCTAGTCAGCGGGATCTGCTCGGGGTCAAATTTCTTACTGCCACCGAGTGACTTCCAGATCAGCCAGATAGTGAGAGCCTGGTTAGCGGGATCTGCTCGGGGCCAAGTTTTCTTACCGCCACCGAGTGAGTTCCAAACCTGCCAGCTACGGAGAGTCTGGTCAGCAGAATCTGCTCGGGGCCAAGTTTTCTAACCAAGCGCCGAGTGACTTCCAGACCTGCCAGCTAGGGAGAGCCTGGTCAGCGGGATCTGCTCGGGGCCAAATTTTCTTACCGTCACTGAGTGACTTCCAGACCCGCCAGCTAGTGAGAGCTTGGTCGGCGGGATCTGCTCGGGGCCAAGTTTTTTTACCGCCGCCGAGTGACTTCCAGAACTGCCAGCTAGTGAGAGCCTGGTCAGCGGGATCTGCTCGGGGCCAAGTTTTCTTACCGCCACCGAGTGATTTCCAGATCTGCCAGGTAGTGAGAGCTTGATCAGCGGGATCTGCTCGAGGCCAAATTTTCTTAACGCCACTGAGTGACATCCAGACCTGCCAGCTAATGAGAGTCTGGTTAGCGGGATCTGCTCGGGACCAAGTTTTCTTACCGTCGCCGAGTGACTTTCAGACCTGCCAGCTAGTGAGAGTCTGGTCAGCGGGATCTGCTCACCAGACCAAGTTCTGGGTGGTCGAAGCGACGCTCCTTCTGAACATGGTTTGGAAGCTTCCCTTGCGGGTGGCCTCGATCCTCACTCCTTCGTGGAGCACCCTGATCCCTCATCTGGTGCCTACGTCTGTCTGATCCTCGCATCTATCCTCTTCCCCTTCTCCAGGCAGTACTTCCTCGATCCGCACCGACGGTTGCTGCGATGTCGGACCTCTCGCTCTTCTCATTTCCAGAAACTCCGGGCAGGTGGCCGTTGTGTGGCCTTCCTCCTGGTGGAAGTCACAATAGGGCAACGCCACCCAACCCACTCCTCTTCCTCCTCCTCCATTCTCTCTTCTTCCCCTTCCTCAGGCGATCGTCATCGCTTGCTGCTGCGGCGGGAGGGGCGGCCTCTGGCCCTGTCTCAACCCTGGAGGGTTGAACCGCCCCTGACCCCCGCGGTAATTCCCCCTGTCATGAAATCCTCTCCCTTTCCCTAAACGCCCCCCCCCCCCTCTGGGGTCTCCAGGCCAGCCTGTTGTTTGGCTCCGGGTACCCCCAAGCTTATTGCTGCCCCTGGAACCCCTGGCCCCTGGGCTTCTCTCCTCCTTGCTTCTGACTGCCTGCTTCCTCCCTGTTCCTTCGCCTCATCCTCCGCCAACCTAGCCAACTTCTTGGCGAACACCGGATTCACCGATTCTCCCTCTATCTCATTTGTCGCCCTCTCCATCAGTTTCTCGAAGGATAGAAGAGGCTCCCTCTTCAACTCCAAACTAAAGAATCATTGTCGTAGCCCCAGCGTAAAAGCCAGCATTAGGGTGTACCCAGGTACCTCTTGGACCAAAGGGATCTCCTCCTGGAACCTGTCAACATAACTCCTCAGCATCTCCTTCGGGCCCTATTTGATTGCGAACAGTAACTTCGCTCCCTTCTTCCTCTTCTTCGATGTTGAAAACCTCAACAGGAACCCGCAGCACAGGTCTTCAAAGCAATAAATCGAACTCGTGGGTAGCTGGTGGAACCAGTCCCTAGCTTTCTCATTTAGGGTGATGGCGAAGAGTCAGCAATGGAAAGCGTCTGATATCTGCCTGATGGAAACAACATCTTCAAACCACTAGACGTGTTGCACTGGATCATCCCTTCCTGTGTAGAAGGACATCTCTGGCTCTCGGAACCACTCTAAAACTGGGGGCGAGACGATCAACTCGTTGAAAGGGCTCCCTCCTCCCACAGGGCGAGTCGACCCATCTCGCACGGTCGGCTCGCTAATCCTGTCAGCACTCGCCTGACCGGGGAACAGCTCTCGCCCAGCGAGATCTCTATCACTGCTTTCGACCGGCACTTCCTTCCCGGATCGCTGACCTGGGGAGTTCTCGCCTAGGGACGGGGCCGCAACCACCGGGACAGAAGGCGTCGCCCACTCGCCTCTCACAGCGAATGCGAGGTGAATGGTCTGTAAAATCTCCCTCTTAAAATCTTCCAACATTCAAACCGTGACACCACTCGTCGGCGGTGGTGGGTTGCCCGAGCCAGTTCCTTCTCCTTCGACTCCAGCCATGAGACTTTGTCCTGGATTTTCTTGAGTAGGCTACGGTCCACGTTCACTACACAAAAATGTTGAAACCGGTACCCGATCTCAAAGAGAGTTTGGACCCAAAGGTATATCCTGCACTTATCCTGAGTTGAACACCTGACCGAGGACTTTGAAGTAAGGAACAGACCTTGAGCTGCAGCGCGGAGGTCCCGTCACACACCCGAAAGATCTGAGAGAGTCTCCCCTCCCAAGCAAAAGATAAGCTAGGCACCTTGGAGGGCTCTAGAAACCAACCCAAGCAAAACAGAGGAGGAAGAAAGCCAAAAACTCGTCTCCTCCAAAGGTGCTCTAAAGGGTCTATTTATAGTTTTTCTGACTTTGTCTACCAATAGCGCAATCCCGCCTTTTAGAAATACAATGCGCAGCCCGATGAGTCTGCCAACAGCTAAACTCTGCTATTTTGAGAGATTATTAGCAGACCAATGGGGGCATTCTGGTAAAAACACTACTAAGCAAGTGGTCAGTGCCGCTTCCACTTGCCTGGGTCGGCAGGTGCCTTGGTGAGACTGGCACTCGCTGCCGACTCGGGGCTTGGGCGAGTGCAAGCTGAGTTACGGCACTCGCCTCTCCCTTGCCTTGATTCTAAACGAGGGTGTCCCCGCGTGCTCCGCTCGCCCCTGGCTCTTGGCTATTTGGTTTACGCGAGCCGGGGAGGGGTACCATCCCTCTCGACCGCCCGACTCGCCTGAGCCCGAAACGGATCCACCTACCTGGTTTCCACCTTGAGGGACCCGTTTGGTGAATATGGGGCTGTACACTTGTCCCTACCACTCTAGGGGCGGGTGTGGTTGGTTGTCGATGGGTCTTTGTAATAAAGTTTCATCTTGATGGTACTATAGACCGCTATAAGATCAGACTGGTTGCCAAACAATTTACTCAGACGTATGGTGTGGACTTCTTCGACACCTTCTCCCTGATTGCTCGCATTAGCACAATTCGTGTTCTCTTTTTTTGTGGTCGTTAACAAGGATTGGGAGTTGTCTCAGTTAGATGTCAAAAATGTCTTCAGCTATGGCGATCTACAAGAAGTGGTATACATAGAGCAACCTCCTAGGTATGTTGCTAGAATCTCAGGAGTGCAACTTGCGGAAGGTAATATATGGCAAAAGCAAAGCCCACGGGCCTGGTTTGACAAGTACAGCAAAGTTATCTCGGTTATTGGCTTTGCTCGAAGTTTTGCAGATCACTCTCTTTTTATATATAAGACTTCTAAAAGGCTGGTTGTTCTTGCTATCTATGTGAATGACATCCTCCTTACATGTGATGATGAGGAAATTGATCTAATAAAGAAATATCTTCTGCAATATTTTCTGCAACATTTTGTTACAAAAGATATGAGATCTCCTAAGTATTTTCTGGGAATAGAAATCTCACGAAAACAGCAGTGCTCTCATAACGAAAATATGTGTTGGACCTTTTGAAAGAGACTGGTCTTATTGGGGCAAAACCCGCTCGATGTCCGGTGTTCGATGGTCGTTGGTGATGACAAGTGTTGGAGTGACGATTCACCTCTTCTTTTTGATAACACTAGGTACAAATGGCTAGTGGATAAACCCATCTATGCAGGGTTAGTCAGTTTATGCAGGCTCCCAGAGAGTGTCATCTTTATTTAGCTTTGAAAATCCTGGAATATGTGAAAGGATCTTCGGGGAAGGGATTGTTGTTTCAGAAGAATAATCATTTGAGGATTGAAGTTTACTTTGATGTCAGCTATGCTAATGATAAAGAAGATAAAAATTATACGTCTGGTTTTTGCACCTTTGTGGGAGGATATCTGGTTAGCTAGAAAAGCAAGAAATAATTTGTTGTGTCCAGATCAAGTGTTGAAGCTAAATACAAGAGCATGACTTCGACAGCGTGCGAGTTGAAGTGGTTACAAACACTTATGCTTGACATATGAGAGTTTTTTTATCATCCCCTGCCAATGTTCTGTGACAACAAAGCCGATATATACATATCGAAGAATCCAATTTTTCATGAGAGGACAAAGCACATTGAAGTTGACGGTCACTTTATCAGAGAAGAAATATTGAAGAATCAAATATGCACTCTATTTATCACTTCTGACAAAGAACTAGAAGATATTTTTACCAAACCAGTATCCATTTTTTTCAAACATCTGTGACAAGCTGGGCATGATTGACATATATGCTCTAGCTTGAGGGGGATTGTTAAAACTTGTGTCGGTGGTCTGCTCTGGCAGTCTGGTGTTGGCGGTCTGGTGCTGGGAGTCTGGTGTTGGCGGTCTGCTTTGGCGATCTGGTCCTAGCGGTCTGGCGATCTAGTCCTGGTGATTTGGCAGACTGCTCTGGCGGTCTGGTGCGGTCTGGATGTCTTGAGAATGACAAGTGTTACCGCACCTTTGTTAGGGCAAGAGAAGCCTAGTGATGGTTTACTATTGTTGCAGTCTGGCGGTCAGAAGCGGTCTGGAGATTAGAGTCTAACCACCTCTATTGCTCCTAGTGGTCAACTGTCATCCGTGGATTAGAGACCGGCGGATACTTTGTTGATACGGTCGGTCTGTATGTTGTTCTGTGGTTAACTTGTCTAACCGCACAGTTCGCCGCGGTCTGTAAATATCAGTTCGCCTAATTCGCCTGTTGTAATTAGTCTCTTGTATTCTCTCTCTCTCCTCTCCTCTATAAATAGGGGATCATACCTATGCAATATTAAATTTTTTGAGCAATAAAATTCAATTATTTTTAGAATTCTCACAGAAGCGAATAAATCCCAACAAATTCCAAAATATTTGGAGGAAACTACAAGCTAATATTTCAAAAAACAGTGAATTCACACAAAATTCAACACAAAAGAAATGACAATGAAACAATAAACTCAAAATAATCACGGATAGAAGGTTCATGGGTGATCGGTGAGTTGCCGGTAGCCGGAGAGACAATGGTAAACTGAATCTGGACTTTCGAAGGGGATTTGGAGGGCTGGGCACAGCTTTTCCAATCCTAAATTGCAGTTTCAAGTGTTGGATGGAGGCGGCTGTGGCTGGGAGATGGATGAACTCATTTGAAATGACTTAGGGTAGGTCAACAGGGAAGTAGATAGGGATGGGAGTGCAGGAATCTGTACTTCAGGGTGCTGGACAGTGATTCCAGTGCCCAGAAATTGTTTCTCCGGGCAATTCAGGAAGGAATTGGAGGGGAGTGGTAGGGATAGGCTCGGACATGTACAGGAGAGTGGGAGATGTATTGGGGGTCAATTCAGAGGAAGGATTTTTTTTCAGGGCGGTTTCCTGGGAAAACAGGGACCAGGAATTAATTTTGTAAAGGCTGTTGGCAATAGTTATGGAACGTGGATTTCACGATTTGTGGTAAGAGGCTGGCCGGTTGTGAGATTTGGGAAAGGAGTGGAATTATGGGCTGGGGAAGTTACGGGAGGAGTTAATGAGGGGTTGGGGAAGAGATAGTGGGTAGTTATAGGTTGGTTAATTAATTAGTGAAGGTACCTAAGTGTTAGTGGAAGACAGTTACTGGATAGGTGTGGGGAAGTGGGATGGTGGAGGTGGTTGACGGCCGATCTAGGTGGTGTCCAGTGATGGTGGATGGTGGCTGTAGGTGATGGTGGTGGTAGAAAATAAGAGGGAGATTTGAGTAGTCGGACAAGGACGGGAGGGAGATGTCGGAGCTTCACACCTTGACTCCGGCTACAACACTGGTGACCAAAAGGAGGATTTTTCTCTCTATAACTTTCAATGTCTTTAAATAGAGCTTTCTATCTCTACATATAGACTAAGGAGGAGCCATGAACGGCAATGATTCTTCAATCATGACAAACCCAAAACATGCTAAAATAAAATCTGAAAATACATAAAAATCCCAGATCGAAGATCCGCTCGAAATAAATAGTCTTGATCGTTCCATAAATCCAAAGTGTGTCGTGATACCCATCACGTGGCTTCTAGAGACAAATGTAAGCAAATCATCACTTTTCCTACTGCCTGTTTTTTATAGATATGTTACATCAGAACTTTGTGTTATGTTCTAAATATGATAAAAGCAATAAGAAATGACGAGTGTTAACCTATTTCATAATCTTGTGCGGGTATCTGCTTTTCTGCAGTATATAAGCCTTTCAAATTTAAGGGTCTGTTTGGCGCAGCTCTGGCGGCTGGAAAATCTCTATTCCAGCCGCCAGAGCTGTTTTATATGTGTTTGGGACAGCTCCTTGTGAAGAGCTTTTCAATCCGCCGGAGCTGTTTTGCAGCTTTTCAGAAATCTCCCTCCCCCCAGCTTCTGCTCCCGCAAAATAGCTTTCTCTCTTACAAGTTTTGGAAATCTAATGGTTTCTTCAGTTGGAACATGCTCAGAGGCCGGACGGCCTTCCTCCAACGATTTCGAGCCCCGGACGGCATTCCTCCGACGATTCCGAGCCCCCGACGTCCTTCCTCCGGCGATTCCAAGCGCACTTCTGCACAGAACACTCAAACACTCTGCAGCTTTTCAAAACTGCTTCCCAAAGATCTATTTTAAAACAGCTCTATCCGGACAGCAACTTTTCAATCCGCTAGAGCTGTCCCAAACAGAGCCTAAAGCAGATTTATTTAGAAATTTTAGCAAAAAGAGCTCACAAAATAGCCATCCAAACATCAAATAGGCTTTTGGCTTCATGAACACCACTAAACAATAGATACAATTTCATTGACATATGCTTCACAGCAACTTACACTACAACAAGAGCCTTCTACAACCAGGAAATCACTGTTTATCAATGAAACTAAGTCAAGTTGTAGTGTGTAAATTGCTGATGACAACAGCCCCTTCACAACTTTCCACATTCAGGATACTTAAGTGTTGTAATGGGTTCACAATTGTGGAATGGCATACCACCATAGGAAACACAGCTCTTACACCTATATCTTTGATATATATTTCTCATATAATAATTTTATTGTCACGTTAGTACGGTTGTAAAGCCTTGGCGCACCAGTTGAGGTGTTGTTATGTGACCTTGAGGTCACGGGTTCGAGTCCTGGAAGCAGCCTCTTGCAAAAATATAGGGAAGGTTCGCCTACATTTCACCCTTGTGATGGGACCCTTCCCCGGACCCTCGTTGTGCGGAGATGCTTTGTTCACTGGGCTGCCCTTTTATTAGTAAGGTTGTACCCACTTTTATGTAATAGCCTGGGTGAGAGGTGATTTTGTAATTGTTGGACACTTTACTTCCACCACACAGTGAATGAAGGTGCAATGGAACGCTAAGTAAAAGACATATTTCCAAACTCTCCCTCTCTCTCTCTTCTCCTCTTCCTACTCGTCGGCAGCCGCACCTCCTTCTGGTAGCCACACTTTCTTTGAGCTGCTGCATATGGGTTGAGTTTGGCTCCCCATCGTAAGTATCTCGCCCTCCCCATTGGGAAGTCTTAGTTCAAGAAGGGTAGAGAGGATCTCCTGGCAGACTTCTCCTATCCTAGGCCTTGCAATCGGTCTCAGGTAGGCGCCCATAATAGGTGTATCACACATGGAAAATGTCCTGGAAAAACCCTTATCTATTTCTCGCCACAATGAAGTTACATTATGTCTCTCATTTCTAGGAAATGCCCTAACCCTAACCCTAAAACTTTAAATTTGAATTTATCTCATCAGTGTTGAAAGTGGGCCCGGTCGACCATATAAGGGTCAAGGCCGGCTGATAACCGGACTGCAGTCCGTACACCCCTACCCGCTCTCCGCCTTAGGATATAAACCATGTCGTGAGTTGTTGAGGCCTGAAATCGAACACAAGACCTCCTTTATAAGAGTGGATAAAAACCACCTTTCATACCACTCTTATAAAGGAAGTGGTTTATATCCACTAAGATGGGTATGAGAGGTGGTTTATATCCACTCTTATAAAGTAGGCCCTAGGTTCGATTCCAGGCCTCAACAACCAGCCGCATGGTTTATATCCTAAGGAAGAGAGCAGGTTGGGGTGTACAAACTGCAGTCCGATTGTGAACCGGCCTTGACCTTTATATGGACGACCAAGCCCACTTTAAACAATCAGATATGTCATAAGTTACACGAGCAGTTGTGGACCAAATATTAAACCTCAATTTTCATCATAAAAATGCCGGTTAAAAAACTACAAAGGATTCCATGATTTGGTAGTTCTTATTTAAAATTTTCATTGTAAATTACAAAAATTAAGTTGAAAGCAATCAATCATTGAATCCTTCACACTATTAATGGATAGAGAAATTATAACCATGAGACAGTTAAATCTTACAGTGAGAGGGATAGGATGTGGGAAGCGCTTGTTTGTTCCAAGCAAACTGTCATACGTGGCATTCCAACTGCAGTAAGAACAAACCATCACACAGAATAAGCAGCCAAGAGATAATGCTTTGTTAAAAGTAAACTTCAATGGAAATATTTGTGTTGTCAATAGATACTTCATGGACATATTAAATCAGCAATTCTGGCACTGTATAAAACCTGATTTGATTGCTTACAGAGAAATAATGTTTACAACAAAAATCTAAATTTTGTTGGAGCTTACAAGCGCAGAATTTTCAAAATGCATGATTACAACAAAGAAAGAAATGCATTTTACATAACAAAACACTCAAGTCAAAAACAAATGAAAAAATATAAACAAAATGCAACAAAATTAAAGTTTTAAGAGACATAAACACCACCGTCATTCTTCATCCTTAACACTTACAAGCACAGAATTTTCATCTGATCCTGAGAAAGAAAATTAGATCCTACCTCTAATTAGTGAATCTTCTATCCTTCAATATAAATATTGTTGGAATCTAAATTGTCAGGGGTCTGATAGAACCCAAAAGATCAGTGGAGTCTCCAGTAAAATAATTACTGTCACAACAACTACACAAGATGAAAAATGAAAGAGGATGAGGATTAATTCTGAACAAATTTCTCAAAACCGTTTTGGCCAAGGGATGAGTTGTATACTCGCGAGCATTATCAGTGCGAAGAACTTTGAGGGGGGTGGTGTTACGGACCCTCCGTCATTTATCTTATTATATTAGTATTATGTTGTATCGAGTTATGTAGTTTTTTTATATGTTTAAATATTTCGTGTTTTAGTTTTATCGGGTATTTACGTCCATGCCTTTCGGGCCTTATATAAGGGGCATTGTCATGTATTTGGTTTTTCATGAAATGAAGAAATGAAGTTTTCCTTCTCTCTAAAATTCCTCTCTCTCTCTCTAAGCTCTTCTCTCCTTCCTCCACCCTCTAGGGTTTCTTCTCTCTCATCTCCTACAAAATTTTAGGGCTTGCCCCTTGTATCTCCTCCCCCAACAATTCACAACGAAGCAAGCCCGTAACATCTTGGTATCAGAGGGAAACCTTCCTCCCCGCTGCCGCACCTCCCGATCCAGTGTTCATTGCCAGTACGACCCCGTAAAATTCTAAGGATCGCGCTTGTTCTCCGCTTCCGCCGGCCCCGAACCAGCAGCTTCCGCCTACCGCACCCTCCAGCAGTTCCGCAGCTTCTTCTGTAGCCGATTCCTCGCCGACTAAAGCATCCCTCCTTCCACGTCGACCCGAGCTCCCGCTGCTTCCGCGATTTTTCCGCCAACCAGAGCCGTCGGCTCACGCATCGCAACTCGACTCGCGCATCGCATCGCATCGCAAGCCGCTTCGACTGTCGCCGCCGCATCCAGCCGCAGCTTTCTCGCTCATCCGGGCAGCACGCTTCGTTTCTGCCTCTGTTGTCCTGTTGCCGTCGTCGCTTCTCATCGAGCCCCGCGCAACATTTCAAGTCCCAGCCGCAACTGTGGGAAACTGTGCAGCCCTCTCTTGTGAATTAATTAATTCCCCTTGAATTAATTAATTCTCCTCGCATTAATTAGTTCTTCAATTAATCATGATGGACATTACTCTTAGTGACGCGGATGCGGCCATTTTCCACTCGATGCTGCTGAAGTGGTCGACATCATTTCGGGACTCCATGTCTCGCTTCGATTCCAAGCTTGACCAATTGGAGAGGTCGGGCTACTTTGACGTTACTCCACCAGCTGTTCCGCCTCCTTCGCCACCGACCCCTGCCTTCTCGGTCCCACTCTCCCACTCCGCAAAGCTTGTTCCGTCTCCGCCGCCCTCGTTGCCACCGCCTCCGCCAGTCACAGTTGCCGCCATTTAACCGTTTTCATCATCGTCTCCTCCACGGGCTCTTCCGGCCGACTCGTCGCCGCCTCTGTCGGCTCTTGCTCCGTCGGCCCCTGCCATGCCACTTCCACCGGCCGCCTTGCCACCTCTTCGGCCGGCCCCTGCTCCACCGAACCCGACGGATCCATTTATGCCGCCGCATGTCGGCCCTCCGACCTTCGTGTGGTTGTTGCTCACAGTCCCTCCAGCGGCCCCGACGAAGCCATTCCATATGCCGCCCATTTTCCTGATGGCACCGCCGCTCCTCGCCGATGCCACCACCGCCGCTACGCGTTACCGAGCGTTGTTCTGGAGGGAGGTCAAGGTTCCAAATGGTCCGGCCGCCTGCATGGAGCATGAGCTTGAGGGCAAGCTCGTTTTGAAGGACGGATTGAGTGTTACGGACCCTCCATCATTTATCTTATTATATTAGTATTATGTTGTATCGAGTTATGTAGTCTTTTTATATGTTTAAATATTTCGTGTTTTAGTTGTATCGAGTATTTACGCTCATGCCTTTCGGGCCTTATATAAGGGGCCTTGTCATGTATTTGGTTTTTTATGAAATGAAGAAATGAAGTTTTCCTTCTCTCTAAAATTCCTCTCTCTCTTTAAGCTCTTCTCTCCTTCCTCCACCCTCTAGGGTTTCTTCTCTCTCATCTCCTACACCATTTTAGGGCTTGCCCCTTGTATCTCCTCCCCCAACAATCCACAACGAAGCAAGCCCGTAACGGGTGGCGAACTGCGTACGCATCTCAAGTAAAAAGGCGCGGTCAGAGGTAAGTTCAGTTCGATCATGTAGTAAATAGAGCCACGTGGTACGCGAGTAATCGTCAATGAACGTTACAAAATAGCGAAAGCCAAAAATACTGGGGACTCTATAAGGACCACATACATCAGAATGAACTATAGATAAATGAGTACTACTCCTGGTACAGGCAGGGAGGAAAGAGAAACGATGTTGTTTGTCGTAGAAACAAGATTCACAAGAGAACTCCCGCAGAGGTACATCAGGAAGAGCCCGCTTGAGAATCGGAAGGGGAGCATGCCCAAGGCAGCGATGCCAATCAACAGTGGAGACGGCGGAGAGAAGAGCCGGTGGGATATCCAAGATGTACAGCCCATTCAACAGCTGCCCCTTACCAATCGTACTCCGGGTGCGGCGATCCTGCATAAGAAAAGAAGAAGATGAAAAGGTAATGCAACAATCAAGGTCGTGTGTGAGACGACTAACAGATAATAAATTGAAAGGAGACCCCAGAACGTGAAGAACCGAGGAAAGAGAAAGGGTCGGCGTAAGTTGAAGAGCAACGGAGCAAGAGACTGGTAGGGTGGCATCGTTGGCCATAGTGATGCAAGCAGGATGAGGCGTCTGTAGGTACTCTGTGGGCTTCTGGGAGGTAATATGGTGAGTAGCACCGGAATCAACGATCCAGCAAGGATTATGAGAGAGACTGGTTATACCTTCCACAGAAAAGGACGCAACAGAACCGGAGGAGCGGCTGAGGGCACCCTGAAGCTGTTGAAGTTGGGTGTGGAGCTCATCAATGTCTTGGCGGGTAGTAGTAGCCGGATCAGTGGCAGAAGACCCAGTATAAGCAAGAGTAGCAAAGATAGTAACAGTAAGGTGAGGAGGTAAGCCATGCTTGCGGTAGCAGGTGGCTTCAAGATGATTATCCCGTCCACAGTAGGTGCATTTCATAGAAGAGCGACCACCACGTCCTCGTCCCCGAGACGGGGGTCGGCCCCCCGAGTGGAAGATCCATGAGGAGGGGTCGAGAGAAGAGGTTGTTGAAGAAGAGTCGGGGCAAAAACAGGAGGAGCCTCAGAGGGAGGCGTGACTTTTAGCAGCATGGAGCAGACATCAGGCAGTGAAGGAGTTGTGGCGGATGATAGAATCTGGGTCCGAATACTATGCAAGTGGGGAGGAACTCGAGACATCATCATGTCGATGGCGACAGCTTCTTTCTGGTTTCGTTGAGTGGTTAGATCGGTAGGAGGAGGCTGATGTTGAATCCAAGCCTCTGCCAAACTCTTGGCTTTAGCCACGAAGGAGAGCATATCACCAGGAGCACCCGATGTACGATTCTGCAGATCGGAAATGATATCATATAGGTGATGTAGGCTGTCATGGCCAGAGTAAAAAGCGTGAAGCTCCTCCCACATGGACTTAGCTGTGTCATGATACATGGCCATCCTGTATGGCTCGGGATCCATAGAGTTTAGAAGCCAGGATTGGACCCGGCCATCATCACGAAGCCAGTCATCGGAGGGAGCAGTTGGAGTAGCGCGGGTCAAATGGTGAAGAAGACCCTTCGTCTGCAGAACAGCGAACCGAGTGAACCCACTCGACGAAATTCCTTTTTCAAGTTAGAGAGATGGTAGTAATCTGTAACTCATCACGGAGTTCGGAAGCCATGGCAGCCGCACGAGCGGGTGGAGCAGAAGTAGCAGCAGAATTATCGGAAGCCATGTGCGGCCAGCAGAAGAGACCGGGCGGTTAGAAAAGGCAGTCGCACGGTCTCGGAGGACACACCAGCGACAATCGAGGTCGAGACCAGGATGCGGCTAAGGACAGAGAGGAAAGCGCGAGCGACAAGGCAGGCCGCAGGCGAGTAGAGAGCAGGAAAGCTAGATGCGGGAAGGCGAGATCGCAGCGAGCAGAAAAGGCAGGTCGCGACGAGCAGGAGAGGCAGGTCGCGGTGAGCAGGAGAGGAGATTGCGGCGAGCAGGAGGAAGGTCGCGGCGAGCAGGAGAGCAGGTCGCAGCGAGCAGGAAAGGCAGGTCACGGCGAGCTGCGATCAGCGAGCAGGAAGAGGCCGCGAGTAGAGAACTCGAGCGGTCAGAAGAAGAATTCGCGAGGTAGAGAACTCGAGCGGATTAGGCAGAGAGAGGAAGCTGCGAGAAGGAGAGAGAGCCCCCAGCGGACAACAGAAAGGAGAGGTCGCAGCGGACAGAGAGAGCCCGCACGGGTAGAGAAGGAAAGGAGAAGGTGGACCCACGTGAGAGAGGATTATAAAAGGGGAGCTGGTAGGAAGGAGGAGGTGGAAGCCACAGAGAGGCAGAGTTGGAGGCGGGTAGAAAAAGAGAAGCCGCAAGAGTCCGCGGCTAAGGGAAGCCGCGCGGACAGGCAAGGAAGATAGGCGGCTAGAAATTGGCTAGGTCGGATACCCAAGGAGGAGACCGGTTGCCTCTGATACCATGTAAAGAGAGGTCTCAAACCTTGTATATACTTCTTGAATGAATAGTTACAAGTATACATACACTTATATAGGAGAAGAATGAAGAGAGAAATCCTAATACATGATGTGGGACTAATACAAGGAGAGAGAAAGGATAAAACATGGGCCCTTAATTGAGCTTTTCTAACACACGTAAGCAAATAGTTATCATCCTTAGAAAATACAGGTTGAATTTAGTAGAACCATTCTTGAATTTAATGGTCCGTCGGCACAACACATTGTAATGTAAGAACATGAATGGGAATGTTCTTCTGGCCAATAAATAGAAGAATTTTCTCTGCAAGAAAAAACATTACTGAGGGAAACTATTTAACACATCCATCTAAAAAAAGAAGAATTGCAATAGAAAGTGGGAATAAGAAACAACACTTGGCCTGGAACAATCAGCTTTTATACAGGGTAAATCAGAAGCAAGGAAACATGCATACCTTAACCTTGGTTCTCGGACCTGTTCAGTCCTTTTACGGGAGTTTTTATTTCCAATCCACTGCTGCCGCATTTGGTTCCATAGAACAAGACCTGCAGTTTAACTGGACTGCTCACTCCATAATAAAAGCATTTATAATGATTCAAATTTTGAGTAGAACCCTCCATGAATATCATCTCTCTTAAGTAAAAGCGTCAAGAGCAAACAAAAAAATTCTTTTCTAGACAAACAGAAGACAAGATTTCTTATAAGAAAACTGCAAAATCTGCCGAGTACAAAAAATCAGATTCAATTTGTTAACACAACCCAATTTTACTTTCAAAAATTTACTATCTATACTTTTAATATTATGCAAAATACATGTTAGTCAATTTTCTTGAAAGCTTTTTAGCCAAAATTCATCTTTAGAGAGGATATATGACAAGCTTCATAAGTAAGAAGAGTAATCCTTTGAAACAAACCATGATTAACAAACTCCGAAGGATTGCTTGTACTCCCTGTGGAGTCAAGAGTATGAGTTGATGTGCTAATTGACGAGATGCTTCGTTGAGAATGAATGCCATTGTTCTCCATTTCATATGTGCTAGTACTCCAAAAGTCGTCAGATATACTGGGCTTCCTATTAGATTGGCCTTGAATTTTTAGACCCTTTGAGGGCTCATCCACTGCTGTTATAGGAGTAGGTTTAGTATAGCAACCAAGGCACCCTCTGCACTGTTGCAAACAGGTTTCATCAATGGCGGATTGGCCTTGGATCCAAAATGCCAGGCATGCAAGTAAAAATAAATAATAAATAACTCATAATCTTCATTAGTCTAATACAAAGAAAATGATTCAGCTTTAGGATAATAAGAAGAAGGAAAGAATAATAATAATTGCAAACCAAGAACTAAAGATACAGATCCATGGCGCTTCTCTAGCAAGCTCTTAATTTTAAATTCTGCTTAACATAGCAACTACTCTTCCCTCACTCTCTACATCACCATCTGGTTAGGATATTACTGGACGCACTTTCCCATGAGAGAGATGATGGTCAGATTAAAACTCTCCAAATCGCAAAGGATATACTGATGGTAAAGCATTGGAAGGAAAGAGGACATTGAATTCAGAATTTTCCATGGGTATTTACAGTAGTATTACTAAAGAGCGCAGACATATATTGAAGAAGAACAGAGGAGCTTCTTCCATTCAACATACCTCTTATCTAGATCAAAACATTAGATGGCAATCTCCATGTTGATCAAAAGCGGTAGGTTTTTTTCTCATATTGTCTTTCGTTCTCTTCGGCCAAGTACATTCAAAAAAAAGAGCAGGACCTAAAGCATTTTGCTAGGTTCTTATTCCTGGGTTCTTATGTCAAGTGATGGGTACTCGACCGTGTCCGTCGCCGACTACCTGATGCTATAAATGGACATGTACGGGTAATTTTTGGATGTAAATTTATCCCCACATTTTTTAGATTTGAAGATACTTAAAATCACTTGAAAAATGTCTGACTACTACCCAAACGTGGACTGTGCCTTTAATTCTCTATTTCTATAAATTCCTGATATAATAACCATTGTAATTTCTTCCTTTTTGACATAAACGCCATGATCACAAGTTGTCCCTTCCTCCGGGCATGTTTTTGTTGCTAAATCCATAATTGTTGCATCCCAAGAGGAAATGAGGATTCAAGTTATCTGCAAAAGAATCGAAGATCAAAGATTTATCTCTGGATCTTGCCACAATTTCTTCAAATTCAATTGTTCCTTCTATTACTTCTATTGATGTTTCTCCCGTGGAGTGCTCTATTCACCATTATAATAGATAATCAACAATCTACAATGACTGATCCCATACCTTCCGAAAGTGAAACAGACGTCAAACTGAGTTGAAAAGTATCAGAGTTATTACTACTTTTGGGCCTTGACAAGTCGTCTCCAAACAACATTATTGGTTCGTCGGTAACTTCGTGATTGATACTTTGATAACAAATCTCATGTCAGGCATTGCTTCTGATGCACCAAATTCTTGTCATTTCTGAAGGAGGGATAACAGCTCTCGTCATCGACCTCAAATGAGAAGTGTCAATCATCTCCCTCATTCTTTGTTATTGGATTGTCCACATCAACTTCTGGTGGGAGGGAGAGTGCTAAGAGCGTTTGAATCTGGTCTCTTTAATGAGTGATAATAATACTCTTGTGACCTCTAGAGAAATGTCTAGACACAAGATTTTGGAATTGTAAAAGACAGTTATCCCTCAGGTATTGCAGAATCTGATCATTTTAATCATTTTATCTCCTTTGTGGCAATTTCTTTAAGGCCTTGATTTCTTATTTTGTAGTGTTGATAGAGCTAAAGGTTGGTAATCCATTGGGCAATGTAGCTGAGGTTTTGGTGATGAGTTACAAGGATCATGCATTGCTGACAAATCACGTGAAGAAGATATGGAGATGGAGGTTCTTAATGAATCATAAGACTTTCAGAACCAACTATGTGTACTTGATGCACCTTGTGATGCATCCAAATAAACTCTCTGGTTACTTTCATTTTTTTATTGCTGTTTGTGCGCATATTACATGTTATCGTGTGTTCGTCCACCTGGAGTCAACATCAGGCGGCTTTCATCAGGGTCGCGGCCCGTACACCCCAACCAACTCTCCGTCATGGAGTCATCAGCATGCGGCAGGTTGTTGAGGTCGGGGTTCGATCCCTAGACCTCCTAGATAAGAGACCTTCATTAGCGCTCTCATCACCAACTGATCCTTAAAAGTGCACCTTTATGATGCAGGACAGGCGTAACACCTGCCTGCCACCTTGGAGTCCCACCAGAGGGCCCACCATGGTGCCTCACCATGGAGGCTTTATCAGGTCCGCAGACCGTACACCCCAACCAGTCTTCGGTCCCACCACAAGAAACCGAAATATTGTTAAGGTCGGGGCTCGATTCGCCGACCTCCTTGATAAAGAGTCCTTAGGACAACTCTCATCACTAACTAGTTTGTGGATCAGTTAGTGATGAGAGCTCGTCTGAGAGCTCTTTATCAAGGAGGTCTCGAGATCGAATGTCGGCCTCAACAACCTTTCGGCTTCCTATGGTGGGACCGGAGACGGGTTGGGGTGTATGGCCTGCGGGCCAGATAAAGCTGCCTTTGTGTGACGTCAGGGTGGGACTCCAGGGTGGCAGACAGGTGTAATGATTGTCCTGCATCACTTTCTTCCTTGAAAGAAGCAAAACAAGTTTGAAATTCACTTAGAAGAAAATTATCAAAAAAAATTGAAATGATTATTATCTTTATAAGGCAAGTGCATTTGGAGAACTATTTTTTGTTTTTTAGCTGAGGCATTCAAGAGGGAGAACAAAATTCTCAGCATGGAAGAAATTGTTCTAATCAAAGGAGGAGTGATCTATACTCTGGGTACAAGTTAACATAGTACAATAAACTCCAAGTTTGGAAATACTCCTTAGAGTCCATACAGTAACAACAACACTCAAGCCTTTATCCCATTATAGAGCGGTCGGCTATATGGATCTTTTGTCGCCATTGTGCCATATCTTTTGTCATAATCTCACTAATGCCTAAGTGCATCATGTCATTCCTTATAGTTTCATTCCAAGTCTTTAGTCTACCCCTCCCTCGTTTAACATGCCTAGTGACTACACTGTCACAACGCCTAACAAGTGCCTCTAATGGTCTCCTTTGTACGTGTCCAAACCATCTCAGTCGAGCTTCTCACATGTTCTCTGCAATTGGTGCTACTCCTGTCTTATTCCTGATACATTCATTCCTAATTTTATCCAGTCTCGTGTGTCCACACATCCGCCTAAGCAATCTTATCTCCGTAACTCCCATTTTTTGCACATGAACACAATTCACTGCCCAACACTCAGGACCATAAAGCATCGTTGGTCTAATTGCAGTATGGAAAAACTTGCCCTTAAGTTTTAATGGTACTTTACGATCACATAAGATCCCCGACGCGCCTCTCCACTTCAACCAACCCGCTTGGATTTTATGTGTCACATCTTTATCAAAACCTCAGTCTTTTTGAACTATCGATCCAAGATATTTAAAACACTCACTACGGGATATATCTTGATCACCCAACTTAATAACAAAGCCATTTGTTCTTCTTGCACTGCTAAATTTAAGCTTCATATACTTCGTATTTGCCATGCTCAACCTAAAACCCTTCTTTTCTAAAGTGTCTTGCCAATATTCAAGTTTTTTGTTTACACTCGCGTGCGTCTCAACGAACAAAACGATATCATCCGCAAACAATAAACACCAAGGTATTGCTTGTTGGATATGTCTAGTGAGCTCATCTAAGATAAGGGTAAAGAGATAAGGGCTTAAAGTTGAACCTTGATGTAAACCAAAAGTGATAGAGAATTCCCGTGTTAATCCTACAGATGTTCTCACCCTTGTCATTGAATTTGTATACATATCTTTGATTATGTCAATGTATGATACATTTACACCTTTCTTTTCTAAGACTCTTCAATAGATCTCTTTTGGAACTTGTTGGAAGAGCTCAAAAACTTGTATGTATTACTTCAGTATGTAAATACAAGGAGAGAATACAAATATATAGGGAGAAGAAGAGAGGAGAAAATCCTATACAAGATGTGGGACTAAAGGAGGAGAGAATATACAAACAATAAATGGGCCCAATAATGGGCCCTTTACATGAGCTATTTTAACACTCCCCCGCAAGCTGGAGCGTACAAATCGTATGCGCCAAGCTTGGACAAGCATTGATAGAAGAGCGTCTTGGAGAGAGCCTTCGTGAAGACATCCGCAACTTGTTCTGATCCTGGGACATGGCTTAGGTCAATCTTCTTCATTTGAACCTTTTCCGGATGAAGTGACAATCGACCTCAATATGCTTCGTTCTTTCGTGAAAGACCGGGTTCTTTGCGATGTGTATGGCTGCTTGACTGTCACAAAGGAGACGAGCCGGTGATGGTAATTTTACACCCAGGTCAGTTAGAAGACTTTCGAGCCATGTCAATTCTGATACAACAGATGTCATTGCCCGGTACTCTGCCTCAGCTGAAGATCGGGCAACGACCGCTTGTTTCTTACTTCGCCAAGTAACAAGATGTCCTCCAAGGTAAGTGCAAAAACCACTCGTAGATCGCCGGTCATCAAGAGAGCCAGCGTAATCAGCATCAGAATATGCCACCAGTGTTGGAGCAGAAGAGGAGGTCCTGTAGACAAGTCCCTGGCCAGGAGCGTTTTTCAGATACCTGAGAATTCGTTCTACTGCTTGAAGATGAGATTTTCGAGGAGAGTGCATGTATCTGCTGACAAGACCAACAGCAAAAGAGATATCAGGTCTGGTAACTGTGAGATATATCAGTTTTCCAACAAGGCGTCGATAGTATTCAGGGTTCTGGAGGAGGTGATCGGAGTCAGAAGCCTGGGCACACAGTTTGTGGTTCACATCCATAGGAGTATCACTTGGCTTGCATCCGGATTGACCCGCATCATGAAGAAGGTCAAGACAGTATTTCCGTTGAGAGAGTGTGAGCCCATCCGGCCTTCTGGCAATTTCAAGACCCAAAAAATAACGAAGAGATCCCAAATCCTTTGTCTGAAAAACTGAGTTTAGATGGATTTTGACGGCCTGTATCCCTTGGGAGTCATCTCCAGTAATGATAATATCGTCGACATATACTAACAGAATAACCGTTCCTGTTGGTCGGTGACGAGTAAAGAGCGAAAAATCGGCCGAGCTCCGATTGAAGCCAATTTCACGGAGGACCTTACTGAATTTTTCAAACCATGCCCGTGGAGATTGTTTGAGACCATATAGAGCCTTTTTAAGATGGCAGACCTGAGACTCCCCCGTGGTCTCAAACCCGGGTGGTTGTTGCATGTAGACAGTTTCCTGGAGATCCCCGTTCAAAAACGCATTCTTGATATCCAGCTGAAAGAGAGGCCACCGGCGATGAACAGCAACAGAGATAAGAACGCGAACACTATTAAGTTTCGCGACCGGAGAGAACGTTTCTGCATAATCTAGCCCCTCCTGTTGAGTGAAACCTTTAGCCACAAGACGGGCTTTTAGGCGGTCAATTGTCCCGTCCGCAGCATGTTTGATGACAAACACCCACTTGCACCCAACTGGTTTCTGGCCCGGGGGAAGGGGAACAACCGACCAAGTCTGGTTAGACCAGAGAGCAGACATTTCTTCCTCCATGGCCGCTCGCCATCCGGGATGTTGAAGCGCCTCCTGCACAGAATTAGGAATAGCAACCGAAGAGAGAGAAGTAGCCAAAGTGTGTAAATAGGGAGAGAGGCGATGGAGAGATACGTAGTTCGCCAGTGGATGAGCAGTGGAAGGCAATACCTGATCAGTTGGACACGGAGTATCCATAGTAGAGACCGACGGCAGAGGGGCAACGGAAGTGGTAGAGCGACGAGTGTAGACGCGGATAACTGGTGGTTTAGAGGGAACGACAATCGGTTCAGAGGGAACGACAGTCGGAGGAGGAGTGGCGGGAATGACGGGGCGTGGGATGGATGAAGGAGAAGGTGTTGGTGGGAGATGGTCGGTTGAAGGAGCAGGAAAGAATGGTTGATCATCGCGGAAAGTGATATCAGCAGAAACGGAGATCTTGCGGGTAGTAGGAGAATAACATACATACCCCTTTTGGGTGCGTGAATAACCAACAAAGATATGCTTGGCCGCGCGAGGATCCAGCTTATCCGAGGAAGGCCCCAAACGGTGGACGTAGCATAGGGTACCAAAAACACGAGGTGGGAGAGGAAATGCCAGGGTTGAGGGAAAGAGTATGCTAAACGGAGTAGCATAGTTGAGAATAGAGGAGGAGAGACGGTTAATGAGAAAGCAGGCGGTCGAGACCGCAAAATTCCAATATGGTTTAGGGACATGCATTTGAAGCATGAGGGAACGGGCAACGTCGAGTAAGTGGTGATTCTTGCGTTCGGCAACACCGTTTTGTTGTGGTGTGTAAGCGCAGGAAGTTTGATGAAGAATGCCAAACTCAGAACATAAAGCAGTAAATTCGTGACTAGTGTACTCACGGGCATTGTCAGTTCGTAGAGCTTTTATGGTCTTGTGGAATTGTGTACGAGTTTCGAGGACAAATGCCCGAAAGACACGGGGAAGCTCGGAGCGGTCACGAAGTAAGTACAGCCAGGTAGTGCGAGAGTGATCATCAATAAATGTTATAAAATATCGGAAACCAGAAATACTAGTAATTTTAAATGGTCCCCAAATATCTGAATGCACTAAATCAAAAGGAGCAGCGCTCCGAGTACAATGGGAAGAAAACGATGAACGAGTTTGCTTTCCGAGGATACATGAGTCACACTGGAAGGGGGTAAAAGAAACATCTGGGAGAGCCCGCTGGAGGATTAGTAGAGGAGCATGCCCAAGTCGACGATGCTAATCAGTGGAAGATACGGATGAGAGGATGGTGGGAGAATCGTCGAGAAGGTAGAGCCCATTCTGCAGCCGGCCTTTACCAATGATAGTCTGCGTCCGCCGATCCTGTATAACAAAAGAAGAGGAAGTGAATATAACAGTACAGTCCAGATCATTAGTAAGACGTCCAACAGAGAGTAAATTGAACGGGGAACTCGGAACGTGAAGAGCCGAGCGGAGGGAGATGGAGGAGGTGAGAGGAAGATCTGCCGAGCCGGAGACGGGGACAGTGGCCCCATTAGCCACAGTAATGGACTGTGGATACGAAGATTTCAGGTACTGGGCAGGTTGATGTGGAGTAATGTGATGAGTAGCGCCAGAGTCCACAATCCAACCCAAACCAGTGGAGAGACAAGCGGTACCTGTGTTAGAGACGGAGGCAAGGGAGGCAGATGGTGGGTGGAGCAATCCCTGGAGGTGCTGGAGCTGAAGGCGGACACTTTCAAGATCAGGAGGACCAGCATCAGTAGCAACAGAGGCCGTCGGGCGCGGAGGATAGCCAACTTTCTTATAACAAGTGGCCTCGAGATGACCATCTTTCCCGCAGAAGGAACACTTCGGCCGACCCCGGCCACCGCGACCACGGCCGCGAGAACCAGAACGACCCCCCCGAGTAGAAGGAGGGGGGGAAGGTAGAAGTGGAGGAGCCTGTTGAAGAAGGGCCGGAGGGGCCGTAGTATCTGGAGGAGGAGGAACACGGAGAAGCATGGCACACACATCAGAGAATGATGGTGTGATAGAGGAAGCTAGGACCTGAGCACGAACACTCTGAAGGTGAGGAGGAAGACGGGCCATAAGGATGGCAGTACAAGCAGCTTCCTTCTGAGCACGCTGAGCAGCAGCATCATTAGTGAACGGCTGATGCTGGATCCATGCTTCGGCAAGAGTCTTCGCACGAGCAACAAAGGATGTCATATCCGAAGCCCCTCCAGTGTCAAGAGAGAAAAGGTCAGTGAGGATGTCGTAGAGATGCTGGAGGCTGTCCCGTCCAGAATATAAGGAGTGTAGCTCAGTCCACATATCTTTGGCAGTCTCATGATACATCGCCATTTGATACGGCTCACCATCTAAAGAGTTCAAGATCCAGGTCTGAACTCGGCCATCATTGCGGAGCCAGTCATCGGTAGGAGGAGTAGGAGGAGCCTGAGTAAGGTGAGGAAGAAGGCCCTTGGCCTGAAGAACCCGTCTAACGGAATGCACCCAAGGGACGAAGTTCTTCTTTCCAGAGAGAGATATGGTAGTGATGCGCAGCTCATCATGGACTTCTGGAGTGGTAGCCGGGCGGTCAGTCGGACAAGCCGGGCGGTCAGCAGGCGGGCTGGCCGTCGAGCCAGAGGAGTTACCGGAGGAGCCCATGCGGACAGACGGGCGAGGACGCTGCGAGAAGGGAAGGAGGCCGCTGCGAGGAGAAAAAGAGGTCGCGGCGAGAAGAGGCGACAGCAAGAGGCAGGTCGCAGCGCGAGAAGAAGAAGGCCGCTGCGAGAAGAGAATCAAGCCGCGCGGTCACACCAGCGATCTAGCAGATCACGACCAAGATGCGGAAAGGGAAGTCCGCACGGTCAGGTGGACAAGGCCGCGGAAAGAGAAGAGGCGGGAAGGAGGGTGCGAGTTACCACTCAAGCGACAAGACGGAGCAGACCGCAGCGGATAGGAGCAGCCCGCAAGGGAAGAGTCAACGGCAAGAAGAGGACAAACCGCCTGCGAGAAGAAACGGAGGCCGCCGAGAGAAGGACTGAGGAAGACCACGACCAGAATGCGGATAGGCAGCAGTCCGCACGGTCAAGCCGGACACCAGCGAGTAGTCAGTTCGCGACCAGAGGGCAGAAACAGAAGAGATACCGCCCCGGTCAAGGTGAAGCCAGCAGCGGTCGGCTCGCGAAAGGAAACCGCGAGGTCGCAAGCGAGAAGACGGAAGCTGAGAGAAGCGGATAGAGAGGAGCTCGCCACGGAAGAGAGGAGATCGCGGCGGATAGACCAGAAACCGCAGCGGATAGAGAAGAGGTGGGTCCCACGAACTAGAGAGAGAGGTGGCTATAAAAGGCCTGAAGGGGGTGGAACCACGGAGAGGTAGAGGAGAAGAGGAAGGCAACGAGCAAACCACAGAACCTGCGGGTAGAAGCCCGCGGATAGGAGCCCGCAGCGGATAGGCGCCCGCAGCGGATAGGCGCACAATCCGCAGGAGAAGCGGTGAGGAGCTCGCAGCGAGGCGGGCTGGGCGGCCTGGGCGGTTAAAAAAGATGAGACCGCACAGGAGACGAACCTCCCTCTGATACCATGTTGGAAGAGCTCAAAAACTTGTATGTATTACTTCAGTATGTAAATACAAGGAGAGAATACAAATATATAGGGAGAAGAAGAGAGGAGAAAATCCTATACAAGATGTGGGACTAAAGGAGGAGAGAAGATAAAAACAATAAATGGGCCCAATAATGGGCCCTTTACATGGGCTATTTTAACAGAACTCTATCATAAGCCTTCTCAAGATCGATAAACATCATATACAAATCTTGTTTTCTCTCTCGGTAGTTGTCAATGAGTCTCCTTAAGAGATGTATAGCTTCCATGGTCGACCTCCCAAACATGAATCCAAATTGATTCTCCAAGATGTTAGTATCTTGTCTTACTCTTCTTTCTATTACTCGTTCCCATAATTTCATGGTATGACTCATCAATTTAATTTCTTTGTAATTAACATAATTTTGTATATCTCTTTTGTTCTTATACAAAGATAACAAGATACTTTCTCTCTATTGGTCTGACATGCTCTTTGACTTCAGTATCTTATTGAAAAAATATGTAAGACACAAAATTCCTTCATTTTCTAGACATTTTCATACTTCGATGGGTATATTATCTGACTCAACCGTCTTTCCATTTTTCATCTTCTTTAGAGCATCATTTATACACTTACCTCTGATACTTGAATTTTATAATAAAATGTTATGTTCTTACACTCCTCTAATTTACTGAACTCTTCCAAGTTCAATTCATTGTTTTTTATTTCATTATAGAGTTGAAAAAATTATCTTTTCCAAAAAAACATACAGTAACATATAAGAAAATGAGCAAGGGCTAAGGCATTACATGGTGAGGGAGGGTTAATCGACTTTGTTCTTCCTTGGACAAAAAGAATTGGGCTTAAAGCATTTTTTTGAACTTGTTAAAATAGAATAGAAATTTTAATCTAAACACAAGATTGAAGAACCCAAAAAATACCTTGAAAGAGAGGAATGATGGAAGGGGTAGAAAGACTAGCAACCCGTGTACACAATATGTATCAATTAAAAGGGAGAGGGGGAAACCAACATTTCATTAAGGAATTTTAATGTTCATCAATAATACATGAAAGTCAACTGGCAATGTTCCATATAACCAAAGAAGACCATGATTGAGGATCAAAGTAACCTAATCCTTATTAATCCACCTATTCTAGAAGTAAAATTAAAATGCATATATGATTCCTTGTGATTAGCTTGTGGAAACTATATTTGAAATTAATGTTGAGTAATTTGAATTAGTTGATTGGTCAACCAAAACTGAATGTATTGTAACACATAATTTTAACTAGAGAAACAGTAAATGTCGGAAAAGTACCACCAATAATTGCGTTATATTAAGCTGTAAATTCTTCGGCAACACTTGCACTATTTTATGTTGAATGTGAATCACTAAAATCACGTGAAATGTATGAATAAATTAAAAAGAAGTAAACAAAAAATCAAAATGTCTCAGTCAAACACTTGATTCTGAAATAGATTGTATGTCTCAATCAAAGTACCTTAACCTTTCTATAGCATGTTTGAATTGAATAGATAACATTCAAGGGCCTATTTCTCAACTATAGTACTTTAGAAAGCTAACCTACAGATATCTAATACTTCCTTGTTCCAATCCTAGAGATAAAAAAAGAAACAAATACTCAATTTTAAGTGAGAAAGAGTGAGATAATTTTAACCATCAATTTCATTGGATGTATGGATACACTTGGATAGAGATTTTTTTAATCATTTTTGAGATGCATCCTATTATGTTGGTTGAAAAAGCTAAATAAGTGCTTCTAGAACCTATTTAATGATCATATCACGTGTCAGTGCTGCAAGATATTCGTAAACTACGGGCCCGATTGGGGCCTCGAATTTGTCACGAAATCCGAATTCCGACCATGGGCGTCAGCATTCCTGGATTTAAGGTGATGGAGTGATGTCCTCCACCGTCCCAAACCAACCATAAAATGCAACCCTAAATCAAATTAAATTATGATGTAAAATTACAATCATGAAATTATCTTAGTAACACCTTGGTGGTATAGAAACCAAATTATCCGCTTCATGTCAACGTCCTGCCTATAATTTTAGAGTTTCAAATTATAAGAACCCTTCAAATTTACATACAACCAGAAATAAATATACACAATTTTATTGTTCAAAAGAAAGGGAAGAGAAGGTCAAGGGAGAAGGAAAATAAATTATATATATATACTAAATATAATAATTGCAGAGCGTTGAACGACATTTGCAAATCAAATTAATTAGAACAATCTAACCATAAATAATTATAGAGCGTTGAACGACATTTGCAAATCCCAAAAAAAGTCAACTCAAGTCCTCCTTCTTATGTTGATTTGTTGCTCAATGAAAATTCATTTTTGGTTTACATTTAATGTATTGTTTCTAATTTTACCAAGAAGGAAATTGACTACTATTTGTTGACTCCATAGTATATCTATATAATGAACTAAATTAAATTATTGTAAAATAAATATATAAAGGAATACAATTAAGTAAACCCAAAAAATAAAATATAGATTTTTGACAAGGAAGAAAATCAAGAGGCAGCTGAAGATACTGCCACCACAGAATCCTACACACATGATACATCTGTGACAACTGGTGTATTGTCGTTGTTGATAATGCGCAAGAGTGATCTATGCCCATTTTGCTAGTGTGTGTCTATGTGTGCACGTGCGCGTGCACCAAAAGCCATGAATAGGCTCCCGTGCTCATTGTAAGACGGCGACAATACTTGACCACCACTCAAGCAACAATTAGGTATTATTGTCGTCTCACACTGACCACAAGGGAGTCTTGTGCACGACCGCTACATTTATATTTATTTTTTGTATATGTTAGCCGTCGCATTTCATTAGATCAAAGAGATTACAATAGAAGGGTTGATACTATTTTGATGGTCATCATGAACAATGACTGATATTGTTGACTGATATTGTTTTTTCTGGTTTCATATTTTCCTTTAAAATATAAGAAATATGTATCAGCTTTATCCATGATAATTTCCTAAAATCCAAATAGCATTGCAAAATCTCGAAACTAGGGAAGAAATTATTAAAAACAAGAAACAATGAAGTGGGATGAACATAAATCCATACCCCATGCAGGAGAAAACCTGGCCGATCCAAGCAGAGAGGGATCTGCACAATATCATGGATCAATCGGCCCCAGATCCACCATCAACATACAGAAAACGAACCGGGGACGATGATTCTGAGAAGTGGGAATCCGATCCGTGCTCTGAGATGATGAAGAAGAAGAAATACAGAAATCGACTGTGAAAAATCAACAAAGATCTCGCAGATACCTAGAGAAGCACAGATTCCAGACAAAACTACTGAGCTCGCTCGCCTGTTCGATGGTTGAATTGACCTCGGGGCTTCGATTCGCCGACTATCTCTGCTGCTAGTTTCGACCTGGAAGCGGAAGGGCTGATTGTTTTTCCACCCTTTCCTTCAACTCCTGTCTTTTTTACTCTCCCTTCGGATGATGCGAATCGTCCATTGCCCAAGAAACACAAAACTCCACTATTTGGACTCCTTTTCACGGCAGAATAATGGGTTGCAGGTTTGATTGTTCATAACATCTGATAATATATAAAAATAGAAAGACTTTATTTTTAATTATATATAAATTTTTTATTTTGGAGAAAAAGGCTGATAAATTCATTTAATAAGTTATAATAACTGATAAATTTTCAATTTTGATTTAAAATATTTATTTGTAAAGAGTAGAGGGTTATTAATTATGATAAAAAAATATAAGGGAGATTATACAATTATTTCTAAATAGTATGGGTTATTGACTTTGATGAGAAATATAAGGGAGGTTATCTTAGAATAAAATTGATGTTTTAGTTTCAGGTTTTGGATGGCAACGAATGAAGAGAGATGCAAGCAGAGTAGCGGACCAAAGAGATTTTTTTATTAGCATAAAGAACTTGTACATTAATACATATATATAAGCGGGTAATAATTCTGTACGTATAACGCATATAAAGGATCCTGCGGAACTGCATTTTCAATATAAAATACAACTGCAACGTAAAATGCAGTTGCAAAAAAATCATTTTTATGCATCTAGGTGACACCAATTTCTTGTTTTACAGGTTATACACCTATTATTAATGACTACTTAAAATGAATCAAAATTGATTTTTAGTTCAAAAAAATTATTTTTTATAAGTATATTTTCAACTCAAAATATATACATATGACTACTTAAAATGATCATAAAAATGCATGGATCAATAATCCATGATTTATTTTATGAAAAAAAGAAACAAATGTGAATCAAAATTGATTTTCCGCAGGGTTCTACATATGCGTTTCCCGTATTTAAAAATTACACATATATAAGCTGACATACAAAATTCTAAACTACTGTAGAGTAGTCACGATTTTACACATATAAAGATATTGATATTTTTATATTAAGATTTTACAGGTTTTAATTCTGACACCCTAGCCAGGTGACACTGCATCTAGGTGACACCAATTTCTTATTTTACAGGTTATACACCTATTATTAATGATAAGAGGGTTATTGACTATGAGATAAAGAGAAGTTATTAATAATTTGCTCTAAAATAAAGGATGTGTACGCAGTTCTAGAATAATCAATGTAGATCATTCTCTCAAAAGATAGTTTCTATGATAATCAGTTTTGATGGAATGCCACATTTTTTTCATCACACTTATGGAGGCGGAATTATTCGCGATCGCATACTCAGAGTACAAGCCTTGATATAATTTCTCGTGAAAAAAAAATATAATATTTTTTGATTTATCCGCAATATAAATGTTAAGTATCGATTTCTACAAAATCGCTTTATAAAATTCGAATTCGAAAATCTTCAAATTTAGATTTTCAAGGAATTTTAATGTGAATTCAATTTCGTCCAAATTAATCTTTCGAAGCTTATTGCTTGAAGTTTAGTAATAAAATTGAAATACTGGCAACAACATCAGACTCATAGTACCTGTGCATCGGGGAAACGGTATCACTAAAAACACGTCCCCCACTACTGGAGGTGGTTATCCATGCATTGGACGGTTGCGATTGTGGCAAAACGATCGAAGGACGGGGAAAGCGCCCAATGAGGGAAAGAGAGGCGGCCGGCCTTGGCGAGGCCCACGCGAGCGGCGCACAGAGGCCGGCCCCGCCGACCACAGCCAGACGTGGGCCCGGCACCTGCCGCCGGTGGCGATCCCGGTGCCAGCCATCGGGGGCAGCCCCAACGTCGGGCGTCGAGCGCGGCACCGGCTCAGGGCGTCAGCCGCAACCTGTGGCGGCGGCCAGCCGCATGGCGAGGCCGGCCGAAGTCGGCCCGAGCGGGTGGCGGCCGACCGACCGCCCCCGGAGGCGGGCGGGGCGCAGCCTGCCGCGCTCGACACTTCTCGCGGAGCTCACAGGAGGGATGGCGCCCGCTGGTAGAGGTGGCCGGCGGGATTGCCGCACCACGAGGCGCGGCCTCGTTGGCCGGTCGGTGGTGAGGGAAGGGTCGGCCACGACGGTTGGCCCTGGGCGGGATTCCGCGCGTCGATCGCACGTGATTGCGTGTGCCGATCGCACGCGCGGCGGTTCGCCGTGATCTCCATTTAGGATGATGGGATCATGGGGGAGTGGGCTATCTGCACCCCCTTCTTTGCTTATAAAATTACTTGTCCTTATGAATTGCCCCCTGAAATCCTCGGTATTAGAAACTATTTGAGGAGAGCGGGGATTTCTCCTCCTTCTACGAGGGATTCTTCCGGAGGTGATAATAATGATGGCGAACAGGGAGGTGCCAGAGAAGGAGGACGTCGGTGATTCACGGACCAAGGTAAGCCGTTAAAAGGTGGAAAACGGGGGATGAGCATGGATGAGGGAGGCCGGCAGGCGAAGCCAACGAGCAAAGCACCCCGACACGGGGATGGGCTCGCCGACCAAGGTGCCCCCCGGTAGGGTCCACCCTCGTCCAACTTCGCCCTTAAGCGAGAGCTCTCCTCCTGAGCAGTCTTCAATGTCTGCACGATCTTCTTCGTCATGGACTTCTCTGTCTACAACGATGCTCAAGCTTCCTCCAGCTCAAGCTTCCTCCATATTCGACGATGGTGGACCCTACCACCGCCAGGTCATCAGGAGTCACGGTCAACAGGTCGAGACGGGGGTCAGGATCAGCGCCCCAGGCCGTGGAAGACCCTTGCGAGTATGGCGAGCTCCCTAGGTTTACTCTCCTGGTAGGCGACTAGGCGATATACTCGCCCATCCCGTGCGAGTTCCTCTGGAAGTCGCATAGTCGTCAGGGAGGGTGGTATAAGTATGACCCCCCTCTTTGGATTTCCCTATAAATAGGACCCCAGGGGTACGAAGGAGGGCACCGGAGATTCTCGGATAGTTACTCGTGAACCCTAGCTCGCGCGTCTCCTTCGTATCTAGCTCGGTCATCCTTGTTGAGAAGGGGTTGTTTCTTCCAAGCAACCGGGTACGTGGTGGGACCTTCCTGCCGAAGCAACCTGGGGTCTAGTTTCTTTAGCCCATCCTTGTTCTCGCTCCTGATGGCCGTCTGACTTCATTGCGAGACCGGTAGCCTTAGGCCGCCCAGTCCGATTCTGAGGTAGGGAATTTCCCCGGCCTCAACACTTGGTGCGGTGAGCGTGGATAGCAGCCGAGGAGGAAAGTTTCGTAGTGGAGAGAGATGGTCAATGGTGGCGATCAAGGCGAGTTGGCAGACAACTCGGCAGGAGTAGGCACCTCGGAGCGAGGTGGCGGGTTTGTGACGGTAGCAGCTTTCGAGGAGTTCGCGAAGAGAATGGAGAGGGTGATACTCGTCGGTTTCGCCAACCCCCCTGAGGTCACGGCGACTTCTCCCCGTCGCCTGAACCCACCGGGCGAGGAGGTGCCAACCCGGCGAGCAGGAAAGGAGCCCGCCTGGGCGAGAGAGGAGCATCCGATGCCGCCGCGTCAGCACCCAGCGAGCAGCCAGGGCATCAGGTTCCGAGATCCTGAACTCTCGGTGAGGTATGGGAATCCTCGCTGATGGAGCGAGTACGAGTACTCGAGTGAGGAGGATAATCGCCGCCGCCAGGAAGGGAGGAGCCCCTTCTGCGATGAGATCCTCACGGCCACCGTCCCCGACAATTTTCGAGAGCCCGCCCTCACCTACTACTCCGGCAGAGATGACCCGGCAAGGCATCTTCAGTGGTTTGAGGACGTGGTCTCGATTCGCAACATGTCCGACGCCTTCAAATGCCGCTTCTTCTCCATCACCTTCAAGGGAAGTGCAAGAGACTGGTTCCACCAACTGCCGGCAGGTTCCATCTACTACTTCTCCGACCTTCGTCGGGGTCTAATAGCGAGATTCGTAACGTCCAAGAAGAGAAAGAAGGGGGCGAAGACCCTTTCTAAGATCGTGTATGGGCAGCACGAGAGCTTGGGTCACTACATCGACCAATTCCAGGAAGAGGTCTTGGAGGTGGAAGAGGTGGATGGGTTTACCTTGATGGTTGCCCTCAAGTTCGGCCTGAAGCAGGGACTTTTCAACATGGAGCTGGGGCATAAGCCACCGAGGTCGTTCGAGGAAATGGTGGAGAGGGCGAATGTCTCCATTCAGGGGGAGGAGAGGAACAAGGAGTTCCTGGCAAGGATGGACGGAGATAAACCACTAGGGGAGAACAGGGGAAGACTACTGGAAAGGGAGAGGCGTCCAGAGAAGCGCGATGGCAGAAGGCGGGAGGAGCTGAAGAGGAAGGAAGAGAGGAAGAGAAGAGAGGAACCCATGAGGGTGGGGGAGAGGAGGCAGGAGAGGCCTCGAAGGCAAGAAGAAAGGAGGCCCGTCGAGGCTCCAGAAGGAAGAAGGGAAGAAAGAAGATTCCATTATCCGAGAGATCGTCCTCAGTGGAGACGGCTGATCCGCTAGGAGGAGAGGAGGGATGACAACCCGAGAGAGCAGGGAGGAGGAAGAAGAGAGACAATTGTTGTCGCGCGGCAGGCCAACAAGCGTCGGCGAAAGGAGGAGCGCCGGGGAAAACAGCAGGAGGCGGCCATCCCTCTCTACTGCGATATACATCGAGTAGAGGGGCATGGGACCTTGGCCTGCCCAGAGTTTTGGGAGGCCAGGAGAAGGTTGGAGGCGACGGAGGTAGAGAGAGAACAACCAAGGCAATAGGCCCCGGTCGGGCAAGTAGCCTTCCAAGCTCCGCAGAGGAGGAGGAATGAGGACAGGGTTGACCAAGGAGGTCGAGGAAATGTTATTCCCGGTCCGGGAGGCGGGCACTTCGGGGTGATCAATGGGGGTGCAGGGCTTGGAGCTTCCCGCAAGGGTAGTTTCCACCAGATCTACAAGAGGAGCGTCGCTTCGACGTCGCAGACTCCTCCACTGCTGAACGAGATAACCTTCTCGGGAGAGACTATGCTGTGGAATGAGAGCCCCTTCCACGACGCGTTGGTGATACAAGCGGCCATCGAAGACTTCACCGTCGACCGAATCCTCGCGGACAATGGGAGCTCGGTGAATTTCATTTTCAAAAGAACCTTTGTCGGGCTTCAGGTAGAAGCATCCAGGGTCCAGGCCGCGGATGGGCCTCTCTTTGGCTTCTCGGGAGAGAAGAAAGAGGTGGAAGGGGGAGTTGAGATGCTGGTCACCCTCGGAGGTACTTCAATCTGATGTCGATTTGTCATCGTCGACGCACCCAGCGGCTACAACGCCATTTTCGGGAGGCCCCTCATTAACTATTTCAAATCCGTCTCGTCGTCATATCATCAGTTCCTGAAGTACTGCCGGGATGATGTCCAAGTCCGGATCAGGGGGGATCTGAAGGCCTCCAGGGAGTACTACCTGAACGCTGTCAGCACCATTAGCTGGATGGGTGACACGGAAAGGCTAGAGAGGATGATGGAGCAGGAGGAGGGCCTGCAAGCTGCCGAGGAGCTCGAGAAAGTGGAGGTGATTTCCCCGAGAGGAGGGTCTGAGCTGCTGAAGGTCAGAGGAGCCTTGCCCCTGGAAGGGAAGGCGGAGATAGCTGCTTGCCTGCAGGAGAATGCTGACATCTTTGCGTGGAGTGCCGCCGAGATGCCAGGGATTGATGCCGATGTTGCCTGTCATCGCCTCAACCTGGATCCCGCGGTAGCTCCGGTTCGCCAAAGGCAGAGGAAGAGCACCACCACGCTGGTCGAGCCGATCCGGGAGGAAGTGAGGAAGCTGCTGGAGGCGGGGTTTGTCTCGGAGATCCAGTATCCAGGCTGGGTCTCCAATGTTGTAATGGTAAAGAAGTCTGGAGGGGGTTGGAGGCTATGTATCGATTTTTCAATGTTGAATAAAGCTTGCCCGAATGATTGTTACCCCTTGCCTCAAATCGACGCGCTGGTTGATTCCGCCGTCGGATTTCCCGTGATGAGTTTCCTTGATGCTTTTTCAGGATACCACCAGATCCGAATGCATCCCCCCGATTATCGCGATGTTTCCTTCATCACCGGCGACGGGTGCTATAGCTACAAGATGATGCCCTTCGGGCTCAAAAACGCCGACGCAACTTATCAAAGAATGATGGACCAGGTGTTCAAAGAGCAAAAGGGGCGGAATTTGGAGGTTTATGTGGACGACCTTCTCGTCAAAAGCAAGAGCGCCATGGGGCACGTAGCGGATCTGACGGAGACCTTCGCCACCCTGAGGAAGTACAAGATGCGGCTTAACCCGACCAAGTGTGTCTTCGGCGCGGGAAGGGAAAAGTTCCTGGGTCACCTCCTTACTCCCCGGGGGGTGGAGCCTAACCCCGACAAAGTAAAAGTCATCGTGGAGATGGCCTCCCCAAGAGATTCCAAGGAGGTCCAGAGGCTGACTGGAAGGCTGGCAAGCCTTAGCCGTTTTCTTTCCAAAGCCGGAGAGAAATGCTCCCCATTCTTCAAGGCTTTTCGAGGCAATCAGAAATTCGAGTGGACCACGGAGTGCGAGGAGGCTTTCGAAAAGCTTAAGCAGCAGCTGACCCGAGCTCCTCTTCTCCAAGGTCCGCAGGGCAGCGAGGATCTTTTACTTTATCTGGGAGTAGGGGCCGAGGCGGTTAGTTCGGTGTTGGTTCGAGAAGAAGGAAGGAAGCAGCTCCCCATCTATTACATGAGTCGGGTGTTGCGGCAAGCAGAGACGAGGTATCCTATCCTGGAGAAGCTAGTTTTCGCTTTGGTAGTCTCGGCTCGGCGGCTCCGCCTATATTTTTAGGCTCACTCCATCAAGGTGGTCTTCGATCATCCCCTAAGGAATATCTTGGATGGGGTGAAGCATTCTGGCAGGTTGGCCAAGCGGGCGGTGGAGCTAAGCGAATTCGACATCTCTTACTCCCCGAGGGTAGCAATCAAAGCCCAGGCGGTAGCAGACTTCCTGACCGACTTCTCGGCCGAGGTGGAGGTAGACGCGGGCGCTTCCCGCCCGGTCTCTTTGAAGATGTTTGTGGACGGGGCTTCCGGCAAGTATTCCGTGGGAGCCGGAGTCGTGTTGGTTAGGCCCCAGGGAACCAGGATCGAACAGGCCGTCGAGATCCTCTTTCCAGTTATAAATAATCAGGCGGAGTACGAAGCCATGGTGGCTAGTTTGCGTCTCGCCAAGGAGCTGTCAATCAAGGACATCCGAGCTTTCACCGATTCGATGGTGGTCGCTTCCCAGATTAGAGGAGAGTTCGAGGTCCACGACCCCATCCTGTAGCAATACGTGGTCAAGGTTAAGGGTCTGATCGGGGGGTTCCAGTCTTTTTTTGTCGAGCATGTCCCCCAAGAAGATAATGCTGAAGCTGACTACCTTGCCAAATACGGTCCCCGGGCCGGGGGAGCGGTCACTGAGCTGTTTTTACCATCCATCGAGGAAGGAGAAATGATGGAGATCGAGCAGCGACCCTCATGGAAAGATCCGTTCGTTACGTTCTTAACAACGGGTCAGCTGCCTGTGGACGGGCAGGACCGAAGGAAATTCCGATACAAGGCTGCATACTACCTGTTGCAAGACGCCGAGCTTTATCGCAAGACCATCTGGGGCCCCCTAGCCAGATGCTTGTCGGAAACCGAGGTCCCCCGAGTTCTCGAGGAGATCCACTCAGGGGAGTGCGACAGCCACTCCGGGACTCGTACTCTGGAGCAGAGAATCCTGAGGCATGGCTACTTCTGGCCCACCATCCGAAAGGACGCAAAGGCCTTCTCAAAAAAGTGTTCCCAGTATCATCTCTTCGCCCCCCTCCAGCTTCAACCAGCTCAACACCTCCGCTCGATCACCGCTCCGTGGCCTTTCGCCATTTGGGGGATTGACCTGATCGGCCTGTTCCCTCAAGCTAGTGGGCAGAGGAAGTTCATACTAGTGATGATCAACTACTTCTCCAAGTGGATCGAGGCCCGAGCCTTGGCCAATACCACCTCCCAGATCATCAAAAACTTTATCTGGGGGGAAATCGCGTGCCGGTTTGGGATCCCGCTAGCCATCGTCACCGATAATGGGCAGCAATTCACCAGCTTAGAGCTGGAGGACTTCTACAAGCAGTTGGGTACAGACCTTCGGTTCGCTTCAGTGCACCATCCTCGGAGCAACGGGCAAGTAGAAGCTGCCAATAAGCTCATCGTCAACCTGCTGAAGAAAAAGGTCACCAATCTCAAAGGAAACTGTGCCGAGCAGCTCCCCTCGGTCCTATGGGCTCTGAGAACAACCCCAAACTCAGCCACGGGGGAAACGCCTTTCAAGTTATCCTACGGGTCTGAGGCACTCATCCCAGTGGAGTTCGAGGTGCGGAGCCCCAAAGTATGAAAGTGAAGATAGATACAACTCTAGAGGGAGGGTGAATAGAGTATTCAAAAATATGACAATCTACTCAACTCCCTTAGAGTTAATTTGCAGAATAAGTATATAGATATATGAAACCCTAGAGCCTAACACAAAGTGAGGTGCACAAGAGAAAGCTAACTGTAATTACAGTTTAAGCTTTAGTCCTAACACAACAACTAGCAGTCCTAGTTAATTATACTCACAACCACAGTGCAGTAATTAAAATAAGCAATACAGACAACACAAGAAGATTTATAGTGGTTCCCTCTCAATAGGTACATCCACTCTTCTACCACCCTGGTAGGAATCCACTACAGGTTTTTGTTCAGGTGCCCTGCCACCAACTGATCTGATTCAGGTAGATCAAGTAAACCCTTTGAGCTTTTGATCAGGAGCTCAAAATCCAACACAGGTTTTTGCTAAGGTACCCTGCCACCAAGATTCACTTTTGAAGGGAGTAATAACCCTTTATACAGGAGGTTGAGAGAGTTAGAATGTCTTCTCTATTGTTAAACAAAATTAGAGAAGCTAGTGGATTGCACTGAGCTATAGAAAGCTCTGAAGGAATCAAAGCTCCCCCTGGCTTAGAGAATATCCAGGAAGAAGCCTTGCTTCAGGGTGCAGGATCTCTTTAGAACTCTTGACAGAGAAGATCTGTTGTCTTGAAGTTCTTGAAGGAGCAGCTTGAAGAAGACTTCTGATATGGAATGGTTGTTCTTCTTCAACAACTTTTCTTTCTTCTTCTTCTTCTTGAAGCTCTGAGTATGAATGTTCCTGTAAGCAGGATGAACTCAGGATTGAAGAAGAGAACTCTGAAGAGAGTTGTTCTACACTTGTTCTTGTTGTTGAATCTTTGTATCTGAATATCTGTATATCTCTATCTATCCCTGTATCAACTTCTTTCAATAGCTCTTTATTTATCAGCCTTTGTAACGGCTTCTAACTTTCTCTTGATTTGAATCTTATCTTCTTCTGAGATCTACAATCTGGGCTGCAAATAACACATAGTACAAATAGCCTGCAGAAGGACATTCTATAAAGAAATAAAGCTTTCTTAGAAGCTGCTTATCCATTCTGCAAGTCCAAAAGATATTAGAGAGAGTCATATCAAAAACAAACTCTTTACGGCCAGAGAAAGACATCTGTGTCTAACGGCTATAAAGGACAGCATGGCAGATAAAGCACAAAGATTTTTCAACTAATAGGACAAAAGACTTTGTCAGATAGAACTTGACTTATGCATAAAGAATGAGGCAAAGATTGCCTTGATATGTAAGCATAAAATCAATGAAATAATCTTTAATAAAATAAGCCAGATAAATGAGAAATAATTCACAGAAGAGAAAGAGTACAATATCTCTAAATGCAGACAAAAAGATAGTCGAACGAATCACGACGATCGTCGAACTATCAGAGCAGATAGTCAAACTATCAGAACAGATAGTCGACCTACAAGAAATCTGTCGGGACAGAAGAAGTCGAGTAGGACTCAACGATCGACGATACTGAGACCACAGATCGTCGAGCTTAACAGAGATGAACTAACTCAGAGATAGTCAATCTGCTGTCTGACGATAGTCGATCAACTGATAGACGATAGTCGATCAACTGATGGACGATAGTCGAGCGGCGTTCGACCATAGTCGAACTAAAAACACTTACCCAGATTTTCAACTAGATAAACAACAACTCTACACAACTGATGGAATCTAACCTAAATCTAACCTTTGACCATAGATAAATCTTGAGTCAAGATACTAATTAAGAAGACTTAACTCAAATCCAAACTAGGGTACCAACAAAGTAGTTGTAGCGAAAGACGGCGGCGAAGAGTGGTGTCTGGAGAACGAAGACGCCCAGAGGCTCTCTCTAGACTACGTCGAGGAGCTTCGGGACTTGGCCTCCGTACGCCAAGAGGAGATCAAGAGGCGCATGGCGAAGCACTTTGACAAAAACGTCCGCCTCAAGTATTTCCTAACGGGGGATCTGGTCATGAAGAAAGTGGACACTGCGGGACGGGGGGCCACCGTCGGCAAGTTGTATCCAAACTGGGAAGGGCCCTTTATTGTCCAAAAGGCCTTGATTACAGGGGGCTACTACCTGCAAGATCAAGCTGGAGAGCAGCTGAATGGGACCTGGAGGGGGGACGACCTGAAAAGGTTTTACCCCTAGGGGTGACACTTGTAATTACTTTGTAAAAATACTTTTTGATGTACAGTGGCGACTGGTTTGTTCTCCCCTTTTGTGCTAATATTTTATGTATATACATCGAGGCTTCTGGATGCTTCTAGGATCAGCCCCGTGATCGGCTACGGGAAACAATGGTCGGTTTGTTCCTCGTAAATAGCCCAGGATGGATGATAGGACGATGCTTCGGGACTTTAAGCGTTCTTGTAAAATCGAGCTTCTGCATTGTCGGCTGAGATCAGCTCCCCCCCCCCTTGCATGTCGGCCTATGTCTCCCCGAGTGCATCTCTCCTCCGACTGGAGGAATTACCAGGAACAAAATTGTACCCTAGCCTCCCGGACTCGATAAGAGGCCGACCTCATCAAGCAACCATAAGAGGATTTCAAGTTTTTAACAAAGCAGGATAACCTGCCGAACAAGGGGCAGAGACGAGCCCATGGGTGTGTGTTGGTTCTGAGTGCGTCCCAAGGGACCCTCGATGAAACATCACCCCCCGTCCGGACGCTGGCACTCATGGTCATTAAGCGTAGCTGGAAGCGATCTTCGCTATCAAATCGGGATACACGCCTTCAACCCGTTCCTCCTAAATAGCCCAGTACAGATGATAGGACGATGCTTCGGGACTTTAAGCGCTCTTGTAAGACCAAGCCTCTGCATTGTCGGCCGAGATCAGCTCCCCCCTTGCATGTCGGACTATGTCTCCCCGAATGCATCTCTCCTCCGACTGGAGAAATTATTAGGAACAGGTCTGGACGCCAACTTTCCGATTTAGCAGGTTTAAGAGCGTATCTCCGAAGAGAAAGATTATCTTCTTGCCAAGATATCTATGTGATTAATCCTCGACATCTCTCCAGTAACAGGATCTCCTCGATTAAAATCAAGACTTCAAGTGGCAGGAAAGTCGTAAGACAGGTTACCCACGAGCTCCTCTCCTTGGGGATCGGCCGATCTCCTCGATTGAGACCAAGACTTCGAGTGGCAAGAAAGTCGTAAGACCAGTTACCCACGAGCTTCTCTCCTTGGGGATCCGCCGATCTCCTCGATTGAGACCAAGACTTCGAGTGGCAGGAAAGTCGTAAGACCGGTTACCAACGAGCTCCTCTCCTTGGGGATCGGCCGATCTCCTCAATTGAGACCAAGACTTCGAGTGACAGGAAAGTCGTAAGACCGGTTACCCACGAGCTTCTCTCCTTGGGGATCAGACGATCTCCTCGATTGAAATCAAGACTTCGAGTGGCAGGAAAGTCGTAAGACCGGTTACCCACGAGCTCCTCTCCTTGGGAATCGACTGATCTCCTCGATTGAAATCAAGACTTCGAGTGGCAGGAAAGTCGTAAGACCGGTTATCAACGAGCTCCTCTCCTTGGGGATCGGCCGATCTCCTCGATTGAGACCTCGACTTCGAGTGGCAGAGATGTCGTAAGTCTGGTTACCCATGAGCTCCTCTCCTTGGGGATCGACTGATCTCCTCGATTGAAACCAAGACTTCGAGTGGCAGGAAAGTCGTAAGTCCGGCCCCCCACGAACTCCTCTCCTGGGGGATCGGCCGATCTCCTCGATTAAGAACAAAACACGGAGCGGCAGGGTAAGTGCAAGTCCATGTCTCTGCACGAGCTCCTCTCCTGCAGACCGACTACTTGCCCCCGGGAGACGACTATTCGCCGCCCGTCATACTCAGATCACAGTTTGACATAGGCGAGCATGCCTCAAGCGCGGGGTGAGTATACCTCAGGCGAGCAGGCGAGAACTTCAGGCGAGCCGGCGAGCATGCCTCATGCGAATAGGCGAGCACGCCTTAGGAACAAAGACGAGTATATCTTGACGAACAGACGAATATGTGTTTAATGCAAGTCCAGGCGAGTTAAACGAGTATACGTCGCGAGCGCTCCTCACCGAGCCTACGAGCCTAGCGAATGACATCAACCATCATGCGAGTAAAGAAGTTGCAAGTGAACTTGTATAAATGTCAAAAGCTTTACAAATTACAAGTCATAAATTACACCCGCTAGCAATCGACGAGCTGCTAGGATTCATCGTCGCCCGTATCTGGCCGATATTCCTCATCTCCTACATCGACATCTTCTTCTTCCTCGTCGTCGTCTCTACTCTCGCCGCTGTTGCTGCCACTACCGCTGCTGCTGGAGTGGCTGGAGCCTGACGACGGAGAGGGAACACGATCTGGCGAGATCGTCCCCTCAGCGAGCAACTTAGGGATAAGCTCGTCAACGGTGAGCTGCTTATCCCCTTCGACGAGCTGTCCGTTAATTCTCAGTCGCGCGAGTATGATGTTCCCAGCCGCCCGCGCTATCTCGCGGCGGATGGAAGACCTCTCCTCCTATAGAACTCGGTACTGCTTAACGACCCACTGAGGATCGTCCTCCGGCCGCTGCACCCCCGACAGCGAGGCATAGTTCGCGCGTGCTTCAGCAACGACTAGCCGAGTCTCCATCTCGGCTGCGGGAACTTGGGCCGTCTCCAGCTCGGCTTGCGAGGCGGCGAATTTCTCCTCGCATTCGAACAGTTTCTTCGCGGCCTCAACCTCGGCGGCCTGCGATACGTCAAACATCAGTACATGTCCAAACGAAACGGAGCAAATATCGCCGCAAATAGGCGACTTACCTCAAAGTCCTTCCAGCGGACTGATTGCATGCCGAGATCAATGACCTTCTTGGAGACGACTCTCAAAGCCTCTGTCGTCTCCAGCAATTTCCTCGCCGTGAAATGCCCCAACTCAGCAGCTCGCGCGAGCGAGCAGGCGGACTGATGTGCAAGCTCTGGCGGGGCGAGCTCCAATATCGACTCGGCGTCGACCCGCCCGTACAAGGCATGAAGGATGACGAAGGTCTCCCCCTTATCCTCCCAATCCGTCGACCAGGATGGGAGGTTGGTGCTCAATGACACAACGTGCTCCTCCGCCGACCAGGTCACCAGCGGGCGACCATACACATTCACCACCCCTCGCCCGAGATTGTAGTTGGGGTGGAAGCGAGGTGCCCGAGCATCTGGCGGTGACTCTTGGTCGTCAGGCTGGGGCGACAACACTTTCGCCTTCTTGCTCACAGGCCCCGGCGACCTGGCTTTCGCCTTTCCCTTGGCGAGTTTCTTCTTCTCCCCGACGTCGGGCGGAGGGCGGGCTTCAGAGAGAGGGGCGACGACTTCCTTCGCCGGAGGGAGCGGCTTCTCCGGGAGCTCGTTGGCCACTGTAAAAATCACGCGATATGATTATTACGAGCTTCAGTAAAACAGGAGCGAGCAGGCGAGCACACAACATCCCGCTCAAGCCTTACCCTCGTTGGGATGAATCGCCTCCAGCACATCGACGTTGAGCCGCCAGTAGATAACGTCGAATCGGCGACCTCGGAAGGATTCGAACAGCTGCTCGCGATTGCCTTCCAAGATCGGCGGGAGAAAGGCGACGTCGGCGGGTTGGTGCGGCCTTCCCAGGAGACCCTCGAAGTCGTCATGCACGATCACTAGCAGCTCGCTCCAGCGATGGACTTTGTTCGCAGTCCCCACTAGAGTGCAGACATGGCTGCTGAAGAAGACGACCCCCTCCGAAGTCGCGGCGAAGGCGAACACTCGGCGAAATACGGAGAGGTCAAAGGCGATCCTCTCCTCCCGGAGGTAGCAGAGGAACCTCATGATGATCGCCATCCCATTGGGGTTGATTTGCGCGGGAACGATCCAGAAATATCGCAGAATCTCGCAGAACTCAGGCCAGAAGGGGAGTCGCAGGCCAGCATCAAAATGACGCAGCGACAACACTAGCCCGCCCTCAACATAGGTGTTGAGTCGTTCACCGCGAGCAGGAAGCTTCGCCGAGTATCCCTCTGGCAGTAGACGCTCCCTGAAACTCTCCAGATCCTTGTCTGAAGTTATCGACTTCTTAAAAGCCGCGTCGGCGAAATTGATGGTGTGGGCTTGTCGGCGAGCATTAGCGTCGTCGCCAATCATTTCTGCGAGCTGAGTATGGGAAAAGGGACGAATGGAAGAAGAGGAAGGCGAAGCGAGCCGGAGAGATACTCGCCAGACAGATCGAGAAATTCGCGGCAGTGTACTTATGTTCTACCTACACCCCATATTTATAGGCCAGGGCAAAATGGACGGACGGGGGGGGGGGGGGTGGTTCATTCCCGCGAGTATTGATTAACGTCGCGCGAGGGAAGGGGCAGCACACCAGCGACATCGGACTTCTCTCGCGCGACGAAGCGGGGGCACTGCGGCGCTCGCCAAGACCTGCACGAATAAAGTCGGGATACCATGGAAACATCACGGCAAAACGAATGGCGAGATTCATAGTCGCTCGTTTTATTTAAATGAATAGCGTTCATTACAATATCGCCAGATGGCGAATACAACCAAAAAACAAATCTACGTCCTAGGCGGCCGCTCCGGAGGATGAGGATGGCGCCAGGCCCAACCCATCTCGCGCGCCCTCCGAAAGTGCTCCGTCGCCAGCGCCATCGCGTCGTCACCAAGCCCCAGCTGCTCCTCCATCCACGTCAGCCGCCCCACAGAACCCAGGCTCGCTCGAATCCCAGCCAACTCGTCCAGGACGAGCTGAAGGCGGTGGTTGTTTAACGCCAGCCGGCAATCATTCTCCTTCACCATGTGAAAGCGAGCCTCGAAGCTCTCCAAGGTGGTCTGGATCTCCTCTACCCTCGCCATGCGCACCTCCAGGGCAGAGATTCGACGATGAGGTTCGCAGATGACGAGCTGGTCGAACTTACTCTCCAGCTCCATGTAGGCGCGGGCTGCAGCGTGACGATACTCGCTCCCCGACAACCCGATGGCATCGATGAAGGCCGACCCATGAGTCGCCGGGCAATCTATCATTTCAGGAAGATAAGTCGTGATCATAAATCGGCACCCAAACGAGGTCAAAAGTATCAAGCAATAAAGGGCTCACCGCGACGAGGAGATCGAGACCGGCGCGGTGGAGAAATGCGACTGGAGGTGTCTCGCCTACCCGACGATGAGCCTACGGGGTGGTCGGCTGCTCTGCCCTGATCGCGATCTCCCTGCCCGCGTCCTCCATGGTCGGGGTCCCCAACCCGCGACGAAAAATAACTCGGCCGCGACCTATCTGGTTTCTTCGGGGGGGGGGGGGGGGTAGCCTGCGACGAGCTCGTCGGCTGCTGCGAAGTCTTCAACGGAGGAGGCGGGGGATGTCGCTGCAAGGCCACCTTCTGTTGAGCGGACAAGGGAGGCGGCGGTGGCAAAACGGTGCCCCTCTCCTGTTCGGAAGCCGCGTCCAGAGGCGGCGGCGACGGTAAGGGATTGCTCGCCGCTGGCAACGACGAATCCGGCACGGAGGAGACTGGGAGATCCTTGCTCGCCGGGAGATCCTTGCTCGCCGGGAGACCCTTGCTCGCCGGGAGATCTTTATCCGCCGGAGGAGCCTTGCTTGCAGGAAGGCTTCCTTTCACCAAAGAGGTCCCCGTCATCTTCTTCGCAGCGATATTGATCCGGACCGTATGCACGATCTGGGGAGGTTTACCAGCGGCGAGGCCGAGCAGCGACGCGGAGCTCAAGGGGGCGATGTCCAGTGGCGCGTCAGCGTCACTCGAAGGGGAATCTGAACAAGAAAGCCGGTTAGCGAAAAGCACGACGATTAACGATTGGAAAGGGAGGTCGGAGCGGCGACCTGTTACGGTGACGACTTCGGCTTGGGATGTCGTCGACCCCTTGACGACTTCGGGATCCTTGTCCGGGCTAAGGGCGACCGAGTCTGGAACATCGTCCAGACCAAGGTCGTTGAGGAGCTTTTGAGTGCTGGCGAAGGGTGCGGGTTCGACAGTCACCGACGCAGCTAACCCAGATGGCGAGGGCGACTCGACCGTCGAGGAGGCAGGTTGCTTGGGCTTCTTGATTTTCTTCTTCTTTAGCGGTGGAAAATCGGCCGCGACATCTCCCTCGCGCGGCCTCTTCGGTCTGGCGAGGCCGAGGAGGCCAGACAGGGCGACGAGGCTGTCTTCGAGAAGCTTCGCGTTGGCATCCGACATGGTGGGCGAGTTTCGGGAATCCGTCCCAACAACCAGGCCCCCCCTATTTATAGACTTCGTTGAGTGGTAGACAGAGCGAGCAGTCAGATACTCGGCATAGCAGCTCGCCGAATAAGTGATGGATGTTTCTTTCAAGGCTCCTACGTCTCCCAAAAAGAGCGGGGATTGTGTACAACCCATATTCGACGAGAGTGGACCCTACCACCACCAGGTCATCAGGAGTCACGGTCAACAGGTCGAGACGGGTGTCAGGATCAGCGCCCCAGGCCGTGGAAGACCCTTACGAGTATGGCGAGCTCCCTAGACTTACTCGCCCGGTAGGCGACTAGGCGATATACTCGCCCATCCCCGTGCGAGTTCCTCGGGAAGTCGCATAGTCGTCAGGGAGGGTGGTATAAGTATGACCCCCCCCCCTCTTTGGATTTTCCTATAAATAGGACCCCGGGGGTACGAAGGAGGGCACCGGAGATTCTCTGATAGTTACTCGCGAACCCTAGCTTGCGTGTCTCCTTCGTATCTAGCTCGGCCATCCTGGTTGAGAAGGGTTTGCTTCTTCCAAGCAACCGGGTACGTGGTGGGACCTTCCTGCCGAAGCAACCTGGGGTCTAATTTCTTTAGCTCATCCTTGTTCTCGCTCCTGAGGGCCGTTTGACTTCATTGCGAGACCAGTAGCCTTAGACCGCCCAGTCCGATTCTGAGGTAGGGAATTTCCTCGGCCTCAACAACGCTAACCTGCGTCGGGGCAACCTCAGGGGTAGGAGGTTGTACTTTCCCTCCTGGTTGCGCATTGATAAGCACGAAAACGGCTTCAACAACCAATCTTTTTATTTTAGCAGAAGGAGGAGGTGTAGGCACCTCAACTGGTGCACTACTATCCGCCGAGTGTTGGGGCTGAGACTTCCCCACACCGCTTATAGTCACATATAATCTTTAAACACGCAATTAAGCGGCTAGCAATATTACATAACAACAATCAAAGGAACACGCAGGTCCCACAAACATGTGTATTTTTTATTCCTAAGTGGACATTCATGGGTTTTTTCATGTTATAACGATAATGCACATACATATGCTCACCACCCCTTAAAAAAATTCGACCACGAATTCGAATAAGAGACCGACACCAGAAGCAGATATCAAATTGTAACACCCAATCTGTAATGTAGAATATAACAAAAAGTCCGATCGGGCCCTATGTTATATTCCACGGACAGTCAGTGAAGTTACGCATTGAAACTATAACATTCACGCATCCTAACTCAGAGTTGCATTCTAGTGGAAATATTAATTAGTTAAGAACCCAAAACCAGGAATGTTTACTAACAACACCATAGGAATGACATAAAAATACACAAAAGGATTGGCTTTAAGGTCTTACAAACTGTTTCCTTTATATATATGTCTTACATATATCGACACATAGACCGACCACACATGAAAATAAGTAAATGCTTTGCTTGGCCTTCAAGGGCCGGTATAGCATAAAGGGGCTTCAGCCGGCCACTTTCCACCCGGATCTCCAGCACCTACATAGGGACAAACCACCAAGTTGAGTCAAATAAAGCAATGGTCAGCTTTAACTGACAAATTTATAATGACCCACCCCTCACTCGGGGCAGCGGCGCTCCTTCCCTACAGGTACGCCATATGTATATATATTGACACAAGAACGTGCAATTTAAGCACCATTCACCATAGACATTGTCACACACGGTCACACGCCTCGTGCACTTCGGGCACATTATTGATGTACTAGACTTTCCCAATCCCACCACCATCTTCAGACCCAAACTTGATGGTTCAACATTGAACATTTCTATTCACGCATATAGCTAATGACTCTCTCTTATGCCCCCGACTGCACCAATTACATTATGTCGTCTAGTCGAGCGACATAGAGCGGGTACAGATCAGCCCTTTCCTGTTGCTCAAATTGTCATGCCATCAAAACGGTCGATATGACGTGGGTCAGGCTCCCTTTTCCCGATCACAACATACATAACCGCGTTATGTACCAAGGCTTGCTCTCACGGCTACCATAACTGGGAACTTCAGGCTCATAACTCAATTTATTGGCCCTTAATCTCCAAGAGGCAGGCCTCACAATCATAGCTCTCTGGGAGCTACCGCTAGCAATAAAACTATTGTCGGGCGGTATCAGATAGAACAACATTTCTATCCACTTTTTCGAGTGTTTCCTGAATTTAACCTCCAAAACTCCCTATAACACTCTACAACACTAAGAACCCGAAAACCGTAAACTCATCACAGAGTGTTCTCCGACACACGATCAACAAAATAATCATCACCAATTCAGAAAAACCTATCCGGATGGGCTTCTCACAACATGTCTATTTTGTACTTTGATTCCGAATTCTATATACAAGTTTAGCACCAGGAATATCACTGATCAACCCGTTGGAAACTTCCCATTCTCCACCAATTGGCGGGAGTTTCCATGCATCCATGACAAAAGAGGACTTCACATGTTCAAGAAGAAAAATCGTTACCCTTGTCGATCGCTTAGGAGTCATGAAATTGCAAGAGATCTAGATGGAAGTGTTCGCAGCACCTTCCCCTCCATAGATCCAACCTCATCTCGTGAATCCGACCACAGTAATTCCTTCCAAGCTCTTCGAGAGCACTAAATCAGTCTTCTCCTTCCTCTCCTTTCCTTCTTCTTCTTTATTAAGGTTCAGGAGAAAGTGAGAGAGAGAAAGATGGTGAAGGAGAAATGAGAAGAGAAATAATCCCCTCAACCTCTTAATAATCCTGGCTCTAAGCTCAACCAATGGATTCTCAGGCCAAAACACACGGATGACTAGATTTGATCGGTCATTTTCTTTTAAATTCGCTACCGCCGCGCAGTAGCACGCTATCGTCTAGCGGTAGCTTAAGCGATGGCGGTGGTCTTATCAAGCACCGCTTTGCCGCTTAACGACTGTCTCAGCATCTCTCGACCCGTGGCATACTAGCGCCAGCAATATCACTATCGCCTGGCGGTAGCATCCCGATGCCACTGGTTCTCGACGCCATCAACTCGACGCCCGCTACTCGACGTCCTCTACTCGACGCTAAGTACCGCCGACGGTACTTAGCTATCGCCACGTGGTAGCTTACAGTAACCAGAAAATTTGTTGTTTTCAAACAGAAAAACCTGGGGTGTCACACAATGAGAGAGAGAAAATGTACACATGATGTTTTGACGTGGAAAAATCCCTCAACTGGGTAAAAAATCACGCGATCGGGTCTGTGCTGATCGAAATCCACTATTTGTTTGTGGTTACAACTTTTTTGAAGAATCGAGGGCGACGTGCCGCTCCTCGTTACACTTCGGGGGCGAGAGAGAGAGAGACACTTTAGCTCATATGGGGCAATAGGCCGCTCCGCGCGAGGATAGCTGTTGCGGCGATGCGCACGAACGAGCGCTTGCTGTAGCAGGACTTTTCTTCTTGCCGCACACTTGCGAACTTAGGCGAATTTCTGGTGGAGGAAGTGGCTCGAAGGAGGAATCTGGCATATCTCGGTTTGACGAGGAAGAAAACAAAGGAGAGAAAAATGATAAATGGCGATGCGAGCCTTTTTATAGCCTCTAGGAGGTGGTTATGGTGGTTATGCGGCTATCTGCACACCGTAACCACCAATATCATAATTATGAGTATAATTTTTGGGAAATATTAATTGTATATTTAATTTTACTAAATGCAGACCCCCACTAAAAACACGTCCCTCCACTACTGGAGGTGGTTACCCGCGTATTGGACGGTCGTGGTCGTGGCAAAACGATCGAACGACAACGCACCGAGGCCGTCCTCGCCGGCCACCACCGGACGCAGGCCCAACACCGGCTGCTGGGGGCGATCCCGGTATCGTCCACCGGGCACAACCCCAGTGTCGGGCACCGAGCGTGGCATCGGCCCCGGGCGCTGGCCGCAACGTGTAGCGGTGGCCAGCCGGAGTTGGCCCGAGCAGGGTGGGGGGGGGGGGGGGGCGGCCGGCCGACTGCACCCGGAGGCGGGCGGGGTGTGGCCGACCGAGCTCGGCACTTCCCGCGGGGGGGGGGGGGATTGCAGCGCCGTGAGGCGCGACCTTGTCGGTCAGTCAGTGGTGAGGGAAGGGCCGGCCCTGACGGTTGGTCCCGGGCGGGATTCTGCGCGCCAATCGTGCATGCGCGGCGGTTCCCCCCATGATCTCCATTTCGAATAATGAGATCATGGGGAAGTGGGTTATCCGCACCCCCATCTTTGCTTAAAAAATTACTTATCCCCATCAATTCTATTAATTAACATAAATAATTATCCATGATATTTTAAAATTGTCATGACATTTATAAAGGTTAGTGTTATCCGCACTACAGTTTTGGTTATCCGCACTTTTTTTTCCCAATTTTTCGTGCCTTTTAGAAATACGTCTTGTACATGCATTTTTACGAAAAGTGTTCAACACCAAAGTTGTAGATCTCATAGAGATCTACAACTTTCGTGTTCACCACTTTTCCTGAAAATGCATGTACAAGACGTATTTCTAAAAGGCGCGAAATCTGGGTGTATTTCCAAAGTACGTCTTGTACATGCATTTTCAGGAAAAGTGTTCAACACGAAAGTTGTAGATCTCGATGAGATCTACAACTTTCGTGTTGAACACTTTTCCTGAAAATGCATGTACAAGACGTATTTCCAAAAGGCGCGAAAAATTAGGAAAAAAATATTTGCGAATAACCAAAACTGCAGTGCGGATAACAATCACCTTTATAAAAGTGAGTTTCATTATCATTATTTTAGGTGATTGTTATTAGCACTGCACTTTTGAATATTCGCACTACATTTACTTTTAATTTTCTGCGCCTTTTGAAAATACTCCTTGTACATGTATTTTTAGGAAAAGTGTTCAACACGAAAGTTGTAGATCTCGACGAGATCTACAACTTTCGTGTTGAACACTTTTCCTAAAAATGCATGTATAAAGCGTATTTCTAAAAGGCGCGAAATCTGAGCGTATTTCTAGAAATACGCTTTATACATGCATTTTTAGGAAAAGTGTTCAACACGAAAGTTGTAGATCTCGTCGAGATCTACAACTTTTGTGTTGAACACTTTTCCTAAAAATGCATGTACAAGGAGTATTTTTAAAAGGCGCGAAAAATTAAGAGTAAATGTAGTGCGAATATCCAAAGTGCAGTGCTAATAACAGTCACCTTATTTTATGCGGAACGAACTATGGTTTGACTTTCGATTTGACATGGTATTTTAGCTTAGCAGAACGAAGTATGGATCCCCGATAGGAATGAAGGAGCCTGCAGGTAGCACAAACTTGTTATACATTAATTTTTACCGAGTTAAAATTCTAATACAGTTGTACAATGTACAATGTCCCCGGTCAGGTGACCTGTCAAGTGGTTAGGATTGCCGGAAGACGGTCGGACCTGGTGCCCAGAACCGGAGCCCTAGTGTCGGGAAAGAGCCCCAACTCCGGCGGCGTGGTGATGCGTCCATAGGCGTCGACGCTGATCGGGTAGCTTAGCAGGTGACCCGGTAGGTCATTGTCGAGTCGCGGCCGGAGGTAGAGCTGCCACCGCCGCTCCGCATTCTCCCTCACCTTGAGGACGCACTCGCGGCTTTCGGGCCGGAGGAAGGCGTCGTCGTCGGCCGTTCCCAAATGCTCGTGCCAGAGCGACAGTCGGAATCCATGGATCTGCCCTCTGGCGGGTTGGGCTGAAGATAGATGATGGGGCTGGTAGGCTCCCATGGCGATCTCGGTGTCCCTTCCTCCGTCCATGGATCTCTGGTTGATGTTGGCTGAGCCCACAATTATGTACTCGTCGTCCACTGCAATCAAATTTGAATGTAGTTTTTATGGAATCAAGATCTATTTATTTCATTCGATTGGTTTACTAATCAACATCTATTTATTTTATATTTATTTTTTAATCAAAAAAATTCTAGATTATTAGATCAATTGGGAATTATTAGATCAATTAGGAATGCATATGCTATAACATAAACCACTATTTGAGAAGAAATTTTTCTATAAGCTCAGCACATACAAATGATTTTGCAGGACCTTTTTTTTTTTGCAAAAATAAAACTGCAACCTCATTTACAGTTATAATTGACTAATTGACTGTATTTTCAGCCATAAATTATAATTGTAAAATAGTTCAAAAAATTTATTTTTTTATAAGTTCATTTTCATTTCAAAATATTTATATATGAGCATGTAAAAATATATGGATCAATATTTCGTCATTTATTATGTGAAAATAAATGTAGCATATATTTGAATTTCTCGTAGGATCCTTCATATACGCTAAAGGTACATAAAATTTGAGCTCATTTGGATTTTTTTTCGTTCCGCATCCGGGACCGCTTCCGGGACCAATGGGAATACACAAATGAGTTGTTCCCGCGCAAAAGTGTTAAGTGCGGGCTAGACTGTTCACGGAGGGACGTCGGTGCGGGAGCCGCTGCTGCCGCAAGGCGGAAAAACAAACGTCTCTTCCCGTGAGCGGAGGCATTTGCTCCTGCCCTCCAGACGCGGAATGAAGAAACGGCTCCGTTCCTAGCCGCAGCCCTCCCCCTCTGATCCCAAACTCCAATGCCGCCGGAGTACCGGACAGAACATTAGGGCTTCGTTTGGGGGGACTTATTTTCACCGGTCAAGCAGTTACGACCGCATGAATCTGGTCATATTTAAGGTCCGATTCATGCGGTCGTAACCGCTTGACCGGTGAAAATAAGTCCCCCCAAACGGAGCCTAGGTTTCATTTGGATAGGCGGTGGGAACCGGTGGGGGAGCAACCGCAGCCGGCGCGGCAGGATTTACGACCGGAAGTGGGGAGGTAAGGTTAGAGACTGAGCGACAGAAGGGCATTTGCGAAGAGATGCGGGAGCAAACACCGCCGCCCACTTCACGCGCACTTTGTTTTTCCGCCTTGTGGCACCAAAGCCTAATCACCCAAAGACTTTAAGGCTTCGTTTGTTTAGGTGGGAGGAGACGCCAGACGGGAGGAGACGCTGCTGTTGGAATCAGAGAAGGGAGGCAGCTGTTCGAAACGGTGGAAATTTGCTCCGTTTTCCATTGCGCGCGGTAGGAAACGCGGCAAACGCCGTCGTCGAGCATTTAATTACCCGCCGTGCTGCGGCTTTTGCCGCAAACGGAGATCTCGCTGATGAAGCTCGTGAATGAGAAACAGTAGATTCGAGCAAGACTTACCGATCATCATCTTCGAATGAACATAGATCATGAACCTCCTCGCCTGCTGCGCCCTGCTGTAATCCGAGCCACGCTCCGGCGTCTCCGGCGGCTCGTACTCCCCTCCCCTCTTCTCCTCCCTATTCCCCAAACAGAAGAAATTGAGGTAATCCCTAGGGTTCAAATAATCACCGGCGATCCCCTTCGCCATTAGCGCCGCCGACACGTCCCCGTACATCATCTCCATCGTCCTTCGCTGCCAATTCAAGATCGCCTGCACCGATCCGCTCTCCGGAACCCCTTCCGGCCACATCGGCATCACCACGTACACGGCGAACCTCTCCCCGGCCTCGATTTTGCTCGCGATCTTCAGCGCCAGCTCCTTGGGGATCAGATGAAGCGCTCCGATGTCGTCCACTTTGATGCCCCTTTCCTCCTTCCATGCGTACGAGCTTCCGAGGAAGTACTGGTTCTCTATGTAGATGAAATTCTTTGCTCGTCTTATGGCGTTTATGTAGGCATCCTGAATGCTGCGCTCCACCACGCCGTCCTTGCCGCTGACGAGCCCCATCGCCGCTGCCTCCGCCGGCGATTCTGGAAAACCGTGGGCGGCGCCGCCATCGATGGAGCGAAAGACCTGAAAGCAGACACAGGGCTGTTAATTTTTCGCAGGGCAAATTGGACTCTCGGTCACCACGGTTTTTTTTTTTGACATTTTCCAGCCCAATTTTTTAAAATTGGCATTTACATACCTCAATTAGGCTCCATTTGGCGCGGGGTTTTTCCTCCATTGAGTTTGGACAAAAACGAATCCGTGTTAGAAAATATGTTTGTCATCACCACAGTTATGACCGTCACAAAGAAAAAAAAATAGTTTTATACATAAAAGTGGATGAGATTCTTTAGGTGAGATCGGGCATTCACGAATAAGAATAACTGTTCATAATCACGGCTTTGACGACCGCCACTGCCGTGCCAAACAGAGCCATACTGATTTTTGAGACTGTATTTTGATGCCCTAATTTTAAGGGTATTTAAGTTTGGGCACTACAAAAAAAAATACTCATTTTGACAGCTTATATCTCAGATTATTGGTAATGCCTGAACCTAAATATTCTTAAATGAGACTTTTTGGTGTTGCTCGGACCTAAATAATCCTTAAGATTTTGGCCTTAGGTACAAAATGTCAGAAATTAATAATTGGGCGGTACAAAATACTAATTTTAAGGATCTGTGATGCTAAGTACAAAAAAAACTCATATTTAGAAAATGAAACGTGCCAAAATGCCCCATTTTAAAGATAGAGCAATTTTCTTAATTATTATAAATACGTTTTAAAATTCGACTATGTTTTTTTTATAATTTTGGAGTCCTTGTTTAACGCCATTTACATTTTAAATTATAAAATTTGAACTACTTGTCTTTTAGTATATTGTTTCCTTAATATATTAGCATCCAAAAATGTTACATTACTATAAAATTATGAAATAAATTAATGAACATCACCTGATGTGAAATAAAAATAGAAAAAAAATATAATGGGCATAGTAATAATATTTTTCTTAAAATATATTATAAAGATTAAAGACATGCAATAACACACTTTCAAAATTTCCCTCCATTTAGTTGCGTCACACGTAGCAGTTAGAGGCTCCGTTTGGCACGTTGGTATCGGTCATGATCATGGGGGTTAAATTGTCATTCGTTAACGCTAATCTAAGGAATTTTATTCACTTTTATGTTCAAAAAAGTGATGATGTTTGTTAAATAATTCTTTACGAATGACGATTTAACGCATACATTTATGACCGCCGCCACTGTGCGCCGCCACTGTGCCAAACTGATCTTTAGCTACCTCTTATGTTAACACTATTACACTCCTTCTTGGGGGCTTCTTAAGTTCTACCCATATATTTGGAGCAAGAGCTGACATTTGTGGCTCAATAGTGTCACAGTCATACCTGAACATTCCAAGAACTGCCATCACCAGGAGCGGCGGCATCCTCCTCCGGCGGCACAACCGAGCGGACGTCCCGAAGCCGGAGCAGGAGGTTCTCGCCCGTCCCCTGCTTCATCCACCTTTGCTCAAAGTTGAGAAGCACGTCCCAAGCCGCAGGGCCTTCAATCCGGCAGTGCACGTCGTGCCACGGCTCCCTCGGCCCCCCTTTCCTCAACGTCGCGCCGGTAAAATTCGGCTGGTGAAAGTCATCCCGATGCTCGCCGGCAAGCGTCTGAAACAGAGAGTGTCTCTGCGTGTCATACCGCCCGTCGCAGAGGTCGATGCCTCCAAGGAAGCTAACAATCCTTCTACGAGCAGCCTCTTTACGTCCCCCCTTCCGCCGATCCGCCGCCGCATCCATCGCTGCGGCGCAGTCTGCTATAACAGTCTTCTGGTGGTGCGTGAACAGTGTGGCGATCTCAAACCCCTGCTCGTTCAACCATGCATAAAAGTGAGAGGAAGCTAAATATAAACAGCTCATAGTGTCTTTATGCTACTTGTAAAGGTGTTTTTTCCTTAGTGATGCGCACACATCTAATTAGCTGGTTTTGGAACTTTGCACCCATAAAGTTTAAAATTGGAGGATTGCACCTCCGAATTCATAAATTCTGGCACTTTGCACCCAATGACCGATTTTTGAGGGGTATTTAGGTCCAGCTCCTCTCCAAAAAGCCATTTTGACGCTTTACACCTCAGACTTCTTTTTTTAACCATTTGCACACCGTAATTGATCATTAATTTTTCCAATAGATTTATTATTAAGAAAAAATGGCATAATGAGAAACTAACTTTCCATATAAAATTTTCTACTCATTTTTAACATATTCTACTTGGACCTTACTACATTTCCCTTTTTGTATCTTGGATGATGATTGACTACCATGCTCCTTTAAATGTATTCTCACATTCGTACTCAAAGGTTGATTTGATTCGATTTTTTCATCACTCAATTCGATTTCTTCATCTATATTATTATCAAAATTCTAATCTTTTACCTCAAATTTCATATCATTCAAATCATCATCAGAAAATTATGAATTTTGATCATCAAATTTCTCGTCCATGCTCTGCGAGTCATCACTACTACCAAGAAGACCACCCATCCCTTCAGAATAAATTTCGTCAACCAACATATTTCCCCAATCCACATCTTAGGTTATCCAAAGAGCACCCACCGCCATCACCGCGGCCGCCGCCGTTCTCGTTGCCGCCATCGCCGCGGCAACCACCGCCATCACTGTCATCACCGCCGTCATCGCCGTCGCCGTCGCCGCCATCGCCGTCATCGCCACCACCATCACCGCCATCGTCGCCGTCATCGTCGTCTTCACCGCCGCCATCGACGTCATCGTTGCCGCCATTGCCGCGGCAACTGCCGCCATCACCGTCGGATCTGCTTTTCTTTTCATCAAAATTTGCAAATCTGTCATCATCCACCTTACTTTTGTCTTAGACAATCTCTAATCTGATGATCAATTTGCACATAGCTTGTATCTAAAAAATTAGTTTGTACTTAAAAATTATTGTTTTGTACGTAGCCAAAAGTGGTTTGCACTTAAAATTACTATTTTAATATTGTCAAAGTACATAAATACCCCTCATGGAGTGCAAAGTGCCAGAATTTATTAATTCGGGGATGCAATCTGCCAATTTTAAACTTTGAGGGTGTAAAGTGCCAAAACCCGATAATTGGGGGGTGCAAAGTGCCAAAAAAATCCTGTTTTTTCGGCATTTTGCACTCTCAAAATATAAGTTTTTGATATCTAATGTTCTGAATTTTTAAAATTGACACTTCCCTCTCCCGCAATTTTATATTTCTTGCATTTTGCACCCTCTAATCAAAATTATAAAGGTATTTAGGTCCGGGCAGCATCAAAATACTGATTCAAGAGTATTTAGGTCCAAACAACACTAATAATCCATAGTACAAAGTGCTAAAACAAGCATTTTTGGCGTTGTCCGTGCCAAGATTTAAATTTTAAGCTGGAGTGAAAAGTGTCAGATTTAGGCTCTGTTTGGGGGGATTTATTTTCACCGATCAAGCGGTTACGAACATATGAATATGACTTTAATTATGATCTGATTCATGCGATCGTAACTACTTGACCGGTGAAAATAAGTCCCTCAAACAGAGCCTTAATAAACCAGAAAATTGGAGAAATTGGAGAACTTGGAGTGAAATCGTGCAAAATGTGAACTTTAAAAATAGGAGAAGCCTAAAAATCACATATTTTTACCGTGGTAAGTTCCAAAATCTAGATCCGGATCCTCTCCAATTGTAATGAAATGGAGGGGATCCATTTCAAGATATGGTGGTTAAAAAAAAAGTGCAATACATTTAAAGGCTATCATTATTTTGGTTAAAAATAAAATATAAAAGACTAAATAAATTAAAGCCATTAGATGCTTGCCCACTAAATCTAAACTGTGAAATGAATCCCCTCCTGATATCCAAAATCTTCAATGCCTCCATACCTGCACGTAGCTCTCTCCAATGTCGGGGTTTCGCGGGCAGAGCACGCAATGAACGCCGGAGCCGCGGAAGTACGCCGCCGTGTCCTGGTCGTGGGTGGCCATCACGCCGTCCTTCTTCAACTCCCCGACTGAGCTCCGATCGTCCCACACGAGCATCAGAACTCTCACCCCCTCCCCTGCTTTCCGCTTCAGCACTTCGCCCAGCGTTATTTCCCCTCCTCCGCCGCGCAGCAGAGCAACCTCAGCATAAACCGACCACCCCGCAACATAAACCAAGTGCTTCGCGCCTGATATCGCTTCGAACACATCCTCCCAGCATCGGCCCGGCCGGTAAAACTCGCCGCCGGCAAGCCGTATTCTCGGAGCGAAGCTCGGGTCCACGTCAGCGTCGTGGTAGAGCGTCACTCTGCATCCCTCCGTCTGCTTGAAGAAGGTGTTGGGGACCCCGCTTCCCCAGCCTCCGGCTTCTCCGGCGACTGCTTCGTAGCGGGCTCTGACGTGGATGCGGCCCGTCAGAGGGCGGCGCTGTTCGTCGCAAATGTCCAGGGATGCGTCGACGAGCGAGCCGCTTAGAAGGGAGGATGCCGGAAGATAGGCTCTGCCGAGGAGGGTGGCTCCGATGGGGTTGTCGGACTTGACGGTGAAGATGACGTGATCGGACATGTGAGCGCAGTAGATGCGGAAGGATTCGTTCCAGCTGGGGTCACTGCGTTCGCCGGTACTGATTACGCGAGTCCGGCCGACGCGGGCATTTTTTAAGTCGACGGTGGCGTAGAGTTTTGCAGGCGGGGCGACGGTGAGACCCGCCGTTTTCTCGATATCGCCGGCGACAACCTGCGGTGAGGGAAATTGAGATGTTGATTTCGGGAAATACGCTGATTGAAGAACAGGGTGGGGGGAAACAGAGGGATGCGTACACTGGGAAACCAAGAGGAGACCCGCTTGAGCCATGAACATCTCCTTGCAAACCTCTTCTATGATTTTTTTCGTTTTTCAAATCCAATATGCACATGGAAATGGTTATAGATGAATATTATATGTTAAAATCAAGCAAAAATTGTAACTTTTTTCTTAGAATCCATGCATCCAATATAAAATTAATTGATATTAAGTGCAAGATTAGATGAAATTTCTATTATAAAAGGTGAATGTTAACCACAATTTGAATTTGGCTTGTCGTACCCTAACTTACATTAATCGCAATCCAAAATTTAGCTTGCTTCATCCCCCGTTGTTGTAACTTGCCGGGCTTCCCTCCTTCGTCGAAATCGATCACGACTGTATCACGCTCGAAAGCCTCAACATCTCCTCCAACCATTATTCCCGGAAATTTAATGTTGAGGTATATTTATATAATGATAACGTGTTCTTAATGAGTTTTGGTTAGGATCTGGTTGGAATCCAATAACCCGTCGAAGATTTAAGGTTACGCCTATAAATACCCATGATGAAGGCAATGTGGAGGTCGTTCCAAACTTAACGTCACACGGGATGTTTCGAGTACTTTAACATCCTAGCCTCTGCGGCTCCACTTTCGTCGGGCTTTGCACCCCGGCGGAAGTAGAGAATAGTGGAAGCAGCTAAACTTCTCGGTGGATGACGTGGCAGAAGCCGTAGAATCTACCGCCCAAGACATTGGTAATGGCTCATCCGGCACCGTGCACCACGCCGAAATGCCCGGAGGCGAAGTTATCGTGATCAAAAAGCTGTTACGTACGTCCATCAAAGAAGAAGAAAATAGAGTTCGCCGCCTTGCCGGGGGTTGAGCTTCTTAACGCGGCGTGCCACCGTAACATACTGCGGCTCCTCGACCACGACTGCAGCCCGAGTCGACGATGCTTCTTTGCGAGTACATGCTCAAGGAGCTCCTACACGGAGGGGGCGGAAAGAACAGGGAAGCGCCGGGCTGGGAAACGAGATATCACATCGTGGTCGACGTGTCAGAAGGAATCTGCTTCTTGAAAATGGCAAGTTAGCGGGAGGAAGGAGGCGGGCAGCTTAAGTTGGGAGGAAGGAGAAAGCAGCCGTCAAGTTGCAGCTAACAATAAAAAAATATTAGGGAGTTGTTGAGGGCACCGCAGTTTTGGCTATGCGCACCGCACTTTCTCCAAATTTTTCGTGTCTTTAAGAAATGCGTCTTGTCCATGCATTTTTATAAAAAGTGTTCAACACGAAAGCTGTAGATCTCGACTAGGGCTCCGTTTGGGAGGACTTATTTTCACCGGTCAAGCGGTCACGACCGTATGAACCGGACCTTAATTAAGTCCTAATTCATGCGGTCGTGACCGCTTGACATGTGAAAATAAGTCCTCCCAAACGGAGCCTAGATTTACAGATTTCGTGTTGAACACTTTTCCTAAAAATGCATATACAAGACGTATTTCCAAAATGCGCGAAAAATTAGGAAAAAGTGCGGTGTGCCTAGCCAAAATTGCGGTGCCCTTAACAACTCCCAAATATTACCTTTTTGAAATTGACTATTCTTTATTAGTTTTTAGGGTGCGAATAGCCAAAAACAAATTGCGGTTAACAATCACCTTATCTTTATTAGATTTAGAAATTCACCAGTATAGTTTAGAAACACATAAAAACTGCTATTTAATTTGGTAAAAGATTACCCATCTGTTAAATTTTGTTGCTGCATTGGCCAATTCAAGGAGACTTTGCACTCCATCAGCCTCCAGTATATCCACATGCAGGATTCCATGGAGCAAAATCATTTTCCCCTTCGCTTCTAGAGGAAAAAAGAACTGTTTGAAGAATCTAGAATATATATTGACATGCTGGGTTTGTCAATAAAACTGAAATCAAATTGGAACAAATTATTACTGATTCAAAATGATTTCTGATGCACAAGGCGTAAAACATTGTGCCGTCACACCTCAAAATCATGCGGTTTTGAGAGGAGTGTTCATCCCGCTTATACATCTAGGACCAAGGAGCACGTTGGACGGTGTGAGACTACACCACCCCTTTTAACGAGCTGCGACACACTCGGACATCACCGTCCATTCCACATGGCACATGTTGAAGTCTCCGCCTTCAACATTCTCAAGATAGTCAACTAAGACTCATCAAGTGTGAAATGACCTTATATAGTATCTCCAGCGTATAGCTGTTACACTCTAGTGAAACCCAATGTGCCGTTCCGAGTCGGTCCTAACACGCGCGGACATATATAATAATTATCCTAACAACACATCACCCTTCATTCCACATGACGCACTCAACAGAACGAAAAACTGATAATCACACCTGCAGATTGGACCATCAAAAGCCCAACCGATCAAAGCTTAGAAAGTTATGCGTCTGGTGCTGCATTTCGACCGTCACAACTTTCCAACAGCGTGGAGCCGGGGAAGGATCCGGATCCCCTGGAGTTCATCCGGGAACTCTAGGGGGTGGAGTTCGCATTTTGGGAAATAATGGAGCGGAATCAGAAAAAATGATTAACATAAAAGTTGTAGATACCGTCGAGACGAATAACTTTCATCCGAGTTCCGAAGTTAGAGAAATGAGAAAGACCATGGGTCTATTTATAAGCTTGGAGAGAGGTAAGCCAGTAATTTTCCTTCGTAACCCCCAGCCGGACGAATAGGATCGCTCAAATTAGAGCACACAAATAGTCATTTTTAGGAAAATTCCGAGCCTTCCTTCGGGTCCAAAACGGACCCGCCCAAACTTGGGGACGACCCTCCGGGCAACGAGGGTGGTTACATGCGGTAACCATCCCCAACCCCCACTTTGTGGGCGGTTACAGGCGGCGTACGCCCCTACGGTGGCGCCAGAGGAGCTGCCAACCCCATTGGCCGGCCAAAGTCTCCGGCCGGCCAAAGTCTCCGGCCGGCCAAGTGAGGCGGCCGACCTTAGGAGGCCGGACGACCCTTCAGCCGCCCAAATGTTGGGCGATCGAAGGGGGAGGCCGGCCCCTTGGGTCCGACGACTCCCCGATCGACCTCGCAGCAGGCCGCCGAAGAGGAGAGGGGCGGTCGTCCCCTTTGGGGCCGACGCTTCCCCGGCCGGCCACGCCTTTGGCGGCCGGGGAGGAAAAGAGTGGTCGACGCTTCCCCGACCGGCTCGCCTTATGCGGCTGGGGAGACAAGGAGCAGTCAGCCCCTTTGGAGCCGACGCTTCCCCGTCCGGCCACGCCTTTGGCGGCCGGGGAGTAAAAGAGCGGCCGGCCCCAAGGGGGCCTACGCCTCCCCGGCCGGGGAGACAAGGAGAAGTTGGCCTCTTTGGGGCCAATGACTCCTTGGTCGGCTTGCTCTAGGCGACCGGGGAGACAGAGCGGCCAACCCCACGGGGGCCGACGCCTCCTCGTCCGACTCGCCGTTGGCGGTCGGGGAGACAAGGAGCGGCCAGCCCCTTTGGGGTCGGCGCCTCTCCGACCGGCTCGCCGTAGTCGGCCGGGCAGAAAAAGGGCAGCCGGCCCTTAAGGTGCCGACATTTCCTCGGTCGGCCTTGCCGTAGGAGGCCGAGGAGAGGAGGGGCCGACCCTTCGGCCGCCGACCGGTTGCGAGGAGGCCGGCGCACGGGATCCCAAGCGGCAGTTGGTGATCCTGCGTGCGGGAGTTATGATACGATGCGCGGGAGTTGGGATCCCGCGTGCGGTGGTTACGATTTGGTTGTCGCTTGGATCGGACACGATGATCACGCGTGAGGCGGTTTGAACCATAACCCCTCACTTTGTTAGTGGGGGAGTGAAAATTTTGGTTATGTGCAGCCCCATTCACTTTTAAAATGTGTGCGACCCCATCAACACCGACCACCCAAACAAATTTTCATTAATCCATGATAAGTGTTAAAAATTATTTCATATTAAAAAAATCAAAAGAAATTTGAAAACCTCTGATAGGAGGCTTAGCTTTCTAAGGGTGTCATAAAAACAAGCTAAAACGGATTGAGATTCAAAATATTTTTGCACATTAATAGGCAATACTTATATGTTGGACGATTTCGACTATGTGCAGGACGTATAATTTCATGACTGTTATGTGCATGCCAAGACCTATACGGGTTCACAATTTCATTTGATTTATTAGTTTGACCTCCATTTATCCTTGGACTGCGCATAGTCGAAAATGACCTGCATATAACATCACCATCTTTGGCTCAGGTGTGAAACTATGGTAATGATTTTTGGAACTTTTTTTGCAGCTTCTTTTGGTCCAATTTTAAGGCATGTGCTTGATCTGATCTACATGACCGTCGCGACGCTTTGTCCTATAAGGCCATTTTGAAAATAAAAAACTATTCACGACCGCACATGCTCAATTATTACCAGTGTTTTTCATATTTACGTGCGCTCACGTACAAGAGCCGCCGCTCCCCTGCTCTCGACGTATATACAACATGCAAACAATTATTTTGTCCCTGAAATTTTATGAACTAAGTGACACAATAGATATGGGCTCCTTTTGGGGGGACTTACAAGCTGTCGTAACCGCTTGACCGGTGAAAATAAGTCCCCCCAAACGGAGCCATAATGACATGAAATGTTGGATTACTTACCTGCTTGGTTTTTGCCTGCTAACTTTAGAGAAGTTTGGAAACAAGCTGAGAAAGTGTAGGCTTTAAATAAGCGGCAGCAGTTTTCTTCAAGAGAATATCTTGGGGGGTAAGAAGAAAGGGGCAGAAGCAAAGGATAATAACCAGCTAGAAGAAAGGGAAAGTATCAGACATCACTAACGAATAATGCAGCAGATAAGCATGAAAGAGGAGCCAAAGCCTCCTCCCTCTTTTGGTGGCTTGTTGGATTGAGCCCTGACGGAATTTTAGCGAGTTCTGGCACCAAATTGGTGAGATAGATGGGAGCATTTCAGTGAATTATAAAACCAGCATCTCCGGCTGAGCGGACCTTGAGCAGGCTGGCGTCGTGCGGCCGACGCGGGAGCCGACGTGCACCAACGGGGCAACGGCTTTCGGGAGGCCGTGGCGGGCGATGGAGAACGGGGAGACCTAAAGAGGTACTATGGAGGCATTTTTATCACATGAGGAAGGGCTTTGTGTTGGGTTTGAGAGTGCGCAAACCTGATCTGAGTACTTACAAATTAATTTGGAGAGTGTACCTGCACGATCGTTTAGTGAAAGAAAATAGTCCAAACAAAAGAAAATAAAGTAGTGCACGAGAGATTTTTAATGTGGAAATCCAGTTGGGTGAAAATCACGGGATAATCGGAGTTCAATCCGGAAAACCGTCACTAAAACGTGTATACAACATGCAAAAAAAAAATGCAAGCTTTTCCTCCTCTATCCGCAAAGGATCTCCACCTCTTCGCTACAAATAAAATGAATAAATGCAAGTTACTGCAATGACAAACGAGACAGATCGATACAATCGTCTCTGATGCATGTCTACACGTAATTTATATTTCAACGAAGTTGTTCCTTGTCAACGTTGTCGAACGAGAATCAAGCAATCACCACGGTAGTGCGAAAATTCCTTCTTCTTGGTGGATAAAGAAGATTGTTAGAAATATTAAATATATGTCCGCACGTGTCGGGGCCGACCCGGAGCGCGTTATTGGATTCGTGTCATTCTAGGGCTAGGCTCTACGCTGAAGTTACTATATATACTTATTCCAAATTTGATAGGAAATTCACCACTATCCAAGAGGGCGTGGACAAATATCAGTGTAGAAAGGACGAGGACTAGTACTGCAGGGACTACCTCTTAAGTTCCCTCAATCCTCGTTTCCCCATGACCTACAATGATTTTAAGACTGCAAAAGAGATTTGAGATCGCTTGAACGCTCACTTCCAAAAGGAGGAAGGATTGTTGAAAACTCTTCTTAGCGAGAATTTTTTTAACTCTAAATTTGATACAAACTCTTCAATCATCTCCCAAATTATTGCACTGGAAAAAATGCGCCCCAGGTTGGCGGACGAACAGTTTGAGATATCCGATAATCTCTTTGTGGGTCTAATTCTGTTCAAGCTGCATGCTTCCTAAGTGCATCACTTTCAAGACAAAAATGATAAAGCTGAAGGAGATCACACTGAATGAACTCAAAAGGTTCATCCACTTTGAGGATCAAATTGCTTCAAACCTGCTGGTCAACAACTTCGAACCCAAGCCCTTCGTGGCTATGATCAGAAGTAGTCGCCGCAGCTCGTGCTTTGAGTGATGACTGGATAGTGGTGCTACCTGTCATGTAACGAATGACAGAGGTCGTTTGACTAAGGTCATGATAGTCCAGGAGAAGGTGGAAAACTGCAATGGAGGAGAGACCGAGGTGACCCATGCTGGGACAACAGAGCTAACTGGTCCTCTCTTCAGGTAAAACCTTATTTTTAAATAATGATAAAGTAGTTCCTAACATTAACAAAAACCTGATTTCCATAAGCTTATTAGATAAGATTGGAATGACCTTCATAACTCAAAATGATAGAATGATCTTAATGGTCAATTCACATTATTTTGGGTGTATGTATTTGATCAATAGAATGTATAGACTTAGCTTAAATAACGACAACATTAACCAAGTGATTTCAAACCTTATTGATCCTAAGTTGTTACATAACAGACTTAGACATGTGAACTATAGGGAAGTGCTAGATGTAGCTAAGAGTCATAATATCCCCTTAGATATGTCTATTGATTTGACAAGTGTGAGGTGTGTGCTCAAACCAAAATCACTAAAAAATCTTTCAAGTCATTTTTTAGAAGCACACAACTTCTGGAATTGATACATTCAGACCTCTGTAATTTCTGAAGTCATGTCACTAGAGGGGGAAAGAAGCATCTAGTTACATTCATAGACGATTTTTCTAGATATTATCATGTGTATTTGTTGAAATCGAAAAATGAGAACTTTGAAACTTTTAAGACCTTTAAGTCTTGTATGGAAAATCAGTTGAACCTTAAAGTTAAAAGATTTAGAAGTGACCGAAGAGAAGAATACACTCCTACTGGGTTCAAGGAATTTTGTGCCTCTGAGGGAATAATCCTTAAAACCACAGCTCCTTACTCACTCAGTCAAATGGTGTTGCCGAGCGTAAGAATAAAACTTTAACAGAAATGTTAAATTCTATGCTCCTAACAGCTGACATGCTTAATTCTTTTTGTAGAGAAGCAATCCTTACTGCAAAACATCCGCAACCACTGTACAGTAGCCCAGTTCCATAACTATAATAGCGATTAGCACAATCTTTTCGCCAGATAAGCCTGCGGTTAGACAAAGTCTAATCGCCAGTCCGCACCAGAGATGCTGCTTGAGAACTGCGAACATCAATTACAGCCAAGACAATAGAAGCTTCTTAATCGGTTATGCTGACCCTGATCGCCTGGTCGTCAATGTATCTGAGCTCAGTGATACGCCTGAAATAGATTTACATATTATATGCAAGTGCACGTGCCGGATTAAGTAATATATAGTGAGTTAAGATCGTTCCGACAAAGAAGTGATTAATTTAGCGCTCGCAAGTGTCAGCTCTACATTTTCTTTAAATTCAAGCGAATTGATTTAGAATGAATTTTTGATGATGGAAAATTAAAAGAAAATAATAACAAAACTAAACAACGTTAACTTAAAAATATTTTTATCAAGTTGGATAAATAGTCTTGTACGTTGATTTTCTTTTCCTATTGTGATGAGTTTTTAGAGTGAACATTCATGAAATGTCTGATTACTATCCTGCAACGATTTGAAAGTAGACGTCATCATCTCTCGATATCTGAAATCCATTTATCCAAATTTCCCTAGTTATCTCTAACTTTAGTAGAAAAAGAATAACATTAATTGCACAAATCAATGTTGCTAACAAAAAATGAAATTTTTTTCTCTCTTTATGTTATATTGAAATTTATGCTACACCTACGCCACTCATCTCTCGAATCTTGCAGCGCAGTATAAAGATGGAAATTGGCAAAAACGGCTCCTCTCTCAAATCTCATCGCACAAAATAAAGGATTCAACCCTAAAATAGCGTAAATCCTCTCTCGAATCTCACCACACAATTTAGAAGAAGAATACTTAATCCAAAAATTCCACAAAATAAAACATAAAACCAACAATGATAGTTCTTCAAATAATCATAAAAGAGAAATTAAAATCACAACATTCACAATAAGATAAAGTACTTTCTGTTGAAACCGGAAAACCGGTCTCTTGTGGAGTTCGACCCTTGGGGAAGGGGTGGCCGCACACCTACTTCACTCCTGCAAGAAAACGACAAAGGAAAGAAGAAACAAGGACTAGACCAAGGGCCCGGCGTGGAGGTCCCACCACAAACCCGGAAGATCTCAGAGCGCTTCCCCTCCTTAGCCAAATGCCGGGCTAAGGTACCTCAGAAAGCGCTAGTAGGCCAGAGAATTAGTCAGCGTGCCTTCTGAGGTACCCCTTGGGTCCTATTTATAGGAAAAGATGGCCTGCCAATATACAACCTTCACTGTTTTCGAGGACTACAGACAAACCAAAAGGGGCCACACAGTAAAAGTGTGCCATGGCCAAGATGCGAGCTGGACCTGAGGGGGCACTCGCTCGGCAGGGGGCCCGACTCGCCTCGCCCTGGGCCTAGGCGGGCACGGGCTCGGCGGACTGTGCTCGGCTAGACTATTGCCGAGCTCGGACTCGGCACGACGATCGCCGAGCTCGGACTCGGCACGGAGATCGTCGAGCTTGGCTCGACTATCGTCGAACCCTGTCTCCGCACCCGAGCTTGGTCTCGGCAAGCTGGGCTTCGTTCGACCATCGCCGAGCTTAGCTCGACTATTGCCGAGCTCGGACTCGGCAAGCTGGATCCAAGTTGATCTGAGCCGGCCGGTTCAACCTCTGTCGACCACTCGCAGGATACGGGGTTGTACATAATCCCCGCTCTTTGCGAGGTTGGGACAAGCTCGGAAAGAAACATCCAACCCCATGGGATCCGGCGAGTGCGACAGGGGCAGAAAGGAATCTTCTGGTAGGCCCCACAGGTAGCTATATATATGTACCCCTGCGCATCTGGCTGACCTTTGCCCTTCCCCAAATTCTGACAAGATGCCGCTCCCCAAGGAAGTCTTAGAGCGACTCGCACGCTCCCGCGGGGAGATCGCTGCCCAGGCCGCGGGGCTAACCAACCTTGAAGCCCCTGCTCGCCGTTTTGCCGATCTCAGCTCGGCCAAGCGGGCGAAGCCCCTTCCCCCGGGGGCCGAACCCATCCTGGCCGACTTTACTGCCGCCTTGGGGAACGGGGCCGGTTCCTCCAACCAGCCAATTCTTGGCTCCTCCGCTAAAAGTCTCGTGGAATTGTCTTCTGACCGGGAGAACAGCGGCGAAGCGTCCACCCCCCGGACCAAAAGTGCTCCTGTCAACTCGCCACGGCAGGATCCCGAGGTTAAGGAGCCGGGCTCGCGAGAACCGGCGTCGCCGAGTCGCCTCCCTTCCCGGCAACCCTCCCCTGGATCCCTGGTCGTGGGGAGAGGCGCCGGGATTATCCCTGTTCCCGGCTACCAACTCGCTCCTCAAGAACTGCTGGGGCGTGGCAAGGACCTGCGCCACTTCTCTCCTCGCGCCAACCTGGAGGAGCCAGGCTCGCGCGGTAAGTTTCCGGCATTGTTTTTCTGTTCCGTGGATATTTGCTTTTCTGACCGTCTTTCAACTCTTCACCCAGAACTTCCCGGGCGGACGGAGGACGGCGAGTCCGTGGATCGACCTCCTTACTCACCCCTCCCTTCTCCAAGCGCCCTGGACGCCTTCCTGGACTCCGAGGTGGGCAGCCCTGAACGCGCAAGACGGGAGCGGAAGGTTCTCAAGAAGCTGGTGCGCGAGCTCCACGACCTGCGGAAGGACAACAACAGGCTGCAGTGGGAGTGCTCGCGTCTCGCGGACGGTGCTGGAGTCAGCCTGGCGTTCGAGGAGGCGTCTTCCTTGGTGCTGATGGACGAAATCGACGAGAACCTGCGGGTGATAAACAGGAACATGGGGCGGCTTCGCGAACTTCATGCGCGGCGGCATGCGACGGCGGGCCGGCGAGACCGGGGAGAATGAAACGGCTCTTCTGTCAGTCGGCCGGTGCTCGCCCCCGCCCTCGCATGGTCCTCGCGCCCCTATTTGTATTTTTTCTTTTATTTATTCTGAATGGTCTGCATGTAATAATCTTGGAACAACTTTTTAACTACTTTGTATATGTAGACGCTTTTTCAATATTTCGGCGAGTCTTTTCGAATTCCCCCTTCGGGGACCTGGCCAGCTCGCAAGGCTTGCGAGGAGAGGGTGGCGAGGTGGCGCGGCGAGACCGGACCGATCGGCCGACTCGCCCTCCCTCTCACCCTTCTTTACCTTCTTCTATAAATAGACCTTCTCACCTACCCCCGAGGCACGCCTTTATTGCTTTCGAATTTTTGCTTCGCTCCTGTCTTCCCGAGCTCGCGCTTTCCCTTTTCTCTGTGACCATGGTGAAGACCAACCCTGATGCGGACGGTCGGTCTAAGTGCGCCCAGCACTTCGTTGATCACTGCTTTTTCGAGGGGCACATCACAGAGGAGGAGCTCGTCGAGTTCACGGCGGCGTTCGTTCCCCCGGCTTCCAGGCTCGCAGGCCCGCCGAGCATGAAGCCATCAACTCCTTCCCGGAGGGCGAGCTCGCCTTTCCCATCTCGCACTTCGAGGTGGGACTGCGCCTCCCCCTCTGGCCAGAAATCCGCCAGATCCTGAAGTACTACGGCGCGGTGCCCGCGCAGTTGAATTCCAACGCCATCGCTATGATGGTGGCGTTCGCCTGCTTCCTTCGCCGGGAGCGAATTGAGTTCAACCTCGCGGTATTCCGCAAGTTGTTCTCTTACAAGGCTACTCCCGACGGGTCGCCTACTTCGGCGGGTCCTTCATCAAGGTTCGCGAGCTGGCGAACAAGAACCACAATTGGATGACCCGGCTCGTCTTCATCAAGGGCGAGCTCGGCAACATCCCCTTTCGCCCCCTGCAGAAGAGCGAGGACATATACCGTCCTCCTTCCCTGTCGGGTAGCGACGCCGACCTCCACAAGTTCTTCCTCCACAAGGACTTTGAGGTCGCCTTCCTCCGCCGCGGCCTCGACTTGCTTCAGCCCGTTCTCCCCGGCGAAGGTATACCTCGCTCAGCCTTCTCGCGAACTTTATCAAGGTGGATCTCATATGATTTTTCCCTCTCTCTTTTTTTGACTAAGTCTTTCTCTGCAGGGGAACGGGTTCTCCCGGAGCATCCGCCGTTCGCCGACCCGGGGATATTCTCGGACCCTCTGGAGCTGGCCCGGGCGGCGGCGCTGGCTTGTCGCGAGGAGCAACCGCGAGTCCAACCCTCCGGCAAGAAGCGCTCGGAGTCCGGGGGGTCGAGCTCGCGCCCCGATTCTTCGCTCCCCAAGAAGAAGAGGGCGAAGGTGGTCTCGCGCGGACGGCTGCACCTTCCCTCGTCTCCCGCCAAGTTCATGAGCTCGCCGGAGGCTCTGTCCGATGAGCCGCCCTTGAGCCCGCTGAAAGAAGCCTCCTCCCCCCGAAAGGGGAAGAAGAAGAGCGGGCCGTCCTCCGATTCTACCGGGGAGGACACCGTCCGCGAGCCCAGTCTGCCGAAGGATCACCCCAACTTCGGCAAGGGGTGCAAGAGCAAAGATGCGGCTGGCGAGCCCATCTTGAAGTGGGACGAGGGCGCTCACCGAGTTTCCGTCTCCACTCGCGCCCCCTCCTGGGGAGCTCGCCGGCCGCCCACCGCCCATGCCTTCGCTTTCGGCTTCGGCCTCTACAGCCGCGACAGCGCCGAGTCGTACAAGAAGCTGACCCCTAGTCAGCTCGGCTACGAGGGGATGCAGGCCCACCTGCGGGCCTTTGAGCTCCATCACATGATGGTCCGCCGCGGCTTCCAGCTCAGCAATGCCCTGCTGACTGCCGAGCAGGAGCGCGACCTGGCGAAGGAGAGCGCGGTCGACGCGGAAAGGCGGTTCGGCCTCGCGGACGCTCTACTCGCGAAGTCTGTCGGCGGCCTGGTAATCGCTGGATACCTCTATTCACCTCGCTTAAGATTATTCCTGCGCGTGTTCTGAACTTCTAGTCTTACAGGACGCCGAAGCCGCTAACGCGATGCGAGACGAGATGGCTCAGTTGCGGGCTCAGCTCGCTGAGCGGGAAGCCCAGCTCGCCGATCAGAAGACATATTCCCAGGAGCAGGAGGCTGTTGCCGCCCGGCTGGGGGCGGAGGTGGAGGAATTGAAAGAGAAGAATAAGGGGCTCCTGGGAGAGGTCCTTCGCCAAGCCGACGCTCTCCTTCCCCCGGGCGCCAGCGAGCCGGCCTTCCCCTTCAAGAGGCCCTGGGTGTTTGGCGAGGCTGACGTCGCGGAGCGGCTGCGGGTCAACTCCGTCGAGGCTGCCGAGTGTCTCCTACAGGCCATGAGGGGGACGGGGATCTTGGCGGAAGGCTGCGAGGAGGTCACCGTCCGGGAGCTCCTGCCAACCCTGTTCCCGCCCAGCCCGCCCAGCGAGAAGGAAGATAGCTTTGACTCGCTTTTTGCTGGGGTGAGGGAGAAGGACGCTCGGCTTGGTGACGAGGAGGACCGCCACTCGAGGGGGGAGGGCGAGAGTTAATTTTTGTTTTCTCTTCTCTGTTCTTTTTTGTACCCTGCCGAGGCGGGCCTTGTAAACCTGTAATGATAATTCAAAGATCTTTTTGCACAATTTTGCTATCTTCTTTTCGAGCTTACTTGCGATGTTATACCCGCGCGCTAGGTAGAGCGACCTCGCCTGTAGAATGTTTTGAGTTAGGACCAGCACCCGCGGTGCTCGCGGCGAATCCCTAGGACGCGTGCTCGCGCCATACCCTGCTCGCGCCTCACCTTCCCCTGCCATGTCTCGCCTTAGTTTTTCGATAATTCAGACAAGTGAAAACACGCTTGGGTCAAGATATTGCCGGCATCCGCCTTAGACGTCAGGACATGTCTTTCGCCGAGCTAGCTGGAGCGAGGCTGGGCTCGCTGGAGAGAGCCGCTCTCCTTCCCCTGAGTCTGGGACAGAACCAAGGTTTCTTTAGTAGCGAGCTGGAGAGAGAGGGGGGGGGGGGTAGGATATTTCGAGCTCGCCGTCTTAACTGGCGAGCTCCCCCCCCTGGTATTTTCCTCGGGCCAACTCCCAGTCTCAACTTCAGGGTTGTAGCGACGTCCATCGAGACTCGGCCGTGCCAGCTAGGTGGGAGCCTGGCAGGGGAGTGACGAGACCTAACCCGAGAGCGAGAAGACTTAGAAACTTTTGCCTCTCCCGGGTGCTACCACCGGGCCAGTCAGCTAGGTGAGAGCCTGAGGGCAGGTGTTGAACATCCTCCGGGCTCAGCCCCAGGGTCATAACGATGTCCATCGAGACTCGGCCGTACCAGCTAGGTGGGAGCCTGGCAGGGGAGTGACGAGACCTAACCCCAGAGCGAGAAGACTTAGAAACTTTTGCCTCTCCCGGGTGCTACCACCGGGCCAGTCAGCTAGGTGAGAGCCTGAGGGCAGGTGTTGAACATCCTCCGGGCTCAGCCCCAGGGTCATAACGATGTCCATCGAGACTCGGCCGTACCAGCTAGGTGGGAGCCTGGCAGGGGAGTGACGAGACCTAACCCCAGAGCGAGAAGACTTAGAAACTTTTGCCTCTCCCGGGTGCTACCACCGGGCCAGTCAGCTAGGTGAGAGCCTGAGGGCGGGTGTTGAACATCCTCCGGGCTCAGCCCTAGGGTCATAACGATGTCCATCGAGACTCGGCCGTACCAGCTAGGTGGGAGCCTGGCAGGGGAGTGACGAGACCTAACCCGAGAGCGAGAAGACTTAGAAACTTTTGCCTCTCCCGGGTGCTACCACCGGGCCAGTCAGCTAGGTGAGAGCCTGAGGGCGGGTGTTGAACATCCTCCGGGCTCAGCCCCAGGGTCATAACGATGTCCATCGAGACTCGGCCGTACCAGCTAGGTGGGAGCCTGGCAGGGGAGTGACGAGACCTAACCCCAGAGCGAGAAGACTTAGAAACTTTTGCCTCTCCCGGGTGCTACCACCGGGCCAGTCAGCTAGGTGAGAGCCTGAGGGCGGGTGTTGAACATCCTCCGGGCTCAGCCCCAGGGTCATAACGATGTCCATCGAGACTCGGCCGTACCAGCTAGGTGGGAGCCTGGCAGGGGAGTGACGAGACCTAACCCCAGAGCGAGAAGACTTAGAAACTTTTGCCTCTCCCGGGTGCTACCACCGGGCCAGTCAGCTAGGTGAGAGCCTGAGGGCGGGTGTTGAACATCCTCCGGGCTCAGCCCCAGGGTCATAACGATGTCCATCGAGACTCGGCCGTACCAGCTAGGTGGGAGCCTGGCAGGGGAGTGACGAGACCTAACCCCAGAGCGAGAAGACTTAGAAACTTTTGCCTCTCCCGGGTGCTACCACCGGGCCAGTCAGCTAGGTGAGAGCCTGAGGGCGGGTGTTGAACATCCTCCGGGCTCAGCCCCAGGGTCATAACGATGTCCATCGAGACTCGGCCGTACCAGCTAGGTGGGAGCCTGGCAGGGGAGTGACGAGACCTAACCCCAGAGCGAGAAGACTTAGAAACTTTTGCCTCTCCCGGGTGCTACCACCGGGCCAGTCAGCTAGGTGAGAGCCTGAGGGCGGGTGTTGAACATCCTCCGGGCTCAGCCCCAGGGTCATAACGATGTCCATCGAGACTCGGCCGTACCAGCTAGGTGGGAGCCTGGCAGGGGAGTGACGAGACCTAACCCCAGAGCGAGAAGACTTAGAAACTTTTGCCTCTCCCGAGTGCTACCACCGGGCCAGTCAGCTAGGTGAGAGCCTGAGGGCGGGTGTTGAACATCCTCCGGGCTCAGCCCCAGGGTCATAACAATGTCCATCGAGACTCGGCCGTACCAGCTAGGTGGGAGCCTGGCAGGGGAGTGACGAGACCTAACCCCAGAGCGAGAAGACTTAGAAACTTTTGCCTCTCCCGGGTGCTACCACCGGGCCAGTCAGCTAGGTGAGAGCCTGAGGGCGGGTGTTGAACATCCTCCGGGCTCAGCCCCAGGGTCATAACGATGTCCATCGAGACTCGGCCGTACCAGCTAGGTGGGAGCCTGGCAGGGGAGTGACGAGACCTAACCCCAGAGCGAGAAGACTTAGAAACTTTTGCCTCTCCCGGGTGCTACCACCGGGCCAGTCAGCTAGGTGAGAGCCTGAGGGCGGGTGTTGAACATCCTCCGGGCTCAGCCTCAGGGTCATAACGATGTCCATCGAGACTCGGCCGTACCAGCTAGGTGGGAGCCTGGCAGGGGAGTGACGAGACCTAACCCCAGAGCGAGAAGACTTAGAAACTTTTGCCTCTTGGGGGTTTAAGCTGCGAATACCTTTACCTTCACTACTTTGACAGAGCGTGAAATACGGCAACGAGATTCTCTTTCATTCTTAAAGCCAAGTCATTTACAATATTTTCAAGGGTAAAAACGTTTCAGATCGTCGCCACTCCAAGTGTGGCTGAGGGTGTCCCCTCTTACATCTTGGAGGCGATACCCCCCGACTTCAAGGCCTCCTGCACAATGTAGGGGCCCTCCCAATTGGGGTGGAGTTTTCCCACAGTGGCTGATCTCCCTGCCGCATCCACTTTTTTCAAGACAAGGTCCCCCTCCACGAACTGCTTGACACGGACGTGCTTGTCGAAATACTTGGCCATCCTTCGCTTGGCCTCTTCCTGCCTGATGACGGACAAGTCGCGTAGTTCCTCCACCATATCAAGGGAGAGTCGGAGCTCCTCCTCATTCTCTGACCTCCATTCTTCCCTTCCGGCTCCTGCCTCGACGACCCGAGGCGTCTGGACCTCGAATTCGATAGGAAGAACGGCCTCGCAGCCGTGAGAGAGCTTGAAAGGAGTCTCCCCCGTGGCCGTATTGGGGGTGGTCCTTAATGCCCAAAGGACCGATGGAAGCTGCTCCACCCAGCTCCCCTTCAAGTTTTCCACTTTCTTCTTTAAGAGGTTCACGATGATTTTGTTGGCCGCTTCCACCTGCCCGTTGCTCCTGGGATGATGGACAGAAGCAAACCGAAGGTCAATCCCTAGCTGCTCGCAGAAACGAATGAACTCCGTGCTGGCGAACTGAGGTCCGTTGTCCGTGACAATCGCTTGTGGCAGCCCATGCCTGCAGATGATCTCCCCCCAGATGAAGTTCCTGACTACCTGAGAGGTTACCTTGGCTAGAGCCTTCACCTCCATCCACTTAGAAAAATAATCGATCATGACCAACAAAAACCTCCTCTGCCCGCTGGCCTGAGGGAAAGGTCCTACAAGGTCCAGCCCCCATATGGCGAAGGGCCATGGTGCCATGATACTTCTTAACCTCTGAGCCGGCTGGAGCTGGAGCGGGGCATATAGTTGGCACTTATGACACTTTTTTCGCGAATTCGACTGCATCCTGACCGAGGGTAGGCCAGAAGTACCCTTGCCTGACGACCCTCCCTTCCAGGGTCCGACTCCCCGAGTGACTCCCACATTCACCGGAATGGACTTCCTCCAAAATTTTGTGCACCTCTCTTTCGGCCACGCAACGGGCCAACATCCCTGAGAGGGTCTTGCGGTACAACTGTCCCTCACGTAGGAGGTAGTATGCCGCCTTGTGCTTGAGCCCTCTTCGATCCATCCCCTCCGGGTATTCTCCGGTGGACAAGAAGATGACGAAGGGATCCATCCATGAGGGATGCTGTTCCACTTCCATTAGCTCCCCCTCCTCGATGGAAGGTCGGAAGAGATCCGTAATGGTGCCTCCCATCCGGGGGCCGTGCTTTGCTAGCTGGTCGACGGGCTCATTTTCTCCTCTCGGCACGTGCTTGATTGAGAAGGTCTGGAAGGTCCCAACGACCCCCCTTACCTTCATCAAATAGAGCTGCAGGGTGGGCTCCCTTGCCTCAAACTCCCCCTTGATCTGGGAAGCCACCACCATGGAGTCAGTGAGGACCTCCACGTCGTGTACCCCCAAGTCTCTTGCCAGGCGCAGACCTGCGATTACAGCTTCGTATTCGGCTTGGTTGTTGGTGATAGGAAAGTGCATTACTACCGTCTGCTCGATCTTTATCCCCTGGGGACTTTCTAAGATGACCCCGACCCCTAAAGAATGCTTCCCCGAGGCACCGTCCACCCTGACTTTCCAGGGGAGAGGGCGAGTGAGTCTCTCTTCTGCCACCTCGACCACATACTCTGCCAGGAAGTCAGCCATGGCTTGTGCTTTGATTGAGAGGCGGGGGACGAAGGAGATGTCGAACTCGCTCAGTTCCACCGACCATTTGGCCAACCTACCTGAATGCTCCACCCCCCTGAAGATGTTGCGCAGGGGGTGGTCAGTCACTACTCGGATTGAGTGCGCCTGGAAATAAGGCCGAAGCCTCCGGGCTGAGATGATTAAGGCGAAGGCCAGTTTTTCCAGGATGGGGTAGCGGAGCTCGGCCTTCTTTAGTATCCGACTCACATAGTAGACGGGGAGTTGCCTCTTCCCCTCTTCCCGAACCAAAACCGAACTCAAGGCTTCAGCCCCGACCCCTAGATATAGGAATAAGTCCTCCCCCTCCTTGGGCCCTTGGAGCAGGGGGGCCTGAGTCAGCTGTTTCTTTAAAGCCTGGAATGCCTCCTCGCACTCCGAGGTCCATTCAAACCTTCGACCCCCTCTCAAGGTTTTAAAGAATGAGGAACACCTCTCCCCGGCCCGGGAGAGGAATCTACTCAACCCTGCCAACTTCCCTGTCAGCTGCTGTACTTCCTTGGTATTTTGGGGCGACCTTAGTTCCAGGATTGCCCTCACCTTGTCGGGGTTAGGTTCTACCCCAGAGGGGGTGAGAAGGTGCCCTAGGAACTTTCCCCGGCTTGCCCCGAAGACACACTTCAAGGGGTTCAGCCTCATCTTAAACTTGCGGAGAGTGGCGAAAGTCTCTTCCAAGTCCTGGATGTGGGAGTCGACATCCAAGCTCTTGACCATGAGATCATCCACATACACTTCGAGGTTCCTCCCCTTCTGCTCTCGGAAGACCCTATCCATCATTTTTTGGTAGGTAGCCCCTGCATTCTTTAGCCCGAAGGGCATCATCTTGTAACAATAACACCCATCTCCCGTGATGAACGAGACATCTTTGACGTCAGGAGGGTGCATCCTGATTTGGTGATAACCTGAAAAAGCATCTAAAAAACTCATTACAGGGAAACCGACGGCTGAGTCAACCAGCGCGTCGATCCGAGGCAGAGGATAACAATCTTTCGGGCATGATTTATTAAGAAGAGAAAAGTCGATACACATCCTCCACCGGCCGTCTCCTTTTTTAACCATTACAACATTGGAGACCCAGCCGGGGTATTGGATTTCAGATATGAAGCCAGCCTCGAGGAGCTTGGCGACTTCCTCTCTGATTGGCTCGGCGAGCTTGTCCGTGATGGACCTCTTTTTTTGCTGGATGGGGGGAGCCTCCGGGTCCAGGTTGAGGCGGTGGCAGGCCACGTCGGGGTCGATCCCTGGCATCTCCGCGGCGCTCCAGGCGAAGATATCCACGTTCCTCTGGATGCACTCCAGCATCCTGCCTCGAGCTTCCGGGGTCAGACCTCCGCTGACGCGGACCTTCTCCACCCTTCCTCCATTGGTGTGGACCTCCATCTCCTCCACCTCTTCCGCCGCCTCCAGGCGGGACTGCTCCTCCCATTCCCTGGTACCTCCCCCTCCGGGGGCGAGGGCCTCTTCCTCAGCCTCTTCGACGGCCATGGACTCGGCCGACCCCCGAGTCTCTTCCGCGACCTCCTTCCGAGCGCGGCACTCCACCTCCATCTCTTCGTCAGCTTCCTGCCCCTCCTCCTCCAGCCTCCGTCCCATCTCCTCGGCCCCCTCCAGCCAAGAGATGGAGTTTACCGCCGAGACGTAGCACTCCCTTGCCTCCTTGGGGTCTCCTCGGACCCGGATCTGGACCCCCTCGACGTTGAGCTTGAGGCACTGGTGGAAGGACGAGGGGACGCAGCGAAAGGCGCTGATGAGGGGTCTCCCGAAGATGGCGCTGTAACTGCTAGGGGCGTCCACGATAACAAACTTGCAGTTGCGCGACTGCCCCCCTAGAGTGACATGGAGTCCCACTCCTCCCTCGACTTCTTTCCTCTCCCCTGAAAAGCCGAACAGAGGCCCGTCCGAGGCCAACACCCTCCTGGCCTCCACCTTCATCGCATCAAACGCCTTCTTAAAGATGACGTTGACCGAACTCCCATTGTCCACGAGGATCCGGGAGACAGTGAAATCCTCGATGGCTGTCTGGATAACCAGCGCATCGCAGAAGGGGTCCTCGTGACCCGGCAAATCCTCTCTAGAGAAGGTGATCTTCTCCTCCGGGGGAGGGGATTGGGATGTGGAGCCAACGCTCCTCCGGTACATGGTGTGGAGGCTTGACTTGCGGGAAGCCTCGATCCCGGCCCCCCCGTGGATCGCTCCGATCCTTCCTCGGGTGCCCACATCAACCCGGTCTTCGCACCGATCCCCCTCCTCCCGGGGCCGGATCTCCTCTATCCGAACTTCCTGCTGCTGTTGCTGCTCTCTTCTCCCTCTCATCTCGAGGAACTCCGGACACGTGGATGTGAGGTGCCCCTCTTCCTGATGAAAGTCGCAATAGGGCAGGTCCACCCTGACCTCCCTCCTTCTCCTCGGCTGTCCTCTCCTCCTTCCCCTCATGGCAATTGCCATTGCCTCCTCCTGGTCGGGGAGAGGGGGTCTCTGACCCTGCCTACCCCCCTGAGGGTTGTACTGCCCTCGGCCACCCTGGCGGTTATCTCCTCCCTGATAACCCCTTCGTGGTGCCTGGTCTTGCCATTCGGGTCTCCACCCCAAACGGTGGGTCTGCTCCGGACGCGCCCACCTGGGTTGCGGCTGCTGCTGCTGCGGCTGCTCCCTCTGCCGAGGTTCAGCCCTCCTCTCCTCCTGAATTCGGCCACCCCTTGGCCTTTCCTCTTCCACGGCCCACTTGGCCAACCTTCGCGCGAACTCTGGATGCGCTGCCTCCATTTCGGCCTCCCTGGCCGCCCTCTCTAGAAGTGCCTCAAAAGACACTGGAGGTGACCTCTTCAGCTCCATGGCGAAGAACCCGGACTGGAGACCCAGGGTGAAGGCCACCATCATGGTGTGCCCTGGCATCTCCTGAACTTGGGACAGTTCCTCTTGGAACCTGTCCAGGTAGCTCCCCAGGGTCTCTCCTACCCTCTGCTTGATGCGGAACAAAGACTCCGCCTCCCTCTTCCTCTTCTTTGAAGTGGTGAACCTCAGCATGAAACCCCGTCGCAGATCCTCAAAGCAGTAAATGGACCCGGTCGGGAGTTGGTGGAACCACTCTCTCGCCTTTTCCCTGAGGGTGATGGCGAAGAGTCGGCACTTGAAGCCGTCTGACATCTGTCGAATGGAGACCATGTCCTCGAACCACTGGATGTGGTGGACCGGGTCTCCTCTCCCGGAGTAGTAAGTCATCTCCGGCTCGCGAAACCCCTCGGGAACGGGGGCTGAAGAAACGAACTCGCTGAAAGGGCTCCCCCCCTCAGCCGGGCGAGTCGGGAACTCCCTCCCTGCCGTCTCGCCGAAGTGGTACTCGGCGGCCGAGCCGGGGAATAGAACTCGCCCCTGGAACTCGCGCTCGCCCCTCTCGACGGGCTCCTTCCCTGGTCGCCTGAGCGGCGCGTCGTCGCCGAGTGCGGGAACGGCGACCACCGGGACAGCCGGCGTCGCACTCTCAGCTCGCATGCCGAGAGCGGTCCTGACGAGCCCGAGGATCTCCTCCCTAAGCTCCGCCGGCATGCTCGCCGCTGGGGGTGGGGGAGGGGGTGGCGAGTTGCCCCTGCCTGATCCTTGTCCTTCTTCCCCGGTCATCGAACCTGCAGAAGATTTTCTCTGCTGACCACTGTCCACGCTCACCGCACCAAAATGTTGAAACCGGAAAACCGGTCTCTTGTGGAGTTCGACCCTTGGGGAAGGGGTGGCCGCACACCTACTTCACTCCTGCAAGAAAACGACAAAGGAAAGAAGAAACAAGGACTAGACCAAGGGCCCGGCGTGGAGGTCCCACCACAAACCCGGAAGATCTCAGAGCGCTTCCCCTCCTTAGCCAAATGCCGGGCTAAGGTACCTCAGAAAGCGCTAGTAGGCCAGAGAATTAGTCAGCGTGCCTTCTGAGGTACCCCTTGGGTCCTATTTATAGGAAAAGATGGCCTGCCAATATACAACCTTCACTGTTTTCGAGGACTACAGACAAACCAAAAGGGGCCACACAGTAAAAGTGTGCCATGGCCAAGATGCGAGCTGGACCTGAGGGGGCACTCGCTCGGCAGGGGGCCCGACTCGCCTCGCCCTGGGCCTAGGCGGGCACGGGCTCGGCGGACTGTGCTCGGCTAGCGCTGGGCTCGGCTAGACTATTGCCGAGCTCGGACTCGGCACGACGATCGCCGAGCTCGGACTCGGCACGGAGATCGTCGAGCTTGGCTCGACTATCGTCGAACCCTGTCTCCGCACCCGAGCTTGGTCTCGGCAAGCTGGGCTTCGTTCGACCATCGCCGAGCTTAGCTCGACTATTGCCGAGCTCGGACTCGGCAAGCTGGATCCAAGTTGATCTGAGCCGGCCGGTTCAACCTCTGTCGACCACTCGCAGGATACGGGGTTGTACACTTTCAATATACAAGACTTAGAAATTTAGTTCATAATGGAAGGATGAAACAACAAAACAAGAAAGAACTTACTAGACATGATTATGGACGTTAAACGCTGCAGGAATTTACTTTTAGATTTCGCTTCAAGGCCTTCTTCCTTCTTGTCGGTGCGTCTAAACACTAGCCTGCTTCTCATTCTTCAAGATGATGTCTCTCTAGATCTCTCCCCTCTAATGTATTTTTCTCTTCATTTAGGCAAGATAGTCTCCTCTTAAAAACGTACAACCCTTCCCAATAGATGTCTCCTTCCAATTTTGATTTTGGTGAAAAATTCGAATTTTAAAATTTAAATTTGTCCAGAACTTGTTGGAACAACAAAAACAGGTTAAAACAACAACCGCGCAGACCAAAATATAAGTCTAGCTTTACTTCTCCGGATCAATTTCTTAGTCATTTCTAGCAAGAAAATATAGAAAAATGACCAAATTAGCCACAAATAAAATAAATATGAATTTACTTATATTTTTACATATTTAAATCATTTTTCTCATTTATGATCAATATTATGTCAAAATAAAGAGCTAGATAACATCTTTTTGGGAAGTTATCACACCTCCACACTTGAACTTTTGCTTGTCCTTAGCAAAAATAATTCATATAAAAAGATTGGATGAAGAAATAATATCAAGATGCAAATTCAAATGATCTTTATTTTTTGAGAAAAAATTAATCAAAGCATACTCAAGAAATTCATTTTACTCAATTGATAAGCCTTTCAATCAACAAGAGTTCAAACATTCACAAATCTATTTGTTTGATAAAAGATAAAACTTAATTAAGAATCTTAGTACGGTGTGTGTTTTTATTAAAAAATAATTTACTTCTATGCAATTTTTTAAATTGAACCTCCATATCAATAAGAAAGGATACAAATAAGCTAAGCCTACGATTTAACCTCCACAAGTGTTAGTTGTTCAATTGAAAGTAGAGTTGTCTTTGGCTTGGTGGAAATTTATGGTTAGGTTTTGATAGTGAAATGATAATTTCCTAGTTAATAATCTTAATAATTCACCATATTATGAGTTTTATTTTCAAACAACATAATTTTTAACATATTCTATTCATAGTTGAGATTATTCCAAGTATAAGTGCACATACCTATGCCACATGTCACTATAATATTTTTTATCTCTTTATCTTTTTTTCTTCATAATTGAAATCATTCCAAATATACATTTACATACCTAGGTCGCATATCACTATGACACATTTTTCTTCATAGTTGGGATCATTTTAAATATGTATACATATATCTAGGTTGCATATCACTTTGAAATTCAACCATTTATATATATATAGAAAAATTAAATACCAATAAATGACTAACTTACTAAGACACAACTAGTAGGAATATAGAGAAATTATGCATGGAATAATGTGTATCAAAATAAAAATGGTTCAAGCCCAAATGTTTTAGTGGATGATAAAAATGAAATAATTATCCAAGCTCATGTCTTGGCTTATATCTTTAACTCAGTTTTTACTCACCCTTTCCCGTTATTTTTAGAAGTCAATATCAAAAGAATTACATTGGAAGTAAATAAAATTTTTGTGCATAAAATAAATACTCAAGAGAGTTTTATCTGCAAATCTTACTAACTTCAAGTTCATTGATTAAACTCCTAGGATTATTCAGTCATATCAATTAATTATCATTGAATAACTAAAATAGCTTGTTGATTAATAAAAAAAGAATTAAGATCATTAAATTCGCGATCAATCAAATTATTCTCAACTCATTTTGGGCATGAATTAAGATATCATTTTTAGCATAATGGAAGGATGAAATCACATAACAAGAAAAATCTTACTAGACATGATTATGAAAGTTAAACACTACAGGAATTTATTTTCAGATCTCGCATCGAGGCCTTCTTCCTTCTTATCAGTGTGTCCAAACCCTAGCCTTCTTCTCCTTCTCCAAGATGATGGTTTTCTAGATCTCTCCACTCTAATGTATTTTTCTCTCTGTTTAGGTAAGAGATTCTCCTCTTAAAAACGTACAATCCTGTCCCAATAGATACCTCCTTCCAATTTTAATTTTGACACAAAATTTGAATTTTAAAATTTAAATTCATCCGAAACTTGTTGCATTAACTAAAATAGGTTGTTGCAACAACCTGCGCAGGTCAAAATATATGTCCAGCTTTACTTCTCTGGATTAATTCCTTCGTCATTTCTAGCAAGAAAACATAGAAAAATGACCAAATTAACCACAAATAAAATAAATATAATTTTACTTATATTTTTACCTATTTAATTCATTTTTTCTCATTTATGATCAATATTATGTCAAAATAAAGAGCTAGATAACTTCTTTTTGGGAAGTTATTACTGAGCTGATCGTACTGAAATAATACTGCTAGGGTAACCATACAGTCAGACCGTTAAGCCTATCCTCATCTTCAGTTTGTCAGACCGACAGGTCTGTCCGCCATTGCATAGTCGTCAAACCGCTAATATTTGTCTGCTAGTGCAAGTATTCAAACTGCTAACACTGTCCGCCAAGGATAGTCGTCAGACCACTAACACTTGTTTTCCAGTGCAAGTCTTTAGATTGCTAACACTATCCGCCAAAGCCGGTCGCCATACCGCTAACACTTATCCGCCACAGTTAGCCACCAGTCTGCTAAATTATACAGGTTTTGATAGTTCTCCTCTTATTTTTTCTAACGATCTTATTCTGTTGAAAGAACAATTTTTTTCCATTTTGCATTATGTATTTATTGTAATTTATTGCATTACTTGAAGACTGGGACTTGCTAGTTTGGTTCCTCATACAAATACCATCATGGAGGCAAGAAGATGGATCTTTTCTGGCTTTTCCATTGAACTACTATGAATATTCTATACAACTCTGTGAAACCACAAAAGATGCTTAAGTTATATGGGTACTGACAGTGCATTAGATCTATCGAAAAAATAGGTCTCCCTAGTTAATTGAAAGACATAGTTTGACTTCTATTTGCAATATGGAAGTATCCTGTTGGGAAAGAAAGCGAACAATCCCGACCAGAGCACCTGTTGCAAATTTGAGCGAGCACCTGTGCGACCGTGTTCAGCGGTATGCAAGCGGAAACAACAATACAATGCCGAAAATAAAGGCAACAAAACACAGAAAAACACATGAAAATTTTAACGTGGAAAACCCAATTGGGTGAAAAACCACGGGACGATCAGAGTCCAACCCGGAAAGCCTCCACTAAAGATGTGTGATAAATCACATGCACAAATTACATGCTTTCCCTCCACCGATCCACACAGGATCTCCATTCCTCTACCACAAATACAATCCACACAGGATACACAATCTTTCTTTAAATCCACACACACAAGTACAAGATTGAAAAAGAAATACAAGAGAGGTGAGAAGTGTTACCCGGACGGATTGAACAATCCGTCCAAACGTCGAAGATGACGTTCGCAAAACCACGAAGAAGGACGGCTATGCACAGCCCCTTCCAAATCTGTCTTCAACTTCCAAGCCACGAACAAGGGCCGACAACAAGTGGCCCGATCCTATTTCTTCACGGGCGACGACAGCAATCTCTGCAAGCGACGGTAGCAAGATCTGGACGGTGACCGCAGTGGGATCTGGACGCCGGTGACGGCAGAGGAATCTGGACACCGACGTCGGAGGAGGACCACGAACGGGCGGCGGCGGCTGGAGGCGATTTCTCCAAAAACAGGATCGCCTTTTCTTCTTCCACCGAAAACCTAAAACTCCTCTCTACGCTCTCTCGCCTTCAGAGAATAATTTAGGGCTATATGTTCCTTGCCATAAATACCTCCTAAATCACGTCCAAGAGTCCCCAAGAGGCACACCTTTCCATATTTTAATTAAGCGCCAGATTTCAAAAAACGGATTTTAATTCCGCCCCCAAGTTGTTGCAACCTCATTTTTCTGAACGTTGCAACCTCTGGGCCTGCTCCTGCTCCTGCTTTGCCAAACCGAGACTTGGACGTTGCAACCAATTATTTTGGACGTTGCAACCAATTATTTTGGACGTTGCAACCTTTTTCCAAGATATGAAGATTTTTACAAATTTCCTTCTCGAAGCGAATTCCTAGCGCGTGCCCAGTGGTTTTTACCAACTCGGATGGGAACCACACCCAACAAATCTCCCCCTTCACACCGAGGCGGAAGAAACTGCCATCCCGACGATTCTAACGCAGTGCTCGAACTTCCCCCTTGGTACGGTCTTGGTCAGCATGTTTGCGCCATTGTCATCAGTGTGTACCTTTTGAAGATCAAGCTCCTTCTGCTCCAGAATATCTCATATCCAATGATACCGAGTGTCGATGTGCTTCGACCTCGAGTGAAAAGTGGGGTTCTTCCCCAAGTAAATAGCGCTCTGACTGTCACACATGAGTGTGTATCGGTCCTGAGTGAACCCAAGTTCTTTGATGAACCTCTTCATCCAAAGCAACTCCTTTCCAGCCTCAGTTACCGTAATAAACTCAGCCTCCGTGGTGGACAGTGCAACACACTTCTGTAATCTCGACACCCACGAGACAGCTCCCCCGGAAAAAGAATCATGTACCTTGATATCGATCTCCTGGAATCCACATCTCCAGCCATGTCAGCATCAGTGTAGCCCAACAGCTCAGGCTCACTGTCCCCAAATCTCAATGTCAAATCTGAAGTCCCCTGCAGATATCTCAATATCCACTTTACTGCGCTCCAATACTCTCTCCCAGGATTGGAGAGGAATCTACTGACTGTCCCAACGGCATACGCAATGTTTGGACGAGTACACACCATCGCATACATGAGGCTCCCAACTGCAGATGCATACGAAACTTTCTGCATCGCCTCGATCTCCTCGGGTGTGCTGGGGTACTGATCCACGGTAAGTCTGAAGTGAGTTGCAAGAGGCATGCTCACCTTCTTCGCCTGATCCATATCAAATCTCTGTAGCACTTTGGGGATGTACCGCTCCTGTGATAACCAAAGCAGTCTGGCTCCCCTATCTCTGCGAATGTGCATCCCCAAAATGGTCTTCACAGCACCCAGATCCTTCATCTCAAAAGTGGAACTCAACTTCTGCTTCAGCTCAGTAATGCGAGCAGTGTTCCTCCCGACGATCAACATGTCGTCCACGTACAATAGCAGAATGATGAAATCCTCTGGAACATATTGCTTGATGAACACGCAGTCGTCAAGGGTGGTCCTCCTGAAGTCGACCTCTCCCATAAAAGAATAAAACTTCCTATACCATTGCCGCGGGGCCTGCTTCAAGCCATATAAACTCTTCTGCAAGTGGCACACCAGACCTTCTTTCCCTCTAACACTGAAACCCTTAGGTTGCTCCATGTATAGCTCCTCCTCAAGATCGTCATGTAGAAAGGCGGTCTTGACATCCATCTGCTCTATCTCCAAATCAAGCCTCGCAACAAGTCCAAGTACAACCCGAATAGATGACATCTTCACCACAGGCGATAAGATCTCATCAAAGTCAACACCCTGTCGCTATCCAAATCCCTTCACCACTAGCCTGGCCTTGTATCTGGGAGGTGTGGAGGAATCACCCTGCTTCACCCTGAAAATCCACCGATTCTTCAAGGCCTACTTGCCCTTAGACAATCTCACCAAGTCATACGCGTGGTTCTTCTGCAGCGACTGCATCTCCTCCTACATAGCAACCATCCACTAACGCTTCTTGGTGCTCTCCAAAGCCTCGGTATAACTCTCAGACTCCCCCGCATCAGTCAGCAATATGAACTCTGATGTAGAATATCTAGTGGGTGGGTGTCTGGCTCGATCAGACCTCCGTAGGGCCGGCTCCAGGGCCGGTGCAGGTATATCATCAGTAATATCCTCAGCGACTACTAGTTCACCATCAGTGGTGATATCATGATCTAGAAGGGCATCAATGCCCTGTGCTGGCTCAAGCTTAGTAGCCTCCTCAGTATCCTCAGCTCCAACCATAGGTGACTCCGCAGCAGTACGAGAGTCAACCTCCAACTCAATAGTCCCCTCAGGATCACCAACAGTCTGATCCTCAAAGAAAACAACATCACAGCTACGTACAAGCTTCTTCTCAACTGGATCAAAGAACCTGTACCCAAACTCTCTACTGTAGCCGTACCCCAAGAAGATACACTACCGGGTCTTCGAATCCAACTTCGATCTTTCGTCCTTGGGGACGTGCACAAAAGCTTTGCAGCCAAATACCCGTAAGTGACTGTAAGAGGGGTCTTGTCCATACCAGACCCTTTTCGAGACATCCTCCTACAATGCTGAGCTCGGCGAGAGGTTGATGGCATGCGCTGCAGTAAGAAGAGCTTCTCCCCAGAACATCCCTGGCAGCTTCGACTCAGATAGCATGCACCGAATCCTCTCCAACAGTGTCTAATTCATCCTCTCAGCTACGCCATTCAGCTGCGGCGTCTTCGACGGGGTCTTCTCATGTCTGATGCCATGGTCCCTGCAGTACTCGTCAAAATGACCAATGTACTCTCCCCCGTTGTCGGACCTGATGTATCTCAGCCTCTTCCCAGACTGTCTCTCCACCTTAGCGTGGAATCTTCTGAAAGTATCAAGGACCTGATCTTTGGTCTTGAGAGCATAGATCCAAAGCTTCCTCGAATAGTCGTAAATAAAGGTAATGAAATAAGAAGTACCTCCTCTAGTCTAGACCTTCAACAGTCCGCAAAAATCAGTATGAACTAGCACCAAAGGTTCCGATCTCCTGGTGGACGTGTGACTCTGGAATGAAATCATGTTCTGCTTCCCAGCCATGCAGTGGCCACACCTCTCCAAATGGTCGCCAGAAATTTCACTGATCAGCTTCTTCTTTGCTAGGCATCCCAAACCCTTCTGGCTAATGTGAGCCAGCCTCATATGCCACAAGGAAGTGGATGCCTCATCCTTGACGGAGTTGGCCTGAGCAGTTTCAGGCCTCCCCTCCATGTAATATAGTCCAGAATCTCTATAACCGCTGGCCATCACGAGTGATTCCCTGATCAACTTCCAGAAGTCTCCTCCAAAGACACTAAGGTGTCCTTCATCTCCAAGTCTGCCAACAGAAATCAGATTGAAGCGAATGTCTGACACATGTCGTACATCCCTCAGAACAAGTAAGGCTCCAGTACTCGTCTTCAAATGCATGTCTCCACACCAAAGCACCTTGGATGTATCCCCATTGCCCATCCTCAACATCCCACAGTCATGAGTGGTGTAAGTGACAAATAACTCCCTTGTGGGAGATATGCACAGAGGCTCCTAAATCAACGATCTAGCATCAGTCATCACACGCGAGTGCAGCAGTGACGTCGTCGCCAACAATAATGACATCATCCTACTCAGTCGAAATAGTGGTTGTCATGTGACCCTCATCTTTGCCCTCAGTGGCAATCCCGTTCTTCTTTTGATCGTTCTTCCAAGAATAACAAAACTTCTTGATTTGCCCCTTCTTGTGGCAATAGTGGCACTCCACATTCTGATAGTGTGTTTTCGACTTGCCCCTACTCTGACTGCTATCATTTTTCCTTGGATCTTACTCCTTCCTCTCCCCCTGGGCTTCGTAAAGAGAACGTCGGCTCGTGAAGAAGAGCCCGAAGTCCCCTGGGAATTTCGTCTCACCTCCTCATTCAAGATCCCACTCTTGGCGATCTCCATGGAAACAATCCAATGGGGGGGGGGAAGAATTGATTAGAGAAACTCTGACCATATCTCATGAGTCTGGAAGTGACTTGAGTAGTGATAACTTCGCAAAAAGAAGTTATCTTCTTCCATATTTTAATCATGTTCAGCCATGTTATGTGATATTTATACATGAAAAGTAGATAAAAATTCAATTGCCGCATGATTTGAAGTCAAAATGGTTGTTACTCTCATTTTTATATGTTTTCATGATAGGATTCATGGAGAAGTTAAGTCAAGGATTGAAGGCTAAGCATTGTGGAAAATCTGGGAAAAATGTTGCAACATATTCTCAACAAATCTAGCAGGTCAAATTATGCAGAAAGACAGAACCAGAAATGTTGCAACATATTCGTAACATTTCTGACAGTTACAAGAAATTCAAATCCGAAATTACCAAGTTTTCAACAGTTACATCTTAATTTTTAGCATCCGTTCAGCATTTAAAAATGACTGGATGTGGGGTCCACTGGGAGGAGAAAAAGAAAAGTTTAAAAGGGAAGATTTCAGCCATTTAAATAAATATCTTCTTCCATATTCGGCCATTAGAGAGGAGGGAAAAATCTATGAAGAAATTCTGTCAAAGGAAATACCAGTCCAGTTTTCGGCATTTGGGCTGAAGGAAACACTTCCACGCCACTGGAGAAGGGAAGATTCGCATTTCTTTCGAGATGTTTAGTAAGATCTCTTCAGTTTTGTGTTGTTTTCCCGCAGTCATGAACTAAAACTCTCTATTCTTGCATGATGAGAGTAGTATGTGTATTGGGATGATGAACATCTTTGATTTTGAGTTTGTCTTGTGATTATCTTTATAGATCTTGTGATTTTTATGGTGAAATTGTTGGATCATGTCTTTTTATTATATTGCGCCGCGAGAATCGAGAGATGAGCGTTGTAATATTAATTTAAGGGCTAGTTTATCGCAGTGCGAGAATCGAGAGATGAGCAGTGTGAATCATTAACCAAAATTTCTTTATCTTTACGGCGTTTCAAGAGTCGAGAGAGGAGAAACGTGCGTGCATCACAAGATCTCTTGAGTTTTGAAAAGTAAAAGAGATTTCCTTTTCATGCTAGCGAATTAGATTTTTTTTTCTTGCGCTTCATAATATTTTCGTTTCGCCTAAGTTAGAGATAACTAGGGTTGCGTAGATATTAAGACTTCTTGTATCGAGAGATAAAGATTTCTTCTTTAAAAATCCTCGCAAGATAATTCAAGGTTAAACCAAATGAAATATTTATTTTATCATCATCATGTTATACATATGAAATCAGAAATGCAAGGCTATTTCTCTAATTGCGAAGAAGTTACTTTAAGATCTAGTTAAATTAGAATTAATATTTATCTAAAAATTTCAATCTATTTTCAGAAAATCAGTTAACCGTTTTACTTGGATTCATAGAAACGGTGTAGCTAGTAATTGTAAGCGCTAAACCCATCACTTCTCCGTGGGAACGATCTCACTCACTTTATATTACTTGTACGACACGTATACTTGCGTTTTCAAGCTCTATTTTGCGCGTATCAAGTTTTTGGCGCCGTTGCCGGGGAGATGCAACGGATTTAGTGTTTTTTTTCTTACAATATTAGTGAACCTTAGTACGTGGAGGTCAAGTTTTATTCTCACTTGTTAGTTTATTGTATTTGTGTTATCATCTTTATTATCTTATAGTGTATGTCCATGTATCGATCTGTTGAATTAATTCCTCTAAATTTTGAAATCTAACGAACCTGTAGACGAAATCGAAGGTCAACTAGGCTAGAACAACTTAATCAACTAGCAATGGATAATCCCAATCCAGACGATGAGCCTCACCAGAACGGGCAGGATTTAGGTGGTCAAGTAGAACATAATGAACACCCAAATGAACCAAGACGAACTTGCCATGATTATAACATGCCTTTTAGGGGAGGGGTACAGTTTAGTATCGCTAGACCCGCGATAGAGGCCAATAACTTTAAGATAGATTCCATGGCAATGCAACTTGTTCAAAACAACAAGTTTGGGGGGCTTAATCATGAAGACCCTAACTCTCATCTTAGAACTTTCATAGAGATATGTGACACGTTTAAGATTAATGGTTCATCTGATGAAGCCATTAAGTTACGCTTGTTTCCTTTCTCTTTAGAAGGGAAAGCTAAGGACTGGTTGAACTCATTGCCTCATGAGTCCATTACTACTTGGGCTATATTAACTGAAAAAATTTTATCCAAATATTTCCCTCCATCCAAAACTGCTAAGTTAATGCGGGATATCTCTACATTTATGCAAGCGAATGGAGAAACCCTATATGATGCGTGGGAAAGATTTAAGGAATTACTACGTAGATGTCCCCACCATGGGTTAGCCATTCACCAACAAGTATGGACGTTCTATAATGGCCTTCAGACATCTACAATGATCCAAGTAGATGGAGCTGCGGGAGGTTCGCTGATGAACAAGTATCCTGAAGATGCTTACGGTATTTTAGAAGATTTATCTTCTAATAATTACCACACGATTGAGCGTCAAGTACATCCTCCCACTACGGCAGGATTGTATCAAGTTGACCAATTAACGTCATTTGCAGCCCAAATGACGTCCCAATTTAATAGCATTAACAAGAGGTTAGATGCTTTGACGTTGAACCAAAATCAAATGAATCCTCAAGTCAATAGTATTATTACTCCCATGGTTTCTCCTAACCCCACCTTAACAATTGAACAACTCGTAGGAGGTAATGAAGAAGTTAATTATTTAGGAGGGTATTATAAGCAAAATACAAACCCTAACCCAAACCACTATAATCCCGAATGGAGAAACCATCCTAATTTCTCCTGGAAGAACAACTCCGGTCCTACTCCACCACACTTATTTAATTCTAATGCTAATCCTCAACATCAAAACAATCATTCCAACCAAGCGGGACCATCTAGGAAGGTAACAGATGACTTCATCATAGAATCAATGCAAAAGAATGAAGCCCGTTTCTCTAGCTTGGAAGGGTCAATGAGAATGATTGAATCACAACTAGGACAAATCGCCACGGCTTTAAGTATGCGACCGCAAGGCACACTTCCTACGGATACCACACCCAATCCCAAGGGAGATAATCATCATTATAAGGCCGTCACATTACGAAGTGGTCGTGAGTTAATAGTTGGTTAAGACACTAATCCACATGAACAAAATAAAAATCAAGACCAAGAAGAAGTCAAGGGTCCTAGTGAGCAAGTAATAATAGGAAGAAATGAGGGCGATAAGAGTGAGGAGGAAGGAGTATTAACAGAAAGAAATGGTAAGGAAATAGAAATAGAAAACGAGGAAAGAAGGAAGGAGAGCCCACGGACCTATCCACCACCACCTTTCCCCCAAAGACTAAAAAAGAGCAAATTAGACCAACAATTTCAGAAATTCTTAGAAATCTTTAAGTTGCAAATTAATATACCCTTCGCCGAAGCATTAGAACAGATGCCGAGTTACGTAAAGTTCATGAAAGACATCTTAAATAAAAAACGGAAGTTTGGCATAAACGAAACGGTAACCCTTACACATGAATGTAGTGCAATTCTCCAAAGGAGATTGCCACCAAAACTAAAGGACCCCGAAAGCTTCACGATTCCGTGTTCTATTGGGCATCAATTCGAGGGAAAGGCTTTGTGCGATCTAGGGGCGAGCATAAATCTTATGCCACTTTCAATTTATAAGAAGTTAGGATTGTGGGAGATTTCCAAAACATCGCTTACATTACAACTAGCCGATAAGTCTCTAATCTTTCCAAAGGGGATTGTAGAAGACGTCTTAGTCAAGGTCAAAAAGTTTATTTTTCCGGCAGATTTTGTGATATTAGACATGGAGGAAGACAAGAAAGTCCCCATTATAGTGGGTAGGCCTTTCTTAGCCACCGGAAAAACTTTGATTGACGTACACAAGGGTGAGTTAACCATGAGGGTTAACGATGAACAAGTGACTTTTAATGTACTAAAAGCCATGAAATTCCCTCGTTTAGAAGAAGAAGACATAGAGGAGTTAAGAGTATGACCCTTTATGATTACAACTTAAGTGAGAATCTAGAAGAAGACGAAGAGGAGGGGACGGAAGAAGAGAAATCTGATTGTGAGACCGACATTCTAGAGTGCTTTGAAATAAGTGCACGTTCACCGACATTCATTCGTAAGCCAGAGATTTTAGATATGACAGATAAGACATGTACAAATAAACCTTCCATCATTAGTCCACCCACACTTGAGTTGAAACCATTACCTGAATATCTGGCCTATGCATATCTAGGAGACAATGATATATTACCGGTCATTATCAACTCAAAATTATCACCAAATCAACATCAATAACTCATAGATTTGCTGAAGCAATTTAAATTAGCCATAGGTTGGACGATCGCGGACATAAGAGGGATTAGTCCTTCGGTATGCATGCACAAGATTCTCCTAGAAGAATCTTACAAAGGTTCAATTGAGCCTCAACGCCGCCTCAGTCCACCTATGAAAGAGGTCATAAAGAAAGAAATAATAACATGGTTAGATGTAGGGATAATATACCCTATCTCCGATAGTTCTTGGGTCTCTCCGGTTCAATGTGTTCCGAAGAAAGGAGGGATGACCGTAATAAAAAATGATAAGAACGAATTAATATCGACTAGAACTATTACCGGATGGCGCATTTGTATGGATTATCGCAAGCTTAACAAGGCTACTAGAAAAGATCACTTTCCATTGCCTTTCATCGATCAAGTTCTAGATAAGTTGTCCGGTAATGATTTCTTCTGCTTCTTAGACGGCTATTCCGGGTATAACCAAATCACAATTGACCCGGAAGATCAAGAGAAAACTACCTTCACGTGCCCTTACGGAACATTCGCCTTTAGGAGAATGCCATTTGGTCTATGCAACGCACCCGCCACGTTCCAACGGTGTATGATTGCTATATTTTCATAAATTATGGATCATGGTATAGAGATCTTCATGGATGATTTCTCCATTTTCGGAAAATCATTTGGAGAGTGTTTGGAGTGCTTAGAAAGAGTGCTTGTGCGATGTATCGAAACTAACCTTGTGCTGAATTGGGAAAAGTGCCATTTCATGGTACGCGAAGGCATCGTGTTAGGCCATCATGTGTCAAGCAAGGGGTTAGAAGTAGATAAGGCCAAAATTGAGGTCATTGAGAAATTACCTCTTCCTAAAAATGTGAAAGAGTTAAGGAGTTTCCTAGGGCATGCGGGATTTTACCGAAGGTTTATCAAAGATTTTGCGAGGATTGCAAAACCTCTTAGTGGATTGTTGGAAAAGGATACGAAATTTCATTTTGATGAAGACTGTTTGAGTGCATTTAATAAATTGAAGAAGCAATTAACCACGACACCAATTGTGGTGGCACCCGACTGGGGTGAACCATTTGTGCTTATGTGTGATGCAAGTGACTATGCCGTGGGTGTAATACTAGGTCAAGTTAGGGAGAAACTATTTCACACTGTAGCCTACGCGAGCAAAACTATGATCGAAGCTCAAATCAATTACACCACGACTGAGAAGGAGTTGTTGGCAGTAGTCTACGCCTTCGAAAAGTTTCGATCTTATCTTTTATGCACTCAAGTTACCGTTTTTACTGATCATGCGGCCATCCGATATTTGATGGAAAAGAAAGATACAAAGCCAAGATTGATTCGTTGGGTATTATTATTGCAGGAATTCGATTTGGAGATTAAGGATAGAAAGGGTGTAGATAACCCTGTAGCAGACCATCTTTCTAGGATCGAACCAGTGGAATCTCATTATCATTCAGAGATTGAGGAGAGATTTCCTTATGAGCAAATCTTAGCTATATCCGAGGAGTTAGTGCCATGGTATGCCAACTACGTCAATTACCTCGTTAGTAATATCTTACCTTCAGATTTAAACTACCAATAAAGAAAGAGGTTCTTACACCAAGTGCGGTCTTATCTTTGGGACCCACCTTATTTGTTTAAAATTGGTGCTGACGGAGTAGTGAGGAGATGTATCCCGGAAGTAGAAATGCATCCTATTTTAGAAAATTGTCATAGTTCTCCCTACGGAGGACACTTCAAGGGAAATAGGACAGCTACGAAAGTCCTAGAGGCCGGATTCTATTGGCCTACATTATTTCATGATTCTAGAGAACATGTGAAAAGGTGTGACCGATGTCAAAAGGAATAAAATATTAAGAAGAATGAAGCTATGCCTATGAACCCAATTCTAGAAGTTGAGCTTTTCGATGTCTGGGGTATAGACTTCATGGGACCATTCGTTAATTCGAATGGTAATTTATTTATCCTCTTAGCCGTAGACTATGTATCGAAATGGGTCGAGGCCATTGCCACGACCAAAAATGATGCGAAGGTGGTGTTATACTTTCTGAAAAACTTTATATTTAGTCGATTTGGAACACCCAAAGCTATTATAAGTGACGGGGGGAGTCACTTTTGTAATCACCAATTTACAGCGTTATTGAAAAAGTACGAGGTTAGACATAAGATAGCATCGGCATACCACCCCCAAACAAATGGATTAGCGGAAGTATCTAATAGAGAGATCAAGAAAATCTTGGCTAAAACGGTTAGTGTAAATTGCAAGGATTGGTCTCAAAAGCTTAACGATGCCTTATGGGCATATAGAACCGCTTTCAAGACCCCGATTGGTGTTACCCCGTATCGTTTAGTTTACGGCAAGGCTTGTCACTTACCGTTAGAGTTGGAATATTGGGCATATTGGGCCATTAAGAAAATCAATTTTGACTTTCAAGAAGCCAGTAAATCTAGACTACTACAGTTAAATGAATTGGAGGAGATCCGGACGCAGGCATATGAAAGTGCAAGGGTTTATAAGGACCGTACTAAAATGTGGCATGACCGTCATCTTACGGAAAAATATTTATAATCAGGGCAACTAGTTCTATTATACAATTCACGACTAAAACTTTTCCCTGGTAAATTAAAGTCTAGGTGGTCGGGCCCGTTTCGGGTCAAGGAAGTGCTTCCTCATGGCGTCGTTACTATAATCAATGAAAAGGATCATTCGGAGTTTAAGGTCAATGGCGGACGTCTTAAGCCTTATTTAGGAAATGAAAATGAACGAGTCATATCGTTCATACACTTGAAATAAAATTTTCGAGCCGCCGAATGTCCAGCCGGGACAATAACTAAGGCGCTTTCGGGGAGGCAACCCCAAAATTTTAATGATAAGTTCTTTATTGTTATTGTTATTTTTATTTTGTTAGTTTTTGTTTCTCTCAAAGATTCGTTAAAAAAAATGATGCATGACTGAAATCTTATGGTCTCGAACACTTAAAATCACATTTCCTCTTCGCCTGGCTCTAGTAAAAATTAGAAATTAGTTCAGAAAAAAATGTTACAACATTTTGGAAATGTTGCAACATTTCTTTCTCTGTTTTTTTCTCTTGCAAAACGTAAATTAAGTACAAAGCCGATTCAAGGGAATTAATTTGAACCGGCTATCTGCTGGATTAATTCCTTTAACCATTTTAGCCGGTAACTACAAGAAATTGAACCGGATATATATATATATATAAAAAGGGGTCCCCTGTTTAATCACCCGCTGACCGGGATTGAACCCGCTGCTTCCCCCATTTCCTCCGCTCCAACAAACCCTAACCCCACCTTCGCTCCCTCTTTGAAGCATCCGCCGACGAAAGCTCCAATAGACGGCCACCATATTTTATCGCCGACCTTCAGGAAGAGGTAAGTGCTTGATTTTCTTCTCTCTCTCACTCATTTGAGCATTCTCTTTCCCGCGCTAAACCATTCCCCTCCGCAGTCATGGCCCCTAAGAAAGGTAGAGAGAAGGTGGTGGCAAATAAGCACACAAGATTCATCAACGAAGAAGCCAAGGCTCGCTATGAACTGCTGAAAGCAAAGCCCGTCATCTACGAAAGAGGGTTTCAACTTGAAGTTCGTGGATGGAGTCAAGCTTATGTGCGACAAATAGAAAAGTTCGGCTGGAATTCCTTCTGCCACCCCCACACTGAAGCAGTCCTACCATGGGTGTACGAATTCTACGCCAACGCTAAGTTCCATATGGACGGAAAAATTCATATACGGGGAAGGGAAGTCGATTTCTCCACGGAAGGTATAAACTCCTTCTTTGACTTAACAAATCTGGACAACGATGTATTCGAATCTGTCAGGACTACTAACCCATTCGACATCGCCACCGCATTGAGCCTCACTAAAAATATCACTTGGGTGAATGAATCTTCACATGTCTTACATTCCGCCCTTTTTACTCGTGAAGCTAAAGTTTGGTTTCTTTTCGTAAACTCAAGTATTATGCCAACAAAACACCCAAATCATGTCTCCTTTGATAGGGCTTGCATCATTTATAGCATCATAAAAGGGATTCCAATTAATATAAGACATATAATCTCCAGTCAAATCCAGAAAAAGGTCAAAACGGAGGGGGAACTCAGTTATGGTTTCCCACACTCATCACATCGTTGTGCCGTTATGCCGGGGTATCTCTCGCCGACACGGACACTACCACCATTGTAGGTCGGCAAATAACATTTTCCGTCATTTCATCCTATATCAAGGTATCTTTAGATGAGACCTCCCCCAAATCTGCCAAGAAACAAATTCCTCCCGTATCTTCGCGCAAAACCACTCAACCTCCAATCCCGCCGCCACTTTCCCCTAATCCTCCGGACTGGCCGATCATATTTAAATATTTGCAATCCACTGCCAAATATCAACGTCAGCAACATCATCATCTAGTTTCACATTTAGACATTTTACATCACAATCAAGTCGAAATTCTACGCCATTTAAACGTACCTGAGGAAAAGATAGCGGTCCGCGATGTGAATCCTGCTTGGTATGAGCGCAAACACTCTGATTCGAAGGGAAAGGAGGCTGCAACATCGCCGGATCCACATGATGAAGCGGAAGCGGTCGAGGACGATGCAGTCTTTGCATCCGGCGACGACAACGAAATGGAAGAATTTTTGGACGATGACGACTCGGACGAGGTCGATGACGCTGACGACGATGAGGAGGATGGTTGATACTCCACTACTCAGAATCTGGGAAATTTACCTTGCTCTATTACTGGTGAAATGTTTGTGTTATTTTGGGCAATGACTGTGGTGAAACATGTTTATTTTGGGCAGTGTTGGTTTTATTTCTACATGAATCTGTTACTTTTTGCACATATTTACTTTGCTCTGTGGTGAAATATGTTTGTTTTATTTTGGAATTTTGTTTTATTTCAGTGTTGGTGAAACATTTCAGATTTACCTTGCTTATACATTGTCTCGTTTAAATATGAAGAAAGTGATTGACTCCTTAGACGTTCCTGAACTTGTTTAACTGAATCCTAATTTATTTTATTTAAGTTATTGAATGTTAATAACTGCATTTAAATGTTACTTGTTTAATCATTCTCTAACTCTAATCCTAATGACTGTTAATTGTTGCACTTTGGATGATCACTTCTCTAGCTGAATTGTTTCCATAAATTGCTGTTATATGTTTTAATGCAATGAACCTTTAACTGCTTAATAAATAGCCTCACTGATTAATGAGAACCTGTTATTATACTCTGCTGCTTTATGGGGTGGGACAATTCAGTCATATCTTATATTTTAGTGTTCCCCTTCACCCATATTTATATGTTGGAGACTCACATGTTTAACTTTCTTTTTACTCCACTTTTCTGATTTATGAAGTTCGCAATCGCATACATGGCTATTATTTTTGCTACATCTTCTTTACTAGGGACTAGTAAAGGTTCAAGTATGGGGGCATGTCCTTCTATATCTTGCATGACAAATCTTTTATGGGGTATATTTTAGAAATGTCTGATCTTAAATTTTTTTTATATAATAAATCTATTCAAGTTTTTCAAATTAATTATAAGGTTAGACGAGTAAGTCCTATGAGTCAGACTATTAAATTGAAATCGACTGATTGGTTAAAGCTCGATTAAGAAATCTATCTCACATTCATGCACTATAGTTCTTAAAAGAGTTTACGCCCTTTTAATTTATTTAATTAACTTCGGATCCTAATGAGATTAGATCGAGTATGTTCTAATTCAATGATAGTTGCCAATATATTGAGCGTACGTAGTTAACCTTGCTCCCACTTAAAGCCTTACCTTTGTTGCCATCACATATTACTTCTAAGCTTAAAGACTTGAGTATTCATTTCCCTATGTTCCTTAGTTAGTAGACTGACCACTTATGGGTGTTATATATAAAAAAAATTATTGTATATCATAGTGACATGTGGCCTAAGTTAGCTCCGGCTTACTTAGAATGATCCCAACTATGATCTATATATATATATATATATATATATATATATATATATCATAGTGATATGTGGCCCAAGGATGTTCACACATACTTGGAATGATCCCAACTATGAAAATATCAAAAAAAAATATTGTTGAAAGTTAAACCCCATAAGTTGGCAGGCTACTAAGTTAATCAATTAGAATCAATGGCTACCCACCTTTCCAAAATTCATCAAGTCGTTTTATTTGGCATCGGTTTCTATCAAACTCATGTAGAGGTCATATCAAAGCCTTAGACTACTCTTGATCTATCCTATTGGAGACGAAGTTTATCGAAAATGAATTGTAAGGGAAGTAAACAGATTGTTAAGGGCATCACATATAACACTTGAATTCTTAATTGAGCCTTATCGTAATCCATCTGATGGATTTATGAAAGTTTGAATTCTTATGGATTAGAAAGTCTAGCATCAGTTAATGAGAATTACTTGAAGTTATTTTGGTTACCTTATAATAAAGAGTAGAAGGAAATGGAATTACACTTTCATAAACCTTTGTCATGTTATGGTTTTCAATGATTTACCTTTGCTAGGGACTAGCAAAGAACCAAGCATGGGGGTGTGATAACTTCGCAACAAGAAGTTATCTTCATCCATATTTTAACCATGTTCAGCCATGTTATATGATATTTATACATGAAAAGTAGATAAAAATCCAATTGCCGCATGATTTGAAGTCAAAATGGTTATTACTCTCATTTTTATATGTTTTTATGATAGGATTCATAGAGAAGTTAAGTCAAGGATTGAAGGCTAAGCATTGTGGAAAATCTGGGAAAAATATTGCAACATATTCTCAACAAATCTGGCAGGTCAAATTGTGTAGAAAGACAGAACCAGAAATGTTGCAACATATTCGTAACATTTCTGACAGTTACAAGAAATTCAAATCCGAAATTACCAAGTTTTCAACAGTTACATCCTAATTTTTAGCATCCGTTCAGCATTTAAAAATGACTGGATGTGGGGCCCACTGGGAGGAGAAAAAGAAAAGTTTAAAAGGGAAGATTTCAGCCATTTAAATATATATCTTCTTCCATATTCGGCCATTAGAGAGGAGGGAAAAATCTGTGAAGAAATTCTGTCAAAGGAAAAACCAGTCCAGTTTTCGGCATTCAGGCAGAAGGAAACACTTCCACGCCACTGGAGAAGGGAAGATTCACATTTCTTTCGAGATGTTTAGTAAGATCTCTTTAGTTTTGTGTTGTTTTCCCGCAGTCATGAACTAAAACTCTCTAGTCTTGCATGATGAGAGTAGTATGTGTATTGGGATGATGAACATCTTTGATTTTGAGTTTGTCTTGTGATTATCTTTATAGATCTTGTGATTTTTATGGTGAAATTGTTGGATCATGTCTTTTTATTATATTGCGCGTCGAGAATTGAGAGATGAGCGTCGTAATATTAATTTAAGGGCTAGTTTATCGCAGTGCGAGAATCGAGAGATGAGCAGTGTGAATCATTAACCAAAATTTCTTTATCTTTACGGCGTTTCAAGAGTCGAGAGAGGAGAAACGTGCGTGCATCACAAGATCTCTTGAGTTTTGAAAAGTGAAAGAGATTTCCTTTTCATGCTAGCGAATAAGATTTTTTTTTCTTACGCTTCATAATATTTTCATTTCGCCTAAGTTAGAGATAACTAGGGTTGCGTAGATATTAAGACTTCTTGTATCGAGAGATAAAGATTTCTTCTTTAAAAATCCTCGCAAGATAATTCAAGGTTAAACCAAATGAAATATTTATTTTATCATCATCATGTTATACATATGAAATCAGAAATGCAAGGCTATTTTCTCTAATTGCGAAGAAGTTACTTTAAGATCTAGTTAAGTTAGAATTAATATTTATCTAAAAATTTCAATCTATTTTCAGAAAATCAGTTAACCGTTTTACTTGGATTCATAGAAACGGTGTAGCTAGTAATTGTAAGCGCTAAACCCATCACTTCTCCGTGGGAATGATCTCACTCACTTTATATTACTTGTACGACACGTATACTTGCGTTTTCAAGCTCTATTTTGCGCGTATCAAGTAGCCACAATGCATTCACCTCATCTTCAAAGGTCACCTTCATAGCAGTCAAGCGATCTATAATCCCCTGAAACTCGTTGACATGATCCAAGATAGGTGAGCCCTCCCGGTATCTGAACTCTCCAAGATTCTTCAGTAAGTACAGCTTGTTGATGCCCGTGCTCTTGACATACAAGGTCTCGAGAGTATTCCACAGATCCTTCACATCATTGATGCTAGCCACATGGTTGTAGATGTTCGGCTCCACGAACCGTCTGATAAACCCACACAGCTTCCGATGCTCCACCTTCCATTTTACCGGATCCGTATCTTTTGGCATCTCCTCAAAGATAGGAGTGTGCCATCCCTTCACATATATCAAGTCCTCCATCAGTAGATGTCATTGGTGATAATTGACACCATTCAACTTTATCATCTGCTCTGAACCTGATGAGGACTCCATTTTGCTCTGCCAACTGGCCGGACCGACCATTGATCTTTGAGTCGACTATCTCAAAGTATGCAACTGGAGAGGATAGCCAGCGGGCCAATGGTCGTAAACTACCACTCCTAATTACACACCCGAGATCCCGATCGACTCATCCTGAAACCTTAAAGCTCAGCTCGGTATCTGCTCTGTCACTGAACAGCTCTCTCACTGAACCTGCCTCTGATACTACTTGTTGGGAAAGAGAGCGAATAATCCTGAAAAGAACACCTATTGCAAATTTGAGCGAGCACCTGTGCAACCGCATTAAGCGGTATGCAAGCGGAAACAACAATACAATGCCGGAAATAAAGGCAATAAAACACAGAAAAACACAGGAAAATTTTAACGTGGAAAACCCAATTGGGTGAAAAACCACGGGACGATCGGAGTCCAACCCGAAAAGCCTCCACTAAATATGTGTGATAAATCACACGCACAGATTGCTGGCTTTCCCTCCACCGATCCACACAGGATCTCCACTCCTCCACCACAAATACAATCCACACAGGATACATAATCTTCCTTCCAATCCACACACACAAGCACAAGATTGAAAAAGAAATACAAGAGAGGTGAGAAGTGTTATCTGGACGGATTGAACAATCCGTCCCAACGTCGAAGATGACGTTCGCAAAACCACGAAGAAGGACGGCTATGCACAACCCCTTCCAACTCCGTCTTCAACTTCCAAGCCACGAACAAGGGCCGACAACAAGTGGCCCGATCCTATTTCTTCACGGGCGACGACAGCAATCTCTACAAGCGACGACGACGAGATCTGTACGGTGACCGTGGCGGGATCTGGACGCCGGTGACGGCAGCAGAATCTGGACGTCGGCGTCGGAGGAGGACCACAAACGGGCGGCGGCTGCTGGAGACGATTTCTCCAAAAACAGGATCGCCTTTTCTTCTTCCACCGAAAACCTAAAACTCCTCTCTACGCCCTCTCGCCTTCAGAGAATAATTTAGGGCTATATGTTCCTTGCCATAACTACCTCCTAAATCACGTACAAGAGTCCTCAAGAGGCGCACCTTTCCATATTTTAATTCAGCGTCAGATTTCAAAAAACGGATTTTAATTCCGCCCCCAAGTTGTTGCAACCTCATTTTTCTGGACGTTGCAACCTATGCGTCTGCTCCTGCTCCTGCTTTGCCAAATCGAGACTTGGACATTGCAACTAATTATTTTGGACGTTGCAACCTTTTTCCAGGCTATGAAGATTTTGGCAAATTTCCTTCTCGAAGCGAATTCCTAGCGCGTGTCCAATGGTTTTTACCGACTCGAATAGGAATCACACCCAACATATCCTTGTATCCCTAACCTTAGGATTAGATTTAACCATATATATGTAGTAGATTTTGATGGACTTGGCCGATTCGATGTTAGCTTTGCTAATATAGTCATATCATCAACATATAAATGATGATATGCTTGAATTTTTGTTGCAAACTCTATAGCATCTTGTTTTTTTCACGAATAGTTCATTTATTTCTCTATTAGAATGTAAATGACCTTTGGTTGTACATTATACCATATGTGATATGCTTTACTATAATACAATGAAAATAGCCATATAGCTTAAGCATCAACTATACTTAAGTGGTAACAACCAGTCGTAGAGGATGTCAATGAAACATTATGACCAGTTCACTCTTCTTTCCTTAATGGCGGTATTTGCATGAGAATCCAAATTTAGAGAACCCAATTCTCAAGTAATGCTCCAAAATACAATGAATGTGTAACGAAAATGGAGAAAAAAATCAACATTTTCAGTTGACTAAGAACAGCAGGCAGAACTGAAGGAGAACAAAAAATAATAATAATTCAATTCGAAGGTTTATAAACATATATATATGAAGTGTCGCAATATAGTGTAAAGATAACACTTCATATGTTCATGTTCCTTTGAATTGAATATTTTTTGTTTGTTTTGTTCCCCTCCTGTTTTATCTAATTAACAATCTTATTTTTGTTTAAAATTAAAACAACATTTTTTTCATTTTGCGTAACGTATTTGTTGTAATTTACCGCATTACTTGAAGATCGGTATTTGCTTGTTTGGTTACTCATGCAAATATCACCATAGAGGCAAGAATATGGATCTTTTCTGCTTTTCCATTGAACTACTATGAATATCCACTACAACTTTGTGACACCTCAGAAGATGCTTAGGTTTTATAGGTATTGACATTGCATTAGTTTTACCAAAAAAAAAGTTCTCCCTAGTTATTTGAAAGGCATAGTTTGAACTTTATTTGTAATATGGAAGATATCCTTGAAGCCTTAACCTTAGGATTAGATTTAGCCACATAGACGCAGCAGGTTGTAGATGTCCTTGGACGATTCGATGTTAGCTTTGCTAAATATAATCATATCATCAATATATAGATGATGATATATATGCTTGACCTTTTGTTGGAAACTCTATAACATCTTGTTTTTTTTTCACGAATAGTTCATTTATATCATTTCCTGAATGAATATGACCTTTTGTTGCAAACTATGCGACACATGATATACTTTACAATATTGCAGTGCAAAAAAGCCATAGAACTTAAACATATAATAACAACCATTCGTAGATGATAATCACAGTTGTTCAATGGAGCAAAGTGAATAGATCCACATTCTTGACTCTTTGGTGGTATTGGGACGAGGAACCAAATTTATCGATTCTGGTTTTCATGTAATGCATCAAAATACAAAAAAATATGTAACATAATGGTGGAAATCATCTTTTTTCGCAGCTGAATCAGAACAATAGATAAAACATGAGGTGAACTAAAAAAATCATTCAATTCAAAGGTTTATAATGATACAAAATGTCGCAATAAAGTATAATGGTGACACTTCATATATATGTTCATAAACCTTTGAATTGAATGCTTTTTATTTGTTATCTTTTTTGTTTTGTTCTCCTCCTATTTTGCTTGACGTTTTTATTCCGTTGAGAAAATGACAATTAATCTCATTGTACGTTTTATATTCTTTGCAATTTTTCGCTTTATTTGAAGACCAGGACTTGCAAATTTGGTTCCTCTTGCAAATACCACCATCAAGGCAAAAAGATGGATATTTTCATGTTAGTCCAATAAACCACTATGGATATCCTCTACGATTAGTTGACACTTCAAAAGATGCTTATTTACATTGTATTTAGTGAAGGTTGTTGCATTCCATTCTATCAATTCACTTATTATTTATATGTGTTATTTCCTTTGAGAAAGACATCTTACTCTTTGACATCTTTGTGTAACATTATATATTGTTGTATGCACATTACAATACTCTCATTCATACTTGATGCTAAGATTTTATTTCAGTATATTTTGATGCCAAGTCTCGTTGGGTTTTTGAACCTTTAGGAGGAAAAGGCTCTGCTTGGGTTTGAGTGTCTTCTGTTAGAAAAGACCATATAGTTTTTTGAAGGCAGTGCTATTCCATGGGCCGTGGAAGAGATTTTTACCCAGATTTAATTGAATAGTCTCTATAAAATCTCTTCTATCTTCTGAATTGATTTCTCTATAGTCTTAGCTTTATTATTTTGTGCTTAGTTTTATTTCTCTATTATTATTGTGTTGATTCTTTTTGTGATTTGAGGAATTTTTTTAATTATTTATTTACTCCCTCTAAAGAAACAATCAGATTCTTTTTCGAACTTCCATTGACCAATTTGATGTAGCTTTGCTAAATATAATTATATCAGATGATGTGATATACTTAACCATTTATTGCAGACTTTATAACATCTTATTTTTCCCTTCATGAATAGTTCATTTATTTCTGTGCTAGAATGAATATGATCTTTTGTTGCATACTATGAGGTACATGATATACTTTACTAACCATGAAATAAGAATAACCATAGAATTTAAACATCTGGTAACAATTGGTTGTAGAGGATATCCACAGTAGTTTAATGGAACAACCTGAACATATCCACCTTCTTGCTTCAATGATGGTATTTGCATGAGGAACCAAATTTACAGGTCTAAGTTTTCAATTAATGCTACAAAATACAAAGAATATGCAACATAATGGGGGGGGGGGGCATCCTTTTTTCAGCTGAATAAGAACCATAGACAGAACATGAGGAGAATAAAACAAAACAAAAGTAATTCAATTACAAGGTTTATAATCACATATAATGTTGTAATATAGTATAAAGGTGACACTTCATATATATATATATATATATATATATATATATATATATATATATATATATATATATATATATATATATATATATATATATATATATATATATATATATATATATGTTCATAAACCTTGAATTGAATGATTTTTATTTGTTTTCTTTTTTGTTTTGTTCTCTTCCAATTTTGCTTGACGTTCTTATTCCATTGAAAAAATGACTATTTTTTCTCATTGTACGTTATATATTCTTTGTAATTTGCCGCTTTATTTGAAGACCAGGACTTCAAATTTTGGTTCCTCATGCAAATACCACCATCAAGTCAAGAAGATGGATCTGTTCAAGCCGTTCCATTGAACCATTATGAATATCCTCTACGACTAGTTGACACTTTAGAAGATGCATAAATTTTACGGGCATATACATTGCATTTAGTAAAGCTTGGTGCTTTCTGATCAATTGTATTACTTGTTACTTATCTGCATGTTTTAATTCCATTGAAAAATATATCTTACCTATCGGCATCTTGGTGTAGCTTTATATATTATTGTATGCACATTACATTCTCATTCATCCTAGATGCTAAGATTTTGTTTCAGTATATTGTGATGCTAAGATTTGGTGTAACTTAATTTATACAACCTAATATTCTTGCATAACATATAGCTTTACAATTAAAAAGAGAGTTTCAATTCGAAAGACAATGACATAAGCTATTAAATTAACTGAACAAATGGGTATAAAAGGAATTTAAGTGAAAATTGAGGAGCATATCAACAAAAAAAGAGGTCGCACATGTCGCATGGATCAGAGAAGTCAGAGTTGCCTTACAAACAATCTGTGCTGAAATTGATCAGTCATGTTCCCATACAATTCAAGTTATATATGGTGTCATAGGCATAAACATTAATTTGGAAATTTGAAAACCCAAAATATGAAAAGAAGAATAATGTACCTTTTTTTATCTCACAAATTTGCTCAGTGATAGAAAATTTTAGAAACATTTTTTTCTTTCTTATATACACAATTTATTCATATTAATCCTAAAATTTACAACTAATAACTCAAGCTTTAAAGTTAAGTAATTTAAATAATTTATATATAAATACAAGATTAGAAAATCAGCATGGCATTAACAAAATATGGAGAGTTATTTACGGATAATGAACTAAACGTCACATAAATAAGTATTAATATTAAAAGAGAATTAATTATATGATTGAGAAAATCAACCACTACACACTTTGACATATATAAAAATGATTGCCAATCCTAAATATAATCATATCATCTTTTGTTGCAAACTCTATAACATATTGCATTTTTTCATGATGAATAGTTAATTTATTTTTCTACTGGAGTGAACATGACCTTTTGTTGTAGACTATGTGATATTTGATATGCATCACTAAATGCAAAGTAAATAGCCATAGAACTTGAGCATCTACTTAAGTGGTAACAACCGGGCGTAGAGGATATTCACGGTAGTTCAATGGAACAGTGTGACCAGATCACTCATCTTGCGTCAATGATGGTATTTGCATAAGAATCCAATTTACAAGTCCTCATTCTCAAGTAATATATGCTCCAAAAGACAAAGATTATGCCATGAAAATGGAGAAAAATCATCATTTTTCAGTGGAATAAGAATAGTTGACAGAACAGTCAAGAACAAAATAAAATGAAATCATTCAATTTAATGATTTATAATCATACAAAGTGCCGCAATATAGTACTGTAAAGGTGACACTTTGTATGGTCATAAGTCTTTCAATTGAATGATTTAATCTTGTTTTGTTCTCCGTCTGTTTTGTCTAACGTTCTTATTCCGTTGGAAAAAATGATATTTTTTTTCATTTTGCATTACATATTTGTTGTAATTTACTACATTACTTGAAGACCGGGACTTGTAAATCTGGATCCTCATGCAAATACCACCATCGAGGCAAGAAGATGGATCTTTTCATGCTATTTTATTGAACTACTATGAATATCCTCTATGACTTTTTCACACTTTAGAGATGCTCAAGTTCTATGGGTATTGACATTGCATTTAGTAAAGATTGGTGCATTCCATTCCATCACTTGAACTTATATATATACACACATATATATGGTTTTTTCTCTGAAAAAGGCCTCTTAATCTTCAGCATTTTAGTGTAATTTTAAATATTGTCGTATGCACATTACATTCTCATTCATCCTCCAAGGTTATTAAATTAAATTTGTATATATGTATGTATATATATATATATAATAAAATCTTTCAATGAAGAGTCTTAAAGTAATCATAATATAATTAAATATTCATATTAATCCTGCAATTTATAGCTAATAACTCAATCTTTGTAATTAAGTGATTTACACAAGTTACATATAAATACATGATTAGAAAATAAAAAAGACCTTAACAAAATATGGAGTATTATTTATAGATCATGAACTAATTACTTCACATAAATTATCTTTAATATTTAAAGAGAATTAATTATATGATTGGGAAAATCATATCAACCACTGCACACTTAGGCTCTGTTTGGGACAACTTATGCTGATCTATAATCTCTATTTAAAACGCAAAAGTTGTTTTATAGCTGTTTGTTTGTGCAGCTTATATAAAATCACTTATTTTAAAACAGATTATAAGTTGATTTTTTATAAGCTATCCGGGTCCAGCTTACGATTACTCATAAGCGCTTATTTCATAAAAAAAAGCCATATGAGTGATTTTTTCTCCGGATGTGATTTTTTCGTTCGGACGCGAATTTTTCGCCCGGACTCGAATTTTTCGCCCAGACTCGAATTTTTCGCCCGGGCGCAAATTTTTCGCCCGGGCGCGAATTTTTCGTCCGGGCGCATTTTTTCGTCTGGGCGCATTTTTTCGTCCGGGCGCATTTTTTTCGCCCGGTCGCGTTTTTTCGCCCGGGCGCGTTATTTTTTCGCCCGGGCGCATTATTTTTTCATCCGGGCGCGTTATTTTTTCGTCCGGGCGCGTTATTTTTTCGTCCGGGCGCGTTATTTTTTCGCCCGGGCGCGTTATTTTTCGCCCGGGCGCGTATTTTTCGCTCGGGCGCGTATTTTTCGCCCGGGCGCATTTTTTTCGCCCGACCACGTTTTTTCGCCCGGACGCGTTTTTTCGCCCGAACGCGTTTTTTTGCCCGGGCGCGATTTTTTCGCCCGGGCGCGATTAATTTGCCCGGGCGTGATTTTATCGCCCGGGCGCGATTTTTTCGCCCGAACGCGAATTTTTCGCCCGGAGGCGATTTTTTCGCCCGGAAGCGATTTTTTCGCACGAAAATGATTTTTTCACCCAGGTGCGCTAAGAAGCGATTTTTTCGCTCGGACGCGTATTTTTTTGCCTGGGCGTCTTTTTTTCGCTCGGGCATGATTTTTTCATCCGGACGCGTTTTTTCGTTTTTCTCCCGGCGAAAAAAGTGTTTCGGGTTGAAAAAATTTTGCTGGGGAAAAAATCACACCTGTGAGAAAAAATTGCGCCCGGGACAAAAAACACGGTCGGTCGAAAAAATCGCGCTCGGGCGAAAAAAACGCGCCCCGACAAAAAAATGCGCCTCGGCGAAAAAAACGCGGCCGGACGAAAAAATCGCAACCGAGCGAAAAAAACCGCGATCGGGCGGAAAAAAACGCGCTCGAGCGAAAAAAACGCGCCCGGGCGAAAAAAACCGCGGTCGGGCGAAAAAATTGCGCCCGCATAAAAAAATGCACCCGGTTGAAAAAAATCGAGCGGGCGAAAGAACGCGATCGAGCGAAAAAACGCAACCTGGCGAAAAAATCACGTCCGGGCGAAAAAAACCCAGCTTGGGCGAAAACAATCTTGACTGGACGAAAAAAATTGTGACGGGCGAAAAAACACGTCCGAGCAAAAAATCGCCCCCAGGCAAAAAAATCGTGCACGGATAAAAAAAACGCGTACAAACAAACAAATCCTTATGAATGAATGAAATTTTAGATAAGCATTTTTGGACAAACTATCCAAACAGTCGACTGCTTATTCATCATTGATTATATAAAATCTCTATTCAACCATCAATTTTTAATTAGCGGCTTATTCATCATCCTAAGCTGTCCCAAACAGAGCCTTAGATATAAAAAATCATTGCCAATTTTAGGCAAGTTATTTGTCCCTAGCTAAGAGATTGGAAAGATGAGCACTCTTACTATTAATATAGAGTGGCGAAGGATAATTAACTAGAGAAAATAGGGAGAAAATTATGAGTAGTGTTGTATGCAGCCTGTAGATGTCTATGTGCAGACCGTCAAAAAAACCAATTTTTTTTATCTCCTTTCTAAAGAAATAATAGTGTAGACCACGTGCGACTCCTGCTCGCCTACCTCGCTTCTCTCGTGCCCTAGCCGCCCTGCACCTCGCGCCTCTCGTTGGTGAATCCCTAACTGATCTCCACCTCTAGCTCGAACGCCTCTCACTGGTGAAGCCCTAGATATTTTGACCCGATCTCCATCTCGCGAGCTCTATTCGCCAGCGAATCTCTAACTGCCCTGCAGCTCGCACCTCTCGCCGATGAATCCCTAGCAAACTACTATTTTTTAAAATGGCTATCCGTAAACATAATTGTTATCCACAAGTTTTTTTTTTGAGAAATTGCCCTGCATTTTCAGAAACACTAAGAAATTGCCCTAAAACTTCAGTCCTGCTTCGGAAATTGAGAATGAAATGGGAATAAAACCTAAAAAATTACTGTTATACTTTCTTTCATGGTGGCCGGTGAGCGATGGGAAGGGGCTAATTTGGCAATGGTGAACAGGTAAGGCGCTAATCCGATGAGTTTGGTGGTTTGGTGAGGGCAAGTGGTGGAAAGGCGCAGAGCTCAGCATTGAAAAACGAAAAATCACACGGGAGCAACTGCTATTTCGTGAACATGGAATGACGAACAAGAAATCACATGAGAGCGATTAAGTTTTTTGAGAGCCTCCAAAAAAAACCCTAGAGGTCAGTACAGATAGCCACCATAAGAGTGCTAATAACAATTGCCTAACAAAATATGGAGTATTATTTATAGATCATGAACTAACCGTCACATAAATTATCTTTAATATTAAAAAAGAAATAATTATATGATTGGGAAAATCAACCACCATACACTTATTAGATATAAAAATCATTGCCAATCTTAGGCATGCAATTTATCTTGTTTCTAGCTAAGAGATTGGAAAGATGAGCATGCACTATCACTATTACAAGAGAGTGACGAGATAATTTACTAGTGAAAATAGAGAGAAAATTATTGATTTAGGCTCCATTTGGGGGTGGGGGGAGGCTTATTTTCAACGGTCAAGCGATTACGACCGCATGAATCGGACATTAATTAAGGTCGTAACCACTTGACTAAGCCCCCCCCCCCCCAAACCGAGCCTTATTTATTATATAATTCTAGCTTTAAGACTGCAATAATAAAATTAATCATAACTAATATAGCTAGGGTTTCTCATGAAAGTCATGGAGATTAATTTTCATAAGGTTACTCATTTTTAGATATCTACAATTAAGCTTATAAACTCATTTATTATAAAAGCAAATTAGGTAGCCGTAAAAATTAAGTAAATAAAAATGACCAAAGAAAAAGAAGAGATGTTTGAAGAATATTTCTCTTATAATATTTTTTGTAATAGATTAGCCAATGCACGGCATATTTATAGCCAAATACATACAAAAACAAATAAAAATAATTTAATATGATCTATATTCTCTTCATAATGACAAAATTTCATCACTAATGATATTAATGATAGAATTTTTTATTTATGCAAAAAATATAAATGCTAGAGCAATCTTAATATGTATGAATAATAAATGACTAAATAATATTGATATACTAAATAATAAATGACTAAATAATATTGATAATTTGATATACTAATAAACATGCACTTGGTGCTTTGTCAACATGACCGGATCGGTTAAGAGAAATATTTTGGTAGGTATTTTTCATGCTGGAGTTAATACGGTCGTATAATCTTGATTTCAATGGTGTATATTTTTTGGAGTGTAGCACGATCACATTTCAATATGACCGTATTATAGAAATACGGTCGTATATTTTAGTGAATGATATGCACCGTTGAAATCAAAGATCATGCGGCTGTATTTCATGCGCACAAGCAAAAATAAGTCTGTATACGTAACAAAAAAAATCATCGGTTAAAGGGCTAGGATATTTAACTATCCTAAAATTTAGAGGTGTCACGGTTCCGGCTTTACTAAAACCGTGAACCGAACCGTTAAGGTAACAGTTCTTCAAATTAGAATCCAAAATCTTATTTAGTTTGATCGGTTCCGGTTACAGTTCTATGCAGTTTGGTCTGGTTCCAATCGGTTCCAACCAGAACCAAAATCAAATTTGGCGGAATGAATGAGGGAGGTCAAAAATAAAACACCTGAGAGGAAAAGTATACCCATTAGATTTTTTTTGCAAGAGTGAATTCGAAGTTTAGGGCCCGGTCGCAGGAATTTCACGTTATAACAATGAGAAGTATTTTTTATGTAATATAGTACGTAGAACTGAAAGTTAAAAATCGAAATTGCAAAACCAGAAAACCGCACATGATCGCACTGATTTTAAACTGCACCGAACGGTTTGGTTGTGGAGCGGTTTCGTTCGTTGTAAAACTGCATAGTTTGCGGTGCAGTTAATTTTGGCGGTGCAAAATCTACAAAACCGCAGCACACCGTTGTCATCGTTCGTACCGACTTCTTCAAGAGGGTCTTATATTCTAATCATTGTCAATGCGTATATGCTACCTTCATTTTCTTAGTAGTTTTGTCGTCCCCTCTTCGGCTAGTGGTTCCTTCTTTTTAGACACTTCCTAGACATCGAGTGCAGGTTTTCATATTAGAAACCATTTTGGTATTATTCTTTTTTTGGCTCTTTCTTGACATGTATTAAATAATATTCAGAATTTAAATTTCTGACTCCCAATGGCTGAAATGAATCGTGGACCTCCAATCTCCATTCAAGAATTCAAAGATCACGATCGTGTAATGTTGATGCAATGTTCAAACCACATCACACACTTTTGATGCGATGCGATTTTTTCAGTTCAAAACCAGCCCTCTTTGATACCATTGCGGTTTCAGTTCAAACCGCACCAAACAGTTATATTTGGTTTGGGATCCGTAATTGGATTTCCTTTTTTGTGGGTTTCTTATTTTGAGGATTTTTTATTTTGAGGATTTCCTATTATGATGATTTTCTATTTTTAGGTTTTAAGAATCTCTATAAAGGAAAAGACAGATACAGTTTTGACGGTTAATGTGAATCTTAAAAAATGATGGAAAAATACTTTTATCAACTCTATAATGAAACTAAGGACAATAAATTGAACTTGGAAGAGTTAAGTAAATTAAAGAAGTATAAAAACATAATGTTTTATCATAAAATTCAAGAATCAGAGATAAAAAGATGTTTTAAATAAGATTAAAAATGAAAAGACAGTTGGGTCATACGATATACCCATCGAAGTATGAAAATATTTAGGAAATGAATGAATTTTGTAGCTTATACATTTTTTTCAATAAGATACTAAAGCTAAAGAGGATGTCAAACCAATGGAGAGAAAATATCTTGATACATTTGTATAAAAATAAAGCGGATATACAAAATTATGCTAATTATTGAGGAATTAAATTGATGAGTCATACCATGAAACTATGAGAACGAGTAATAGAAAGAAAATTAAGATGAGAGACTAACATCTCGGAGAATCAATTTGGGTTCATACCAGGGAGGTCGACCATGGAAGCTATACATCTCTTGAGGAGACTCATTGACAACTATCGAGAAAGAAAACAAGATATGCATATGTTGTTATTGATCTTGAGAAGGCTTACGATAGAGTTTCAAGAGAGATCTTATGGAGAGTCTTAGAAAAAAGTTGTAAATATATCATATATTGACACAATCAAAGATATGTATATAAATTCAGTGATAAGGGTGAGGACATCTGGAGGATTAACACAGAAATTTCCTATCACTGTTGACTTACATCAAGGTTCAGCTTTAAGCCCTTATCTCTTAATTACCCTTATCTTAGATGAGCTCACCAGACATATCCAACAAGCAATACCTTGGTGTTTATTGTTTGTGGATGATATCTTTTTGGTTGATGAAACACGCGAGGGTGTAAACGCAAAACTTGAATCTTGACGAGATACTTTAGAAAAGAAGGGATTTAGGTTGGGCATGGCAAAAACATAGTATATGGAGCTTAAATTTAGCAGTATAAGAAGGACAGATGACTTCGTTATTAAGTTTGGTGATCAAGATATTTCCCGTAGTGAGTGTTTTAAATATATTTGATCGATAGTTCAAAAAGACGGAGGTATTGATAAAGATGTGACACATAGAATCCAAGTAGGTTGGTTGTAGTGGAGAGGCGCGTCAGGGATCTTATGTGATCGTAAAGTACCACTAAAACTTAAGGACAAGTTTTACCGTACTGCAATTAGACCCGCGATGCTCTATGGTTCTGAGTGTTGGGCAGTGAATTGTGTACATGAGCAAAAAATGGGAGTTACGGAGATGAGAATGCTTAGGTGGATGTGTGGACACACGAGATGGGAAAAAATTAGGAATGAAAGCATCAGGGATAAGACAAGAGTAGCACCAATTGCAGAGAAGATGCGAGAAGCTCGTCTACGGTGGTTTGGACACGTACAAAGGAGACCATTAGAGGCACCTGTTAGGTGTTATGAGAGTCTACTCACTAGGCATGTTAAACGAGGGAGGGGTAGTCCAATAAAGACTTGGAATGAAACTGTAAGGAAAGGCATGATAGACTTGGGCATTAGTGAGATTATGACAAAAGATATGGCATAATGTTGACAAAGGATCCATATAGCCGAACCCACGATAATGGGATAAAGGCTTGAATGTTGTTGTTGTTATTGTAGGAACCTCTATAAATAGGAGTCGCCCAAGAAGAAAAGTGAATCCGCCCCACCGTGAGTAATAATTGGAGTTGTCTTCCTCTCTCTAGCCTTTTTCTCTCTCCCTCGTGCGAAAGTTTGGTGAACTTTGTACGTCCGCAAGGCGGATTACAGTCCAGATCTCAGATTCTTGTCGTAGATCGTGCGTGTTCGGAGCATCCGCATCATATTCGTCGGACAACCATTTTTCTCATGTTTTCCCTCGTATTTGAATTTATATTTTCATGATATAAATTGTGTGCCTAGATGTTGTGTTCTTGATTATCTGCGAATTTTATAGTTGTGCCTGCGTTTATACTGGATTTTACAATAAGTGGTATCAGAGGGAGGTTCCGAGTAGGTGATTGATTGGATGTTCCAGTTTTAGATTTGGGTCAGCGGTAGGTGATGACATCGGTCCGCTCCCTATCTTCTCAGATCTGATCTATGAATTAATCAGATTTTCTAGTGGTACAGTGGGCAACAATGATAATAAAGAACACGGTTTTGGCCAGGTATTCGGTGGAAAAATTTGACGGTACTGGGAACTTTTGCCTATGGCAGATTCGGATCAAGGATATGCTGGTTGAGCAGGGGTTGATTCAAGTGCTGTAGGGGCGTGATTCTTTGCTCGCTCTAATGAAAGATTTTGAGTGGACAGAGATGGATGAGCGCGCCACCAGCGTATAAGAATGTTCATCAATGACAAGGTGTTATTCAACATCGGTATTGAAGAGTCCGCTGTCACACTGTGGGAGAAGCTGGAGGGACTCTACATGAACAAGTCCTTGACCACGAGGCTATTTCTTAAGCAAAGATTATACAACTTAAAGATGCAGGAAGGTGATAACCTGCAGGAACACTTCAATGTATTCAATGGACTTCTCAGCCAACTTCATGTTGTTGGTCTCAAGGTGGATGAAGAAAACAAGGTCTTATTGCTTCTTATCTCGCTCCTGATGTCGTATAAGTACTTGGAGACCACTCTACCGTATGGGAAGGATACAATAGATGTGGAGCAGATTACATCTACGTTACTGTCCAGTCAGATGCTATCAGACCTCCCTCTTGAGGGTGAGCATGCTTTGGCAGTAGGAGGATGACGAGGGAGGCATGTCTAGAAGGGATCTGGGAGTGTACGAACCAGATCCGCATCGAGAAAGGCAGTGACGTGCTACCATTGCAGGCAAAGTGGCCATATCATGAGACATTATCTGCAGCGTGCGCAAATTTCTGGGGACGTCTAGGGTGCGGGCAAAGCTGTGGTAGCTTCCACAGATGACAGTGATGTATTTATCCTCATCACTGAGCCATGTGACTCAGATAGCTGGATATTGGATTCTGGCGCTTCGCAGCACATTTACTCTGATGCAGGGATATTTAGTTCACTGGAGGTGATGACTGGGTCGGTCTTTCTAGGTGATGGCTCATCATATGAGGTCACGGGGACAGGGATGGTACACAACAGGATGCATGACGGTGCAATGCGTAGGCTTGAGTGGGTACACCTGGTACACAAGCAGCACGGGAATCTGATATCGCTGGGCAAACTAGACTCCAGAGGATGTAGTTTTGCGGTGAGAGGTATTCGCTGAGTAGGCCCTCCCATACAGGTTCAGGGCATTATTAGGAAAAGGCCTAAGGATATCAGCTAGATGAGTGAGACAGGCTAACCTGTACTCGCCCAGCCCCCTAAAGGGTGCATTCACATAAACCAGGGAGGAGGCATATAGGTCCTTAGGCGAGTGTGATCTTCATCCTGCACTCGCTCAGCCCCCTAAAAAGGGCATTCACATAAACCAGGGAGGAGGCATTTAGGTCCTCAGGTGAGTGTGATCTTCATCAGGCACTCGCCCAGACCTCGCGCCTCAGCGCGCATGCAAGACAAGTTCTCGCCCATTCAGGCGAATGGTTGCCCATGTAGGCACCCACCCTTCTAGAGAAAATCAAGGAGGCAAGTACGTTGTTCTCCCAACATTCGCTCCCTCAGGCGAGTGGTGCTCCCATAGACCACTCGCCCAGTGGGGTCCAGAGGTGAAATTACTTGGGTGCCCTTGTTGGGCTGCATATAGCCGATTAGAACAACGGAGATTGGCTGTTGGCAGACCCAATTGGGCTGCATATAGCCGTTTAGAACAACGGAGGTACGCTATTTGCAGGCCAGGTTGTAAAAACTATAAATAGACTCAAGAGGTACCTCAGAGGGCATGCTTACTTGTGTCATAGTCTTCTTGCGCTTTCTGAGGTATCCTTAGCTCAACACTTGGCTAAGGAGGGGAAACGCTCTAAGATTTTCCGGGTGTGTGGTGAGACCTCCGTGCTGGAGCCTTGGGTCTGTTTCTTGTGCTAAGTCTTTGGTTGTTTAGGTTGTGTGAGAGAAGTAAGTGTGCGATCACCCATTCCCAAGGGTTTAACTTCACAGAAGCCGATTTTTGATTTCAACAAATAAAATATTATAAAAAATAATAATAAACGGGTCACGGTTCGGTTTTGCTTTGGTATGGCTTGGATCAGGTCTAAATTTTTTGAAAACGCTAGAGAATTGCATGTTGCGGTTACGGTTACGGTTCCAGTTCCAGTTTCGATAATAAAATGAAAGAATCATACAAGGACAATCAATGTTGTTCACGGTTCCAAAATTCAAACCCGAACCCGGATAATTAGCAAATGGTTCAGTCCGATTCTTTGCAGTTCCGATTCAATTTACGGTTTTCGATTTTAGGTGACAACCCTCTAATCCTAATAATACTAAAGTTTATTTCTTATCCAAATAAATTTGTTATGACGAGTAAATCTATATATGAACATAAAGGGTATTAATAGTTGAAAATAAATTTTCAATTAAATGACAAGAGATCAAGATGGGCTTCGTTTGGTGCGGCATTGGTGGTCATGAATGCAGTGGTTAAAAATAATCATTTGTAAATTCCCGACCGGATCACCAAAAGAAATTCATCCATTTTTATATCCAAAGTTAGTTTTCTTTTCTCGGTCAAAACCATTATCTTGCCAAATATGCATTCTATCACGGCGGCGTTTTCGTCCAAACTCACCGTCGCAAAAACGTCGCGCCAAACGTATTGGTAATTTCTTCCTTTTGGCCTTTGGCAACCTTGCACATAGATTCCCTATAGAAAATTGCACGAGGAAGTTTATTCCCAGCAAAATTTATAAAAGATGCATAGGAAAATGAAGTATATTTTCTTATTTGCACTTATCTCAGATATTATGATTAACAAGGGATATGATACTATGAAATGAGCAGTGCGTGTATATATTGTTGGGAGGCTCTGTTCAAAGTATTCTACGTACATCTATTAAATTTGAATTAAGTATATATAGTACCTCCAGCGTAAAGTCTAGCCCTAAAATGACACGAACCCAATAACACACTCCGAGTCAGCCCCGACACATGCAGACATATATTTAATATTTCTAACATATATATTAGCATATGCGCTTGGGAATATCATGGGATGGTTGAGTACTGCTGCAACAAGTCACTGCAGTCAAGACCTATATCATGCAATGTTCCGGATATAGTACTGACGTGGTTCCCAAAAATGTGTTCTGTAGAACCATAGTTTTTTTTGCGAGTCCACCCTCACCCAATTCCTAGTCGATTATATCTGCCAAGAGGACGTCGGAAAGCACGTAAGCGCATAGACGTTAACCACACCATTCATCATGGAGGAGTGGGCAACCCCCACTCCCTTAACGGGGAGAGCCCTGCCCCCTTAGTGGGAGGGAGAGGGAACCACCCACAACCGAAGCAACCAGGCCGCGCGCGCCCCAACCCTACCGCGCCTGAACCATACGGCCGGTTCAATCGCGCGACAACTCTGGCCGAGCGGCTCTTGAAGCATGGCACTGGCCGCACGACTCTGGTCGTGCGGCCTCCCAACTCTGACTGTGCGGCCGCGTAGGCAGCACGGCCAGGCTGTGCGGTTGCGGCCATGCAGCCACCCGACTCCAGCCAGACAGCTACGACAGTGCGACCACCCAGGTCGGGCGGCTCTGGCTGGGCTGCCGCCCGATACGAGCGGTTCTGGTCGTGCGAAGGTCTGGCTCCGGTTGTGCAGCCTCTCCGGTCGTGCGACATCCCTTGTCGCATGCTCCAGCCATGCTGCAGCCCAGGTCGCGCGACAACCCAAGCCACAAGGCTTCGGGCATGCGGCTCCGGTTGCGCGGCCACCCACTCCGCTATTGAGGCCTCTCAGCTTGTTGCCTTCACAATGGTGGCTGGATTCATCATCGCGCTCATGGCCCGTCACCGTGCTCATTGCCCGCCGCCACTATCGATCGCCACCCGACCATGGGTGATGTGGATAGTAAAATCTCCCACAATGTGGTGTGAATAATAAAATCCCCCACCATTGGGGTACGAATAGTAAAACTCCCACAATGGGGGTGCGGATAGTAAAATCCCTCACCATGAGATGCGAATAGTAAAATTCTCCACTATGCGAGTGCAAATAGTAAAATATTCTACCATGAGATGTGAATAGTAAAATAGCCCACCTTGGGATGTGAATAGTAAAATACCCCACCGTGGGATGCGAATAGCAAAATACCTCACCATGGGGTATGCATAGTAAAATCCTCTATTATGGGGTGCAGATAGTTAAATTCTCCATCATGGGAGGGCAGATAGTAAAATCCCTCATCATGGTTGTGCAGATATATAATTAAATCCCCTTATAATGGGGGTGCGGCTAGTAAAACATTATTTCATGAGTGTGTGTATAGCCACACCCATAGTGGCACAATTACCAAACACCCCCTATGGGCGAGTTCTCGGCAAGGTGGGCAAGTTTCCTGGTTACTCGCCCATAAGCGACTTCACGATAACGACTTTTAAGCTCGGCGGCTTCGTGAGGCGAGCTTCCCTGTTATTCGCTCATAAGCGAGTTCCAGATTGCGGCTTCCTTAGGTGGGCTCCAGATGATGACTTCAATTGACAAGTATATGCAAGCGAGTTCATAGAGGCGAGTTACAGATGGCGATATATTTTGTCTGGTTACAGACAACAAGCTCCAAATCAACTCGCAGATGTCTTACTCGTAGGTTGGCGAGTTCCCTTGTTACTCGTCCATAGGCAAGTTCCATATGATGAAAACCCTAGGCGACATTATGCAGAAGAGTTCATGGAGGCGAGGTTCAGATAGCGATATACCAGTGAGTATATGCGGGATTTGCGACTTTGAAGAGGCGAGCTTCCTTTGTACTCGCCCATAGGCGAGTGTAGGTGGGATTGGCGACTTCAAAGAGGCAAGTATCTTTGTTACTTGCCCATAGGCGAGTTTTGTAGGGGACTTACTCGTAAGGCCAAGAGAGCTCAGAATCTGGGTGAGTTGGGAGTGGAACCCCGTCCGCTGACCGGGCAGCAGAATCCCCAAAAACTCTGCGTAGGGATTCTAATGTCAGAAGTGACACTTACCCTCCGCCTAGTTCATCTCCTTTTTCAATAGTGGTGCTTTTTATACATGTTCATGCTTATGGGTACTTTGGTAAATCCCGTGAGTACTTTTTGTATAACTAACAAACATGGCGAATCACGACAAGTTCACCACCAGGGAAAAACATTTGAGGTGCTCTACAAGCTCCTACTTGCGATGATCTTCTTCGACAACCTACATTCCATAAGACGACTTACTCATGACATCTTCAAGCTAGTATTTTACGAGCTCCTACTCGTAATGATCTTCATGCTTACTGGATGCTCTCTTCAATTTCGCGAGTTTCATTATCGTGAGTTCATCTCCTTGAGTTCCATACTCGCGAGGTGATCTCTTCAATAGATATGGTGCTCTTCTTTAATTCTACAAATTCCATACTCGTGAGGTGATCTCTTCAACATCTATTGTGCTCAACTTTAATTCCGTGAGTCCATACTCACGAGATCACTACTTCAACAACTATGGTGTTCGCTTCAATTCTGCGAGTTTATACGCGTGAGGCTATCGCTTCAGCAACCAGACCGCTATGTTATTCATTTCATCTCCTCAAACACCTAAAGTTATTATAACATGAAAGGGTTGTACCCATATGAGAGAATGGTACGCTTGTTCATACTTATACATCGATGATATTTCTCTAATACCCTGAAATATGGGGCTTTAGCTTCTCTTCTTGAAAGCATCTCAAGCAGACGTAGTAGGCAGAAAGCGATCTCCATGATCGAGTTAGGAAACAAGCCTCCGACTTGATTCTCCTAAAAAGCCTAGAGCGGGTTATGGGATGGTGTGTCAGAATTTAAGGCGTTTTTGTAAGACCAAGTCCCTGCATTGACGCTTGAGATCAGCTCCCCCTTGTACGTTGGCCTAGCTAACTCCAGATCGCACTTCTCATCTGACTGGAGGGATTATCAGGAACAAGTCTAGACGTCAGCCTCTCCAACTCGATGAAGAAAATGTCATCGTGCTTTGAGGAAGGATCCTCCGCCATTAAAGGCATTGTTGAGACTGCGAAAGAGCTATAAGCTCGGTGCGTGATTAGAAACTGTCTTAGAAGTTTAAAAACATAACTTGACTTTTGATTTATGATAACATGCATAACTAACTCTCTTTGATTATTAAGTAACATGGTGGAGAACCTCTCCGAGTGGAGCAGGAAAGGTGGACCAAAGGGTAGGATGGAACCCTAGAGCGTGTGTGTCCTATAGGACCCCTTGAGATCCATTTCCCTTCGCTTGTACCCAGGCCTTCAAAGCCTGGCCTTCGAGGCCTGGTGACAGAGTGGGATTTCATAGAGGCGAGGAGAAAGAGATCTCCATGATTGGGTTGGGAAATGAGCCTCCGACCTAATTCTCCAAAAAAGCCCAGAACGGATGATGGGACAATGTGTCTGGTCTTAAAAGCGTTCTTGTAAGACCAAACCCCTACATTGACGACCGAGATTAGCTCCCCCTTATATGTTGACCTAGCTACCTACCCGATCGCACTTCTCATCCGACTGGAGGAACTATCAAGAACAGGTCTGGATGCCAACCTCCCAACTTGATAAAGAGAAGATCTTCATCTCCTTAGAAAGATCCTTCATCATCAAAGAACTTGGTACATCTAACTCTTTGGCAATCTATTAAGTAATAGAGAGAGCGATCTCAACACCGATAGAAGTCCTCGAGTCATGGAGTTATCGTAGTCCGAGTCCCAGCATGAGCTCTTCTCCTGTATATCTGCTACTAGCTCCCTTGGGTGAGATAAAATCCTCGAGTGTGTTGTTGCCGTAGTTCGGGCACCTGTACGAGCTTCCCTCCTGCATGCCAGCTACTTGCCACCCGTGTGAATTTCTTCTCCACCTCCAGTTGAGCTTGGCTCCAGCGAGGTGTTGAACTCTTCTCCACCTCCAATTGAGCTCGGTTCCTGCGATGTGTCGACTCTCCTCTCCACCTCCAGTTGAGCTCGACTCCTACTAGGTGTCGACCTATTTTCCACCACCATTTGAGCTCGACTCCTGTTATGCCTCGACCTCTTTTCCACCACCAATCAAGCTCGACACCTGCTAGGTGTCGACCTCTTTTCCACCACCATCTGAGCTCGGCTCCTGCTAGGTGTCGACCTCTTTTCCACCACCAGTTGAGCTCGGCTCCTGCTAGGTGTCGACCTCTTTTCCACCACCAGTTGAGCTCGGCTCCTGCTAGGTGTCGACCTCTTTTCCACCACTAGTTGAGCTCGGCTCCTGCTAGGTGTCGACCACTTTTCCACCACCAGTTGAGCTCGGCTCTTGCAAGGTGTCGACCTCTTTTCCACCACTAGTTGAGCTCGAATTCTGCTAGGTATCGACCTCTTTTCCACCACCAGTTGTGCTTGACTCCTGTTAGGTGTCGACTATATTTTCAACCTTCACTTGAACCACTCTCCTGCAAGGTATCGACCTCTAGTTGAGCTCGCCTCCTATGAGGTGTCGAATTTATTCTCCACCTCCAGTTGAGCTCGGCTCCTGCGAGGTGTCGACATCTCATCCAACTCAATTGAGCTCGGTTCCTATGAGGTATCAACATTCTCTCCACATCCAAATAAGCTTGACATGCGAGGTGTAAACCCTTTTCCACCTCTTCCAGTTGAGCTCGCTCGCTTAGCAAATGACCTGAGAGGTGTCGACTCTTCTCCACCTCCTTCAGTTGAGTTCTATCTTTGGGTGGTGTCGACATTTTCATTTCTCCTTCAGTTGAGCTCTACTCCTAGGAAGGAGCTTGCGCAGCACATCGTCTAACGCCATCTCTCTGAACTACGAGTTCAACATTGTTTTTCCAAGCTCGTGTCGAGCACGAAAAAAGCGGGGATTGTATATAACCTGCAATTCGTCGAGGTTAGAAGTACCCAATAAAGCGACTATTCACAAACCATTGGACGAGCAGAGGCGAGCAGATGTGAGCTTGGCCGAGTATGAGCGAGTACCTCGTGAGTATGAGCGAGTTCCTTGGAACTCGCTAGCAGAGGCTGGATACTCGCCTATACCCCCGCCCCCAAGATTTCTCTATAAATAGACCCCCATGGGTAATTGAAATGACACTTTTGGAGGAGGTTGAGGTTCCCCCAAGTGGATACTCGTCAAGTCCATGCTTGTCTAGTACCTCGCCCAGCCTTTTGGTTGCGGAAGGGAAGTTTCTCTCAAACTTTCGGGTACATGGTGGGACCTCCCTGCTGGAGCACTTGGGGTGTGCTTATAGATAGTTTTCTCTCTCCCGCGCTAGCCATTTGAATTGTGGCATCGAACCGCAGAATCAGTAACCTTATGCAAGAAGATATTGAAAGTTTGGTCGACACAGCTCCGGTCGCCTGGTTTTCACATCTTTTCGGAGTTTTTCATGAAAAAAAACTTCTTCCGAGACATCATCTTTTCCTATAATTATTTGCGCACTCGACTGCTCCCAGATTAAGACGGTCTAATCTAGATCGATTTAAAAGAGCCTCAAATTGACCTCAACAAATATATATTGTTTCAGTCTTTTGATTGAAAAATGACAAGATTTGCAATAATTTCAAACAAGGAATAAGCGTTTGACTACTTAGAAATGACAAATAACATTAGCATTTATTATTTATGATTATATATTTATATATTTTTATATAATTTTATTTTGTATCCTTACACTTGCATCCTGTCCGGTTCTTTTTGGTGCTTCTGCGGGCAAATCAAAACGCTCGGACGAAAAGCTCTGGTGTCGTCACTCGCCAGTCAAGCACTCTCTTTCGCTGCCACTGCCCGATCGCGTAATGCCCGTGAGTCGTCTTCACGACTTGAACTCACCTTTTCACCGGCCGATCCCCGACGGCGACGGCAATTTCTCGGCGAAAGTGTTAAAACTTGCTCATCGCCGGCTGAGACAAGCCCTTCGGTTCTCAAGTCTCTCCAGCGGCTCTTGTTAATCTCTCGTTGCCGTTGTCGCTAGCGAAGTAGATGATGAGTTCCGGCCCCTTTTTGCCGTGTCTCCTCTTCTTCCTCACTTTCCGGGGTGAGTGCCAGCTCGTCCCTCTCTTGTTTTACTCACTCTTTCTCCACTTATTTTTTTTTTGTCTTCGCGGATCGAAATAAGGTTTAATAAACCTGAAGTTTCCTCGAAAATCTCGAGTCTATATCTGGTTTCGATCGCCGTCTTCTTTAAGCTCCGCCCGGAAAATCCTTAGTAATTCACCCTTTCCAGTGGTGCTTTATACTTCTTCTGTCTCTTTTAGATTGAAACATGATTTGGTTTTCACTCTCGAAGCTGAAATCATCAGGGATTTTGAAGGCCTTTGTAGAATCCCACCAGATCATTAAATCCAGTAAATTCTCTTCCAGTCCTTCACGTTTGTTGTGTCCTTCATTCCATTCTCATTATCGAATTGCTATAGATATTGTTTCAAATCATATTCTGATTTCTCCCAAATTTGTTTTCTTCAGTAATTGGTATTTACATACAAAGGAGACCATTAGAGTCACCTGTTAGGCGTTGTGAGATGATGAACTTAGGCATTAGTGAGATTATGACAAAAGATAGGGCGCAATGGCGACAAAAGATCCATATAGCAGACCCCGCTATTGTGGGATAAAGGCTTGAGTGTTGTTGTAGTAATTGGTATTTACTATTGTTTGCAGGCATAGGAACATGTGAGGCATTTACAGGGACTTATGGTGTAAACTATGGGAGGATATCCGACAATATTCCTGCACCTGAAGTAGTGGTCTCTCTTCTTAAAGCTGTAAAAATCAAGAATGTTAAGATTTTTGATTCTGATCATGGTGTCCTAAATGCATTTAAGGGGTCTGGGCTTGAATTAGTTGTGGGGCTCAGTAATGATTATGTGAAAGAAGTAAGTGCTAGTGAAGACAAAGCCATGGAATGGATCAAAGAAAATGTGCAGGCATGGTTGCCAGATACACATATCAGAGGGATTGCTGTCGGAAACGAAGTGCTCGGAGGTGCAGACCAGGAACTGGAAGCAGCCTTGTTTGGGGCAATAAAGAATGTCTATAAGGCTTTATCTCTGCTTAAACTCACCGACCTTATTCAAATCTCCTCGCCCCACTCGCAGGCTGTCTTTGATAACTCGTATCCACCATCAAATTGCACATTTAGGGAAAATATATTTCAGTATATGAAGCCTATCTTGGACTTCTTTTCGAAGATTGATTCTCCTTTTTCTATCAATATATATCCATTTATAGCATACAAAGATGACCCTCAACATATCGACCTTAATTATGCTCTATTCGAACCAAACCGTGGAATAGACGACCCTACGACTAATCTGCACTATGACAATATGTTTGATGCGGTGATAGATGCTGCTTATGCGGCTTTGGAAGCTGCTGGATACGATAAGACGGTGGTTGAAGTTACGGAGACGGGTTGGGCTTCTAGTGGTGATGAAGATGAAACAGGAGCTTCAAATCAGTATGCTCGGACTTACAATTATAACCTACGAAAGAGGCTATTTAAGCGGAAAGGGACGCCACGCAGACCCAAAATTGTGATAAAAGCATATATATTTGCCTTGTTTAATGAGGATTTGAAGCCCGGGCCAGGCTCTGAGAGGCATTATGGACTATTCAAGCCAGATGGGAGTATTTCATATGATATTGGACTTTCAACTTGGCATGCATCCTCTTCATCCTGCTCTATAAAGGTAACTACTATGTTATCCCATTCTCTAAGGGTAACTACGATATTCCTGCTTCTTCTTGGAAGCCATAATCCCTAATTTATGATAATAGAAAAAATCTTATGTATTTAATATTTGCTTTGTTTGTTTCCTTGTATTTTTTAGTTCCATGGTTATGTTGCGCTGCTGTATATTATATATCGGGCTCTTTTTAATACTGCGTCATGACAATGAGTGAAAGTAGTTATCTCATTTTCCAACTTCTTTTAGCTGATGGTTTTCCAACAATGATTCTTTTTAAATTCTCCTTTTTTATTGATTTACACAAGAGAAACTTACAACCCTGTAAACCCCTTGGGTGATTTATTTTCTTTTTGCAATTTGGCTTGTTCAAGGCATTTAAATTTCAATATTAGGTATTCTAAGTGGAAGAAAAATAATTGGTTTCTATAGTTAATTATTTAGCATGTAATCAGTTCCTCTAATCTTCTCATCGCCTAACATCTGAGTGATTTATCCATTAGGTCTGTCAACAATTGAGAATTCTAGAGTTGTTTACATGGAAATTTGTCGAGATATTGATCATGTTTAGAACGCTTTCTGCTGAATAATCTAGATGACAATATACTTGTTTTAAACTTTATCCTTTCAACAGTTGACCAAACCTGTTGAACTGCTGATTTGGATCGATGGTGCGGTGAAATTTAGGATTGTATATGTTTACATAAGTTCTACTGACCTGGGAGGTGTCACCACTAGGGATTTCCTTGGTTTCTGTGAAGGAGAAGAGGAAGAAGAGGATGAGGCGGAGAGAAATCCTAGGAGCACCTTGGCCAGACCCAGTGATTGGGATCAATGAGACATTGAAGCATGAGTTTTTCAGACATGTTTGAGGCCGATTGGTCACCTGCCATATTTGGTCGATGGATGATTCGAGTCCCCAGTCATGTTCGGAGCAATGTTTCGATATTTTTTTTTTATGTATTTGTTTTATTTGTTAGTATTTTATTTAGTGAAATCGGACAACCATCGTATACATCCAATCATAGTTGTCCAAGATGATTGCCCTAGTCAAATTTTATTATAAATAGAAAACGGGGGTTGAATTGATAGCTATTGCCGATTTTGGAGAACCTTTCTTCCCAGTATTCAGTCTCTCGCGGTGCCGATTCCACAAAACCCCAATGTGTAACCCTTTTAGTATGTTATCTTATTTTCTTTTATTTCCCTTCACTCTCCTCCCCCTCATGTAGCCGTAGACCGCATCCACCCACTTCCATAACCCTAAAAGGGTACAACCGCCTCATATTCCTCCCTCAATACAACCATCCAACACACTCTAAGTAGCCTCCAATAATCAACCAACAACTGCCCTAACAACCCCCTCCTGCCCTATCCTCACACCAGCCCTTCCCCACTCCTATCATCCCCTACTAACTACAGCCAATGACCAATATTGTATCCACCTGGATCCTTTCTACTCCTTACAGCTCTTCCAGCCATCGCTCTCTGCTTGTGCACCATCCATCCCCTCATTACATCCACCCCCCCCCCCTCCTAAAGCCAATATCGGCCACCCTAGCCTCCTTCTAGCACCAAACCGTAACTCCAGCACCCTCCCTTCAACGACCAGTAGCATGATGGGGATCATGTCACAAAGGGTTTACTCGAAGATTGAAATCGTTCATTTTGTGCGGATCAACAATTTATGAATTTTGGTTTTCTTTTGTTTCTTTCTGAATTTTATTTTAATGTGTTTTGGAGGCTGTCATGATCGGAGAATCATAACCGTCCATGGTGGCCCCTTAGACCATAAATAAGAATAGAGACTCATTTAGAAGGGATTGAAAGTTGAGTGAAGAATCTTCCCTTTTGATCACTGGTGCCAAAGACGAAACCCGAGTGTGACGCATCAAGTGCCTCCCTACCCTCATCTCCTCGGTTGTCCACCTCTCCTCCCTAATTCCGACCACTGCTTTACCTCCAAATTGATATCCTACCACCACCTTTCTCACCCCGCAACTCTCCCACCTTAGTCGGCCTTCCACAACCTCAATCCCATCCATTTTAGTTTTTCGGCAATCACTACCACCTACGGACAACACCACCACATCCGGTGACCACCACCGGCTACCCTTGGCCGCCCACCCCTCCTCATCCCACTACTCCATAACTCCAAAGCCACCTCCCAACTACCTCACTTCCCCACTCATAACTACCACCTAAAATTTAGTCGTCGGATAGGTGTCTAATTCATTTAGTAATTCATAAAGCCGACATTTATTTTGTTAGACTCGTCCTGCCTCAAGCCCTCCGTACCCTCTAGCCCCATCCAACCACCATCCCTCCAGCCCCCATCCAACCACCATTTCTCCATTCCTACCTCTGAACAACCACCATACAACATTTCCCCACCTTCCTCTCCATTGGATCGTTCCAATCCTCTCCTTTAGGTTTCAAGAGTGCTGGAGATAAGGCTTGAAGAATGATAGCAATCAATATACGGACCAATAAAAGATATCCCCCATCATCAAGCAAATGAAGATAAGATCCATTCTTGTGTTCTCTACAAGATCTTGAGATCAACCATTGGGGAAATTTCTATAATCATTTTTTAAATGTTTTCTTATTGTATTTACCGATTTGGATTCAATTTTTAAGTGTTGTTAAATCAGTTGAGATAACTTAGATCGAGGAGATCTAAAGGGAAAACTTCCTTGGTGAAGGTGACTAGACTAGTGGTTTAGAGTATCTCCCGGTTGGATAGGCTAATAAGGCAATACATGTTTAGATTGACGATACTCTATTAGTTGGAGTTGATTCAGTATTGAAATCCAAGTACAATCGCCTTCGTTTCGCCATCACAAGGTTTATACTGTTCTGCACTACAATTTGTTTTTCACATTGTTTACTACTACATATATTGTGCTTAATTTATGTTTTTTTACTGAGTTTAATATTCTATGAATTGCACAGAATTGGTACAACCCTTATTTACTTGCCTCTATGGTTGCATAACTATCCAATAAGTGATATCTCTAATTAGCGGTTTAACAACCTATAGTGTTAGTATGACAATCATTAGTACACATTTGCGGAAGTAATACGATCAATCGTTCAACGATCTTTAATGGAACTAATAATAGCTACTGGAAGACACATGATACTTTTTTCTTATATTGACTGATACAGATGTTTGGTTCATAATTGAACAACAATACATGAAAATGTTAAGTTGTCTATCTAAATCACCTAGAGGGGGGTGAATAGGTGAATTGTGCGTCTATTTGCGAAATAAAAAATTTAACGAACTTGCACAAAACAATCAAACAATCACAGACGACAAGAAGATTTATAGTGGTTTCCCAACCTTGGGTATGTCCACATTCCCTCACCGATCTAGTAAATCACTAGACTCGGCTACTCCACTATCTCGGATTGAAAATCAATCCTACGTCTCGGAACCAAGTTCCTACAATCTTGATCCAAAGGGATCTACACTCGGAAGATGAAAACTTCCTACAACTCGTAGAACAACGCTCATCCACTCGGAGAATAATATCCTACAAAATTACAATGAGATATGAAATACAAACATAGATTTGTCTCAGATCTGGAAAAATTTATCTCTAGGTCTTCTTCTGAACTTTGCGGCTTTTTCAGGAATGTTGAAGAAGACTCTCTGTAGATCTGACCTGAGAAACTTAGGACCTACTCGATCAAGGAGAAGATGAAGATTTCTTGAATAGCAAGTTTAACTTGATTGAAAACAGTCGTGTTGATCTTCAACCTGAGCGGCGGCGACGACTTCTGTAAATTCGTTCTTGGAGAGAAACGGCCGATCAGAAATTTTGAAAAAGTACGGTTCACCGTTTAGGGTTAGTCTTAATGAAAAAACATTATATTGGATTTCCCCTAACGGTTAGAATTGACATTAATGACGACATGTGGACCAATCACGTCAAGTCATTTGAAAATCCCGTCGATCTGGACTTAAGTAAATTTTCGGAAAAATGAACTGCAGTTCTCGAGAAGTATGAATAATTTCTCGAGAACAAGGCTGATTTCTCGAGAGCTGTACTTTCTGGACTTAAGATAATACTCGAGAGATAAACGTTTAGTCAACTCAAGAACTGAATTTCGCTTCTCGAGAACTAAAATAACATTACTTGAGAGCTAAAACTTGTACTCGAAAACTAAGCTGACTTCTCGAGAACTAAAAGCTAAGTTCTCGAGAATTATAACCAGCTTCTCGAGAGATGGACTTAGAAAATTTTTCACGGCTGTCTCTGGCTACTCGAGAAATATAAGAGGTGACTTCTCGAGAACTAGGCTAAACTTCTCGAGAACTTTAATGATGTTACTCGAGAACTAGTCCAGGCTTCTCGAGAACCAAGTGAACTTCTCGAGTCTGCTAACTCTACTTCTCGAGAACTATACCAGACTTCTCGAGAAGCGGACTTAGAGAAATTTTTTTTTTAATGTTAGAAACTTTTTCGCTTCAAGAATCCTATCTTCATTCCATGGTCCAAGTGCTTGAATATGAAGTGTGTCCCAATAGAGAGGCTACACATGAGTCAACACCTTGGATCACACAGTGAGGGATTACACTGTATGGTCCTGTGTTCATGACCCACTGTAGACTCACATTGGTATACATTTAGCAATGATAGTATACAAACACACAACTAAACAAATATATTAAATACAACTTAATTCATCTTAGTTCAAGGGTGACTTCATGCAAATCTGAGTTATTGTGGATGCAATACCCAACAATACATTTGATCCAAAATTGTGGTTGGAAAGGTTAGATTAACGAGACCAAAGGATAAATGAAATGATGTTGTCAAATGTAGGTGTGCATGCAATGCAAAAGTCATGATTTTCTCTGTTGTGCACTACATAAATCGAAATACAATAGAACCTCAACTTGTGAAACTGCATGACATTTGACGATCAATTGAGCAAACACATGAATGTACAACGCAGATAAAAAATCCAAGTTCAGATTTGATACATAATATGAAAGCTTGGGAATGAAGCCAGATGAAAGCATTCCAACATGTGCACTCTTAACTAAAATAGTCAATATTTCAAATCATTGGGAAAGAGGTTTAAGAATAACGAGCTCATCCTCCAAAAGTGTGTGGGAGCTTGTCTTCTGTTGTATCATATTTGTTCTATTGTTTAATGCAATTTATGTATTTCTCTCTCTCCCACAAGCACTTTGAGTTTTCATTATCTCGCTTCACGATCGTAAAATGTTCTTCATAACAAAGTTTCTTGCAATGAAATCAACAAAAGAAATCGGGAGTGATTCGGACCCGAAGTTTAGTGTATTTGTGAGAGGGATGAAGAAATTTATGAGAATCCAAGCAAATGAAATTAATAGAACAAATTCAGGAAGAAGTGCTCATCCTCAAAGAAAGATTAGCGTTCTGAAAGCTTAGAGGAGAAGCTGTCATTAATTTACTACAACTACAGAAAGCCGGATCACATTAGAATTGAGACTCTCCTACTCGAGGCATCATCTGATCAGGAACACGAAGTGAGCACTCGAGGGGTCAGACGGCCAGCACAGAGGCATGGACTTATGTAGACGCTTTTACTCGAGGCATAAGCTGATCAGGAATACAAAGTGATCACTCGAGTGATCAGACGGCCAGCACAGAGGCATGAAATTATGGAGACTCTTCTACTCGAGTCATCACAACACAATCACTCTTGGGGCCGAATTGTCAGCATGCAATGAGGGGAGCTGATCTCTGTATAACCCGTAATTCGTCGAGATCAGATGCAACCGTTGTTGGCCTAGAGGTTCTCTCCCACCTGGGGCGAATGCAGCCCCCCAGGGACGAGATCCAGGTACCCTGGGGAGAGTGCAGTCCCCAGGGGCGAGATCCAGACACCCTGGGGCGAGTGCAGCCCCCAGGGGCGAGATCCAGGCACCCTGGGGCGAGTGCAGCCCCCCAGGGGCGAGATCCAGGCATCCTGGGGCGAGTGCAGTTCCCAGGGGCGAGATCCAGGCACCCTGGGGTGAGTGCAATCCCCAGGGGCGAGATCCAGGCACCTTGGGACGAGTGCAGCCCCCAGGGGCGAGATCCAGACACCCTGGGGCGAGTGCTGCCCCCCAGGGGCGAGATCCAGGCACCCTGGGGCGAGTGTAGCCCCCAGGGGGGAGATCCAGGCACCCAGGGGCGAGTGCAATCCCCAGGGGCGAGATCCAGGCACCCTGAGGCGAGTAGCGAGTCCCAACTTCATCGGGCACTCACCAACTCCAGGATACCTCTTTAGGTCTGCTAATATCCCCTCCAAACAACAGAGTTATGATATTGACTGACCGTTTTGGGCTGCGTTTAGTAAAATCAAAAGGCGGAATTCTGTTTTCAACAAACCAGACTCGAAAAACTATAAATAGACCTTTAAGGTACCTTGGACAGGAGGAGATTCAGGCTTTCTTCTTCCCCCAAGGTGCCTAGCTCAACATTGGCTAGGGAGGGGCAGCGCTCTAAGATCTTCCGGGTGTGTAGTGAGACCTCCGTGTTGCAGCCCAGGGTCTATTCCTTAGTTCCGCGAGACCGGCCAAGAGCTCTCTCTTGGGAGAAGTAGGTGCAAGTTTCCCCCTACTCGGGTCCCGAACTCCACAGAGACCGAATTCCGGTTTCAACAATCTCGACCGCCTTTGTAGAGGCATGAACTTATGGAGACTCTCCTACTCTAGGCTTCATACTTTCAATGAAAGGAAACATATACCGTTAATCTGCTATCCAGCGTGTGATTTGATAATGTTAGCTAAATTTAGGTCTAGAATAGGCACGCGTGCCATCGACTATATTTTAGTTAACCTTGATGCGAGCTCTATCTGATTGACCTGCTCCAACGCCTATCCAGCTGCATGTAGTTTAACGAAATATGGGAAACTAGAAATATCCCTCAAGGGACATTCTTCTATCATTGTTGGAGACTTAGTCTCTTATAGGACGTTTTAGATAATGACTCTGTCCTCCGTTCTAGCAACCAATAGACGGGTAAGTAGGATGAGCTCTTGGATAGCATTCCCGGACTACTTTCAGATCGCTCATGATCCGAATTTTCACCCCTCCCTGATTATACATCAAGCATGGTTGAACGAGGAGGGCACAAATTGAAAAGTGTTGATGAACTGTCTCTCAAAGATTGTATTGTAACTGCTCGAAGCGTCCACAATGACGAACCAACAGTTCTTTGAAGTGCCATCGAGGGTCACCAACTGATCCACTCCTTCCACTTTCTTTATCTCCTAGAGAAGCCGCACAACGGGCCATTTGAGGTCTTCCCCCGCTTAGATTCTCATTCTACGACATATCTTCCACTGAGAACGTGATCTCCCCAATCGAGGCAGGGTCTTAAGATGTCGAAGCGATGCTCCTCTTGTAATTGCTATGAAGGCTCCCCTTGCGAGCTCCACTCCCACTCCTCAATGGCCTCGACTCCCGACGTCAACTCGCTCCTCGCATCTTCCCCTAGTTGGGGCCTGGACTAAAACGCCCCCGGCTTCCGCTTCGTGCTGCAGATCCTCCCTCCCCTCCCCTTGGGCTCTTCCCATTCCTCCTGTTGTTCTCCTCATCTCTAGAAATTCAAGGCATGCCGAAGTGGCATGCCCCTTCACCCGATGGTAATCGCAGTAAAGTACCGCAATCCCCCTCTGTTGTCCCTTATTTGGAATCCTTCTCCATTGTTGACGGCCTTGGCGATTTATTGTCATCGCCATCCGAGGTGGGAATCTGTTAGGCCTCCTGACCTCTTGACGCCTTTCTGGCGCGTTGAAACGAATCTAATGCTCGGGAGAACAACGCTGACCGGGTTCGAATGGATGGGGTCCCCTTCCTACTGGCCTCCAAGTTTATTTTCCATGGCCTAGAACCTCCTCTCGGGTTTCTCGGGCTTCTGAATAGCTCCTATCCCTTTAAACTCTCTGCTATCTCGTTGGGCATCTTCCTACCTTCAACCTTCTTTTGAGGTCCTCAACTCTTCCGCCTTCATCAACCTCATCAAAGATGCTAGGAAACCCTTGTTGGTAGTCTCCTCCTTTATAAATCTCCCCGCGCGATCAATTAGGTATTCAAATGAGACGGGGGATCTTGGTCCACCTTCATCTTGAACATCCCCTTTTGCAAGCCAAACGCAAGCTCAAACTTTAAATTACAACTATCCACTTCCTGGATAATTAGGACCTCTTCTTGGAAACGATCGATATAACTCCCCAACATCTCCTAGGGCCCTTGCTTGAGAAGAAAGAGAGTTGTTGGCCCATTCTTCCTCTTCTTGGATGTTGTGAAGTGCAACATCAATCATTCGCGCAAATCTTCAAAACAGTAGATGGAATCCGCCGATAACTGGTGAAACCAGTCCTACGCCTTCCCCTTGAAAGTGATTGCAAAAAATCTGCACTTTAAGGCATCCGTCGTGCTACATATGGAAACTACATCCTCAAACCACTGCAAGTGGTGGAGGGGATCTTCTTTTCCGGTGTAATAACTGAGAATAGGCTCGGGAAACCCTTCTAAAACGGGCGCGCTCAATATTTCCTCACAGAATGGGATTGCCTACCTGTTCTGGCGAGCTGTCAACTGACGAGTTCGCTTGTCCTCGCGGAAGCGAAGAGCTGGGTTACGCACTAGGCTCGCTTCTCCAGCTCGGCGGAGACCCCCTTCCCATGTCATCTATACAGCTCGACATCCGCTGCCGAGGTGATGACTGGCGGCGAGGCCGCGACGCCCTCGGGACCGGGCGCGAATAGAGCCCGCAACGACTACATCATGTCCTGCTTGAACTATGCGAGGTCAGCTTGTGTTGCGAACTCGTTGGGAACTCACGAGTTGCCGATCGCTGACTCTCACGTCATTGTTCACCATTAGATATCGCACTAGAAGTTTTCTCTTTCAATTATGATCCACCAACACTTCCCCAAAGTATTGGAACCAAGAAAATCTGGTGCGCAAAGTTCAGAACAAGGGGTGACCAAAAGCTATTGATCTAGCGGACAACCCAGATGAATCACAACTAGAAGGAATCAAAAGACTTAAAATAATCTCTTAATTGCCTACAAATAAGACCTGTGTGTTGCTGCGAGGAAGTCCAGTCACATACTCAGAAGTCTATAGGAACTTCCCCTCCTAAAGCAAATCGAGCTCGACGCTAGAAGCCTAGAAAGGAGCAAACTTGGCAAATGAGATCTTTGTGTGTTTGGGGGGGGGGGGGGGGTCAAGGTGCCTTCTACTTGTGCTTTGGGGTCCTATTTATAGGCAATCCATGGGGCAGGCACGTGGTCTGCGAATAACCGACCTTGCCTTTGCTGGATACTAGATACATGTTTCCCGTGCGACCTTACTCTTGAGAGCCTCTGGAGGCGGCGAGCTGTCTGAGATTGCTTTAGGCGTGGTCGCCGGAGCCAAGTTTGTTGGTCTGAAGGTCGCTAAGCGGGATCATCAGCGAGTCCAAGAGGAGAGCTCTCCGGCGAGCTGTTGCACTGGTGTGTCAAGCTTCTGTTGATCCCCACGTGTCTTCAATGGGGCCTTTCCTTCTGTCCAACGACCAAATTTCTGAGGCCCTTGGCCCTTCATTTAGGCTTGGGTCCTTCTCGTCGAATACGGGTTGTACACCATCCTCTATCTTATATAAATCTCCATTGTTTAATTTTTTTTTAATTAAGCTTATTAGTTCTCCCATCAATTTAAATTATCATCTACAAAATATATATACAAATGCCCCTTGCTTTCGGTGCTTTTTATTCATCTCAATTAATAATATAGATATAGATTCAATCCTAATTCTTGATTTAAACATAATGTGATTCAAATTTTTTGGCCATTCCACAACATCAATAAAAATCATGTGTAGATCTTCCAGGGATGAAAACAAAGTAATCATCTAAAATTGATGTAATTTTTCAAAGTTTATGTTGCACAACTCCTTGCAAGAATTTCATTGTATGATTCATTTGTTTCCTCCATAATTAACAAAATCTTAAACATCTCATTTGTTCTTAAGTACACCTTTGTATTATTTTGTTGAAGGAATATTGTTCAGCATCATTTAATAAGTTCGCCATCTTCATTTGGTTTGTAGAGCTGTTATATGAATCTCCTATCACCATGACTGCTCGAATATCCTCCCACCAAATGGTGGACCATCTCTCTGCCTTTTCTGTCAAAATGACCTCTGCCCAGCACCCTAGTGATGAAGCCTCCCCATTTGTGTTGGATTTCTTCTGTGGGGATGGTCTCTTCCTTGTTCTATTAATAGTATGGGAAACTTGTTTAAGCCCTATTTGACCTTAATTTTTGATGTTGGGTTGTTTGCCTTGAATCCTTAAGTTGGCAGAGTGATTGTTTGCCCTAATTCTCTCTTAACCTACACCCACAATGCATCAACTCTATTTGGATAGGAGAGCTGAACAGCATAAGTCGGCAGTTTATATCAACAATTCGTCAATGTTACATAGGCGTATACTACATTTGGAAGGCAGAGCAATTCCATTCTAGATGTTGTGTGAATCGGATTCATTAAGTTATGATGGCAACTAGACTTTGACTTCTTTTGGTAGATATTATGTTATGCTAGCTCAAGGAATGAATTGTTGCCGCTCCGAGAAGTTGCTCATACAATAGTAAGAGCGTAAGCCCACCATGTAATATGGATCAATGTTTTGCAATGAAGATGGAGGAATTTGACAAAAGCCGCAGCCGAGATGAGAAAACGACGGAGTTTGTTGAATCGGATATCCAATTGGATAGGTGTTTCCATTGAATTCAAAGTTCGCCTCAAAATGAGTGAAATGAAATCACCATTTTCTAATATTCAAGCATAATAAAAGCAATTTCAAATCCTATTCTGCCTTTTCCAGAGCATTGTTTATACTATTTAATTGCTGTTTCTTTTAAAAAAATCCTATATTTACTTGTTTTTTTTTTAAAACACAGGAATTCTCCTCTCAGCTATGGTTGAGGTCCTATTTTATGGCTGTAGTCGCCTGTATATGGACAGCGCTTCTTCTTCTTCAGTAAGAAACTGTTACATTTTTTCTTTAGGATATTGCACAGAAGATCACTTTAAGAGCAGGGTGGTGGTGGTGGTGGTACATGATTAATCAGCACAGAAGATCACTTTAAGAGCTGGGTGGTGGAGGTCTTCACTGCATGAGAACATTTGTTTATATTTTAATTTAATGACTTGGTAGCTGTGTATTCACCTCACTGCATCCTCATATTATTCATTTGTTATCTTAAGTTTCCACCATCAAAGAACATATCACATTCTGTATATTCATTTTCTGGCTGTTTCATTCTGATTGTGTGCGCGTGTCTGTGCGTATGTGCGTGTGAGAGAGATAGACTTATCTACGGCTACATAGATTCCTTTTGGCGCGCGGTGTTTTTTGCTCTAGTGAGTTTGGACAAAAATGTTCTCGTCATAGAATGTATGTTTGCATGACAACGGTTACGGGCGCCACTAAGAAAAGATAATTAGTTTTGAACATGGAAGTGGATGAAGTTCCTCAGATGAGCACGACGGTTCATAACAACTGTGTTCATCCCGTCATTGCCGTGCCAAACAGAACCTGTGTTGAACACTTGATTGTAGAACAATTTAATCCCATGAACCCTTGAAATGATGTCTGAGCCAGTCAACTTTAGTCATTTGGGGTTTGTTTGACAGAGTGCTTTTGGTCGCGTACGTGCCGTCGAATGGCATCACACGATTGTGGCCACCATCAGGCCGCAACGGGCATACTCCATTTGAAATATAATGGTCCGTTTGGCATGATGATGACGGTCGTGAATGCTGCTGTGGTTATGTGAAGACCCAACATTACCTAAAGAACTTCATCCAATTTTTATGTTCAAAAATAAATAAAATTTCTTGGTGGTCATCATGACATAATGTTTAATGGTGTTAGCTTTGTTGTCCAAACTTAAATTCTCTAAATTTTAGATACCTAGACCGTATTTCTAGGCCTGTTGGGGATGAGATTAATTTTATAAGATTAGGTGTGCACATAATCACACACCATGATCTCCACCTCAAAAGAAGTGAGATCATGGGATTGACCGCACGTGCGCCGATCCCCCACGCATCGATCCCATCACGCGTAGTGGGCAAACCGCCGCGAGCCCCACCTTCCCGGCGGCGGACGGCTGACCTACTCCCCAGACGCCGGATGCCCGCCCTCTATTGTCGCGCCGGCCCCGGCCGCGGCCGCGGCTAAGGAAGCGGCCGCCCGGGCCGCGCCGCCCTCGGCCGTCAGCCGCGGCCTAGGGGGCGGCCGCCCAGGCCTCCCCTCCTTCGGCTGCTGGCGCGGCCAAGGGGGCGGCCGCCCGGGCCGTCCCCTCCTTCGGCCGCCGGCACGGCCAAGGGGGCCGCCGCCCGGGCCGCCCCCTCCCTCGGCCGCCGGCACGGCCAAGGGGGCGGCCGCTCGGGCCGCCCCCTCCCTCGTACCTCGGCCGCCGGCGCGACCAAGGGAGCGACCGCCCGAGCCGCCCCCTCCCTCGGCCGCCGGCGCGGCCAAGGGAGCGGCCGCTCGGGCCGCTCCTCCCTGGCCGCCGTCGGCAGTCCTTCCTATCGCCGACGAACTTGGCGGCGAGTTCGCCGGCCACCCGTTGAGTTCTGCTCCCGTCGTCCGATCGGTTGGAAATGTCCCCGACCGTCCGATTTGCGTGTAACCACTCACTAACCATCAAATTAGTGGGGGGATTTAATTAATAATTTTATGATTTATTTAAATGCTCTCCAAATAGCAAAATTAATATCTTAATATGCGCATTTAAACTATAATGAAAATAATCATGATGGTGGTTATGGTGTGCGGATAGCCGCGCAACCACCATAACCACCACCTGGAGCCTATAAAAGGAGCATCAGACCTCATTTCTCACCTTTTTTCCCTCAGAGTCTTCTTCTTCCTCAGGTAGAAGCTCTGCCGAATTCCTCCTACGAGCAGCATCCGAGCCGCACCCGAGGCGCACCCGAGCTACAAGCGAGTCAAGTCAAAGCCACCAAACAAAACCAAATATCTCAAGTTCCAAGTGACCGCAACCGCAAGTTCAGGCGCTCTGCTCCCACGTTCAGAATCAACAAGTCGCTAACCGAAGACCATCAACGCGAAGCGCAATTTGTAATAACTCCCGGTGCGACGGTCTGTCGTCCGTCGTATGCAAAGTGTTCTCTCACCCCAAAGCTGTGATGAGAGGTGACCTGTCACCCTCGACTTCACAAACAAGCTGTAACAACCAGAAAATAGTGGACTTTGACCGGCACAAATCCGGTCACGTGGTTTTTTGCCCAGTTGAGGAGTTTTTCAACGTTAAAACTCTGTGTGTACAATCGATCTACCTCATTGACTGTGTGCGGGCTCGACCGTTCTGAGAGCTAAGGCGGTTCAGGTTATTCCGGTCCGATCGGGACGTCGAGTTAGACCGCAACAGTTTGACGCCGTCTGTGGGAATGTTCGCCAAACACGCCTCCCAAATAAACGAACTCCAAGCCATAATGCTTGCAATATGTCAAGAAGTAAAGCCGTCTTCCACGCCACCATTCATGCAAACTAAGTCACAGCCATCAAGAGAGCCCTTCGCCACGACCAAGTCACCCTCGTACAAGGAGTACGACATAGAAAAGGAATTCTCGAGCACCAGTAGCTCCCTCACTCCGGCAACACTAACACAGGACGCGCAAAATCGCTAACTCGGCGGTCGATAACACAATGGGAATATCAGAAGCGCAATGAATGACGGATCTCAGAAAAGGAAACAAGAGATCAAACCGCACCAGCCGCCTAAAAGGAACTGCACGCAAGACGCAAACACATGTCAAATAAAGAAGTCACGTCGACACCAAGAGCTCACGCCACTCAATGCCCCTCAAGACAAGATTTTCCAAGCAATTCGTAACCACCCAACATTACACAAGCCCAGGTCGCTCGCCCGAGCTCGAGGAAATCCATCAAATTATTGTCAATATCACTAGGGGTTTGGGCACAACACGGACTAATGCAATCATCTGAAGGAAGAAATTCAGCGACTCGCCAGCCTAGGGGCGGTCGACCAATTTCTAGCGAAGGAAAAACAACCTCATGCTCAGAACACGAGATGCGTAACCATCGGCATCGGCGAGCCGCCAATCAAATTAAACCAAGTCTTGGTAGATGAAGAGATTACATCAAACATTATATTCCTATCAACGCTGCTTCAGCTCAAACTGACTGCTGGCAGCCTCAAGCTAGAATCAGCTAACGCACGCATCCCGGGGGATACTTCAGTACCAGTCATAGACACCATCATCCTTCCCGTCACTCTTGGAGAGGAGCCCGAGCGGCCACCTATGATGTGCAGTTTCTTTTCATCCAGGCCGACTGTGATCACACCGCGATACTGCAACAATCACTCATGGACGTCTTCCAAACCCGCTCCCACCACTTTTTTCCTTAAACTATAAACTTCCTCTTGCAGTTTTTCACTCTGTCATTATACCCCAACCAACTATTGTAGAAGCCACAAACCTGAACTTGTGTGAACTATTTTTTATATAAAGTATTGTGTTCATTTTCAACAGTGTCTGACTAGTTTCAGGTAAGACTAAGCCGCGAGCGATCCTCGTGCAAAAGGTAAGACTAAGCCGCGCACGATCCTCGTGCAAAAGGTAAGACTGAGCATGCGGTTTGAATACAAAAGCTATTAACCGAACCTGTCTTTCTACGTCAGGACGTCGTCAAGGCCTGCTCCCCCCGCGACCAAGCCACGAGTGATTCTCGTGCAAAAGGTAAGACTGCGCATGCGGTTTGAATACAAAAGTTATTCACTGAACCTGCCTTTCTACGTCATGACGTCGTCATGGCTTGCCCCCTCATGACCAAGACGCGAGCGATCCTCATGCAAATTAAGCCGCGAGCGATCCTCGTGCAAATTAAGCCGCGAGCGATCCTCGTGCGAACTAGGTTACTAACCAGTTACAAACGCAATTATAGCCCACACAAAGCAACACCACAAGTCAAACAACGCTCATGCAAGAAGAAGAAAAATATCACAATCACCACAGCAACATGTAAGTACATGCACAAACACGCTAATCAAGAACCGTCAAATAATAATGATGCCATACAAGACACCAGACTAGAAAATCAAAGGATGCAAACATACTAATACAAGAAGATAGCGCCGCTACATATCAGTTGTATCAACATCAAAACTCTCGTCGCCAGAGATGTCATCAAAGCTAAGGCCGGATACATCGCATCCCAAGCTCCTGCCAACAAGACGAAAAGCCTTCGAGACTCCACGCCTGAGGGCCGGCTCTCGAACGTCTTCCATCTGAGGCTCCACCTCCTTGCTCCAGATCTTGTCACGAACTTCCTCGCTAATCAAGCAACGATCCCGCATATAATCCAGAGACTCCATATACTCCGCAAGACCAACAACCTTCAACTTTGACACGCTGTTATCAGAAGATAACGCCTCCACCTGGGCCTTCGCCGCACAAAGCTCTGTCTCTAAACGAGAAGTCTCCTCTTGAGCGCGCTTCAACATCTGAGTAGTTTTTTCCACCAGAGATTTCTCCACCTCCAAAGATGCTCGAGTCTCCTCCAATTCCGCCTTAAGCTCCGATCCAATCCGGCAAAATCGAGAAACGTCCCGGTCATAATCATCCCTCAGAGTGATAAGAGAACCCGCCGCCACTCGAAACTTTTCCTGGAGGGCCAGATACCCGTCCTTCATACTTACGTAATGATCATTCCAGGTGACAACAATTTGAACCTAAGCCTCAATCTACAAAAGAAAGAAGAGAGAGAAGTCAGCACAATACAACAGTAAAGAAGAGCCTCAAGCTCGCTTACCACTTCATTCATCGCCTTCAAAGAAGAATATAGTCTCGGAGCTGCAGCCTCCACGGCAGAAGATCGGGGGGCAGATGATCCAAGCACCTGTACCTCGGGAGGTGAGCCACCACGGCTACCAGAAGGAGAGTCGTCACCTAGAGAAGACGAGCAAGGCGCCACTCTACCTCTGCCCCGAAAAACTACAGTAACATTTTGTTTCCGATTACAATCCAAAGATGTGGCAGCAGTCCGCCCAGAGTCTGAAAAAATGCCACACCGCAACAGATGCTTCTCTTCTACAAACGAAGAAATACTGAATAGACGGCTCGCCAACTCGCGAGGCTCTGAAAATCCAAGCACTGGAGAAAACTCCCGCTCTCTCCTCTTTTGACGACGACAACGATAAGACAATGTGTTTCACAGCTCTGGCAAGCCCCAAGAGTTCCTGACATAACCAAATAAAGTATTTCCATGGCGGCGGTCCGTCCGAATCTCAAAATCAAGCCAGCTCTTGTTACTATGAATCTCCACACGCTCACCACCGCCAGAACGAACATCACACCAATCTCGGAAGCAGTCCAAAAAGAGTTTCCTACCATGTTCGTGAAAGAAGACAACCAACCCCATGAGACATACTACCCCCAAGGGAGTAAACTGGAAAATCGGCACGCCGCAAAATTTCAGAATCACGATCACTTCCTCGCATGGGGGGAGCCGGAATCCCGATCTCAAGGTGGTCTCGCAGATCGTCAACCAGTCACGTGGAGGATTTTGAACCCTCTCCTCAACACGCGATATCTTCACTTCAAGGTCGGCAGGCAGGCCGAACCTCCTCCAAATTGCAACATGATCCTCGGTAAGGGAGGAGCGAAGACGCATCGGCTTCGCAGTACGCTTCGAGCTCTGTCACAAAATATTAAAAATAAATTTAGACTAAAAAATCTGCAAATCAAAAGTCATTCGCTCCCAACGAGCGCATGAAATCGCGTCACTCAGTAAAAATCAAAACTGTACGACGCACCTGAGCATGCATGTGCACCGGACACACAGTCATGCAAGGGCCCGCACGCGGTCAGAAGCACTCACAATAAAACGCGTGTGTGCACTGGCACGCACGCGCCCACGCAGCAGGCCCCCGCGCACGTGCCCGCGCATGGCCACGCGCACGCGGTCGTGCGCACGAGCCCTCCGCGGCCGCGCGTGCGCTCCTCCGGGCACGTGCGCGCGGACAGGCACGTGCGCGCGGCCAGGCGCGCGCTCCTGTGCGCGCCAGGCCAGGCACGCGCTCCCGTGTGGGCCCGACCAACCCCGCGCGTGCAGCAAAGCGCGCACACGCGCGCGCCCGCGCGCGGCAAGGCGCGCACGCACGATCAGACCCGCGCACGCGTGCTCCCATGCGGGCGCACCCGCGCGTGCCCATGCGAGTGCGCCCACGCACTGTCATGCGCGCATCCGCGCGTGCCCATGCGAGTGCGCCCACGCACTGTCATGCGTGCATCCGCGCGTGCCCATGCGAGTGCGCCCGCGCGCGTGCCCATGCGAGTGCGTCCACAGTGTCCACACACTGTCATGCGTGCATCTTCGCGTGCCCATGCGAGTGCGCCCACACACTGTCATGCGCGCATCCGTGCGCGCGCATGCTCGCGCACGGCCAAGACCGCGCGCGCTCATGTGCGACCCCGTGCACGCATCCGCACACACCTTCGCGACCACGGGTACGCCAGCTTCCTTCCCCGGGCACGTTCACCGCCTCTCGTCCAACATAATATATTATAACATTTTTACCCGAGTTTGCAGGCCACTACTACTCTCCATCTCAAGTCCATCGCCGTTCGCCATCGTCGTCACCGTAAAAAATGAGCAGTGAAAGATCCTTGTTTTTCTTCGTCTGAGCCGGTCTCGTGCAACAAGGATCTGAGGGGCAATTGTTGGGGATGAGACCCATTTTATAAGATTAGGTGTGCACAATAGCCACATACCAATGATCTCCACCTCAAAAAAAGTGGGATCATGAGATTGACCGCACACACGATCACCGCGCCCGATCTCCGGCACACCAATCCCATCACGCGTAGTAAGCAAACCGCAGCGAGCCCCGCCTTGCAGGCGGCGGGCGGCCGACCTCCTCCTCGGACACCGGCCGCCCTCTATCGCCGCGCCGGCCCCGGCTGCAGCAGCGGCCGCCAGGGCAGCGCCTCCTTCGTCCGTCAGCCGCGACCAAGGTGGGCGGCCGCCCGGGCGGCCCCCTCCTTCGGCCGCCGGCGCGGCCAAGGGGGAGGCCGTCCGGGCCGCCCCCCCCCCTCCTTCGGCCGCCCGGGCATCTCCCATCGACTTTAAACCTTGCCCGCGTGGGCAGTTGGAGGAAACGCTTTGATATTTTGGAGGACGTGGATATCGTAATTCCGTCCTGGCTAGAGCGCGCCCAGCGCCCTCTTGCGGGCTACTTCGCGGTTACAAAGGGAAATTTGAAGGCGGGCTTCTGGATCCCTCCTGCTGAGGAGGCAATCGTTGTTCTTCAATTTTTTAGCGTGTCTGTGACGTTGTTCTCTCTCGTAGGGCTGACAAGGATCATGAGGCTGCTTTGTTTTTTTTCAGGAGCACAGCTCTCGAATGTCAGTCCGCCTCTTTCTCAATTGGTGTGAGGTATGCCTTGGCCATGGCGACCGGGTCGATGTACGAAGTAACAAGAGGTGGTTGTCATTCGAGGACAAGACTGACCATCATCACGGTGGGACCCTGTAAGGGTTCGTCAAGAACCAATGGGAGCTGCCCGAGACCTGGAATGATCCTCCTGACCGTTGTTGTCGCTTGAAGGGGAAAGAGCGTGACTTTACTCCGGTGCTGGGCTTCGAGGATTCACGTGAGCTTGGTGCTGCTCTTTTCATGATCAGTACGTTCGTTGTTGAGAAGCGACTCGTTCTAGCGGGTCTTTCGACGGATATAGAGCGAATATGTGTCGCACCCCTGGGGCGGAGCAAGAAGAGGGAGCTGGGCTTTTCGCAACATCTGGGAGAAAGTGGATCGCCCTCAGCTTCCCCAAGGTCGTCATTGATGTCACCGATGATTGTCCGGACGGCCAGGTTGTTGATTTGCCGCCCAAGCAGACTGAGGATGCATCGGAGGTTCCCACAATCGTGTCCGCTTCTCGAGCGGTTCCAGAGCCATCGTTCGTGGTGGGGAGGGGGAAGAGTCGGGAGTGTTCTGCTTACCAAGCGCTCCTTCGGAAGGTATGTTTGTTGCCCTCAATGTTTTTCTCTTTGTCCCTGTGTCGTACATGAGAATAATTTGTCTTTTGTGTTTGCAGTTTGATGAAGCTTGCAACATTGCGCTCTCGTGGAACGACATCTACGTTTCCCCGAAGGACGATTTTCTTTCCCTGTGGGCAAAGCTGGCCACGTCCGAGAAGTCACTAGAGGAGGCCCGGAGGAAGAAGGAGGTTACTTCTTGATTGGTCAGTGTCAAGTCCTAGTTGTCCTCTTCTCAGTCTGAGGCGGAGTCTCTTCGGGCCAAGTAAAACATCATTGACTCTGAGATCGGGTCTCTTTGCAGGAGGTTGGCATCTCTTGAGCTGACTCTTGAGGAGGCAGTCCGTCGTGCCGACACGGTCGACACTATGATAAGTCAGCAGGAGGCGGAGATCAACAGCTGAATGGAGGGAACGCTCAGTTGATTTCTGAGCGAGAGGAGGTCGAGGTCATCCGTACGACTGTGGTAGCCGAGTACAAATCTTCTCATGACTTCGAGGTGGAGCGGTCTCGCATTGCAAAGGAATCACGCTCCGAGATGATGGCGACATGGGTTGATTTGTTGGTAGAAGACGAGCGCGAAACTGCGTATTCCTTGGGCTTTGGCAAGGGGTTTCGAGCGGCTCGGAGGCTTCCGGAGCGCGATACCCTGGATGTGGAGGATGCATCGGACAACAACGCTAATGCGGCTGCGGAGGGATGATCCTCGGGACATCTTCTGCCCGAGTTTGTTTTCATTTGTCGGTTTTTACGTTGTAGGTGCGCTCTCGCGCAGTTACATGTTTTTTTTTCTTTTGATGATGATGTAGCAACATGAAAGTTGTAGATCTCGACGAGACGAACAACTTTCATGTTGACCACTTTTGATTTGGAGCAGTCTTGACCCTCGATTTGGGCCTCGAAATCTGGGGCGGCGAGAATGCTACTGTAGCACTCTCGCCGCCCCAGATTTCGAGACCCAAATCTCAAGACTGCTCCAAATCAAAAAGTAATCAACATGAAAGTTGTTCGTCTCGCCGAGATCTACAACTTTCATGTTGAGCACTTTTTGATTTGAGACCATCTTGACCCCCAAAATGACCTATCCATACGCCCACACAAGCATGCCCGCACATTATATTTCCTCTCTCTATATATATATATAGACTGCTGTACCACCACTATTTTTTTACATTAAAATATTGTTTTATCGTTAATATCGAAGTATGATATTTTCTAGATACTATACTGGAAATATTCTCTCCGCTCACCTCTTTCATATTCCTTCTGACATGATGGTGTAACTCATGGAAATTAAACTAATTGCGCAAAGAGCCTAGACCCAAATCAATTCTCTCGCTCAATGAGATTTGGGCACTTGGAACTTGCATGATGAATAAAGTGGCCTCATTTGGCGTGGCAGGCGGAGATGGCGGGTGGAGACGCGGCTTTGGAATTGGAGGGAAAGGGTGGAGGCGGTATCAAAATGGAGGTTTCAAGGGGAACTTTTCCTCTTTGCTGCGGGAGGAGATGCAGCAAACGCTATCGGGCACCATTTATTTTGCCGCTGTCCGGCGGTGTTTACTCCAAACGCTGGCGTGAAAATGCCTAAATAAATGAAGCCTAAACTGATCACATTGATACTTTCCCTCATGCCACAATCAATATAAAGAAAATCATTCATCACAATCCGCACGCTCAAAAATCACAATTGACTGCTTTAATGCAATTTCCATCGTAATCATGACGACGCGACTGATAAACAACACTACATTTGCATAAGATTATGAACAAACATACGGAACGTAAAACTTTGTATTGCATTCACAACAAGGCATTCCCATAATATAAACTTTAAATGCAGCCAAGGAATTGCAGTTTTATTAGAATTCTTTCATTTTCAAGGCACGCTATACATGATATCTGCTGTAACATAAATCTTAATAAAATCTTTATTTAATACCTAAAAAATGTATTATAAACAAACAAGTAATCAATAAACAAATCCCAAAACTAAAAAAAAACTATCAAAACTGCAAGGGATATATAAACTTATCATAAGCATCTTCCATTGGAAATATTGCTCGTAAACCAAGGCCATCAGAAGCTATGAATAGAACAAAACATTGAATCCATACCAAAACATCTAAATAGAACAAACATTGAATCACGCGCTTGCCAGAAATTGTTTCGGACAACATAAACATCTGAATGGAACAAAACGACTACATAAAATGGAGCGCATAAATCTCAAAGTAAATGGATGGCTGAAGGAAACAAAGGAAAATCTCCATCACTGGGCAGATTCTAAGCTTTGATAGCATACTTCCTCAACGGAAAGTACATCTCTTTCTTCTTCTCCCGTTCAGTCTTCAGCGAGGCCTGCGAATAACCGAGCAGTTGTTCATCAGAAAACTGTCATAAAATAATTAGAATGCTCTTTTATTTGATTTCATTTATTTCCAGAACAATATTCTCACTATATATATATATATATATATAGCATTTCTATTTATTTAACAACTTCAAGTTATTGAGTTCACACTTTCTTGGGTTTTTACTTTAAGTATATAACATTTATAGAAAATTACACCAAATAATTTTTCATAAATGAATGTAAATTTTTATAGCATGATGGCAGGCACAAAATGACATGAATACAGGACATTAAAAAAACAAACTGTACAAAAATGTAAAAGAAATAGGAACTTTGAAGCCAACAAAGAATGTTGCGGCACATGTTCATGCACACGGAACCGTGCACCAACCCCTCAAGTATTCTTATTAACAGCATGCAAAGCTTCTCTAAACATGTGCCATCAATGTCCGAGTTTGCCACCATGGATACTTGAGTGCACAGCATCGTTCCCAGCAGACAAATAAAACATTGCAATGGTTCTCAGCAAATTGTTCTCTCTAGATTACTGATTGAGGAAGCTATTATCTGTAGATTTGGGGAAAGCTATTTACATGAATTTTCACTGCCAATATTCTTCGTTTGCCCAATCGGTTTGCAAGTAAACAATTTCGCAAGACATTTGGTCACAGGGATCATCAAAGATAAGATCACAAATTATTTTAAATCCGGCATGTTCTCATTTTTCATGTTCTATAAATTAAATGCGCCACTAAATCCTCCTTTCATTCCTACTTGAGCAAATAAGCCATCTTCACAATATTAGATATGAGAGGAGTTGAGGGGATGAAGTATTGATCTTGTTGCGGCCCCCCTCCCCCTAGCCTGACGGGTGTCAACGAGATGCTTGCCGCTTTCCTAGGTGTTGGCTGAGATCCGGCACTTCCACTTTTGATTACCCTTCCCCTGCTGATGCGGTCTTTTGCGGGCGATGCTTCCGTCGGTCCACGCGGACTCTCACAACTAGCTTTCAGCAAAGTATCTCAGATGGGTGTGGCCTGAGCAGGCGTCTCGCTTGATCGGCTAGGCCTGCTTGGGCGATTCGGTCTAAGTCCAAACTGACTCAACTCAGACTAATTTTAGGTGAACCCCATCAAGTATCAACATGGCCAATATCTTCAGAATACAGTACAGCTGCACCAAATCACTCCAGGATTCAATAATCCTAATCTGGATTTCCAATTTCAGCCACTTTCATCGCATTCCTATCAATGCTATTGAGGCGGCGATCCAAGTCAAGATTCCTGACACCCACATTATGGTTATGACACTAGTAAACACCCCCAGGCAAAATTAGACTGCCCAAATTTTGCAACTGGCGCCTCCACCGATTGGTTGTACAAGACATGTATTTCAGTATAACAATATAAACCCTCTGGATTACCTCTTTATTGCTTCTACGCATTTGGATAGGCCAGCGACATTGTGGTATCAAGGTTTTACTGGGTAGCATGTGTCCAGATTGACAATCATTTAAAAGAGTCATTCATGATCAATTTGACCCCACAGATTATGAAGATACACTTGGTAAATTTACTAAACTATTACAGACTACTGCTGTTTCTACCTATCAAAAGGCTTTTGAAGAATGATCTTCTCAAATAACATGATTATCACCAGATATTTTAAGACGAAATTTTATTTCTGGACACAAACAACGAATTAGGAGGGCTGTTATTGCCCAAAATCCAACATCTCTATATAACAATTATAAAATGGCGAGGTTATTCAAGGATCAATATCCCATGAACATAAAATGAATAAACAGCCAGACGCTAGAAGTCAAGTAACTACAAATAATACAAATAAGAATACCAGAACAGATAAAATGGAAATGAAACGTCTTACCCCTTCTAAAATATAATTACAGGGAGACAAGGGACTGTGCTTCACATGTGACGAGGAATACTCCAAAGACCATAAGTGTAAAAATCACTCCACAATATACTATTTCGAAAGAGATCTTGATGGCACTCCCGACACACTAGAAGACTTAACCAATCAGGCATCCAGACCCTTCATTGAATCAAAAATTAGCATAAATGCTTTAATGGGAAATTTCTCTCCCAAATCCCTTTAGGTTCAAGGGACGATTGGACACTCAATAGTGCACATTTTTACAGATAACAGAAGCACGCACAATTTTATAGATAACAGAAGCACGCACAATTTTATAGATAACAGAAGCACGCACAATTTTATAGATAACAGAAGCACGAACAATTTTATAGATACCAGAAGCACGCACAATTTTATAGATAACAGAAGCACGCACAATTTTATAGATAACAGAAGCACGCACAATTTTATAGATAACAGAAGCACGCACAATTTTATAACTAAGCGGGTGGCATAATTCCCTAATCTGCCCATTTCCCTCATAACTCCATTTAAGATTCATGTAGGCAATGACATCACAACGATTTGTAAGGAAATCCGTTATAAAGTACCAGTCAGCATGCAAAATATCAATTTTGAACTCAATCTCTTTATAACAGACCTCCATCGGATTGATGTTATATTAGATTTTAACTAGTTAGAGACTCTGGGGCCAGTGATAACCGATTATAAAACCTTAAAGATAACTTTCACATATAATCAAACACCCTGTATTATTAAGGGAATTCAGAACTTAAGCTCTAGAAATGTCAATTCGGCTTAATTAAATAAATATTCCAAGACAATAGATTCTCTGCTACTTTTCCTCCAAATAGAACAGCTTTCACTTTCTGAGAATTCAGACGCCTCTCTAATAACCCATTCAAATGAATTAACCTCTCCTTTACAACAATTTCAAAATATTTTAATACCCAGACCAGTCTACATCCACCCCGAGAATTAGATCTCAAAATCTCATTACTTGACAAAACTAAAATAGCTAATGTCAAACCGTATCCTTACCCATTTTTTCATAAAAATGAAATAGAACTTTTGATATCTGAAATGCTTAATATTGGCCTAATTAGGCCAAGTACTTCCTCTTTCAGCTCCTCGGTCCTCATTACAAAAAAAAGACAACACGTGAAGGTTTTGTGTAGATTATAGGGTGTTAAACGCACTAACAGTAAAAGATAGTTTTCCTATGCCGAACATAGATGATTTACTGGATGAATTACATGGAGCTGTCGTTTTCTCAAAACTAGATTTGATTTTTCCTATCACCAAATTAGAATGAATCAAGAAGACATTCATAAAATTGACTTCTGCACACATCAAGGCTTATATGAATTTATGGTAATGCATTTTGCTCTTACTAATGCTCCTACCATATTTCAGAGACCGAAGAACTCATTATTCAGCCCAAACTTAAGGTCATTTGTCATCATATTTTTTGATGACATATTAATATACAGTTTATCAGAAAACAATCATTTAAACCATTTGCAAATAGTACAGACCGTTCTTCATCAGAACACACTATCCCTTAAACGAACCAAATGTATTTTTAATGTAAATCAAGTCAAATTCCTATGACATTGTATCACACAACAAGGCGTCTTCCCAAACCCCAGTAAGCACTAGGCTATTCAACAATGGCCGAAACTCAAAAATTTAAAACAATTACGAGCCTTCGTTGGTTTGGCAGAGTATTACTTCCGATTTATTAAACACTACGCCACTATCATCACACCTCTAACAGATTTGCTAGCCAAAGATAAATTTCTTTGGACCCCATCTGCAACTAAATTTTAACCAACTTAAAAAAAATTTAATGACACCCCCAGTAATCTCTTCCAAACTTTTCCAAACCCACACTTGAGTGTGAAGTATCTGGATAGGAATAGACACAGTATTGTCTCAGAATAATCACCTGATCACCTACTTTACCAAATATTTGACACCTATGGATCAACAAAATCAACATATTCACCTGAATTACTTGTTTTCACTGTTGCTGTCAGTAAATGACGGCAATACTTAATTGTAACAACTTTCACCATTCTTACCGATGATAAGACTATGCATAATTTAGGCTCTATTTGTTTGGGCGTTTCGCTGCTCCGTTTTGGGCAAACGCCGCCGGAAGGAGGGTAAACAAATGAACCTCCGGCGGCGTTTGCTCCGTTTCCACCCACCCGCCTTGAGAAACGCCCCAAAAAGCTCCGTTTGGAGCAGCCACCTCCCACCTCCGATTCGAACACTCCGTTTCCACCCGCCGGATCGACCCGCCACCGCCGAACCAAATGAAGCCTTAACCTCACAGGTCATGACTATGCCTGAACAACAGCGCCTACTTTCCAAAATGCTTAGCTTTAATTATAAAATACAATATAAGCCAGGGCGAGATAATCCGGCAGTCAATGCTTTATCTTGCGAAACCGAGCACTCAGGAGATGGAGAACTAATCAACTAAATTGTTTACAAACTGCAATTTCTCTTGAGGAACTGAACATAATTTCAAAATATTTCTTTTCCATTTCTAATTTGTTTGAAGATCTGGATACTTTGTATCACAAGGATCCTAAAGCTAAAGAAATAATGCAATTACTAGGAGATAATACTACAGACATTCCAGATTGGGTCTGAATCATTCCCAAATTATTTTATAAAACTAAATTATATATTCCAAAATCACCAATCCAATGGATTCTGCTCAGTGAAGTTCACGATACTGAGAGTGGTGACCATTATGGCATCACAACAACTTTTAACCAACAGTCACAATATTTTTTTGGCATGGACTTCATAAAAGCATACAAGAATTTGTCCACCACTGTGACCTCTGCCAAAAGACAGAGTCGAAATACGCATCCTTATGGACCTTTACAGCCGTTACCATTTCCAACCCAAATTTGGGCGGATATTTTGATAGATTTCATTACTCATCTCCTACAATACAATTTTAGTAATGGTTCACTGTTTGTCCAAAGGAGCACATTTCGCTCCATTGCCTTCCCACTATTATGCACCTTAATAAGTCAGATATTCTGGGACTACTGTGGGAAGATTCATGGCCTACGCCTACCAGAGACAATTGTCTCGGATAGGGACTCCATTTTCCTAAGTAAATTTTGGATGAATTATTTTAAGAATAATGGGACTAAACTATGATTCAATTCGGCCTACCATCCCCAAACAGATGGGTAGGCCGAACACATTTATAAATGTATTAATCAATATATACGGATTTTTGTGTTCTTGCAACCACGACATTGGGCCCATCTGTTAAGTTGGGTCGAATACTACTATAATACTTCATATCATGCATCGGACGGAATGACTCCTTTTGAGACAGTATTCGGCCGACCGTCACCTTGTTTTATTCCTTTACCTACAGGTGGCGTATTCCAGATTTCAAAATTTTCAGATCCACATCAAAGAGCTACACTACTACTAAGATTACAACATAATCTACAACAAGTACGACAGAGAATGCAAAAATTGGTAGATCAGTCAAGAGGGGTGACCTTCTCCGGGAAGGGGATCTGGTGCTTCAACGGTTGCACCCCTTCCGACATCAGACACTGCATGAAACAAATGTAAATGCTTTTGTCTTACATTCTACGGACCATATATTGTGTTAAAGAGAATCGGCTTGGTGACCTTCAAACTCGATTTTCCTCCCTCGGGTAAAATTCATCAAGTTTTCCACGTTTCTCTTCTTAAACGATCAATTGATGAAAACAGAATTATCAAAGACTAAGTACTCATTCATTGGGAAGAATTTCTTCTAGAAGAGACAACTTGGGAAAATATTATCGACTTGGATCCTAATTTGCTTCAACAACTTACAATCATGTGAATGACATGACCGAAACACTAGGAATAGAGACACATCTACCGGCTCACCATCATACTGACAACCGTTCCATCCTCTATCATGGAATATTTTGAAAGCGCTTCCATTATTGTCACCCCTACATCATCTACTGCTGTAAACACTAATACAAACTTCCTTTCACTCAAAGTGAAACAACAGAGCTTCAATCCACCAGATCTGCCCACTACATCGACTGCTCCCACACAAGACTCTCGAACTACTTTTATTCACAGGGACGAATTCGTGCAGAAAACCCCTGCCACCTGTTCTAAAAACTCAAAATAACATTTCTAATCCTCTTTTTCCACCTTCTAAGACTGACAACCATAGCAACTTTGTTCCAAATGTACACAACTCGCAACCTGTCGCAATAAGAGCAAAGCACAATTCAAAGGGGTACACAAAGATACCTGATTTTTCTTCAAAATCACTAGCAGCAAGTCCAGCACTGCGATGCTTCAAATGCTCTGGCATCTCAACCCTTCTGCGCCACATGCGTCGTTTTCCTCCAATTCCTGGCCAGTGCCGCTTGCAGATACCATCTTCAAAGACTTACAGTTTGAATTCAATTCCCTAACAACGAAACATTGATGAGCTGGTGGGATACGTGCACGCCTTCAGGGACTAATCAATGGTCTTGTTTTATTTGATGGCTTTTAGAAATAAGTCCTTAAAGTTTTATTTGATTGAATTCAGTTCCTCTACTTTAATAAACACTTAAAATCAGTACCTACATATAACACCATTAAAACTATTAATGGAATAAGATAAAACTTCACTTTTTATTGTGTATAAATAATAAATTACTATTCATCTTCTTCCTTAAACACCAACCTTCATCTTGGGACAGTAGAACACCCAATCTTTATGAAAGACATCTTCGCGAGAGAGACGTGGAGGAGGCTGAGAATGGGGCGAATAATGCACACTGTGGTGACGAGGGAGGTCGCGAAGAATAGACGCAAGAGGGTGGAGCGGTGCGTGCTTGATTGGAACAAGAATGCGACCGCGTTCTATGAGGAGATGGGGGTTGAGGTGATGTCACAATGGCGAATCTGCCGCCTCATCGGCAAAGCGCTCTGCAAGTACGTTGTCGACAAAGAGTGCGGCTCCGACCAACAATAGTTTTCATAGTTGATTTTACAAAGCAATAGTTTTTTTATGGCGGTTAAAAACGCATAATTAACTATGACTCCAGTTCTAAATCCTTCAAGAATATCTTCTTGTGCTCACTTCCTTCATCTACCTAGCCTGGATCATGCTCGCCGCCTTCATCTACCTAGCATGGATCGAGCTTGCCGCCTCCATTACATTCCAAGTTGTTGGCGACCTTCCGTTGCAGTCCTCGAGAGACCAGATCCAAGGCCAAAGATGAAGGTTGGTGTTTAAGGAAGAAGATGAATCGTAAAGAAGTTTGACTTCGTACGCCCTCAAATAAAGAATCTTGGTGGTGAAAAGAGAAAGTGCAAGACAAAATGAGGGCAAAAAGGGTCAACAATAAAACACTTTATGCTTGTAGGAATCATGAAAATTTGACAAGAACTAAAATCACAAAGAAAGAAGCAAAGCATACAGTAGGTAAAACAAGAAGTCAATTTTATGAAGAATTTTATAAATGACTAGATACCAAAAATAGAAAGTGTGACATATATAAAATTGCTCGAGCTAGAAAGAGTCAGAGAAAATATTTAAGGGATGAAAAAATACTCTAATGACGGATGATGTAGCTAAGGGCGATGAAAAATATACTTTCATCAACTCTATAATGAAACAAAAGACAATGAACTGGACTTTGAAAAGTTAAATAAATCGGAAGAGAATACGAACATAACGTTTTATCATAAATTCAAGTATCGGAGGTAAATGATACTCTAATGAAGATGAAAAATAGAAAAACGGTTGGATCAAACCATATACCCATCAAAGTATGAAAATGTCCACGGAAAGAAGAAATTTTTTTTATTTACATATTTTTTAAATATGATATTGATTTCAAAGAGTATGACAAATCAATAGAGAGAAAATATTTTGGTAACTTTGCAAAACAATAAAGAAGATATACAAAATTGTGTTAATTACAAATGAATTAAATTGATAAGTCATCACATGAAACTATGAGAATGAGTAATAGAAAGAAGAGTAAGATGAGAGATTAGCATTTCGGATAATCAATTTAGATTCATGTCAGGGCGGTAGACCATGGAATCTATACCTTTATTGAGGAGACTCAATGATAAATATCGAGAAAGAAAACAAGATTTGTTTATGTTGTTTATTGATCTTGAGAAGACTTAGGATATGGTTCCAAGAGAGATCTTATAGAGAGTCTTAGAAAAGAAAAGTGTAAATGTATCATACATTGACATAATCAAATATATATATACAAATTCAGTGATGAGGGTGAGGGCATTTGGAGGATTAACACGGGAATTCTCTATCATTGTTGACTTACATCAAGGTTTAGCTTTAAGCTCTTATCTCTTTAAGCTTATCTTATAAGAACTCACCGGACATATCCAACAAGCAATACCTTGGTATTTATTGTTTGCGGATGATATCGTTTTGGTCAATGCGACGCAGGATGGTGTAAACGTGAAACTTGAAGTTTGGAGAGACACTTTAGAAAAGAAGGGTTTTAATTTGAGCAAGGCAAAGACGAAATATATGAATTTTAAATTTAGCAGTACAATAAGGACAAATGACTTCATTATTAAATTGGGTGATCAAGATATTTCCCGCAGTGAGTGTTTTAAATATCTTAGATCGATAGTTCAAAGCAATGAAGGTGCTGATAAAGATGTGATACATCAAATCCAAGCAGATTGGTTGAAGTGAAGAGGCGTGTCAAAGATTTTATGTAATCGTAAAGTACCATTAAAATTTAAAAGCAAGTTTTACCGTACTGCAATTAGACCAGCGATGCTCTATGGTTCTGAGTGTATAACAGTGAATTTTGTAAATGAGCATGTTAAAAGGGGAGGGGTAGACCAATAAAGACTTGTAATGAGATTATGACTAATGATACGACACAATAATGACAAAGAATCCATATAGCCAACCCAATTATAGTGGGATAAAGGCTTGAGAGTTGTTGTTGTATTGTATTTAACAGTGTTATATGCAGAGACTGATTTCAAGTGTTTACTAAAATAAACTGAACTCTAAATTTTGCTTATAAATATGTTTACAGACATAATTATAAGCAGATAATGAATAATATTGATGTTTTTATTTGTTTAAAATCTCTCTCCTAGAACCTTTCTTCTCTCTCCTCTCTGGCCAATGGCCATTTCCCCGCCGGACTTCCTCTGGCAACTGTAACATACACTGACGAGAGGGCATCAATGGTAACAATAACCAAGACGTGTTCTAAACTTGATGCTTTGAATAAGAAAAAAAAGAGCACCGGGTTAGATTCCAAAAAGAAGAAGGCCATATGAATCGACCTGATGTTTAGTAAGTCGGCGTCTGATCGCACGGGTCTTTTTAGGCCGGAGATCAAGCGGGATGAACTTCTTGTTCTTATAAGCTTCCCTAAGAGCCGCCTTCTGTTTCTGTGATATCACAGTCAGAACCTGCGCGATCGAGAGCCTCACTACCTTGCTGAGAAGAAACACAAATTTGAGAAAGAGAATCATTCGAAGTCGAAGAAAAAATACAGGAGAAGATTTACATCTTGGAAAGCTTGTTTGGCGCTCCGCCGGTGACCTTGGCGACGCGGAGAAGGGCGAGTTCCCCCTTGAGATCATTAAGCTGGTTCAGAAGCTCCGCCTTTGACTTCTGTCGAAGCTCGTGAACCTTAATCCTTGCTGTACGAGGTAGCAGATCTTGATTTCAGAAGAAATCGGTAGAAAGAAAAAAAGAATGTTACGAGTTACGGCATTTACCCATGGCTTCTTCTTCTCCTTCAAGCAGCGGCTGAGGGACGTTCGACAATGGAAGCACAGCGTTGCCCTAACTTGATGCGCTCAAATAGTATTTCCCAGACTCCAGACGCCGGTCCGATCGATTCGCTGGGTTTTTTGGGTGCTGTTATTAGTAAAACCCACTTTTGTTTCTAGCAAAGTAATTTTTTGCATTTATTTCTCTTCCCAAAAATTACTACTAGCAAATCAATCTTGTTTTTTAGCAATTTTTGTATTTTTGAATTTTGAGCCCTAAATATTTTTCATTTACATCATTTTTTGATTTGAAGCAGTTGACCTCCAATTTGGGCCCTAAATAAGACATGCACGGAACATACAGATTTTCGGCGTGACTTTTTTCGAGGCCCAAATAGGGGGTCTAAACTACTTCAAATCAAAAAGTGTTCAACATGAAAGTTGTACTTCTCGTCTACAACTTTCATGTTTAACACTTTTTGATCTGAAGCCGTTTATGCCCCCGATTTGGCCCCAGAAAAAAGTCACGCCGATCTCAGGCGTTCGTACATATGTACGACGTAATTTTTTCAGGGGTAAAATCGAGGGTCTAAAGTGCTTCAAATCAAAAAGTGTTCAACATGAAAATTGTAGATCTCGTCGAGATCTACAACTTTCATGTTGAACACTTCTCATGAAATTGTACGTATAAGACGCAGTTCAAAAGGACGTATATATTCGTATATACACTTAACTCGTATATACAACACATCCTTATAGGAATTAGAAATCAAATATATTTTTAAACCGACCGATATTTTGTTTAAAGATTTTGGTGCAGATAATGATATTCTGTTGAAAAAACAGTTTTGAACATACTAAATATTTGCGGCATTTTGAGTCATCTATAATGCTAACATAAGTGGTTGAATGAATATATTTGAAATCATTTGTAATGTCATTTTGAAAAATGAGGGTTTGCTAGTAACATACTAAAAATTTAAATTTTTTTTAAAAAAATTATATTGTTTTGCTAGTAATAAAATGATTTCAAATAGCAATTTTGAAAAATGAGGGTTTGCTAATAATAATAATTTGCTAGAAATCAAATTGGGTTTGCTATTAACAACACCCTTTTTTTGTGTGAGCGAATTAGATTTCAATGCAATTTTTATTCCAACTGAGTGAATATTATTAGATGCATGATAACTATTGGTAATATCAAGATGTCTCAATATATTTTTAATATCTAATATTTTGAATGAAAACAACATTAATTAATTTAGGTGATTGTTATTAGCATAACAGTTCTGGCTAGTCGCACCGCACTTTCTTCTAATTTTTCATGTTTTTTAGAAATACGCTTTGTACATGCATTTTTAGGAAAAGTGTTCAACACGAAAGTTTGTGTTGAACACTGTTGAGACCAGGAAAATTCCTAAACTCAGAAATCGGATCAAGGCAACCTAAAGATACTGATTCCGTAGCAAGGCTAAACGGCTAAGGGGGCTAGGATGAAGAACGGCGGTAACAAACAGGACCCCGAATGCTGCGGCAAGAAGGTCCCACCACGTACCCGGATGCTTGCAAGAAGCAACCCCTCCACAACCAAAATGGCCGAGCAGGGTACGAGGGAGACTAGCTGGCAACTCAGTCGCAAGGTCGCGACCTGGTCTCTAAGGAAAAGGAATCCAAAGGTACAGTTGGTACCCGAAAAGAAGGGCTCGCGAGTATCCTGCCGAGGATTCCAAGTGTCTCTCCTCGTACCCCTGGGGTCCTATTTATAGGGAAATCCTAGAGGGGTCTTATTTATACTCCACCCCTCGGCGACTAGGCAACTTCCTGGAGGAGCTCGCACGGCTGAGTGAGTATCTCGCCTAGTGGCCTACCTGGCGAGTATGCGAGGGGAGCTCGTCATACTCGTTCAGGCCTTTTGCTGCCTTGCGCGCTGATTCTGACCTCTGTCTTGACTTATTAACCTTGACTTCTACTGAGCTGGCTGCGGTAAGACCCACCCTCGATGATTACGGGTTGTGCACAATCCCCTCTTTTTTCGAACGAGCTAGGGGCTTGGAAAGAATCATCCAACACTTATTCGGCGAGCTGCTATGCCGAGTATCTGAGTTGCTCGCTCCTGATGACTTCCTGCTGAACTCTATAAATAGAGGGGCCTGGTTTTCAACCCACGCTATCGCAGCTCGCACATCATGTCGAAGACTGACGAGGAAGCCCTCCAAAAGAGCCTTGCCGCATTGTCTGGCCTGCTACAGTCTACTAAACACAAGAGGCCACAGGGAGAGGATGTCGATGTCGACTTGCCTCCCCTTAAGAAGAAAAAGATGAGGCCGAAGAAGGCCCTTGCCTCTAAGGTAAAAGACCCGCTTCCAGCTCCTGAGAACGTCGTCGCCTTAACCGGCAATCCTGTACGTTCTGCTAGCACCCAGAAGCTCCTCAGTGATCTTGTTTTGGACAACATCCCTAATGTAGCCGCTCCCGACTCCAATCTTCTGAGCCCGCTGAAAACTACACCTCCCAAAGTCGCCAACCCGCTAGTATAGCCGCTGGTTGAAGTTGTCTCCTCGCCAGATCGCCATCTCTCCAAGCGGTGTAAAAAGGATGTCGGTGTTGCTGATTCTTTCTCGCTGACTTATTTTCTTACTCATAGATCCTCCTCTGACGGAACTTGACGCGGCTCCGATCGTCGCCCCCCTACAATCTGCACCGTTGCTTGCCTTAGCGGCCGAGAAACGGACCCATACCGCACACAAGGTCCGAATTCACATCAGTTTGGGGAAAGTACCGGAGGCACACACCTCTTCGACGCAAGAAAATCCTTCGGCGAGTAAGGATCTTCCCGCGAGCAAGGATCTTCCCGCAAGCAAGGATCTTCCCGCGAGCAAGGATCTTCCCGCGAGCAAGGCTCCTTCCCTTCCTGCACTTAACTTTGCGTTGCCAGCGGCGAGCAATCTTTTGCCACCACCGCCGCCTCTGACTGCTCAACAAATGGCGACAATTTCGCGGCCTCTGCCGCCTCCTCCATAGAGGACCTCGCAGCTTCCGGCGAGTTTGTCGCAGCCTCCTCTGCCTCCGTCGAGGACCTTGGCCCGGAAATAGGATAAGCCGTGGCCAAGCTATTTCCCGCTGAGGGTAGGGGATCCAGATTACGGGGGTCGCGGGCAGGGGAAACCCGCCGAGCGTGCGGGCGGCTCATCCTCAGGCCAACGAGAACATATTAGTTGCGGCCATTCTCCTCGGCCTTCTTCTTGTCTTAGCAGATCTCCCTGCGACTCTAGGGGAGGCCTTTATCTATGCCATCGGACTGTCGGGAAGCGAGTACCATCACACCGCTGCTCGCGCCTATCTGGAGCTAGAGAGCAAGTTCGACCAGCTTGCCATCTGTGAGCCTCATCGTCGAATCTCATCTCTGGAGGTACGGGTGGCGAGGATGGAGGAGCTTCGGACCACTCTAGAGAGCTATGAGGCCAGGTTCCACATGATCCAGGAGAACGATCGTCAACTGGAGATAAACAATCATCGCCTCCAACTGGTTCTTGACGAGCTGGCTGGCATGCGCGCGAGTATGGGATCTGCTAGCCAACTGGCGAGGATGGAGGAATAGCTACGACTAGGCGACGACGCGATATCGTTAGCGACCGATCACTACCGGCGAGCTCGCGAGATGGGGTGGGCTGGACTACATCCACATCCACCGGAGCGGCCGCCTAGAACTTAGAATTTTCATTTTCCTTATTTGAACTCGCCTTAGGCGGTTATATGACATTCTATTATTTGTAATAAGCGAGTTTGAATCTCGTGTTTGCTTTCTGTCTTGCTGCTTTTACGTTCGTTGTTTACTCGCTTCCCTTCTGCGATGTGCCGAGCTTGTTTTATGTAGGTTCTTGCGAGGTTGCGAGGTCCCTGATGGTATCGTGCAAGATAGTGCTGACTGTACAACCCCATATTCGCCGAGTAGGGCTCTCCCGGCAGGCGCGGAACCAACTGTAGGTTTTTAAGCTTTTGAGAGATCTTACACTCTTGGTGGCCAATTTTGGCTTAACCTTGGAAATAGGAGGAAATATTTATCTCCCCACGGCCCCCTTGAAGAGTCACGCAGGCCCTCTCGTCAGGCAGGCCCTCTCGTCAGGCAGGCCCTCTCGTCCGGCAGGCCCTCTCGTCAGGCAGGCCCTCTCGTCCGGCAGGCCCTCTCGTCGGACAGGCCCTCTCGTCAGGCAGGCCCTGTCGTCCGGCAGGCCCTCTCGTCGGACAGGCCCTCTCGTCCGGCAGGCCCTCTCGTCAGGCAGGCCCTCTCGTCAGGCAGGCCCTCTCGTCAGGCAGGCCCTCTCGTCCGGCAAGCCCTCTCGTCCGGCAAGCCCTCTTGTCTGGCAGGCCCTCTCGTCAGGCAGGCCCTCTCTTCAGGCAGGCCCTCTCGTCAGACAGGCCCTCTCGTTAGGCAGGCCGTCTCGTCAGGCAGGCCGTCTCGTCAGGCAGACCGCAGACTGTCTCGTCTCGCAAGCCGTCTGTTCGCCCACGCCGCCCCTCGCTTCTCGCCTAACCGCCAGCTCGCCCGACCTATTTTTACCATTATGCCCTCGAGGGGGATTACCTCTTTACCCCCCGATGTGGAGTTTTTCTATTGGCGTGAGGCTTATTTGTCCTAAGGGCTTTTTTGTCATTTTACCCCCATGACTTGAAAAAACTATAAATAGACCCCCTTGGGTGCCTTTGGAGAGGATGAGTTTTTCTTACCTCCTCCTCCCTTAGCTTCTTCTTGGTAGAGTAGAGAGAGCTCTCCAAGGCGCCCAGCCTAGCCCTTTGGTGAGGGAGGGGAAGGGTTCCTGTGACCTTCCGGGTGTGTGGTGGGACCTCCGCGCTAGAGCCGAGGGTCTGTTCGTAATTTCCTAAGTCTTCATCCCGTGACGTTCCCCCGAGTGTAGTAGGTGTGAGGTCACCCCTCTTTTGGGACCCCGAACTCCACGAGAGACAAGTTTTTGGTTTCAACACTGACGTCGGGGATCCGCCTAATCATTAGGTCGCGACTTAGGTCGATACTCGCCGAATCATGATATACCCCCCCCCCCCCCCGTTCTGCCTATAAATAGAGGGGGTATGTGGGTCTTAAGTACGCTGCTGCGATCTTCAGATCCAACTCGCGAGTATCTGTCCTTGCTCGTGCGCTGTCTCTGCCCTTTTGCTCTTCTCGCCTTCTTTTCCTTGCCAATCCCACTCGCAGACGTTTGTCGGGGATGACGCTAATGCTCGCCGACACGCCCACGCCGCGAACTTCACCGATGCAGCTTTCAAAAAGTCTATTACCTCAGACAGCGATCTAGAGGTGTTTAAATGATCACATCTTCCCGAGGGATACTCGGCGAGGCTTCCCACCCGGAGTAAGCGATTTAACACCTACGTTGAAGGCGTCGTAATCTTCTCGCTCCGCCATTTCGAGGTCGGTTTGCGGCTTCCGTTGTGGCCTGAATATTGCCAGATCCTGCAATACTTTGGGATCGTCCCGCTCAAATCAACCCGAATGGGGTGGCGATCATCATGGCGTTCCTCCGCTTCTTGCGAGAAGAGAGGATTGCCTTTGATCCTTCTGTCTTCAGGAAGATATTTGCTTTTGCCGTGACTGCTGAGGGGGTCATCTTCTTCAGCAGTCATGTATGCACCCTTGTGTGGACGGCGAACAAGGTACATAGGTGGAGCGAGTACCTGGTAATTGTTGAAGGCGACTTTGATGGTTTCCTGGGGAGGCCACACCAACCTGCTGACGTCGCCTTTTTGCCGCTGATCTTGGAGGGTGCTTGCGAACAGTTGTTCGAGTACTTCCGTGGTCGCCGATTCGATGTCATCCACAGGTGCATCAACGTCGGCGTACTTGATGAGGTCTTCCCAGCGAGGGTAAAAACTGGCGAGATCCATTTGTTCTTGCTAGGTCGCTCGCTCGCTTTTTGGACATCACGCTAATCTTTGGATTTTTGCATAAGCTTGTGATCTTCCACAGAAACCGCTTCCTCCAGCGAAAGTAGTCGCCTCATCCTTCCCGGAGCCTTCCAACACTCCTCCTGATGTTGGCGAGAAGAAGAAGTTCGCCAAAGGAAAGGTGAAGGTCCAGTCGTCGGGTCCTGCGAGCAAGAGGGCCAAGATTTCTCCTTCTCAGTCCGACGATCAGGAGTCGCCGCTCGACGCCAGAGCACCCCACTTCCACCCAAACTACAATCTTGGGCGAGGAGCGGTGGATGCCTATGGTCGCCCGCTGGTGTCCTAGTCCGTGGACGAGCACGCAGTGACGCTGAGCACCAACCTCCCCTCCTGGTTGGCAGATTGGGAAGACAAAGGGGAGGCCTTCGCCGTCCTCCATGCTTTATACGGGCGAGCTGACACTGAGTCCCTGCTTGAGCTCAGCCCGGAAATACTCGCCCAGCAAACCTCATGCTCGCTTGCGCGGACTGTCGAGATAGGACACTACTCGGCCAGGAAGCTGCTGGAGAACCATGAGGCTCTGAAGATCGTCACCAAGAAAGCCATAGAACTCAACATGCAGTCAGTCTGCTGGAAGGACTATGAGGTAAGTCGCCCGTTCACGCGACATTACTGATATGGACTTGGATTATTTTGCTGATTGGTGATCCACTGATACTCGTAGGCTGCTAAGATAGAGACGGCGAAAAGAGTTTCTGAGCTAGAGTAGGAGCTCGCCAGCACCCAGGTGGCTGAGATGGAAACTCGCTCGGTTGCTGCTGAAAAATTGTCCCCAATCCCTCAGGTTCTCGCCTGGAGATGTCGCCGCAGGATGTGATCGACCATAAGGCGGTCAAGAAACCTCACCCGCAGGGGGATGAGATGTCGGCCGTCTGTCGAGGAATAGCGTGGGCGGCGGGGGACGTCATGCTCGCCAGGCTAAGGATCGGTGGCCACCTCGACGAGGAGGGAAGGAAGATGACTGTCGAGGACCTCATTCTGGAGTTGCTCGCCGAGCTGAGGAATCTAACTCACCTGATCGTGTTCTTTCCTCGGCATCAGGCTCTAGCAGCAGCAGTGATAGTGACTGAAGGAAGTGGTGTTTTGAAAGTTGTCTTTTTTTCTATTTACTTATGTTCATGTTTTAGAATGTTGTAACATTTTGTTCCTTGATTATATGACTTGTATCATGTAAGGTTTGGGAAGATGCGCTTGGTCTTGAACCATAGAATCATATTTTTAATAAGTCATGTAATATTAAGTTATTCTCACAATCGTGGTAATCAAAGAGGAACATTGATTGCCGAGTTAAGATTGTCATATCGATTAAAGTACATTTCAGTTCTATAAATGTTGATAAATGATTATCGTTTAATCATATGTGTGTGTGTATGCGTGTGATTTCATACATATTGAGAGTGACCTATTTTATGTTGTAACATTATGTGGAATGTGTTAGGTGTCAATAATGTTTACAACGTGTCTATTAAGTTATAGATACAAGATGTGTAGATTTAGCGTATCGGTGTGAGCAACGTGATTATAGTTGAAAACTATCCTCTGATGATAATAAACACTATGATTCGTTGTTCATACTTACGCGTAGAAAATGTGCACATCGAAATATCATTTTGTCCCCAAATTATTTTGGTAATGATATAGTCGGGCCCTTTGGCCGAGCGAGGTTGTATAACATGCATTATAACTAACGTAATTATAAATACAACTCACTTGTGAGACCAAGAAAGACAAATATAGTGCGAAATTGACACAGTCCCAATTTGCACAATATTTATGATATCATGTGACAAAGAAATAGACACAGGTCATTCATTGCGTTACCTAGTTACCATGTTGTTGGGGCGACTATAATGCAGTGATAACGCCTCTTATAGTCCATAATATAGGATGTTATATTATAGCCTTGACGACATGTTTCCTCTATAAGGCTGCACCAAATGAACGGGAACAGTATCCGTTCGGCTTATTTGGGGTATTTGTTTTTATGGAACATTTAATCTAAGTACGCTAGTAAGTGCAAACGACTAATGTCGTGACTCGACATGCTTAGATAGAATTCCTGTGCGACTATCAAAAAAATATATTATGACGAAGCGAGTCGTCGTAATTATTTTGGTAAGAGTGCACAGTGATTGGAGTTTTGAGCGTATATATATGTGTATATACGTTATGGGATTATATATATATATATATATATATATATATATATATATATATATATATATATATATATATGTAAGTATTTATATATATAAGATATATATATGTTTAAATATATATAAATGTATGTATATAATATATATATAGATATATATAAGTTTATATATACATATATACAAGTATAAAAATAAAACCGGAGGGGGAGCAAGGGCGGATCCAGGAAATTTGACTAGGGGGGGCCCAATCAAAAGGCGAAGAATTTTTTTGATGATCAACGTCTATACCAAAATTCGCACATGCAGAGATATCACAATTGGGTCATAAAAAGAATTATTTCTTATTGTAACTTATCTATTTAGAGACATCTGAGCTCGGTCTTTTATCAGTTTTTAGAATAAATGGAATATTGTGTGATGTTGCTCTGATCTTTGTTGCAGTATATATAAGAATAACTTTTCAATAATTTGAGATGTGATAATTTAAAAAGTATTAAAAATTCCAATTTGAATTATTTGTTCGGGTGTTCAGGTTAAATATTTGTGTTATGAAGTAAATAAATCCAAGAAAAAAAATATGTTGATTGGAATAAAAATATTTAAGATGACTTCATTGTTACAAAGTATGAGTTGCAATAAAAGTGTAAAGTGTTATCATCAGTATTTAAACATTCGACTGACCACATTGTCGTCATCATTCGTCAACACCCCTAAGGACATATGAAAGTTCTTCTTTAAAGTAAGAGAACTTCATATTAAAACGAACTCAAAGTAAAAGTGTGGACGTATGCTCTTGCAGAGAATGAGAATTTAAACAAGGGAGCCCAAACTATTCAAAAAATTAAAGAAAAGCATAGTCAAAATTCATTGGTTTTGATCTCGTGTACTCCTAGGGTGTAATAAAGGAGACACTGAGAAAATAAATAAGATTACAGGAGTTAAGTAAAGAAGACGTCGTGTTATATCGCGTTGAAGATTACGATAGTGTTTCTTTCAGAGATTTCAAATAAGCTATGAGTAAAGAAAAAGGTGAACTTCGCGGGATCAAAATTGTTTGCAGCTATCTTAACTAGATTTATATATGTCATCTCCATAAAAAGTAATTAAACCAGTTACATCTCATATCAACTTTCTCATCTTCCAACAAAAATAAATAAATGTCTTCACTTTTCCGGGCTCTTTTCTCCCTTATTCGGACACCGTTTTTGACGTATAAGTAGTCAAAATCCATTGGCTCGACGAGAGGAACACAAATTCATCATCTATTTTACCAAAATCCTTGGGGGGGCCCGGGCCCCCATCGGCCCCCCTTAGATCCGCCCCTGAGGGGGAGGACAGTAGGGTTTTCACGGTTTTTCCTAAAACCTAGCCGCAAGAACCTTTTGGGGGGGGGGGGGATTTTTGCGATCTGGAGTTTCCTGCCGCCATCGCACCCACTACTCCGTCGCCGGGCAAGCTTCCCGCCGCCAAAGCCCCGCAACCCGCTGCTCCGTCGCCGGGCAAGCTTGTCGCCGCCATCGCCCTATAGCTCGCCGACCCTAGGCGTTCCTTCCCGGTCGGCCGCAGCGTGTGTGGTGTCCTAAGTCTGCTCCTCCACAGCGGTTTTAGATCCTTCTCCACCTTTCTCTTCCTTACCCGGCGACTAGTGTGGTTCAGCCACTTGAAGTCATCGGTGCAAGAGGAGAGAAGTTCTAAGCTAGTGTTTTTACTCCCCGTCAAGGGAATAGAGATTTGTCGTTGTTCAGGTTCAAGGTGAACCAAGAGGCGAGGCAATCAACCTCATTATTGCGGTGGGATCGGTATCATTTTCTTCGACGCGTCTTCCTCTTCCGCCTAGAGATTGTTCTCTAGAGGTATAATTTCTAACGCATGTGATGGATTAGATGTGATGAGTTAGGGTTTATTTTGTTAAGCCTGTTTTGCATTGCTTTGGGATATCCGATCCCTATGTATTGTGTGGTGTTTGGGCAAACTTTTTTCAAAAAATTCGCCCCACCACCACTCGTAAAATCCTTCAGTGGTATCAGAGCAAGGTTGGATATCTCATTTCAATGTAACTCTTTAGTTGCTAGTTTTGGTGTCTAATGGTTTGGATTTGCTATGTCCTAGCCCTTTTGATTCATATTGTGTAATCCACCCTAGTATGGATTATGAGGAGATTATTTTTTTTGGATTTAAAATGATCTGGATGAATCATGTAGGGTTGAGTACATGGGCTTATCCAATGTTAGGGTTCCGACTAGTGGGTTTTGTTCCTTCTTTGGCATTCTTTTATTTTTTTTGCAAACTCTGGAATGTAATTGTTTGTGATGGATGTAATATTTTAGAATGTCGTGAGTTAATTAATTTTTTTAAAATTTCTTTCATTCCCTGTTGGAATGCGAAGTGAAAGATTTATGATGATTTCCTTCTCATTTTATCCACCTAAGCTAGTGATCCTGGAAGAGCATGAGTGTGATTCTAATCACTAGATATGGTTGAGCATGTGTGAGCTTGGTATTAGGCCACAAGAGATTAAATCTGTGTGAGATACAATTTACTCTTCTTATGGGAATACTGCGTCCACACTAGTTGGCCAATAGAATGAGTTTTCTTAAACAAGATTTTCGAGATCTAGGCTTGAATATCTTGGGTAAAGGTTTTCATATTATTGTGTTTTATTATTCAGAACATGAAATAATATGTTGTTCAAGAGTCATAAGGGTTAAGCTTTGCTTAAAGGTTATGATTGGTGCTTGTACCTACCTAAACAAATAAATAGATGAGTCCGCTTGTTCGGAAAGGATCTTGTGCGATGCTGTGTTTATTTTTCTTTACATAGCAATATCAGTTTTTTTTATATGAACTTCAAGTAAAATTTTGTTTTCTCTTTTTCTTAGAATCATGTCAACCCTTCCAAATTTTCTGCGTTCCATGATTGATAAGAGTCCTCTTGCAAACGACGGTTCAAACTATTCTGATTGGATCCTCAAGTTGAACATCGTGTTGCATTTGGAAAATCTCCAACAAGTTCTGGATGACAAATGCCCAGAAGTGAAGGAGAAAGACAAACCAACCGATGTTGAAAAGGAGGAACAAAGGAAGTGGAATGAACAACAGCGTGTTGTGCAAACTTTGATCTTGGCCAGCATTGGCGATCAGTTGCAAAGGAAATTTCTCGATACTCCCGCAAAGGAAATCATAGCGCAATTAGAGAAGTTGTTCACCGATAGCGCTCGGAAAGAGCGCTACAAGACCACCATAGCACTCACAAGGTGCAAGATGATGGAGGGTGAATCTGTCTCGGTGCACTTCCTAAAGGTGCAGGGCTATCTGGAGAAATTAGAGAAACTAAATTCTCAACTCTCCGATGACATAGCTGAGGATATCATACTGGGGTCGCTTCCTTATTCCTATAAGGATTTCATTATGCACTACCATATACGTGAAAGGAAGATGACCATGAATGAACTCCACAATGCCCTCAAAACTGCTGATGTGGACATGGTCAAGACAAAGGCTAATTCTGTCTTGGCCGTTGCGTCGAGTAGCAAGAAGCCCTTTAAGAATAAAGGCAAAGGTGCAATCAAAAATACAAGTAGAGGTTTCTCTTCGAAAGGCAATAAGGGAGGAGCTCATGTGAGCAACTCCAAGGGAAGCAAAGTGAAGAACTCTCCTACAGATCTCACCGAGTGTTTCCATTGTCATGAAAAGGGACACTACAAGATGAACTGCCCCAAGTACAAACGAGACTTGGATGAAGGCAAGATTGAACGCAAGCGCCCTAAAGGTATATATGTTATTAAACTGAATTTAAACTTAACCACAACTATCCTTGATTGGGTAATTGATACCGGTTCATGTGCTCACTTAGTTTCTAATGTGCAGTCACTAAGGGATAGAAGAACGCTATCGAAAGGAGAGGTTATGCTGAAGGTCGGGAATGGTACAAGAATCTCCACGGTTACAGTTGGCACCCTAGACCTTCGTTTATCTAGTGGTTTAGTTTTAAATTTGAAAAGCGTTTATCATGTCCCTTCTATTTTGAGAAACATTATTTCTGTATCATGTTTATATGCAGAAGGTTTTTGTTTTGTGATTGTTAATTCGCAAATGAAAATTGAGAAGGATGGTTTATTTTATGCAAATGCTATTATTTCTAATGGTTTGTATTTGCTTAATATAGTTGAGGATAAACATGTAATGAATATTAATAACAAAAGACTCAAGATATCTCATATGAATGAGACACTCTTATGGCACCATCGTCTTGGTCACATAAACGAGAAACGCATAAGGAAATTGCATCAAACAAATCTTTTAAACTCATTTGATTTAGATGCAATTGGGACATGCGAATCATGTTTGGCTGGAAAAATGACCAAGACACCTTTCAACAAGAAAGGTGCAAGGCGAATAACTTGTTGGAATTGATACATTCAGATGTATGCGGTCCAATGAGTACAAGTGCAAGAGAAGGTTATAGGTACTTCATTACCTTCACGGATGATCATAGCCGATATGACTATGTTTATCTTATGAGGCATAAAAGTGAATCCCTTATAAAATTCAAGGAGTACAAAAATGAAGTAGAGAACCAACTTGACAAGAGAATTAAGATCTTGAGAACCGATCGTAGAGGTGAGTACGTGAGCAACATGTTCACTACTTACCTGAAGGAGTGTGGTATTGTACCACAACTTACTCCACCTGGCACCCCGCAGTGGAATGGTGTCTCCGAAAGGAGAAATCGAACCCTGCTTGACATGGTCCGTTCCATGATATATCAGACCGATCTACCTTTATATTTTTGGGTCAACGCACTTCTTTCTGCAACTCTCACTTTAAATATTGTTCCAACAAAATCTGTTGCTAAAACTCCATATGATGCATGGTTTGGAAAACCACCTAGTTTATCGTTCCTTAAGATTTGGGGTTGCGAGGCATATGTAAAACATATGCAATCGACAAAGTTAGAACCCAAAACGGACAAGTGCTTTTTCATAGGATACCCTAGAGAAACCAAAGGGTATAGTTTTTGGCACAAGTCGACAAATACTATATTCGTAAAGAAAGATGCTACATTCTTGGAGAAAGAGTTTCTTAAAAGAATGAAGGGATGTGATCGTAGGATAATACTTGAGGAAACTCAAGAGGACCTACAAGGATGTGATCATGATATGAATTTTGATATTCAAGATGACCACGAGCTATCATATATAGTTCCTTTGCTCAGTGGGAGTGTGGCCAATCCATCTCCACAAATTCATGTTGAGAAGCTTTGCAATGCGCCACCAGGCAATTGTTTGGCTCGTGTTGAACATGAATTAATTCCACATGAGGTTGTAGAAGAAATTCGAGAGCCTCAAGGTGAACAGGATGAGCAAAGAGAACTCAGAAGGTCTACCAGGGTAAAAAGAAAGCCCGACCTTTACATGGGTGTTCATGATGCATTGGTAATAGACACTAAAGATCCCCTGGCCTATGAAGAAGCATTGGGAAGGAAAGATTCAGAGGCCTGGATAGAAGCCATGAGATCCGAAATGCAATCCATGTATGACAATCAAGTATGAGACTTGGTTGACCTTCCTGATAGAAAGAAAGCCATTCCCAACAAATGGATTTTCAAGAGGAAGATGGACATGAATGGGAACTTGACAACCACAAAGCAAGGCTTGTAGCAAAAGGTTTTAGCCAAGTCCAAGGGATTGACTACGATGAAACCTTTTCGCCGGTTGTAATGTTCAAAACAATTCAGATCATGTTGGATATCGCCGCATTCCATGATTATGAAATATGGCAGTTGGACATCAAAACAGCTTTCCTAAATGGAAAACTAGTTGAGGAGGTATACATGTTACAACCTCAAGGTTTTGAAAATCCGAAAAATATCGAGAAATTATGTAGACTTCAGAGGGATATTTATGATTTGAAGCAAGCATCAAGGATTTGGAACAAACGCTTTGACGATGAGGTTAAAACTCTCGGTTTTATTCAAAGCAAGGAAGAACCTTGTGTATACAAGAAGGTTAGTGGGAGTCATGTCATATTTTTGATTTTGTACGTAGATGATATATTATTAATGTGCAATCATATACTTATAATGGAATAAACAAGAGACTCATTGAAAACTATCTTTTCAATGAAGGACATGGGACAAGCCCAATATCTTGGGGATTAAGATATATAGGGATAGGTCTCGGAGACTCATTGGCCTGAGTCAAAGTATTTACATTGACAAAGTTTTAGAAAGGTTTCATATGGAAAACTCTAAGAAGGGAAACGTGCCAATAAAGACATCTTTACAGTTGGGCAAGTCTCAATGTGCCTCAACACACACAGACATTGAACACATGAAGAATGTCCCCTATGCTTCTGCCATAGGCTCCATCATGTATGCCATGACTTATACAAGACCGGATGTTGCATATGCCCTGAGCATAACGAGCCGACATCAAGCTTCACCTGGTCCTAATCATTGGACCGTTGTCAAAAATATTCTTAGGTACCTGAAAAGGACGAAGAATAAGTTTCTTGTTTTTGGTGGGGATAAGGAACTGGTTGTAGAAGGCTACACTGATGCTAGTTTCATGACAGATCCGGATGACAGGAAATCTCAATCTGGGTTCGTTTTCCTTCTGAATGGTGGAGCCGTGAGTTGGCGTAGTTGGAAACAATCAACTACCGCTAACTCGACCACCGCAGCAGAAGTCATGACAGCTGCGGGAGCTAGCAAAGAGGGAGTATGGATAAAGAAGTCCCTCAAAGAACTTGGGAATGTTCCATCAAGTGAAGCCCCCTTGAAATTGTTTTGCGACAATAGTGCCTCCATTTCACAAATTAAGGAGCCAAGGTCGCATCACAAGATAAAATACATGGATAGAAAGTATTTTGTAACACGGGGCTTCATCGAGGAAGGGAAGATTACACTTTTATGGATAGACACTAACAGCAACACTGCTGATCCTTTCACCAAACCTTTATCTCAAGCTAAAGGCGAAATTCATTTCGAATCAATGAGGTTACGTGACCATGGAGAGTGGCTTGATGAATAATTTTAAGGTTGCTCTTTTCTTTTGTAGTTTCTATAATTTAAGAAACTTTGAAAACAAGTGGGAGATTGAAGGAAGTTGTGTTTTGAAAGTTGTCTTTTTTTCTATTTACTTATATTCATGTTTTAGAATGTTGTAACATTTTATTCTTTGATTATTTAACTTGTATCATGTAAGGTTTGGGAAGATGCGCTTGGTCTTGAATCATAGAACCATGTTTTTAATAAGTCATGTAATCTTAAGTTATTCTCACAATCGTGGTAATCAAAGAGGAACATTGATTGTCGAGTTAAGATTGTCATATCGATTAAAGTACATTTGAGTTCTATAAATGTTGATAAATGATTATCATTTAATCATATGAGTGTGTATGCGTGTGATTTCATACATATTGAGAGTGACCTATTTTATATTGTAACATTATGTGGAATGTGTTAGGTGTCAATAATGTTTACAATGTGTCTATTAAGTTGGAGATACAAGATGTGTAGATTTAGCGTGTCGGTGTGAGCAACGTGATTATAGTTGAAAACTATCCTCTGATGATAATAAACACTATGATTCGTTGTTCATACTTACGCGTAGAAAATATGCACATCGAAATATCATTTTGTCCCCAAATTATTTTGATAATGATATAGTCGGGCCCCTTAGCCGAGCGAGGTTGTATAACATGTATTATAACTAACGTAGTTATAAAAAAAGCTCACTTGTGAGACCAAGAAAGACAAATATAGTGTGAAATTGACACAGTCCCAGTTTGCACAATATTTATGATATCATGTGACAAAGAAATAGACACAGGTCATTCATTGCGTTACCTAGTTACCATGTTGTTGGGGCGACTATAATGCAGTGATAAAGCCTCTTATAGTCCATAATATAGGATGTTATATTATAGCCTTGACGACATGTTTCCTCTATAAGGTCGCACCAAATGAACGAGAACAGTATCCGTTCGGCTTATTTGGGGTATTTGTTTTTATGGAATATTTAATTTAAGTACGCTAGTAAGTGCAAACGACTAATGTCGTGACTCGACATGCTTAGATAGAATTCCTGTGCGACTATCAAAAAATTATATAGTGACGGAGCGAGTCGTCGTAATTATTTTGGTATGAGTGTACAGTGATTGGAGTTTTGAGCGTATATATATGTGTATATACGTTATGGGATTATATATATATATGTAAGTATTTATATATATAAGATATATATATATATATGTTTAAATATATATAAATGTATGTATATAATATATATATAGATATATATATAAGTTTATAGGGGCGGGATCCTGTGCGAATACATTCGCACAGGATCCAGGATCCCGTGCGAAGAGCTCTTCTCAGCGCCGCCGTCGCCGGCTGCGGGCTCGTCGGGCACCGGCCGCCCGAGGTTCGTCGGCGGGCTCGTCGACGAACCTCGGGCGGCCGGTGCCCGTCGAGCACGCAGCCGGCGGCGGCGGCGCTGCAAAAAAAAAATCCAAGCTCTTCTCAGCGCCGCCGCCGCCGGCTGCGGGCACGCCGGGCACCGCCGCCGGCTGCGGGCACGCCGACGAACCCCGGGCGGCCGGTGCCCGGCGTGCCCGCAGCCGGCGGCGGCGGCGCTGAGAAGAGCTCGACCTTTGGATGCAGGTGCGAATGGACGGTGAAGATGCACTGTTCGCATCTTTGCAGGCGGAATCATTCGCATATGATCTCTTTCCAAGTTTATATATACATATATATAAGTGTAAAAATAAAACCGGAGGGGGAGGACAGCAGGGTTTTCACGGTTTTTCCTAAAACCTAGCCGCAAGAACCTTTTGGGGGGGATTTTTGCGATTTGGAGTTTCCTGTCGCCATCGCACCCGCTGCTCCGTCGCCGGGCAAGCTTCCCGCCGCCAAAGCCCCGCAACCCGCTGCTCCGTCGCCGGGCAAGCTTGCCGCCGCCATCGCCCTGCAGCTCGCCGACTCTAGGCGTTCCTTCCCGGTCGGTCGCAGCGTGTGTGGTGTCCTAAGTCTGCTCCTCCTCCACAACGGTTTTAGATCCTTCTCCACCTTTCTCTTCCTTACCCGGCGACTAGTGTGGTTCGGCCACTTGAAGTCATCGGTGCAAGAGGAGAGAAGTTCTAAGCTAGTGTTTCTATTCCCCGTCAAGGGAATAGAGATTTGTCGCTGTTCGGGTTCAAGGTGAACCAAGAGGCGAGGCAATCGACCTCATTATTGCGGTGGGATCGCTATCATTTTCTCTGGCGCGTCTTCCTCTTCCGCCTAGAGATTGTTCTCTAGAGGTATAATTTCTAACACATGTGATGGATTAGATGTGATGAGTTAGGGTTTATTTTGTTAAGCCTGTTTTGCATTGCTTTGGGATATCTGATCCCTATGTATTGTGTGGTGTTTGGGCAAATTTTTTTCAAAAAATTCGCCCCACCACTGCTCGTAAAATCCTTAAGTGACAGCAGCAGCGGTGAAAGCAACGATGAGGAGGGAGGCGGCGACGACGGCGAGGAAGTGGAGGATGTTGACATTGGAGATGATTAATATCGACTAGATACTGGTGACGATGAGTCCTAGTTGCTCGCCGATCTTCTTCATGCTTGCTATACGAAACTGTAAACACAGGAATTTTTTGAAACTTGTATTTTTGATATATAGTACAAGTTTTTGTTGTTTCTTCCCTTTCTCTTTATCCCTTGCTCGCATGCTTGTTTGCTAGATGTCGCTCGATAGGATCATAGTCTTGGGGAGGATGAGTGTTTATGACGCGCTTACTCGCGTAGCGATGTCGCTCCTTAGACTTCATCGCCTACTCGCAGGTCGCCGCCCTTGCTCGCATGCCACCTTCATGCATACTCGCATACTCGTCAAGGCCTACTCGCACCTTCATGATCGCTTACCTCGTAGGATCTTGGAGCTTAACCTAATTGACTTGGAGATCAAAGCCGATACCCCTCAGGAGTAAAGCTCAACTGGTGGTGGGAAGTAGTCGACACCCAACAAAAGCCACGCTCAACTGGTGGTGGGAAGTAGTCGACACCCAGCAGGAGCCACGCTCAACTGGTGGTGGGAAGTAGTCGACACCCAGCAGGAGCCAAGCTCAACTGATGGTGGGAAGTAGTCGACACCCAGCAGTAGCCAAGCTCAACTGATGGTGGGAAGTAGTCGACACCCAGCAGGAGCCAAACTCAACTGATGGTGGGAAGTAGTCGACACCTAGCAGGAGCCAAGCTCAACTGATGGTGGGAATTAGTCGACACCCAGCAGGAGCCAAGCTCAACTGATGGTGGGAAGTAGTCGACACCCAGCAGGAGCCAAGCTCAACTGATGGTGGGAATTAGTCGACACCTAGCAGGAGCCAAGCTCAACTGATGGTGGGAAGTAGTCGACACCCAGCAGGAGCTATGCTCAACTGGTGGTGGGAAGTAGTCGACACCCAGCAGGAGCCACGCTCAACTGGTGGTGGGAAGTAGTCGACACCCAATAGGAGCCAAGCTCAACTGGTGGTGGGTCGATAGCTCTCAGGAGCCGCACTCAACCAGAGTGGTGTGAGTTGACTCGAGGAGGCAAGTAGTCGGTCTGTAGGAGAGGAGCTCGTATAAAGGTGACATGCTATGACATCGCTCCAACGAAGAACCTGGTTTCACCCAAGGAAGTCGGTGACCGATATACAGGAGAGGAGCTCGTGCAGGAACTCAAACTTATGCTGACACCGCCACTCGAGGACTTCAATCGGTGTTGAGGTGATTTCATCCTGTTACTTGAGAGGTGACAGATGAATTAGCTGCACCGATGTTTTGTAAATGAAGGATACGTTTTTAAAAGAGACGATCTTGAACCCGTCAAATCGGGAAGTTGGCATCCAGACCTATTCCTAATAATTCCTCTAGTCGGAGGAGAGATGCAATCGGGGGGACCTAGGCCGACATACATGCGGGGGAGCTGACATCGGCCGTCAATGCAGAGGCTCGGTCTTACAAGAGCGCTTCCCGAGGCATCATCCCATCATCTGTACTGGGCTATTTAGGAGGAACGGGTCGAGGGCTCGTATCCCGATCCAACAGTGGAGATCGCTTTAGGCCATGCCATCTGGCTATAAGTGTCAGTGTATGAATGAGGTGTAATGTTCCTTCGAGGGTCCTTTAGGACGCACTCGAGGCCAACATCTTCCCTTGGGCTTATCCTTGCCCCTTGGTAGGTTATCCTGCCTTTAGAAAAAATTGAAGTGTTGTTGCCCGAATGGATGCTTGGTAAGGTCGGCCCTTCCTTGAATCCGGGAGGTTGGCGTCCGGACCTGTTCCTGATAGTTCCTCCAGTCGGAGGAGAGATGTAATCGGGGGGACCTAGTCTGACATGCAAAGGGGGAGCTGACCTCGACCATCAATGTAGAGGCTTGGTCTTATAAGAGCGCTTTCTGAGGCATCGTCCCATCATCTGTACTAGGCTATTTAGGAGGAACGGGTCGACGAATGGTATCACAGATCGATCGCGGGGCTTAACTTAAAAGCTTTCAGATGTCTTGAGACGAATTAGCATAAAAAGAAATAATTGGGCCGACATTGCTTTAATATATATGCAATCACGATTACAAGGAAAACAGTGTTACCGCTAGGGATAGAACCTTTTCAGGTCGTCCCCGCTCCAAGTACCTCCCAGCTGCTCTCCGACTTGATCTTGAAGATAGTTGTCTCCAGTGGCTAAGGCTTCCTAGATGATGAAGGGGCCTTCCCAGTTCGGATATAGCTTGCCAACTATTGCTCCCCTTCCTGCGGCATCTACATTCTTCATGATTAGGTCACCTGGGAGGAAATGTTTGAGGCGGACGTTCTTTTCGAAGTGCTTTGCTATGCGTCTCTTGATTTCTTCTTGGCGAATGGAGGCCAGGTAATGAAGCTTCTCGATATAGTCTAGCGAGAGTCTTTGAGCATCTTTATTCTCTAGGCGACATTCTTCACTGCCATCTCCCGCCGCTATGACTCTTGGGCTCCAAACCTCAAACTCCACCGGGATGAGCGCCTCAGACCCGTGGGACAACTTGAAAGGTGTTTCCCCCATGGCCGAGTTCAGGGTTGTTCTTAGAGCCCATAGGACTAAGGGGAGTTGCTTTGCCCAATTACCCTTCAGGTTGGTGACTTTTCTTTAGGAGGTTGATGATCAACTTGTTGGCGGCCTCCACTTGTCCGTTGCTGCGAGGATGATGCACAGAGGAGAATCAAAGATCTGTCCCTAGCTGCTTGTAGAAATCCTCTAACTCAAAGCTGGCGAACTGTGGACCATTGTCGGTGACGATGGCGAGAGAAATCCCGAACCTGCATGCAATCTCTCCCCAGATAAAATTCTTTATAATTTGAGAAGTGGTTTTGGCTAGAGCTTTTGCCTCGTTCTATTTGGATAAGTAATCAATCATGATAAGGACGAACTTCCTCTGCCCACTGGCCTGAGGAAAAGGGTCGATCAAGTCCATTCCCAAAATAGCAAAGAGCCATGGAGCGGTGATCGAGCGAAGGTGCTGTGCTGGCTGTAATTGAAGAGGCGTGAAGAGCTAACATTGCAGACATTTCTTGGAGAAGGCCTCTGCATACTTCCGGACAGTAGGCCAGAAGTAGTCGTGTCTTAGGATTCTCTGCTCCAGAGTACGAGTCCCCGAGTGGCTGCCACACTCTCCCGAATGAATCTCCTCCAGAACACGAGGGACTTCTACTTCCGACAGGAACCGGGCCAGAGGGCCTGAGATAGTCTTTCGGTATAACTCTCCTTCCTACAGCAGGTAATATGCAGCTTTGTAACAGAACTTCCTCTGATCTCCCTCACTGGCAGGCAGCTGACCCGTCGTTTAGAACGCAACGAACGGATCCTTCCACGAGGCTCTTTGTTCGATCTCCATCATCTCTCCCTCCTCGATGGACGGTCGAAACAGTTCGGTCATGGTCCCCCCAGCCCGGGGACCGTACTTGGCGAGGTAATCGGCCTCTGAATTCTCTTCTCGGGGTACATGCTCGACGAAGAAGGACTGGAATCCCCCGATTAGACCTTTCACTTTGACCAAGTATTTTTGCGGGACGGGATCTTGCACTTCGAACTCCCCCCTGATTTGAGATGCGACCACTATCGAGTCGGTGAAGGCCCTGATATTACGAATTGCTAGTTCCTTGGCGAGATGCAAGCCAGCCACCATGGCTTAGTATTCTGCCTGATTATTTGTAACAGGGAAGAGGATCTTGACGGCTTTCTCGATCTGGGTTCCCTGCGGGCTCACTAGCACTACTCTGGCTCCCACGAAATATATGCCTGAAACCCCATCCACGAAGATCTCCCATGAGACTGGGCTAGAAGAGCGCACGTCCTCTACCACTTCAGCTGAGAAGTCAACTAAGAAGTCTGCCACTACTTGGGCCTTGATCGCTACCCTTGGTGAATAAAAAATATTGAATTCGCTAAGTTCCACCGCCCACTTTGCCAATCTGCCTGAATGCTCCACTTCGTCTAAGATACTGCAAAGTGGATGATCTGAGACGACCTTGATGGAGTGAGCCTGAAAATAAGGATGGAGTCTCCGAGCCAAAACCACTAAGGCGAACACCAACTTCTCCAGGATAGGATATCTCGTTTCTGCCTATCGCAGCACTCTACTCACATAGTAGATGGGGAGTTGCTTCTTGCCTTCTTCTCTAACTAATACGGAGCTAACCGCCTCTACTCCTACTCCCAAATAGAGTAGGAGATCTTCACTTTCCCGCGGGCCTTGGAGGAGAGGAGCTTGGGTTAGCTGTTGCTTGAGCTTATTGAAGGCCTCCTCACACTCCGCGGTCCACTCAAACTCTTGATCTCCCCGAAGAGCTTTAAAGAATGGTGAACACTTCTCTCCCACCTTGGAGAGAAAACGACTAAGGCCTTCCAGTCTTCCTGTCAACCTTTGGACTTCCTTGGGATCTCTCAGGGACGCCATCTCCAGAATGACCTTAACTTTATTTGGGTTAGGCTCCCCCCCCCGGGAGTGAGGAGGTGACCTAAGAACTTCCCTCTTCTTGCACTGAAGACGCACTTGGATGGGTTAAGTCGCATCTTGTACTTCCTTAGGGTGGCGAAGGTCTCCACCAGATCCGCTATTTGTTCTGCGACGCTCTTGCTCTTGACAAGGAGATCGTCCACATATACTTCCAGGTTCCGCCCCTTTTATTCCTTGAATATTTGATCCATCATTCTCTGGTAGGTTGCGCCCGTATTCTTGAGCCCGAAGGGCATCATCTTATAGTTATAGCAGTCATCGCTAGTTATGAAGGAGACATCGCGGCAGTCGGGGGGATGCATCCGGATCTGGTGATACCCTGAAAAAGCTTCAAGAAAACTCATCAAAGAAAATCCGACAGTGGAATCAACCAGCAAGTTAATTTGAGGCAAGGGGTAGCAATCCTTCGGGCAAGCTTTATTCAACAAGGAAAAATCAATACATAGACGTTAGCCCCCTCCGAGCTTCTTCACTATTACAACATTAGAGACCCAGCCGGGATACTGGATCTCAGAAAAAAAAACCCGCTTCTAACAGTTTCTCCACCTCCTCTCTGATCGGACCGGCCAACATGATGATGCTCTTTCTCTACTTCTGATGAACGGGGGCCACTGCGGGATCCAGATTAAGGCAATGACAGGCAACATCGACGTCGATTCCTGGCATCTTGGTAGCATTCCAAGCAAAAACATCCACATTCTCCTGCAGACACACGGTCATCGCGATCTTTCCCTCCAGCGGCAGGGATCCTCCGACTTTTAGCAGACTAGGCTTTCCTCCCTGAGAGATCACCCCCATCTCTTCCACTTTCTCCACAACACGCAGACCCTCCTCTCTCTCCAGCAGCTCCTCTAACCTCTCTACGTCCCCAATCCAGCTGATGGTACTGACAACATTAAGGTAGCATTCCCTGGAGGCTTTCGGATCGCTCCGGATCCTTACTTGGACATCACCCTGACAGTACTTCAAGGACTGATTATAAGACGACGGGACGACCTTGAAATAGTTGATTAGGGGTGAAAGACTTAATTCAAGAGCCTAAACACCTAGAGGGGGTGAATAGGTTCTAATTTTTCCTTTAATATTTTAGGCAATTAAACAGACCTTGCTTGGCACAAACAAAATAAAACACAACACAGAACATTCACAGCACAGAGAACACCAGATTTATAGTGGTTCCCCAAGATATGGGTACGCCCACTTTACCCCTTTGTCTATCCAGTAGAGTACTGGATTCATCCTAACTTCTTTCCTCTTTCTCAGATCCAAAGATCCTACAACTCAGAACCAAAATGGTTCCTACACCTCAGACTTTTGCAAGTCCTACCTCAGATCCTTCCCAGAATCCTACCTCAGGCCTCAGCCCCACCTCAACCCTTATCTCTAGGCTTACAACTCAGACTTTTCACAAGTCCTACCACTTAGGCTCACAGCCCTACCTCAGCCTTTATTATTATAGGCTTACAGCTCAGATCTACAACAGATCCTACAAGAAATTGTGTAATAAAAGAGATACAAAAGATATCACCAGATAGATCCCTCTATTGATATTCTTCTTGATCAGTTCTTGATCTTCAGTTCCAACCAGACTTGGCTGTTTCAAAACTTCTTGATAGAACAAAATAAGGTTGGACTGTTCTTGATGTAGAAGTTGATCCACTGTCAGCTCCTTCCTTGAATTCAGAATGAGATCTGAATCTATTCTGCAGACTGTTCTGGATCTGCCTTCTTAAAGGGTATCCCCTTTTACTTGTTGTGAATTTTCTCTTTCTTAGTTGATGGCTTTTCTGGCCTTTACTATTGTGTTTGGTTGTAAGAGATCAGTGCTTTATATAGATTTTCGTCATGGTTACCGGCCGATCCGGTTTGTAACAACCTTCTGTCAGTTCTGACAAAGGTGTTAGACTTGTTGGTAATGACAGTTGTCGACCCACCAGTCATGACAGTTGATTCCATAAAGATTCTACAACTCAGCACAATCCACTCAGTAATCTGCTCAACATGTTTCGACACAAGTAGACAAAGTGACGATACAAGTCTTGATAATGTCGATACAATACTCCAAGTATCGACATAGTCATTCTTCTGCTTCTTGACACATCTTCTATTTGTATGTGTCGACACAAGTGCTCCTGGTCTCGACATAACTGCTGCAGACAGATGACGTTGAGTGTATGTCTAGCTATCGACACAAGTCTTCAAACCCAGTATAATTGTTGCCGTAAAATGGCGTTGAGTGTGTGTCTAGCTGTTGCTACAAGATGGCGTTGAGTGTGTGTCAAGCTGTCGACACACACCTTCTTCAGGTGTCGACACAATTCCTGAGTGTCGACACATATCTTTCTTCTGGTATCGACATAACTCCTGAGTGTCGACACATGTTTTTCTTCTGGTATCGACATAACTCCTGAGTGTCGACACATGCCTTTCTTCTGGTGTCGACATAACTCTTGAGTGTCGACACAACCTCTGCTTTAGGTGTCGACACAATTCCTGCCTTAGGTGTCGACACAATTCTGGGTGTCGACATAACTACTTCTTTAGGTGTTGACACAATTCTGGGTGTCGACACAACTACTTCTTTAGGTGTTGACATAATGCCTAGGTGTCGACACAGCTTTGCTTCTAGTGTCGACACTTGTACTTAGAATATTTTTCTTCCACTTCTTAAACCTGCACAAGGAAACTTAAACATACATCAAATACATATTGATGTATATCATTGATTAGGATGAATCTTCTCCAAATCTGGTACATACTTCTAGTGTACCCAACAAGGGGCCGCCCGAAGATGGCGTTGTATCCGCTCGGCGCATCGATGATGACGAAACGACATCGGATCGATGTCCCGCCGAGAGTAACCAGAAGCTCCACTGCCCCTTCCACCTCTTTCTTCTCCCTCGAGAAGCCAAAGAGGGGTCCATCAGCAGCATGGACGCGAGACGCTTTGTTGGGTATTGTATCCACAATGTACCTGATTTGAAGAAGCCCCTGAACAAGCTAAGTTGAATTGACAATGTATTTGATGATTTTCTATCAAGTTGTGCTTGTAGCTATTCCATGCTAAGTACACACCAATGTCAGGGTGTAGTGGGTCAATATACACGGGTCTGCGCAATGTAATCCCTCGTTGAGCAGATCAGTGTGTTGACTCACGTGTGCTCTCTCTATTGGAGTGTACTTATTTTCAAGTACAGGGTCGAGATAGATCAAGAGCAGAAGAGGAGCAAAGATGGGTCAAAGACCAAGTTCATAGGAAGGAAGAGAAAAATCGGTTAAGTCAAATTCGACGGGAATCACTAAGTGATTCTCGCCGATTCGACGGGAATCATTAGTGATTCTCGCCGAATCGTCGAGAATCAGTCAGTGATTCCCGCTGACTTCATCCGGCTGACTGTCTTCCTACAGGAATTCTGCTAAGGCAGAATCGACGGGAAACATAAAGTGATTCTCACCGACTTCAACGGGAATCGTTGTGATTCCCACCGAATCGACGAGAATCAGGTTGCAGTCCCGCCGATTCCCACCGGCTGACAAGGTTCCCTACTGGAATTTGGCTAAGGCGGAATCGACGGGAATCGTGAGTGATTCCCGATGACTTCGACGGGAATCACCAACGATTCTCGCCGATTTTGCCTTAGGCAAATTTCGTCTCTCGTTGAACCGAACCAAGACGGGTTACGCTGTTTCGGCCGGGGCTAGGTTTTATCCTTGTGGGTCCCACAAAGGACTTTAGGGTTGTCCTCAGGGTATATATATCTGCTTATTTCGAACAACTACAGTAACTATTCACGAGATATCAGAAAGCCGACGTCGCGCCCTAGCCGATTGCGTAACTCCGCCGATCGCTGTCGCCGCGTGCAAGCTAGTCGCCGCCGTTGATCTTAGAGCCTCTTTGATCTTCCGACGATAGGACCGAGGCTAGCAGAGCGTCTCACACATCTCTCTTGAGATCTCTTGTCTCTCGAATCGTTGAACGAGGTTAGTTCTTCATTCCGAATCGATCGAGACGACTGATCCAACTGAGATCGTTCGTAGACCTTGCTTGCTTCGTCAAGAAGTTTGGATCTACAGAGCATCGCCGCCGCATTCACTTGCCGTCGCCGATCTTGACAAGATCCTCTCCAAGAGAGTACTCCGGTCATGGACTCTTCGTCTCTTTCAAGAAAGCATCAACGAACGAAGAGCGACATAAGATTCTCCACAAGTTTGTTTGTATTTCTTGTACATTCAATTTTTGTTTTGTTGTAAAGGAATTTTATTCCTAGTTGTAAGGGTTGGGTGCAACCCGTGGTGGAGGAGTATTGACTCCTTTGGTTGGAAGGGTTCCTTCCGTAGTGTGAGGATTGGATTTCAATTCGGTTGGTGAAGTGACCGAGTCGTCCCTTGGTGGGAGATAGGTCGAAGGGGGAGAGTGGACGTACCCAAATCGGGGAACCACTATAATTGCTTGTGTGTTTTTCTGTGCTGTGCTTGCTTATTTGCGCAGGTTATTTAAATTTCACAAAAGACTTCACGATACCTATTCCCCCCCCTATAGGTGTACTTAGTCAACACTAGATACTTTCAAGTGGTATCAGAGGGAGGTTGCTCAGCAATAAGGTTAACACCTTGAGTAAGATCCCGTGTCTAGTGTCAAGAAGAAAGAAGATCTCTGAAATGGAAGGACTCAAGTATTCAGGGAAGATCCCAGTGTGCACCAAGCTGAACTTTCCTATCTGGAAGGAAAGGATCAGGTACAACATGGAAGCAGTCGACCCCCGACTCTTCATGATAGTGGAGGAGGGACCTTATATCCCCACTAAGGCCTCCACCATTGATCCAACCAAGAAAGTGCCCAAGAAACTTTCCGAAATGGATAAGGATGAGATGGTGCTTGTCGGACTTGACAAGAAAGCTCAGAACATTCTGGTAAGCGCCGTCGATGATTCCATGATGCAGATTTTCTGCAACTGCAGAACTGCCAAGGACATATGGCACTGCCTGATCATCCTGATGGAAGGCACAGATGAAGTAAGGGATGATCGAAGATCCCTTCTGTACCAGAAGTACGAGGCCTTTAAGCAAGGTCCCAAGGAAGAAATCGGAGTGACATTCGAGAACTTCCTGAAGATTGTCAATGCCCTGAAGGGTTATGGTAGAGTGTTCACCGATGGTGAACTAAATGAAAAATTCCTTAGATCCCTTACTAAGGAATGGGACACCAAGATCTGCGCCATCAGAGAATTTGGCAAGCTGGTAGAAACTGATCCCCAGATTCTGTTTGGGAAACTTTTGTCCTATGAGCTTCAGCTGAACACCAGAAAAGCTGAAGAGGAAGCCGATAAAGCCGCTGACAGAGAAAAGACTGTGGCCCTGAAAGCCAATCACTCAAGGAAAGGCAAGGGTGCAGCCTCGTCCCGCTCTCGGAAAAAGGATGAGGAAGAAGACTCTGAGTCATGCTCTTCCGGCTCAGAGCTATCTGAAGAAGACTTATCCCTCATCACTCGGGAGTTCAAGAAGTTCCTCAAGTTGAGGAATCAAAGAAAGAGAGATGGCTCCTCCTCCAGATATCAGACGATGAATTATTCTTCTGACAGGTATGAATCCAAACCGAACAAACATCGCTCTGATGACATTATTTGCTTTGGATGCAATAAGCCAGGCCACGTCGTTGCTGACTGCCACCAAAGCAAGAGAGATAAGGGGAAGGGAGAAGAGCACAGGTCCTCTAGAGATAAGAAAAAGGAGAGGGGCTACATTGCTAAAAAGCCAAAGACACTGAGTGAATCTGATTCGTCAGACTCCAGTGATGATGATGAAGCCTACTTCGGGCTAGTCGGTCGCTCTGACTCAGAAGGAGACTTCCCCCCATTTACTAGGAAGGTAAAAGATCGTACCCCCCTCTCTGACTCTGACTCTGAGTCTCCTAATGATGATCTCGAGGACAGACCATCTGCCCGTGAAGCTGAGCTCCTCGAAAAGTATGAGCTTCTACTCAATACCTTTGAGGAATGCCGCAAGAGGTTGAGGGCTCAGAAAAAGGAAGTCAAATTCCTTAAGGCTGAGGGTGTGTCTCTAAGAGAAGAGATCACTAGCTTGATCTCTCTCCAACAGGAACACCTGGGCCTGACTTCTGAGCACTCAGAGTCTCTAAGGCTCCTTGACCAAAAACAGGAAGAAATCAACAAGTTGGAAGAACAGCTTGCGGTAGAGAGGAAGATTGTCAAAAGCTTCTCCATGCCCAAGACCGTTTTTCCTCTTGTTGATGAATTCTCTGCTCAGGCTAAGGGGGCTGCCTTAGGGCATGTGGGTGTGCCTGGTAAATCATCTAGAAGAAACAGAAAACAGAGGAAAAATAAGGACGCTAAGAAGGCCTCTGCTGCAGAAAAGGGAAAGGCCCCACTCGATCCTGTTACATTCAGAAAGACTGGCTTTCCTTGCAATGAGCAGGACTTTGAGTCAACCTATGACCACTTCTTTCGGCCCTCGGTTGAAAAGCCCAAGAGCCGGTATGATGGCTGGACCTTCCCCCGAAACTACGGTGAGAGTGTCTTCAAGGCACCTTATGAGGAAATCTAAGTGGAGAATTATGGCCACTTCTCTAGCGGCCATAATAGGAAGCAGGCACCAAAAGCCAAGCATGTTATACTGAAGGAACAGGAAGTGAAGAAATTATGTGAATGCTGTAATCATGATGCCTCCACCTCCAGATCCAAGGCCCCGGATGGACCCACCGTTCCCAGGGTGAAGCTGGAGCCTAGGAAGCGGTACAACAGGTTTGACTGTTGATGCTGTGGCAAAGTTGGTCACTTTGCCGTGGATTGCTGGTTTAATCCAAGATTCAACGAGACCCCTCATGTTAGCAATGCGAGGCCGACCACTCATAGGGTTAACCACCCGAGGGGGAGTGTGCTAACAAGGAATCTAGGACCCAAGTTTGATTGGGTTTCTAAGGGAAACTGATTCTGTTTTGCAGGTATGTCCAAAGGCCACCAAAACGCCAATCTGGTACTTGGACAGTGGATGTTCCCGGCATATGACCGGGACAAGAAGCCTGTTGCGTGATTACTCCCCAGTCGAAAATGGACCCAAAGTCATCTTTGGAGGATCTGATCGAGGAGTCACCAGAGATTATGGTATGATTTCCAACGGTGTATTCTATATCACTGACGTGGCCTATGCTGAAGGGTTAAACCATAACTTGATCAGTGTAAGCCAGTTGTGTGATAAAGGATACAACGTTAAGTTCTGCAAGGATAAGTGCTTTATTATATCGTATGCCTCTTCGGAGACGATATTAACTGGCATTAGGAGCAGAAATATCTTTTGTTTAGATTTTCTTAGCTTAGATTCTTCTACCCTCGTGTGCCTAGTAGCAAAAGGCAGTGCATCTCTTTGTGAACAATGGCACAAGAGATTAGCACATATTAATTTCAAGATAATTAATATGTTGTTTTCTAAGAACTTAGTAAGGGATGCCCCTACTATTTAGTGCATCAAAGATAGCCCTTGTCCTGCATGCCAGAAGGGCAAACAGACTCGGGCTACCTTTAAGGGCATTGCAGACAAAGACTCCTCCAGATATCTCTATCTTTTGCATATGGACTTATTCGGTCCAGTGCAAGTTCATAGCTTAGGAGGCAAATCGTATACGCTAGTGATTGTTGATGATCACTCTCAGTTTACGTGGGTGTTCTTTTTGAAACAAAAGTCAGATACGTTTGACATCTTCACTAATTTTGTCAAGCAGATCCAGAACGAACTTAACATCTCCGTGGTCAAAATCAGAAGTGACCATGGAACAGAATTCGAGTCTGGTGCTATGACAGAATTCTGTGAAGAACATGGTATCTTTCATGAGTTTTCCTCCCCGCGTACTCCTCAGCAAAACAGAGTTGCGGAGAGGAGAAATAGAACGCTCATTGAAGCATGTACGACAATGTTGAATGACGCCTCTCTTCTAGAGTACTTCTGGGCAGAGGCTGTCAACACGGCTTGTCATGTGCAGAACCGAGCATTGATCAACAAGAATCATCGTAAGTTGCCTTATGAGCTATTGAAAGGCAGGAAACCGACCATATCTTATTTATGGATTTTCGTTGCAGATGCTATGTACTCAATAATGGGAAGTACCCACGTACTAAATTCGGAGAAAAATGCTTCGAAGGCATCTTCATGGGCTATAGTAGCCATAGTCGGGCATATAGAGTCTTCAATAAGAAAACCCTAGTGGTAGAGGAGTCCATTAATGTTGTTTTTGATGAAGGAAGCTTGCTTCATAGCAATTCTTCCAGTGGCATTCTTGAAGATGCAGGTGCAAGGCTTGAACAGCTAAGTCTCGATGAGACTGCAAAAGGTACAACTCCCAAGTACGTCAAGGTTTCCACCTCAACGCCAACTGGAGAAGTTGACGATAAGGATAAAGAAATTCTCCCAGAAGAAGGAGAAACCCAAGAAGCTATTAGAGCTCCAGATGCCAGACTCCTAGAGCTCCGACACGTGAGGGATCATCCTAGAGATCAGATCATAGGAGATCCTCGTGACGGTGTCAGAACTCGGAGAGGTACAATTAACGAGATTTTGCACCTTAGTTTTCTGTCATAGGTTGAGCCAAAGAAGTTCGATGAAGCGAACAAAGATGCGTCATGGATATTGGCCGTGCAAGATGAACTGCATCAATTCGAACGATGCAACGTCTGGACGCTTTTTCCCAGACCAAAGAACCAGAATGTGATCGGCACCAAGTGGATCTTCAGAAACAAACTGGATGAACACGGTGTCATCATCAAGAACAAGGCCAGACTGGTTGCACAAGGCTACAGATAGGAGGAGGGGATTGACTTTGACCAAACCTTTGCACCAGTTGCAAGGCTGGAGGCGATCAGATTGTTCCTGTCATATGCCTCTCACAAAGGATTCACTGTCTATTAGATGGACGTGAAATCTGCATTCCTAAATGGAAATTTGAAAGAGGAAGTATATGTCGCGCAACCCCCAGGTTTTGTTAATCCCTCATTTCCTAATCATGTTTATTTTTTTAACAAAGCTTTATATGGCTTAAAACAAGCTCCTCGAGCTTGGTATGAGACTCTCTCTAGTTTTCTTCTTGAGAACAAGTTCTCGAGAGAAAAAATAGATAAGAAATTGTTTCTTAGGGAAGTCAAAGGCAAGATCTTGATGGTGCAAATCTATGTCGATGACATAATATTTGGCTCTACGGATAACAATCTTTGCAAGAAGTTTTCTAAACTTATGCAAGGAAAGTTTGAAATGAGCAGCATGAGAGAGCTAAAGTATTTCTTGGGACTTCAAGTGAAACAATCTGAGGATGGAATTTTCATTTCTCAGACGAAGTTCACAAATGAACTCCTCAAGAAATTCGGAATGGAGAATGCAACCTCTATGAGGACTCCAATGGGATCCACTGTGTCTCTGGACAAGGATGAGAAAGGGAAACCTTTTGATGAAACCAAATACAGAAGCATAATTGGATCCCTGCTGTTGGGTATTGTATCCACAATGTACCTGATTTGAAGAAGCCCCTGAACAAGCTAAGGTGAATTGACAATGTATTTGATCACTTGTCTTCAAGTTGTGTTTGCAGTTATTCCTCGCTAAGTACACACCAATGCCAGGGTGCAGTAGGTCAATATACACGGGTCCGTGCAACGTAATCCCTCGTTGAGCAGATCAGTGTGTTGGCTTACGTGTACTCTCTCTATTGGAGTGTACTTACTTTCAAGCACAGAGTTAAGAAAGATCAAGAGCAGACAAGGAGCAAGGATGGGCCAAAGACCAGCTCAAGGGAAGAAAGGCAAAAATCGTCTAAGTAGAAATCGTCGAGAATCACTAAGTGATTCTCGCCGATTCGACGAGAATCACTAGTGATTCTTGCCGAATCGACGAGAATCACTCGCTGATTCTCGCCGAATGCTGCCGACTGTCTCGACGCCGCCCTTAATTCTACTAAGGCAGAATCGTCGAGAATCACGAAGTGATTCTCGCCGATTCGTCGAGAATGACTCTGCATTCTAGACGATTCGGCGAGAATCAATTGTGATTCTCGCCGATTCTCTCCGGCTTGCTATTTCTATGTAGCTAGAATTCTGCTAAGTGGAATTCGGCGAGAATCGTAGGTGATTCTCGCCGATTCGTCGAGAATCACTTACGATTCTCGCCGAATTTGACTTAGGCTAATTTCTGCTACTCTCTGGACCGGTCCAAGTTTACATGCGCTGTTTGGAGCCGGTCTTAGGGCTTCTTTTTGGTGGGTCCCATAACGGTCACTTTGGATGACCTAATGTATAAATACATCGGTATTATTGAGCAGCAGACATACGAATACACGGATTCAAAAATACGAGCCGCCGACGTGACCTAGATCGTAAATCTCGCTCCGCCGCCGTCACCGCTCGTGGCAGTTGTTTGCCGTCACTGATCGTGGTTTCTTCCAGATCTCCCGGCTACAGAAGCTCAGCCAAGCACAACGTCTCACGTGTCTAACCAGAGATCTTTTGTCTCTTGATTCGTAGATCGGGAAAACCTTCCCCTTCCGAATCGATCGAGACGATCGATCCTAGTGTGACCGTTGGAAGACCTTGCTAGCTTTGCTACGAAGTCTGGATCTCCAAAGAACAGCCGCAGCACTCTGTTGTCGCCGCCAATCCCGAGAGTCGAGCCGCCGCCCTTCTTGCCACCGCCGGTTTCGGGGAGATTCTCTCCAAGTGAGATCTAGGGTCGTGGACTCTTCGTCGACTTCAAGAACACGTCGTCGAACGAAGAGGGACACCCTATTCTCCATAAGTAGTTTGTATTTCTAATACATTCCATTTTCAATTTTGTTGTAAAGCAACGTTGGTTCCTAGTTGTAAGGGTTGGGTGCAACCCGTGGTGTAGGAGTGGTGACTCCTTCGTTTGGAAGGGTTCCTTCCGTTAGTGTGAGGATTGGATTTCAATCCTGTTGGTGAAGTGACCGAGTCGTCCCTGGTTGGGAGATAGGTCAAAGGGGGAGAGTGAACGTACCCAAATCGGGGAACCACTATAATTTGCTTGTGTCTTTCTGTGCTGTGTTGTTTGGTCTATTTGTGCAGGTACAATTTTAATTCCGCAAAAACGCTGCAAGACACCTATTCCCCCCCATAGGTGAAGGTAGTTGGCACTAGGTGGACTTTCAAGTGGTATCAGAGGGAGGTTACTCATCAAAGGGGTTAACACCTCGAGTAAGTTCCTGCATCTAGTGTCAACAAGAAGATCAGACTCAAGCATGGAGTTGGATTATGATGTCCCTCCTCTAAGACTCCCCTCATGTACAAAGGAGTACTATCCTGTATGGAAGATTAGAGTGCTATTTCATCTGGAGGCCATCGACCCTCGAGCATCACTCATTCTGGAAGAGGGTCCCTTCATTCCCATGAAGGCTTTCAGCTCGGGGAAAGATCTCCAAATCCCCAAGTGTCCCAAAGAGATGTCGGAGACAGAGCTCTCACTGTTCAACCTGGACAAGATCATTCGTCAGATCATCACTGATGTCTGGTCTAGACCATCTCGCTCTAAATTGGACAAGTGTAGGACGGCCATGTCCATGTGGCAAACCATCTCAGACCTCATGGAGGGATCAGAGAAAGAAGGGATCAGTGGTCAGCAAGAGGATGAAGCCTATGTGGGGGTCCTCATTTCTGAATATGAAGGGCATGATCAATCTGTCAGTATCAGGGCTCCTGTGTCCTTGTCAGAGACTGAAGAAGAAGTTGAGGAAAGCAGTTCTGATGAAGCTGACTCAACAGTCTCGGCCGATCTTGATGGTAACCCTGAACAACAAAGCCAGGAGCAGGTAACTTCTTCATCATGCCCCTCTCCTTTTGCAGTTCCTGAAGACTGGAATAGTTCAGAGGATTGTCCCTCTAGTGATGCAAGGGATATGGATAGCTTCAATCAGAAGATTGAAAATCTTGAATCCCTTCAGTGTGCTCTTCAGAAGAGCAACTTACTTGTTGAGGAGCAAGCTAAGGAGATTGCTCAGTTGAAGACCTTGATGGATATCCAATTGGAATCCATCAAGGTAAAGGACTCAAAGATCCCGGATCTAGAAAGTCGTCTAGAGACCGAGAAGAGAATAGTTTCTAATTTTTCCGCGATAGATGCTATCAAGAGAAAAAAAGAAAATGGGTGGATCTCTCGAATTCTTAATTCATAGAGAAATGGGGAGACTGTGTTCAGACCTCCCACCCCAAGTAGGAAGGGCACTCATCATGCCTTCAGGTATGACCACAAGAACAACCGTGGTCACTGCAAGGATGACCAGCCCTCATGTGGAAACACCCACAGTGCAAGGGCTGTCATGGCCACCCATGAGAGAATACCTAAGGCTCATCCTGAACCATTTGTATTCTCGGCCTCTGCCCCAACTCGTCATGAATCTTCCGGAACCAGCTCTCACGGCAGTACTGTCCACCCTAGGACACACGAAAGGGGGGTCTGGAAAAATGTGGTAAGCTCCCGTGGGGCCTTTGGGAGCGTGCTGACTGAAAGGAAGGCACCACCTCCCAGGCCTCATGACTCGCACCACATGCATTCTTTCCTCCCTCCCATGTGTCAAGGTGGAAAAGGCAAAGTTGTGAGCAGAACCGGCTCTATCCTGTTTAGACCTGAGATCATGACTACCTCAGTCAGTAGGTCAGGTCTGAAAAGGCGATACAACATTCACGAGTGTTGGTGCTGTGGCAAGGTGGGTCACTTTCCCATAGATTGTTGGCACAACTCCTCTATGTCAAGGGCAGGGGCATATCCACCTCCTCTGGGCAGAGTTAGCCTTCCTGACAGGATTCCTGTGGGAAGGCATTCAAGATTCTATGCTGACAAGAACCTAGGACCCAATACATATTGGGCTCCTAAGGACAGGTAATTCTTTTTTACAGGATAGTCTAGGTACCCATGTACATGATGGGACCTAGACAAGAGATGTTCCAGGCTTGCCATGGAATAAGATTAAGGGAAAAGAGATAATGCTAACTAAGGTGCAAGGCTTGAACAGCTAAGTTCAGATGAGACTGCTAAAGGTGCAACTCCCAAGTACGTCAAGGTTTCCACCTCGACGTCAGCTGGAGAAGTTGACGAGCAGGATGGAGAAAATCTTTCGGAAGAAGGAGAAGCCCGAGAAGATGTCAGAGCACTAGAGGCCAGACTGCTAGAGCTTCGTCACGAAGCAGGGATGATCGAAAAAGCACTTCCGGGACGTGTCAATTCCTCAAAAGAAGGCTTATATCATGAAATAGTAAGAAGCAGAATTGTGTTGCGTACAACTTCTATGGATCAGAAATCAGCCAGCAGACTATGACCTTCAGTTCAAGGAAGTACCAATGTACTGCGACTCCTCCAGTGCAATTGCTATTGCCAACAATCCGGTATCGCACAGTAGAACGAAGCATATTGAAGTGCACTACCACTTCATTCGGGAGCACGTGGAGAACAAGGACATCTCTCTCTACTATGTCCCCACAGATAAGCAGATTGCAGATATTTTCACAAAGCCCCTAGACGAGGCCAAGTTCAGTCTCTTCAAAATTGAACTGGGGATGCTAAACTATGAGGAATGAAAACTTCAGAAGCCCCTGGCTCGTGCATCTAGGGGGAGCATCTGCTAGGAACTCAAGTGTAAGTACAGGTGCAAGAACTGAGGGGGAGCATGGTATCAAGTGCAACAGTCCCAGATTTGCAGAAGCCGAAAAGGGGGAGATTACCCTCTCGGCTAAGGTGCTAAGGTGTATGCTCCAATTGCTCTAAGGGTCCGTTCGTTTGCACGGAATTGGAATTCGATATTGGAATTGAATATTGATGAATATTGTGGAATTAAATATTGGTGTTGAATTCCAATTCCAATGTTCGTCTAATAAAGAATATTGGTGAATATTGTGGAATTGGAATTCAATTTTTTTGCCCGGGCGTGATTTTTGCCCGGACGCGATTTTTTTGTCCGGGCAAGATTTTTTTCACCTAGTCGTGATTTTTTCTCACGGGTGGGATTTTTTCACGTGGCCACGATTTTTTTCGCTCGGGCGCGATTATGTCGCTTGGGCGCGATTATGTCGCTCGGGCCCATTTTTGTTGCCTGGCGCGTGATTTTTTCGACTGTGGGCAAAAAAACGCGCCTGGGCGAAAAAAAACCTGCCCGGGCGAAAAAATCTCGCTCGCGCCCGGGAGAAAAAATCGCGCATGAGCGAAAAAATCGCGCCCCAGGCGAAAAAATCGCTCCCCGGGCGAAAAAAAAAACGCGTCCGAGCGAAAAAATCGCGCCCGGGCGAAAAATCGCGCCCGGGCGAAAAATACGCGCCCGGGCGAAAAAATCGCGCCCGGGCGAAAAAAACGCGCCCGGGGGAAAAATCGCGCCCGGGCGAAAAAATCGCGCCCGAGCGAAAAAATCGCGCCCGGGCGAAAAAATCGCGCCCTGGTGAAAAATTCGCACCCGGGCGAAAAAAACACGCCTGGGCGAAAAAATCGTTGCCCGGGCGAAAAAAATCGCCCTCGCACAAAAAAATCGCGTCCGAGAGAAAAAATTCGCGCACGGGCGAAAAATTCGCGCCCGGGCTTAAAAATTTGTCTCGATCGGAATTGTCCAATTCTTATATAGATTGGAAGGAATTGTCTTTAGTTCAAAATGAATTCTATGGAATTCATTAAAATTTAAATTTCAACGTCAAGCGTGCAGACGAACGATGGAATTGGAATTAGACCTTCAATTCCAATTCCAGGGGCTCAATTCCGTGCAAACGAACGGACCCTAAAAGATAATGGTATGGAACTTCTATTCTCATCTTTCAAAGTTGTGTTTTCTTCCAGCCGTTATTTTCACCTTAGCTTATAGGGTTTAGACTTCTTCAAATAGGGGAAGATTGTTGGGTATTGTATCCACAATGTACCTGATTTGAAGAAGCCCCTGAACAAGCTAAGGTGAATTGACAATGTATTTGATCACTTGTCTTCAAGTTGTGCTTGCAGTTATTCCTCGCTAAGTACACACCAATGTCAGGGTGCAGTAGGTCAATATACACGGGTCTGTGCAACGTAATCCCTCATTGAGCAGATCAGTGTGTTGGCTTACGTGTACTCTCTCTATTGGAGTGTACTTACTTTCAAACACAGGGTTAAGAAAGATCAAGAGCAGACAAGGAGCAAGGATGGGCCAAAGACCAGCTCAAGGGAAGAAAGGCGAAAATCGTCTAAGTAGAAATCGTCGAGAATCACTAAGTGATTCTCGCCGATTCGACGAGAATCACTAGTGATTCTCGCCGATTCGACAAGAATCACTAGTGATTCTCGCCGAATCGACGAGAATCACTCGCTGATTCTCGCCGAATGCTGCCGGCTGTCTCGACGCCGCCCTTAATTCTACTAAGGCAGAATCGTCGAGAATCACGAAGTGATTCTCGCCGATTCGTCGAGAATGACTCTGCATTCTCGACGATTCGGCGAGAATCAATTGTGATTCTCGCCGGCTTGCTATTTCTATGTAGCTAGAATTCTGCTAAGTGGAATTCGGCGAGAATCGTAGGTGATTCTCGCCGATTCGTCGAGAATCACTTACGATTCTCGCCGAATTTGACTTAGGCTAATTTCTGCTACTCTCTGGACTGGTCCAAGTTTACATGCGCTGTTTGGAGCCGGTCTTAGGGCTTCTTTTTGGTGGGGCCCACAACGGTCACTTTGGATGACCTAATGTATAAATACATCGGTATTGTTGAGCAGCAGATATACGAATACACGGATTCAAAAATACGAGCTGCCGACGTGACCTAGATCGTAAATCTCGCTCCGCCGCCGTCGCCGCTCGTGGCAGTTGTTTGCCGTCGCTGATCATGGTTTCTTCCAGATCTCTCGGCTACAGAAGCTCAGCCAAGCACAACGTCTCACGCGTCTAACCAGAGATCTTTTGTCTCTTGATTCATAGATCGGGAAAACCTTCCCCTTCCGAATCGATCGAGACGATCGATCCTAGTGTGACCGTTGGAAGACCTTGCTAGCTTTGCTACGAAGTCTGAATCTCCAAAGAACAGCCGCAGCACTCCATTGTCGCCGCCAATCCCGAGAGCCGAGCCGCAGCCCTTCTTGCCGCCACCGGTTTCGGGGAGATTCTCTCCAAGTGAGATCTAGGGTCGTGGACTCTTCGTCGACTTCAAGAACACGTCGTCGAACGAAGAGGGACACCCTATTCTCCATAAGTAGTTTGTATTTCTAATACACTCCATTTTCAATTTTGTTGTAAAGGAACGTTGGTTCCTAGTTGTAAGGGTTGGGTGCAACCCGTGGTGTAGGAGTGGTGACTCCTTCGTTTGGAAGGGTTCCTTCCGTTAGTGTCAGGATTGGATTTCAATCCTATTGGTGAAGTGACCGAGTCGTCCCTGGTTGGGAGATAGGTCGAAGGGGGAGAGTGAACGTACCCAAATCGGAGAACCACTATAATTTGCCTGTGTCTTTCTGTGCTGTGTTGTTTGGTCTATTTGTGCAGGTACAATTTTAATTCCGCAAAAACGCTGCAAGACACCTATTCCCTCCCTCATAGGTGAAGGTAGTTGGCACTAGGTGGAATTTCACCTGCTATACCTTACTGCTAGTAGACCGGATATTATGTTTTCCATATGCGTTTGTGCCAGATATCAGGCCAACACTAAGGAATCTCATTATGTCGCTGCAAAGCGAATTCTTAGATACCTTAAAGGTACACCAAATCTTGGCTTGTGGTACCCAAGAAACAATGATGTCGAGCTGATAGGCTTTTCAGATGCTGACTTTGTAGGAAGCAGAGATGATAGTAAAAGCACTTCCGGGACGTGCCAATTCCTCGGAAGAAGGCTTATTTCATGAAACAGTAAAAAGCAGAATTATGTCGCAACCTCTACGGTTGAATCTGAGTACATCTCAACAGGCAATTGTTTCGCACAACTTCTATGGATCAGAAATCAACTCAAAGATTATGACTTGCAGTTCAAAGAAGTTCCAATGTATTGCGACTCCTCGAGTGCAATAGCAATTGCGAACAATCCTGTGTCGCACAGCAGAACAAAGCATATTGATGTGCGCTACCACTTCATTCGAGAGCATGTGGAAAACAAAGATATATCTCTCTGCTATGTCCCCACGGATAAGCAGGTTGCAGATATCTTCACGAAGCTCCTAGACGAGGCCAAGTTCAGTCTCTTCAAAATTGAACTCGGCATGCTGAACTATGAAGATTTAAGGGATCAAGGCTCTTGGATCAAGGGGGAGCATCAGAAAGGAACTCAAGATCGTGCACGGATGCAAGAACTAAGGGGGAGCATTTGGCTCCAAGTGAAGTCCCAGATTTGCAGAAGCTGAAAAGGGGGAGATTACCCTCTCGGCTAAGGCTAAGGTGGTTGCCAATGCTAAGTATGCTCTCAGGAAAATGGTAATGAATTTCACTCTCAACTAAATGTTCATTTTATGTTTTTAATTCCCATCTGTTTTATTCACCTTAGCTTGTAGGGTTTAGGCTTCTTCAAAAAGGGGGAGATTGTTGGGTATTGTATCCACAATGTACCTGATTTGAAGAAGCCCCTGAACAAGCTAAGTTGAATTGACAATGTATTTGATGATTTTCTATCAAGTTGTGCTTGCAGCTATTCCATGCTAAGTACACACCAATGTCAGGGTGCAGTGGGTGATTATATACGGGTCTGCGCAACGTAATCCCTCGTTTAGCAGATCAGTGTGTTGACTCACGTGTGCTCTCTCTATTGGAGTATATACTTATTTTCAAGTACAGGGTCGAAATAGATCAAGAGTAAAAGAGGAGCAAAGATGGGTCAAAGACCAAGTTCATAGGAAGGAAGAGAAAAATCGGTTAAGTCAAATTCGACGGGAATCACTAAGTGATTCTCGCCGATTCGACGGGAATCATTAGTGATTCTCGCCGAATCATCGAGAATCAGTCAGTGATTCCCGCCGACTTCATCCGACTGACTATCTTCCTACAGGAATTCTGCTAAGGCAGAATCGACGGGAAACATAAAGTGATTCTCACCGACTTCGACGGGAATCGTTGTGATTCCCGCCGAATCGACGAGAATCAGGTTGCAGTCCCGCCGATTCCCACTGGCTGACAAGGTTCCCTACTGGAATTCGGCTAAGGCAGAATCGACGGGAATCGTGAGTGATTCCCGCCGACTTCGACGGGAATCAACAACGATTCTCACCGATTTTGCCTTAGGCAAATTTCGTCTCTCGCTTAACCGAACCAAGACGGGTTACGTTGTTTCGTCCAGGGCTAGGTTTTCTCTTTGTGGGTCCCACAAAGGACTTTAGGGTTGGCCTCAGGGTATATATATTTTCTTATTTCGAATATCTACAGTAACTATTCACGAGATATCAGAAAGCCGACGTCGTGCCCTAGCCGATCGCGTAACTCCGCCGATCGCTGTCGTCGCGTGCAAGCTAGTCGCCGTCGTTGATCTTAGAGCCTCGTTGATCTTCCGACGACAGGACCGAGGCTAGCAGAGTGTCTCACGCATCTCTCTTGAGATCTCTTGTCTCTCGAATCGTTGAACGAGATTAGTTCTTCATTCCGAATTGATTGAGATAACTGATCCAACTGAGATCGTTCGTAGACCTTGCTTGCTTCGTCAAGAAGTTTGGATCTACAAAGCATCGTCGTCGCATTCACTTGCCGCCGCCGATCTTGACAAGATCCTCTCCAAGAGAGTACTCCGGTCGTGGACTCTTCGTCTCTTTCAAGAAAGCATCAACGAACGAAGAGCGACATCGGATTCTCCACAAGTTTGTTTGTATTTCTTATACATTCAATTTTTGTTTTGTTGTAAAGGAATTTTATTCCTAGTTATAAGAGTTGGGTACAACCCGTGGTGGAGGAGTAGTGACTCCTTTGGTTTGAAGGGTTCCTTCCGTAGTGTGAGGATTGGATTTCAATCCGGTTGGTGAAGTGACTGAGTCGTCCCTTGGTGGGAGATAGGTTGAAGGGGGAGAGTGGACGTACCCAAATCGGGGAACCACTATAATTGCTTGTGTGTTTTTCTGTGCTGTGTTTGCTTATTTGTGCAGGTTATTTAAATTCCGCAAAAGACTGCACGACACCTATTCCCCCCCCCCCCATAGGTGGACTTAGTCGACACTAGATACTTTCACGCTTCCACTTGAAGCCCTACAAAAGTTCTCTTGAAATGACGTTCACCGAGCTCCTGTTATCCGCGAGGACTCGGTCGACGGTAAAGTATTCTATGACAGCTTGAATAACCAGGGCACCGTGGAAGGGGTTCTCATTCCCTAGCATATCCTCCTCTGAGAAGGTGATCTCCTCCAACGGCCGCGGGTTCTACGAGGTCGAGGTGACGTTCTTTTTGTAGATTTGACGGATACTTCCCTTTCGGGAGTCTTCGAGCCCGACTCCTCCGTTGATCACCCCGACGTGCCCACCTCCTGGGCCCTGGATCATCTCTCCGCGACCTCCCAAGTCGATACGATCCTCATTCCTCCTCCTCGGTAGAGCTTGGAATGCTACCTGCCCCACCGGGGCCTCCTGCCTTGGCTGCTCTCTCTCCATAACCCCTACTTCCAACCTTCTCCTTGTTTCCCAGAACTCCGCGCAAGCTAGCGTCCCATGCCATTCTACTCGATGGATGTCGCAGTAAAAGAGAATCTCCGTCTCCTGACGCCTCGCCGCTCCTCCAGCCTGCGATGCTTGGGTCCTTGACGAGCAATAGCCATCGTCTCCCTTCTCCCTCCTCCTTGACCTTCCTCCTGCCGATTATCATTCCTCCTCTCCCGCTAGAAACACGGTCTCGCTGGTGGATTCCACTGGGGTCGATTCTCGGGGTATTGGAATCGCTTATCTTCCCCTCTCCTTGCCAGGGCCTCTACGTGCCTCCTCTCTTCCTGCCTCTGAGGCCTCTCCTGCCTCTTCTCTTCCACCCTTCTGGGATCTTCTATCTTCCTCTTCTCCTCTCTTCTCCTCGGCTCCTCCTTCCTCCTCTCGGCCTGCCTCTCCGGAGACCTCCTAGCCTTCACCTCCGAAGGTCCTGCTTTCCCCCTTCCCAACGATTCATCTCCATCAAGCCGCGCTAAGAAATCTTTGTTTTCTCCTCTCCTTGGACGAAATTATTCGCCCTCTCCACCATCTCTTCGAAGGATCTCGGGGGCTTCGACCCCATTTCCATGCTGAAGAGACCTTGTTTCAGACCAAACTTGAGGGCTATCATCAGGGTGAAGCTGTCCACCTCCTCCACTTCCAAGATCTCTTCCTGAAAACGATCTATGTAATGGCCCAAACTGTCGTGCTGCCCTTGAGTAATTATAAAGAGGGTCGTGGCCTCCTTCCTCTTCTTAGATGTCGCGAACCTCGCCATAAGGCCCCGACGCAGATCGGCGAAACAGTAAATGGAGCTTGCTAGTAACTGGCGGAACCAGCCTATTGCGTTCCCATTGAAGGTAATGGAGAAGAATCGACACTTGAAAACATCAGACATGTTGCGGATGGAGACGACATCTTCAAACCACTGAACATGCCTGACCGGGTCATCTCTGCCGGAATAGTAGGTGAGAACGGGCTCTCTAAACCAATCGGGGACGGGGGCGACAAGGATCTCGTCACAGAAGGGGCTCCTCCCTTCCTAGCGGTGACGAGTTTCATCCTCGCTGGAAACATCATACTCGCTCCACAGGAGAGTATCACGGTATCTCGCGGGAGACATCGGATCTCGGAACCAGACCCCTTGGCTACTCACCGGATGGTGACGCGACTGTATCGGTCGCTCCTATCTTGCTCAAGCGGGCTCCTTCCCAGCTCACCTCGACGACATTTCCTCTTCCAGCGGTGTCACGCGACGGGGAGAAGTCACCGTGACATCGGGACGATGAGATGGCCCGGCAAGGATGGTCCTCTCGATTCTCCTTGCGAACTCTTCGAACGCAGCAACGGTCATGAACTCGCCACCTTGCGCGGGATCACCAACTCCCGCCGAGTTACCTACCAACTCTCCATGCTCACCACCATTGGCCATCTTACCAAAATACGAAACTTTCCTCCCTGGCTGCAACCCACGCTCACCGCACCAAGTGTTGAGGCCAGGAAAATTCTCAAACTCAGAAATTGGATAAAGGCAGCCTAAAGTTACTGATTCCATAGTAAGGCTAAACGACTAAGGGAGCTAGGATGAAGAACGGCGGTAACAAATAGGACCCCGAATATTGCGGCAAGAAGGTCCCACCACGTACCTGAATGCTTGGAAGCAGCAACCCCTCCACAACCAAAATGGTCGAGCAGGGTACGAGAGAGACTAGTTGGTAACTCAGTCGCAAGGTCACGACCTGGTCTCTAAGGAAAAGGAATCCAAAGGCATAGCTGGTACCCGAAAAGAAGAGCTCGCGAGTATCCTGCCGAGGATTTCAAGTGTCTCTCCTCGTACCCCTGAGGTCATATTTATAGGGAAATCCTGGGAGAGGGGGGGGGGGGTCTTATTTATACCCCACCCCTCGGCAACTAGGTGACTTCCTGGAGGAGCTCGCGCAACTGAGCGAGTATCTCGCCTTTTCGCCTACCTGGCGAGTATGCGAGGGGAGCTCGCCATACTCGCTCAGGCCTTCTGCTGCCTTGCGCGCTGATTCTGACTTCTGTCTTGACTTGTTAACCTTGACTTTTGCTTAGTTGGCTGCGGTAAGACCCCTTCTTGACGAATACGGGTTGTACAAACACTTTTCCTAAAAATACATGCACAATGCGTATTTCTAAAAGACTCGAAACCTGGACGTATTTCCAAAGTACCCTTTGTACATGCATTTTTAGAAAACGTGTTCAACACAAAAGTTGTAGATCTTGACGAGATCTACAACTTTTGTGTTGAACACTTTTCCTAAAAATTCATGTACAAGACGTATCTCCAAAAGGTGCGAAAAATTAGGAGAAAGTGTGGTGCGACTAGCCAAAACTGCGGTGCGACTAGCCAAACCTGCGGTGCTAATAACAATCACCTTAATTTAATGAGTAAGACTAAAATATGATAATACTCAGCATTTTAGGCTCAGTTTGGCACGGTGGAGGTTGTTAAATTTTCTCAAGATGATAACCGAGATAGTCTGATGCTAAATTAATATTCTCAGAGCTATCAAGATCACACCTTGATCAAGCAAAAACTAGGAAAGCAAGCTCAAACACCAGATGCAATCAGAAAAGACAAGCAGATCAAAATTCTATTATCTTCTTTACAGGGCGAGGTATACATGGCGAGACATGATTTCGCCAGTACATAATGGAAAACAGAAAAAATTACAAGCACAATCCGAGCGGACAGAAACGGAGACCGTCGAGACCGACCAGTCTGCCGAAGTCGCCGAGACCGCCCGAACTACTGCTATGCTGAACTGAACTACGGAGTCCGCCGAGACCGCAAGGTCGCGCGGACACACCGTTATTCGCTGAAGAAGAACTGAACTGACGAACAGGCCGCCGAGACCGGCGGACACCGTTATTGAATAGAAGTTGGAGAAGACCGATTAATCGCAGATGCGACCTGCTAAGACCGTTGTTTGATAACCGCAAGCTAAGCAGAATCCTGACCGAAGTCAACACCAGAGACCTGGCTTCTCTGAGTTAGCCGCACAACCTGCAACAGCAACAACCGATTAAACTTCTCAGACCGCACGGACTGACAAAACTGAGGCCGTAGTTTTTAATAAACACTCAACTTACTGTTCACTCAGTTTCAAATGAGGTGCTAGGGTGTCCTATTTATAGGAGCGGGTTGGAGTGTGATCACCGCCCCATGAGATAGGCTAACCGCCCCCTGATCGCAGCTAACAAGGCAAGTCGACCCAGTTCGCAAGGACATGATCAGACAATAGCCAAACTGCCAGGCAAGGAAACCTGTCCGCAACCTGGTGGACACCGCACCAGTCTACAAGTAGCAAAGCATGCAGACACAGCAACAGCCTGCACGCTACATGCGGACACAACACCAGCCCACATACACAAGTCCACGACCCAGACACAGATCGCTCGGTCAAACAAGCGGACTCTATGAATACCGCAGACACCACACCAGCACGCAACGTGTCCACGACCAACAGGCAGACTGCCTGGTCAACAACGGACACTGCGGGTACTGCGGACAAGCAAACACCCTGGACTTGTCACGATGTGTGACCAAGTCCAGCAACCCACCAAGCATATGGCGCAAGCTCGGCGGACACAACCCAGTCCGTCAGCTCTCAAAAATAGCCCGCCAAACAAAGCTCCAACTCGATCAGCAACCAAGGCCAGCAATCAACTGCCGGACTCACAGCCAGACCGCACAGTCCGCGGATAATAACCTTATTATTCATAATATTTAATTTTTGAAATGATGATTAAATTTATTTAATTGCATTGTGCAGTTATACTCCTGGAAGAATGTGATTTCTATTGTGAAGAATCACAATATTGGAGGTTGAGGTGGTAACCATTCTTCAGCATCTTAGCATTAGATTTGTACAAGTTACACTTCTTCACAATAGAAATCACATTCAAAGCTGAAAATCACATCACAGTCATAGCTAACATAGAAAGCACATTCATAGCTAACATAGAAATCACAATATTGGGAGTTGAGGTGGTAACCCTTATACAATATCTTAACAATAGAAATCACATAAACACAGAAATCACATGAACAACGCAAGTGCAGGGAAAAAAATCACATAGAGATCAGCGACAGTGTGCTAACATAGAAATCATCACATAGCTAAAAAATGAGTATGAGTATGAGAAATAATCACATAGAAATCACTAACATTTCTAACATTTCTAAAAAATTTAACATTTCTAACAGTCAGTTGTGGATTACCAACATTTCTACAGAGATGTTTTAATTTCTTTAACCTAATTTGATATTGTTCAGAAAAATCCATATCGTGATTACAGGCATCTTTACACACATATTTGAACAAACCAAATAGCTTAGATAAGCCTTGATGAGATCACAAAATGCAGAATAACTCCAAAGTTATAAATCTTATAACATCAAGCAATATATATACAACTACAATCAGAGCATTACAAAATTATATTCAAACCCTACAATTGTTGGCTGCGCCTAGTGTCCATGGGAGACCCTATTTTCATGGAGGAAGGGAGAAATCAGCAAATTACATGATGTAACGTACTAAATGAAAGAAAATTTTAAATTACTGTACATGTTCATTGTTAAACATTACCTCCTTATCATATCGTAAACAAATTACCACTCTTCTTTGGCGCTCAAGCCTATTGGCACAGTCGGTATAAGTAGCCTAAAATCATCAACTTTAGTACACGGAAGATCAAACCACCTGGTTGAACTCATGGAGAAAAGTTCATCGTAGTAATCAAAATCGATGTCGCTGGTTGCACTGATATTGCAGCTTTTATCCGTTGAGACTAGCAAACCTGAGAAACCAATGATACAGTTTAGTAAAACGATAGTAGTTATCTTCTCACACTTTTTTTTGACTATTTAAAGTGCACCCAATTAGATCCGTACACTGTAAGGCACATACGCTGATGAGGCACTTCCCGGGCTGGCAACGACGACGTTGGCCCAGTGTGATTTTGGTCTGCCATATGCATTTATTTGAGATGAAGAAAGATGCATAATAAGGGAATGTCGTTGGAAGCAAAGAAAACATTGGGGCATCCAAATGAGAACATTGGGCTTTCACAACGTCTTTACAGTAACATATGTGGCCCTGATACTAAAAGTGAACGCTTATGTCAGTACTATTTGTGAACAAAGTTGACTATAATTGTTAGTGTACACACAACATAAGTGTTGTTTTTTATTAAAAGCAATCTCTGTAGTGGTATTCCCGGAGACATTTTGGTATTATCTAGCGTGTAAGATGCGAATAAAAAATTTGGAATGAATTTTTTGTATACGATTTAGTATAATTAGACATGGAGGTTGTCATAAAATTCATATTATTGAAAAAAATTATGGTGTGCATAAAATATTTCGTAGAAGACTGGAGCAGGGTATAACAATCCAATTAGAAAAAATGACAGTAAACATATATCTCAAAGTCATAATCATATACGGGCACATAACAGATAAAGAATTAGGTAAACTTTTTCATCACGAAAATTAATAAATTTTAATTAAAAGGAAACAATAGATGTAAATTTTGATGAATAAATAAGAAAATTAAGAATAGATTGGTTACCTTGGGTGAACGGGATCGTTATCTGTGTATGAGAACGTAGAATGAATCCTCCCTGTAAGGTTTAGAATATTGTAAATCTCCCCGTATATATATAATGTGATTTCCCCTTGTGAGAATATAAATAACAAGATTTTCATTTCCCAACAAGTTAATTTACATGGGTATAACCCCCTATTTATAGGGAAGAGGAGATAGAAAGATAATACAACATACGATATGTGGCTAAATTACAACAGGCCGATTAGGCGAACTGACATATACAAGCCACATAGAGCTGAGCGGTTAGACAAGCTATCCGCTCCTCAACAAGAGTATGTCTGCCTCTACTTCTCAAATCGTCGATGACCACCAGAAGCAATAAAAGCGGTTAGTCGACTATAACCATCAGACAACAATGGCTTCAGCCTCAGAACTGCCAAACGGCAAAAGCGGTTAAATGACCATGCTTCCATTATTCGCAGCGACTTCAGCCTCCTGACTACCAAACTGCAATAACGGTTAGAACTCCAAGCCTCCTTTGTCCTATCAAGGAGGCGGTCTCAATGGTCATCAGGCCAACTAGACTGTCAGACCAGTCCGCTAGACGCAGACCGTCATGCTGCCAGGACCAGACCGCCAAAGTAGTCATAAAACCTTCAAAACCGGCCAGTACACTAGAAGTCTGCCAACCGCCAACGATTAGACCGCCAACCGCCAGACCACAAGACAGACCGCCAGAACAGACCGCCAGTCTGCCAAACCGCCAAACCGCCAATACCAAACTGTCAGTCCGCCAAGATCAGAAGTTCTAACGTGCACTCCCCTCAAGCTGGACCATATATGTCAATCATGCCCAGCTTATCATACACATCTGAAAGAGAAGCGAAAACTGGCTTAGTAAAGATGTTTGCAAGTTCTAGCATCTTCGAATTGGCTTCGCCCGTTCTCGATGTGTCGATGCGGGTTTCGCCCGCCCCCGGCGGGCTTCGTCGATTCTCGATGCATCGCTACGAGTTTCGCCCGTAATCAAGCGGATTTCCCCCGCTTGGCATTCAAGCGGGCTTCTCCTACCCACCGACGGGTTTCGCCCTTCCCCCAACAGTATTTAAAATTTAATTTATTATAATTTTAATATTTTTATATTTTAAAAGAATATAATTTATAAAATATATAAAATGAAATTAAAAATAAATGCCCGACGCCCTTTTGCTTCCGCCTGACGTGCCTATTCCCGCCGCCGCCGCCGGCGGCCTGATCGGTGACCACCGACGAGTTCGCCGGGGCCCGGCGAACTCGCCGGTGGTCACCGGTCAGGCCGTCGGTGACGTCGGGAATAGGCGCGTGTAGGGGAGAAAGAACAGGGTATTGGGATTTCAGGAGTTCGTGAGTTCTGTTTTTTTGAAGGAATTGCTATAGAAAGTCCTCCTCCTTTGAACCAGACGGCTTGCTTTTGATGGTGCTTGATCAGACGGTCCAGATGAGATTTTTGGTGTGCTTTCAAAATATGCATATTGTTTTATATGATAAAGATATATATATATATATATATATATATATATATATATATATATAATATATATATATATATATATATATATATATCAACTTTGTTGTCGTAGAACATCAGTAAGAGATGATCATATGCTTCTCCTAAGTTAAGCATAACGACACGTGATCGAGGTCATGCTAACTGACATCAACGCTGAAACTCGCAAGTGATCGAGGTCATGCTTTTGTATTATACTTCAGCACTTGATCGAGATACACCATAGTGTTTCTTGTTTTTCTAGCTAACAAGATATAGAATTTTTATCTTCTTTATTGTCATAATAACTGACATCAGAGTAGACTTCAATTTTCAGATGGTTACGCTTTTGAAATAGTAATTCCTATTTTGGAGATCTTTTCACATACTCCAGAATTTTCAAGGTTGAACGAAGATGACACTCTCTGGAGGCTTGCATAAACTAACTGACATTGTTTACTGCATATCAAATATCTAGTATGGTAACAGTAGGATAGATGAGTTTTCCCACCAGTCGTATGTACTTAGTACTATCTGAAAGAAGAGGTGAATCCTCAGTCCAACTCTTGTCGTCGCCAACGATCATCAGACAATGGACGGGTCTTGCCCCAAGAAGACCGGTTTCTTTCAGAAGATCTAATGCATATTTTCGTTGTGAGAGCACTACAGAGTTGTGTTTTCAAGAGATTTCGATTCCCAGAAAGTACTTAGGAGATCTCATATTCTTTGTAAAAAAAATGTTGAAGAATGTGTCTCTTTGCTAGATCAATTCCCTCCTTATCATCACCAATAAGAAGGATTTCATCCACATATACAACAAGAATAACGAGTCATTGCGTATAAAAAGAGAGTGATCTACAGAACTTCGAGTAAAACCAACAAGAGAGACAACTTTGCTGAACTTGTCGAACCAGACCCGTGGACTTTGCTTTAGGCCATAAATTGTCTTTCGTAACTTGAGCCAGGCCAGGGGGTTGTCCGGCGGCGAGTGGGCAGGGTTGGAGGCCAGTGTCGTGGCACTTACGTAGGGCCGAAGGCCCTTCCGTTGCACTCACGTAGGGCCTCGTACCATTGTACTGACGTAGGGTCGAAGGCCCGTCCCGTTGCATTCACGACGGGCCAGAGACCCGTGCCTGTCACTCGTGTGTATATATATAGACAAAGCTCCAAGTTATTAGTGGGAAAAAAGCCCGGGCCCAGCCAGAGAAAAGCCCGGCTAGGCCCGGCCCGGGCTTGGGGCCCTTAGCGGAACCCAATTTTGGTCAGTTGTTCGGTCCGGGCCGGGCAGAGCCCGGACGCCGGGCTAGCCTGAGCCCGGCACCGGGCTAAGCCAGAACCTGGCGGGAGTTTAATCCCGCCAGGTTAGGCGGGATTAAAATCCCGCCTAATCAGAGGCGAGATTTAATCCCACCTAATCACAGGCGGGATTTAATCCCGCCTGTAAATTGGCAAGATTAAATCCGGCCTTCTGCATTCAGGCCGGGCCGGGCCCGGGCCGGCCTAAAGGGCCTAATCGGGCCCCCTCTTTGGGAGGGAGCTCGAGCCCGGCTCAAATTGAGCTCAGGCCAAAACCGATTAGAAAAAAGCCTGGACCTGATCGGGGCGAGCCAAGCCCAACCCGATCGGACTTTTTGAACACGACTACTCCAAGTACGTAAGTGTTAGTGTATCAATATTATTTACTCATTTATTATATATATATATATATCTAAATTACTCTAGCATTAATATTTTTTTATAAAACTAAATTATTCTCATTAATATCATTAGTGATGATATCCTGTCATTATTAAGAGAATATACATCACATTAATTTTTTTTATTTGATTTATGTGTGTATTTGGCTATAAATATGTCGGGTAATGGCTAGTCTATCCGAACAAATATTATAAGAGAAAATTAATTATATTCTTTATACGCCTCTCTTCTTCCCGCACAACTATGAGAGCCTTGGTGCTCCAATAAGCTAGAGGCTTTCAAGTCAAATTAATCTTAACCAGGTTAGAGCCTGTGTGTTTAAACCATCTCATTTATTTGTTGCGATTAATTTTATTATTAGGGTCAATAATTTCCTCTCCATTTCTAAGACGATCGGCAATGATTATTTATATCTAAGCGCACACCTAAAATGGCTGCACAAACGGCACACCATAAAATTTTATTTATCCGCTAAATTTTATATTCGCACCAAAATAAAAGTGGTGTTGATGTAGTAAGCTGAATTGGATCCATGAAAGAAAAAATTGCAAGAGGAATGTACAGCATAATGTGATCATTTGTAGGCGTTTCTCCGCCGCATCCAATCACGTAGAAGGGCAAAACATAGGGGTGTGTATAGAAAAACCCAAACCGACCAAAACCGAGCGGATCGGTTCAGTTTCGGTTTGGGGGGGGGGGTGCTGAAAATCGAGCTTATTCGATTCAGTTTTGATTTATAGGGTCGGTAAATCGTGAAAACCAAATTGGTTATGGTATTAGAAGTGCATAAATTTGATATCATCCTAATATACCCTAATTTTTTTTTCAAATCATATTTACCATTTGTTTCATATGAGTATACCCAAAATTCTTTTGCAATATTTTCATTTCTACAACCTAAACTTTTTATTCTATAGAACTTGATTGCTTCTGATTAGAGATTAGAGAATCGACTATATATGTATTAATTATGACAATTTATTTCTATAGATGTCAAATATTGAGCCAGTGTGTTTGAGGGTAATCAAAATCAACATTTTTTTTGCATAGTATGTATTTGAATTATCAAAAAATCAAACCGAATTGAACCTAACCGATTTGAATTGATTCGATTTCGATTTTGGGTGTGAAAAATCAAGGCTATTCGGTTCCTTGCAGACCAAAACCTAATCCTATTCTAGATGTCATGTCTATGAACTTCGACAAATTACCTTAAACTAAGAATGCAAGAGAAAATACAGTCTCAAATTGAATGACAGTGTTTACAGTATTTCACACACAAAATGTCTTCAAAAGAAGAGGATCAGTTAAACAGATCATGAAATGTTGCCTCAATTATCGGAGAAAAACAGTGTAAAGCACACAAACTCCACCCAAAACAGTTTCAACTCTTCCCTTCAGTCATCTTCTCCATGAAGAAGAACAGGATTTGTGAGCCACCAGCATGAGAAAAAGGTAAAAATGAGACGACAATAGAATTCCTATTAACGGGCGGCGGAGAAGGAGAGGGCGGCCGCCGAGCAAGGTAGAGCTCCTATTGTCTCAAATTCCCTTTTTACGCTGGGCTACATGGATTTTCTTTTATGCTGGTAACTAGCAGATCATGTTCTTCTTCATCAGGAGGATATCTGCAGGATGGAGTTGAAACAATTTTGAGTGAAGTTAGTTTGTTCTACTCTGTTTTTCTTCGATAAATAGGCCGGTTTTTAATGATTTGTGTTACTGATTCTCCTCTTGTGAAGACATTTTATGGATTGAATTGTTCACACTCTCATAACTGATTCTTTTCTTATGAAGATATGGAATCGGGAATGGAGCTAGTGTACATAATTGGCTCTGGTGGAAAAACACGGGCGAGTGATCTTCTTCTTCTTTACATTCCCCATGTGATTTCTCTTCCATGGATCCGATTCAACTTTGTCATTCTTGTTCCCTGCTACAACAATGACAGTTTTTGTTTTGTTTTTGTGTGCATATAAAATTACACACCAATATGTAAAGCAATGAAATGGAATGCACCGAATCTTAGCATCGAGGATGAATTGGAATGTAATGTGGACACGAAAATATATAAAGTTACACTTGTTGTTGCGGGTTGCTTAGCGCTCCCACGGACCGTATGAATCAGACCGTCTTAGCTCGATAGTGAGTCAAAATGTAGAACCAATAACAGACAATAAGATTTTTTGCGTGAAAACCAGTAAAGGTAAAAAGCATGAGGCCATAGCCAGTTATGAGAAAGTCTATTAGTTGTAGTTGTATACAAAAGTTAGTGATTCACAAGGTGACAGGACACCTCTCATTTACAAGATGTTGTAAGTGTTTGGAGTTTTGAAAAGCTGAGTGCTACGGAGCGCGTCCTGGAATGGAGCGCGGAGGCGCGTTAGAACGGTCTTGGAATCGGAACTGGCACGTGGGGAGCGAGTGTTGAGCTGGGCACAGAGGCACGTACTTGAGTAGACTTGGAGCGAGCACACGGGGAGCGTATACTGTTGGAGGAGAAGGACGAGGATGATAGCGAGGGGGGGAGGGGGAGAGCTGAGTGAGGACTGTTGGGGTTCAGCCCCTAAAGGTGAAAATCCGTGTGAAGAAATCCAGATATTGCAACATGGTTTTTCGGCGTTGCAGTTTCTTTTTTACTGCCTTTGACCGGACAGTTTTATTATAAAACTGTGAACAGTGTTTTTATTTAATTTAAAAACTGTTCAGTCAGTTTTTATCAAGAGGCGTGGCTTTTAAAAGATGCTTGGCTTTTATTACTTTCATCTCTCCCGATCAAGGTGTTAGGGTTATTTGAAAGGAGCGGAAGACTTTCACCGCGCCATCGCCGCGCCGCTCGCCGTCTCCGCGTCCGCCAGCCCCGTGCAGCGCGCCGCCGACCGCGTCCGCCGTCTCCGCGCCCGCGCCGTTCGCCGCCGCCGCTGGATCTCCAGTTTTGCCGCTGCTGTAGGCGGAGTTTTGCCGCTTGAAGGAGGTGTTTCTTCCGTGCTGTTGGAGGAGGTTTCTCTACCGTTTCAAAGGGCTTCTTCGTCTACGTTTTCAGGTGTACCCTTTCTTGTCTTCGTTTGCTATTGTGCTTGAAGAGAGAGTAGGATTTTATCTTGTTGTAGAGAAGTTGTGAACTTGTCTTGGTGGTAGAGAGGAGTGGATTTGTGTGTCAAATCCGGAGGGATTTCTAGGTTTGGGCAAACCTAGATAATTTTGTAATCCTTATTTATTATAGTGGATTTTTGCTGTGCCGTGCCCCGTGGTTTTTGACCTTCAAGTGGTGAAGGTTTTCCACGTATATCTTGGTGTTCACTTGTGTTGATTTGTTTTGTTTCTTATTATTGCTTGTGCTCTATTGATCGGTGGGTGTTGTCGTTATCTTCGGACACCCCGTTGCCTAACAAGTGGTATCAGAGGGTCAGGTTCTTTGGCTAGTCGTTTTTATTTCTCGGTTTCTAACTCGGTGCGGTAGGTGACGACCATCGGTCCGCTCCCTATCCTCTCGTGTTAATCCCTTGAAATAAATCGACTTGTGGACCGTAATAGAGCTACTGTTTGAGAAAGCAATGGAACAGAACACAAGGATGGTCAGTATGAATGGCAAGAATTGGAGCATCTGGAAGCCTCGGATGGAGGATCTCTTATATTGTAAAGATCTCCATGCTCCGTTGACGGGGAGACCTGCTTCAGTTAAGGATGATGAAGAGTGGAAGAAAATGGATCGAAAGGCAGTAGGGTTCATTAGACAGTGGCTCGATGACTCTGTTTTTCATCATGTTTCCACGGAGACCTCGGCTCAGGCCTCATGGAAAAAGCTTGAAGCCTTGTACGAGCGGAAGACTGCAGGTAACAAGGCATTTCTGATTAGGAAGCTTGTCAATTTGAAGTACCGGGAAGGTTCACAGATGACTGAGCATCTGAACCTTGCTCAAAGTATTATCAATCAGTTGGAGTCCATGAAGATCACTTTGGAAGATGAACTCCAAGCTCTGATGATCCTTAGTTCTTTACCCGAGAGTTGGGAGACTCTAGTAGTGTCGTTGAGCAACTCAGCACCTGATGGCGTGGTAACCATGGAGATGGTGTCTAGTTGTCTCCTGAACGAAGAGCTGAGAAGGAAGGATTCTGGATCTTCCACTTCGGGTGTTTTTCTCATGGAGGGAAGAGGCCGGTCTGTGAAGAAGGATGTGAATCACAGGGACAGTTCTAGGAGTAAGTCCAGGGGCAAGTCTAAGAAGGACATTGAGTGTTACTATTGTAAGAAGAAGGGTCATTTCAAGAAGGATTGCTTCCAAATGAAAAGAGATCTGAAGGGAAAGACCAAGGAGGTAGGAGAATCCAGTGGTGATGCGACGACTTCGATTGTGGAGGCTGATCCGTTATGCTTGCACTGCAGTGGGTTGTCTTGCCAGGACTGCGTTGATACAGACTGGATCGTGGACGGAGGTGCATCCTATCATTGCACTCCTCACAGAGATTACTTCTACACCTATTCTGCGGGAGATCATGGTGTGATCCGGATGGCAAATTCCGGTGAGTCGTTGATTGTTGGCAGTGGTGATGTCCACTTGGAGACTGAATTGGGGAAGATTGTTCTCAAGGGAGTCAGACATATTCCTGACTTGAGAATGAATCTGATTTCCGTTGGTAGGCTTGATGATGGTGGTTTCACAAGCATTGAAGGTGGAGGGACCTGGAGGTTGATGAAGGGCTCTTTGGTGGTAGCCAAAGGAAGGAAGTGTTGTGGCCTTTATCGTACTAAAGCCAAGATCTGTGGTCCAAGTGTGAATGCGGCAGAGGGCGACTCTATGGAGTTATGGCATCGCAGACTTGGGCATATAAGCGAGAAGAACTTGAAGATCTTGGTGAAGAACAAGGTCCTTCCGGAGCTATCAGGAGGGCTTCCTGATACGTGTGCGCATTGCTTGGCCGGTAAGCAGAAACGTGTTTCCTTTGCTGATTCTGAACCAAAGAGGAAGGCGGAGTTACTATACTTGATACACACTGATGTGTGTGGTCCTATTGAGCCCAAGTCTGTGGGCGGAGCCGCTTACTTTGTCACGTTCATTGACGATCACTCTAGGAAAGTCTGGGCATATTCTGTGAAGCAGAAGAGTGATGTTCTAGCAAAGTTTGAAGAGTTCAGAGCGAAGGTGGAGAAGATGACCGGGAAAGAAATAAAGCGAGTTCGATCTGACAACGGGGGAGAGTACATTGGTGCCTTTGACGCTTACTGCAGAAGGCATGGCATAGTACATGAAAGGACAATCCCGAGGACGCCGCAACAGAATGGGCTAGCAGAAAGGATGAACAGGACGATTATTGAGAAGATCAAATGTATGATTTCTCAAGCTGACATTGGTAAACAGTTTTGGGCTGAGGCTGTGCAAACTGCTGTACATCTGATAAATCTGTCTCCTTCTGCACCTCTGAATGGTGATATTCCAGAGCGTGTTTGGTCCGGGAAGGAAGTGTCATACGGACATGTGCGGGTGTTTGGGTGTAAAGTTCATGTTCATGTCCCCAAGGAAGAGAGATCGAAGCTTGATGAGAAGTCCCGGGAGTGCATCTTGATGGGATTTCCCCATGAGGAGTTTGACTATAGACTCTGGGATCCTGTGAACAAGAAAATGATCAGAAGCAGAGATGTGATCTTTGTTGAAGATCAAGTGATTGGTGAGCAGAATGCTGCGGAGTCACAAGTTCCACAGGTTCCACCTGCGGAGGAGAGACTCTATGCTGATGATGGGCCAGTAGAGAATGCTGTTGATGATGGGCATGCTGAGGAGGAAGTTGGTGAGCTTATTCCTGATGAGGAGATGATTCCGGATGTAGGGGGAGCTCTGCCAGCTGATGTACCACCTGTGGTGGAGGTTCCTCTTGTCAGATCTGAGAGAGTCAGAAGGCCCAATACCAGGTATTCCTCTAATGAGTATATTTTGCTTACAGATAGTGGAGAGCCTGAGTCCTATGTGGAGGCTCAGAGTGCTGAAGATCGTGAGGCTTGGACAGCTGCTATGGAAGAGGAGTTGTACTCCCTTCAGAAGAATGAGACGTATGATTTAGTCCCATTGCCTAAAGGTAAGAGAGTTTTGAAGAACAAGTGGGTCTTCAAGCTAAAGTTGGATGAAATTCGCTCTCAGCCAAGGTACAAGGCGAGACTTGTGGTGAAAGGATTCAGTCAGAAACAAGGTATCGATTTCGACGAGATTTTTTCCCCAGTGGTGAAAATGTCCTCTATCAGACTAGTGTTGGGTATGGCTGCCTCCATGGATCTTGAAGTCGAGCAGATGGATGACAAGACGGCATTTCTGCATGGTGATTTGGAGGAAGAGCTATATATGGAGCAGCCCGAAGGCTTTGTGGCTAAGGGGAAGCATCATCTGGTCTGCCGGCTCAAGAAGAGCCTTTATGGGTTGAAGCAGGCACCCAGACAGTGGTATAGGAAATTTGACTCTTTCATGATGAAGAGCAAATTCCAACGGACCAGGGCTGATCACTGTATGTATGTGAAGAGGACTGAGAAGACGTTCACTATTCTGCTGTTGTACGTAGATGATATGCTGATCGTTGGGGATGACAAGGCCAACATAGCTGAGTTGAAGAAGGAGCTCAGTGAGTCCTTTGAAATGAAGGATTTGGGACCGGCAAGGAAGATCCTTGGAATGAAAATTTCCAGGGACAGGAGTGCTGGTCAACTATGCCTATCTCAGTCTGAGTATGTGGAGAAAGTGCTGAAGAGGTTCATGATGGACAAGGTAAAACCCGTTGCTACTCCTCTGGCCGGGCACTTCAGACTTTCTAGTTCTCAAAGCCCCTCATCTGAGGAGGAGGTGGAAGAGATGAGCCAAATTCCTGATGCATCCGCAGTGGGGAGCCTGATGTATGCTATGGTCTGCACTAGGCCAGACATAGCTCATGCTGTGGGGTCTGTGAGCCGTTACTTGGCAAACCCAGGGAAAGTTCACTGGAGTGCTGTGAAATGGATATTTCGCTATCTCCGAGGCACCTCAGATCTTTGTTTACAGTTTGGTGGAGGTCCACCAGAACTCATCGGGTACTCGGATTCAGATATGTCAGGAGATGTTGACACGAGGAGATCCACTTCTGGATTCGTGGTCACTTTTGGAGGGGGAGCAGTGTCATGGCAGTCAAGGCTTCAGAAGTGTGTGGCATTGTCGACAACGGAGGCTGAATATATTGCATTGACTGAGGCGTCGAAGGAGCTTATTTGGATGAAGAAGTTCATGCTAGAGCTTGATCTCCGACAGGACGTGTACACAGTTTTCTGTGACAGTCAGAGTGCTATATTTTTGGCCAAGAATCCCGCCTTTCACTCCAGGACGAAACACATTGACGTGAAATATCATTGGATTCAGGATGCTGTGGAGGAGAAGCTGTTGGTGGTGGAGAAGATCCACACGGATGAAAATCCTTCGGACATGATGACGAAGGTCGTCCCAAGGGAAATACATGATCTCTGCCGGCGGTTGATCGGCATGATTCCCACCTGAAGGAGTCGCGGTGGGATACTCCCCTTTATGGTCTGAAGGGGGAGTTTGTTGGGGTTCAGCCCCTAAAAGTGAAAATCCGTGTGAAGAAATCCAGATATTGCAACATGGTTTTTCGGCGTTGCAGTTTCTTTTTTACTGCCTTTGACCGGACAGTTTTATTATAAAACTGTGAACAGTGTTTTTATTTAATTTAAAAACTGTTCAGTCAGTTTTTATCAAGAGGCGTGGCTTTTAAAAGATGCTTGGCTTTTATTACTTTCATCTCTCCCGATCAAGGTGTTAGGGTTATTTGAAAGGAGCGGAAGACTTTCACCGCGCCATCGCCGCGCCGCTCGCCGTCTCCGCGTCCGCCAGCCCCGTGCAGCGCGCCGCCGACCGCGTCTGCCGTCTCCGCGCCCGCGCCGTTCGCCGCCGCCGCTGGATCTCCAGTTTTGCCGCTGCTGTAGGCGGAGTTTTGCCGCTTGAAGGAGGTGTTTCTTCCGTGCTGTTGGAGGAGGTTTCTCTACCGTTTCAAAGGGCTTCTTCGTCTACGTTTTCAGGTGTACCCTTTCTTGTCTTCGTTTGCTATTGTGCTTGAAGAGAGAGTAGGATTTTATCTTGTTGTAAAGAAGTTGTGAACTTGTCTTGGTGGTAGAGAGGAGTGGATTTGTGTGTCAAATCCGGAGGGATTTCTAGGTTTGGGCAAACCTAGATAATTTTGTAATCCTTATTTATTATAGTGGATTTTTGCTGTGCCGTGCCCCGTGGTTTTTGACCTTCAAGTGGTGAAGGTTTTCCACGTATATCTTGGTGTTCACTTGTGTTGATTTGTTTTGTTTCTTATTATTGCTTGTGCTCTATTGATCGGTGGGTGTTGTCGTTATCTTCGGACACCCCGTTGCCTAACAAGGACTTCTCGTCTAGGTGTTGAAATTCTACAACTCTTCATCGGAAAACATCAGAGCTCTAACTCCTCTCCATTTTTTTGTCCCCTTCAAATGAAAGTTTGGCCCCCTTTTTATAGTTTTTCTCGGGGGAGCGCATGTAATTGCACTTTTCTGGGTGCTGAACGGGCGAATAACAACGCCCGATATCGGTCTCCTTGATCATAAATTTCTGGAATATGACCACTTTGCTCCCCGGGTGGTTTGGGCAAGGTCACCAGCGGTGACGGCAAACAAGTCGGAGAGCATGTCGGCGAGTGCGGCGAGCGTGGAGATACACGCATTGTGTGGCGTGCGCGTCACACTGAGAGTGACAACACAGGGGAGCGCGCACTGCGCATTGGCGTGCGGGCTTGTGCACAGGTACGCGGTGCATGCAGGATTGCATGTTGCGTGCGCGGGGGTCCACGGGCGCGGCATGTTTTCCGCGTCTGCGCGTGCCAGCTGTGCCCCCGACGTATTCCGATGTCCGTTCGAGATCAAACGGACTCAGAATTGCGCGAGAATGGGCCGATTTGAATCTTCTTGACGAGTCGGTTGAGATCGCGGCAAGAAATATCTGCCTCTACTGTTTTTATATTTGGGGAACCCTATCAACACTAAAATGCCAGAGTTGGAGGCATTTTTCAAAGGAAATAACACATATAAGGAACTAAGCTATGGAATGCAATGCACCAAGCCTTACTAAATGTAATGTCAATACCCATAAAACATAGGCATCTTTGAAATGTTAAACTATTATTGAGGATACTCATAGTTATTCAAAGGAACATGCTGAAAAGTTCCATCTTCTTGCCTCAATGATGGTATTTACAAGAGAAACCAAATTTACAAGTCCCGATCATCTAATAATCCAACAGATTACAACAAATACGTAACATAAAATGAAAAAAAATCATCATTTTTCAGCGAAATAACAATGTCAGGCAAAACAGTAGAAGAGAAAAACAACCAGAAATCATTCAATTCAAAGGTTTATGAATATACGAAGTGTCACCTTTACACTGTATTAATACAACACTTCATATGATTATAAAACTTTGAATTGAATGATTTCTTTTTGTTTTGTTCTCCTCTTGTTGTGTCTGCTATTTTTATTAAGCAAAAAATGATGAGATTTTCGTTACATTTTCTTTGTATTTTGAAGTATTACCTAAAAATCGGGAATTGTAAACTTAGTTCCTCATGCAAATACCATCATTGAGACAAGAAGATGGATATGGTCACGTTGTTCCATTAAATTATTGTGTATTTCTTCTATGAACGGTTGTTACCATTTCAGTAGATGTTTAAGTTCTATGGATATTTACATTGCATTTAGCAAAGCATATTACATATTGCATAATTTGTAACAAAAGGTCATATATATTCATTCTAGAGAGAAATAAATTATGAAAAAAAAACAAATTGTAACAGAGTTGTCGACAAAAGTTCAAACATATTGCATCATCTATATCCATATGTTGATGAAATGATTCTATTTAAGAAAGCTAGCATCAAATCGATCCAGGACATCAACAACCTGCTACGTCTACATAGCTAAATTGTTCCCCGGGTTAGGGCTTCAAGCACATCTTCCATATCAAAAATAGAGCTCAAAATATGTCTTTCAAGTAACTAGGGAGACCTATATTATCTGGTAGGACTGAAGCTTTGTTGTTTGGGCGTTCTTTCTCCGTTGTGCTTTTTAAGAGATGTGGATGGTATTTTTGGCCCTTTGAATAGCCTTTATTTGGAAGAAATGATCCCCAAACACCGTTTTATGTATGATTTCAACCGTATGGAGGGAGCTCAAAATATGTCTCCATTGACGACCTATCAAAGGTTCTCGCCCAGAAGATAAGTCTCCATGGACGACATCCACTTTTTAAAGTTGGTCTGCGTCAAGAGCTCAACTCTCAGACCTCTTGCATAATCGACTTTCATTGTTGTAATTCTGGTCTACTTAAGCTTTCCAAAGGACTAGCACACCTCTGAGGTAGATCACTGCTAACTCCTCCGTCCCTCTGTTACCATGTAAAAAATTTTGGGAAGTTGAGGAAGGTCACAGGAACACTCAACCAAACCAAGCTAAGTAACTAGAAGCAGTAGAAGAACAAGAGCTGTAATTGAATCAGCTATCTTCTTTACAATGGAAGTCATACATTGCAAGACATGATTTCGCAATGCACCTGATGGAAGCAAAAAAAATACAAGCAAGAGTAAAACTAGCGGACAGACACCAGTAACCGCCCAAGCCGCCAAACCGCCAAAGCTGTCTGCCGAAACCGCCAAGTCGCCGCTAACAGCCCAGACCGCGGAACTGTCAGACCGCTTCTCAAGTCGCGCAGACTGTCTACTTATTGAATGTTGAGAACAACCCTATCTGTCACTTCTTAGTCATCTGACCGCGAGGTCGCCTGACCGCTGAAGTTGACCGCGAACAAAAGCTGATGAACTGGCAAACAGTCTACCCAGTGAGACCGGGTGAACTGCCTTATTGAACTATCCGCAACCGCGAGAAAGAAGACTTCTCGTCGCACTAAACGCGACCTGCTATATACCACAAACTGCTTTCCGCAACTGTTCCACATTGAGCCTCCAACTAGTTGTCTAGTCGCCCGATGTTAGTTGCACAACCTGCACAACACAAGTCAATCTCCACTTAGTCGCACGATTAACAAAGTCTAACCGTAAGTTCAAAACGCGAGCTGAGTTCTTACTGTTCCCATTATATAAGACGAGTCGAGGACCACTATTTATAGGCGACCAAGGGAGTGCGGTCACCGCCCATAAACGATAGGGTAATCGTCCATCATCCTGCGGCTAGCAGCAACAGACCGCACACTAGTGCGAACACCAGTACCAGACTGCAAAGTTGGGTCGCAACCAGACAACCTGGCGATAAGCTGTGCAACCCATGCGATCTCCGCAAACTAGGCAACAACATAGACTTGGCACATCAGGATGACCAAGGCTCTATTTGGCACGATGGTGGCAAGCGTGAACATGGGGGTTAAATTGTCATTTGATAATGCCCACTTAAGGAATTTCATCCACTTCTATGTTTAAACGGATGAAGTTCCTTAGGTGGGTGTTAATAAATGACAATTTAACCCACATGTTCACGACTGCCACGATCGTGCCAAACGGAGCTGAAGTCCACAAACCCAGTGGCCTATGCCAATAGACCACGAGGACAAACCACAACAAACTCAGCTGTTAACCTCCGCTATCCGCGCTAGCCGCGCGGCTTCCACGCGAACCAAAGGACCCGCCTCCTCAGCGGTCTCCACGGTCACACAATCAGGACCTCAAGCCGTGGTTAGCTCCTCTAACCGCCCAGTTACAACTCCAGGGTGCATGCTGAGACAGACCGTAGGGAAAGAACATTAGCCAGAATCTGAATATCCACCAACATCTAACCGCGCTAACCGGCAGCAATTACTGTGGTCTGTGCGGTCTGCCTTCCTCAGACCGTCCACTTCAACAATTTCAACAAGCGAGATTATGACACAATGGCAAACAAATTTCCATATAACCAACCTCACTATAGTGGGATAAAAGCTTGGGTGTTGTTGTTGTTGTTTTGCTTTTCAAAAAGTTGAAACGTTCACTAATTTTCAAAAGGAGTTAAAAAAACATCTTTTTTTCATACAAACACTTTTCCCACCACAAACAACAGTGATTGCAGGAATAAAACTTTTTTCACTATCACCGCCATCACAAACGCAAACTCGGGCTTCAAAACAATATCCAATGTGAAACGCCTATAATTTATTAGTGATTATAGTGATTACATACAAAGGAATATTTTATTTTTAAACACCTGTTTTTATTGAATAATTATTATTGATACATAGGCAGGAAAGGCTACTGCAATAACTATTCCTTCCATTTTTACAAAGCTTTGCAGGCCAAATGATAATATAATATACGTGCTGTATAATCTGACCGTGCTGCAGGTATTTAAGAAAAGTATAATTTTTATCAATATCAACAAAAGCTAAACGCCAATTTCCATAATTAAATATGTGATTCATAGAGATTCTGAAGCTTCTGATACTCGCTCAACAGTTGAGTAGATATTCTGACAAGTTCACATTCTACAGACAGCTAAAAAAAACATCAAGACCTGCAGTTGCTCCATTCACAGCCACAACATTTCGGGGAGAAAATACAGAGGAAGCCCTTCAAAGATCCGATCAGCAAATTCAGAGTTTCTTCACCGAGATAGGAGACCAACGAAGCCGACTATTGACTGCGACGAGATGGGTTCAAGTGATGCGAGCAATCACCCCCGAGCTCCATTTACTCGGGCGCACTCGTAGTGCTCGTCAATGTTTTCGACGAAGAAGAAACCAAACCCCCCGTCCCTGGACGATGAAAGCGAATTCTCAAGATTCGTGGTCCCAGTTCCATTGGGAAGTATGGCGCACGACTTGCTCCCATCACACGACAAGCTCGATCCCGCCTCCTCGATCTCATGAGCCCAATAGCTTTCAACTTCCGAGGCAGGGGGGTAAGGCGGGCGGAGGCGCAACGAGAGGTCGCATTCCGTGCGAGGTGATAGTTCGCCCGTCTTCCTGACCGCGAATTCGGCTGAGAAAACTATATCGCCGGCGCCATTACACCGAACCGAAGGCCTCGCCGCGCCAACAGCACTCAAAATCGTTTCTTCCTGGCGGATCACGTGGGACTGCAACCGAGAGTTAGGAGTGCAGTGTCCTTCCCCATAGTACAGTGGATATACACGGCACAAGTTAGGCCAGATGTCGGGCTCCTTCGGTAGGGGCACGCCCCGAACGATGCAAGGAAACTCCTTACTTGAATTATCGACGTTCGAGGGCATAAATTGAATCTCGGACGTGTTTTTTGATCCAAATTCGGGCGGAGGGCTATGTATATGGCCGGCTTGCGCTGGCAACATGGGAGGCAGCATCCTTGTGGAAGAGCCTTGATGGGCATTGTTATTATTCTCTTGAGATTTCTGAGAAGGATGAAGTGTTTCCTTCAAGTTGGGAGTCAGATAAGCAATTGGATTGCTGTGGCGTTGACTTCTGGATGCTCTTCTAGGAATGCAGCCCAAATTGAGTGCAGCTGAGATCAGGAGAGAAGAACAAAATAAATCATGTTATTGTATGATCTTGTTATGCACTTATGTGATTAGTAAAATTAAGTACAAGGAAATACAAATTCCTCCCTTCATTTATGTAAACCAGAAGTAAATAGAATCAAATATCACGCTTCGTGGTTTTCGAACAGCGCATTTGGTTGCTGGTTGACAATCCGTGCGTGAAATAAAAACATTATATTTGAAGTTTCGAAGAGATATTCAGAGAAGATTCAGCTCAATGTTGACTTCTAACCATATGAGATTATGAATAGATTAACTTTCATGTTTTTTTCAAAATGTTTTATCTTCTAGCAATCAAATGAACCCTAAGCCAAATCACAAGTAATTGTGAGTGCTCTACTAAGGCTGTCTTCCATAAAGGAAGCATGCGAAGATTCGTTGGAAAAAAGCTAGATAATGGAAGCTAGCATATGAGATAGACAAGTAGAAGCATTATAAAAAGGTAGTTGACATTCATAGACCAAAAATGACTATACGCACCCCATTACTAAACAACATTTATTTGTTTTTGAAGCCTCTTAAGCTTTGTTTGGCGCCGCGTTTTTCGAGCAGCACGCCGCTGCTTTTCCAGCAGCCCCGCCAAACAAAAGTTTCGCCGCCTCCAGCAGGTACCGCCACCGCTCCTTGGTCGCAAAAACCTGCGATTTGGAGTCGTGAAATTTTTTCACGACTCCAAATCGCGCGACTCCCCCGCTACTCTTCCGCCCCTATTCCGCGACAACCACCGCATCCCGCAGCCTGCTTCTCGACAATTCCTTCTCCTGATTCGCCGGCGACAACTCTCTTCTTCTTCTCCTCCTTCTCCAGCGACTGCTCTCCCTCAACACTCCGACCAGCCATCTCCTTCACTGGAGGTTTAGGGTTTTTTTATCTTCCCCATTTCTGATCTCCCTGCCTGGTTTTTTTATCTTCTTTAGGGTCCCGTTTTTTGATCTCACTGCAATATTTTTCCCCAAATTTGAAGCTCTACAAAATTTTTTACTATTTTCTGCTCTACCCGATTTCATGCTGATTATTGTTTCAGGTAAGGGCATTCTCACTGTTGTTCTTCCCTATTATTTGGTGTTTTCAGATCTTTGACAAGATTTTTTCAAAAAAACAATCTAGATCTGAACTGCAAAAGCTGTTCTTCCAAACAGGTTAACAGATTCTGCCACCACTCTGCAAAACAATTGATTATTCCATCACTGCTTCCCACCACTGCTTCTCCAGTCGCCCCCACCGCGCCAAACAGATCCTTAAACCTAATAAACACAGACCTAGCTCCCCGACCATCGGCCACTGTTCACGTGTACGCCTCCTTCGCCAACCTCGCTCACGCATCCAGTCGCCCGCAGCTCCTCCATGCTGAACACTTTGAACGCTGACAACGTGTCCCTACTGCCACTGCTCACATTCCCTGCAAGAAAATACCAAATGCCTATACGATCAAGAAATATGGAGAACACAGAAAGTAGGGGCGGGTGGGGAGAACGTATCGAGATCCTTCGACTCCATAATGGAGGATTTGAAGGACACCGAGCACATGCGAAGAAAATTTTTTGACCAACGAGCTCTCATTACTCACAGATCAAGGAGTTTCAGGAATTGTTTAAAGTGGGAAGCAACTTTTAGTACATCTAGAATCCAGCTACGAGTTTATCACTCCATTGAAAGAGATTAATGGTAACAAGATGAAAAAGAAATCAGTTGAAAACAAAAGCGTGAAACCTCTTTTTCATTAGGGCAAGCACTATGGCTATTTATAGCCTACACGATACTTTCAATATTACAACATTACTCCTCAAGATTGACGAAAGATATTCACTAAGTCCATCTTGTTACAACCCCTGATCATATCCTCTGAACTGAGTCCCTTGGTTAAGCAGTCAGCAACCTGACCCTTGGTCGGGACGTGACTCAACTCCAGTAGCCAACTATCAAGCTTCTCCTTAATAAAAAATCTATCAATCTCTATATGTTTGGTGCGATCGTGTTGGACTGGATTATTTGCGATACTGATGGCCGACTGACTGTCACATCACAGCTTCATCGTATCTCTTTGATCCAACTTCAACTCCACAAGCATCCCTTTCAGCCATAGAAGCTATGCAACCCCTACTGTCATGGCTCTGTACTCCGCCTCTGTTGTCGATCTAGCCACTACCAACTGTTTCTTGCTCATCCATGAGACCAGGTTGCCTCCCACAAATATGCAATAGCATGAAGTAGACCTATCATCCGCACAGTTTGCCCAGTCAGAGTCGCAATAGCCTTAAATCCTCACATGTCCATTCCTTCTGAAGGTCAGCCCCTTTCAAGGAGCACTTTTCAAGTATCGCAAAATCTGGTACACTGCATCCATATGGCCCTTCCTCGGGTCATGCATGTAGCGGCTCACCACGCTCACAGAGAAGGAGATGTCCGGGTGAGTGTGGCTCAAATAAATCAACTTCCCAACTAGCCGTTGGTACATTTCCCGATCTACTGGTTCTCCGGCCTCTGCACCTAGTTTACACCTCTGATCGATTGGCGGCGCAGCAGGTTTGCACCCCAACATCCCAGTTTCAGTGAGGAGGTCCAGTGCATATTTCCTCTGGGAAAGGACCATCCCCCTTGCCTCATACGCAATCTCAATCCCAAAGAAATACCTAAGAAGGCCCAGGTTCTTCACCTCGAACTCCTTGCCCGGAGCCCCCTTAAGGCTACCAATCTCCTGCTCATCATCCCCTGTAATGATCATGTTGTCCACATACACCGCAAGCATGGTGATGTGACCTTCATTCTGCCTGGAAAAAACTGTGTGATCTGCATTGATCTGGCGATATCCCATCTCAATCATTCTGCCTGGAAAAAACTGTGTGATCTGCATTGACCTTCTTTCTGCCTGCAACACATCCTGTCAGAGGCATGATCGTAATTCACCCATAGTCGTTCAACCTCAGAGGCAACCTGCACCGTTTTCTCCCCCTGAACAGTGCCATCAATTTCTCTCTTCACTAGGAAGACCCGCAGAGTGTTCACCACATCATCATATGTGTTCTTCAGCTTATCCCAAACCTCCAGGACTGTCTCGAGGCCATCTACCGTGGCGACAATTAATGAGACAACCAAGCTAAGAAACCACATAAACACGGTCATATGGAACGACTCACTCATCTCCAGCCGAGTTCTCTGGTTTCTTCAACGCCCCCGTCAAAAAGCTCCCAACTTATTTTGCTGCAAGGATTTTCTTCACACGGCGTGACCAACTCAGGCAGGTCGTCGGTCCATCAAGCTTCAAATCAATCAATGGAAGTTCGTCGGTCGTTGCGATGAACCCAACACCCTCAACAATGTGGTCAACTCATCCGGGCCCGACATCTTAAAGACGTCTGCCACCGTTCCTTCCTTCGGCGCTATGGATCAACTTCCTCACCGATCACTGCGTCCCGTTCGATATCAGCAAATGCATCTGCCTGCTCTGGATCTGATCACCGCATCCTGAGAGACACTAGGATGCAGATGTGTGGTTGTTAAAGGGGAGCTGAAGACCCGCTAGATGCGGCTATAAGGATGTGACGGCGACAGCCTCTAGAGACGGCGGGAAGCGTCCTTCCCACATCCTCTGGATGTGATGGCAGCAGCCTTCGGAGACTGCGGGAGCATCGTTCTCGCAGCCCTAGAAGCGGAGGGCCTCTGTCGAGTGACGATCCGGTGGCGAAATCAGGCGGGAGTCACGGGCAGAGTCGGAATCGACGCGGGCAACAACGAGAGAGGGAGTCGCGGACGCGCTAGAGACGGGAGTCGCGGAAGACAGCGGGAAGAGCCGCGTTTTTTCCTTCCCCTGGCTTTGATACCAAGTTGAAAACAAAAGCGTGAAACATCTTTTTCATTAGGGCAAACACTATGGCTATTTATAGCCTACACGATATTTTCAATATTACAACAAAATCAATAGAAGGAAGCAACATTCAGAACATCGTCAATTTTTAGCGGCGTCAGCAGCAACAAAATTATCAAGATATCACCGGAAGACTTGGAATCCTCGGAATTTGATTCAGAAAGGCATTTGAAATGAGGTGAAGTGAGATTCCTGAGATCTTCGCTTAGCTTCACTTCCTTGACCTACAAAGTTTTTTTGCTCCACCGTTTGCTTTAAGTTAATAAAGATTTTTAATTCAAAAATGGCAACCGGAATATATACAGCATTCGTTTTTTCAGACTCGTTTTGATAAAAAATATTAAAGGTGAACAGGTAGGGGTCTGGATAAGTGGTAGAGTAAGGGGGAGAATAAGAATAAGGCATTGGATTGGATTGAGGTAAAGTTCAGATTTTATTTTTGTTAGTAATAAAATATTCAAGTTGTTTTGATTTTTGGAATTAAATCAATGTGAATTAGAAGAGTTAAACACATAATTTGTGAAGGACTCCAAAAGGAAAACAACGAACCTTAAATGTATGACCAAAATATGGAAAAAATAAAAACTTCAAACTGCAGGAAAACAAAAATAAATAAACAATATTGACAAAACATGTGATTAGATTGCTAAGAATTATTTAGAAGTTTTAAGACAATTGTTTGATCTTTTGAAAAAATAAAATTAACATATGTAAGATATTAAGAGTCTGTTTGGCACGGCGGTAGCTGTCATCAGGTCATGAATGTGATAGTTATGAATTGGCGTTCATGAACACCTGACCATACCTAAGAAACTCCATCCACTTCTATGTTCAAAATTGGTTTTATATCTTTGTTGCGGTCATTACCATTGCCATGCCAAACACATATTTTTATGAGGGTAGCATTTTTGTCCAAACACACCGAAGTAAAAACGCCAAACCAAACAAACCCTAAATAAAATGGGAAAATGTTTATGAGACATGAGATTGATCATCATGGACAATCAATGCAAATATCTTGGGAGTGGAATAATGGCTGGTGTAAATGTGTAATAGGAGTAATGGCCAAAAAATTAGGGATTAATGGAGTCATTGGTCGTTATCGCATGGTGGTATGAAGTCCACAGAGGTTAAGTTGAAAAGTAGGTCAGAATTTCTTTTGTAAAGGTATTTGAAGAATTTTAAGACAAAATCAGAAGAATGAATTAACATAGTAGTAGGTATTGGAATCAGTAAGACAAGTATTGTCAATTCAGAGCTCTGATCAAGAAGTTATGATCAAATTATGGAAAACTCGTAATGCAGAAAATAAGTTGATCTTTGTTCAAAACTGAGAAGGGGAGCCTTGGCGCAGCGGTTGAGGTGTTTACGTGTGACTTTGAGGTCACAGGTTCGAGTCCTGAGACCAGCCTTTTGTAAAAATGCAGGGTAAGATTTGCCTAAATTTCACCTTTGTGGTGGGACCCTTCCCTGTACCCTTGCTGCGCGGGAATGTTTTGTGCACAGGCTGCCCTATTTTTGTTCAAAACTTAATTCGGTCTAAATGAGGTGGGAAGTCATGGATGAGGCAACAGCTAAATGGGGATAGTTCACCTCATTTTGTCAATAGGTCATGCAATGTTACCTTAAAGTCATTTACAAACTATTTAGGCATACTGTTAGGAATTAGATAAGATTGAGGGAGAAGGGGAGATTTCTAGGATTAGAGAGGAGTCTAACTTGATAATACTTTTGCATAGTCCCCCCCAATAGAGGATCTGGGTATATTTATACCCGGATCAAGGCCGGCCGGCCAAGGGGGCCGGCCGGCCCCAATTGGGGCTGAACCGGGTGGGTTCATCCCCCGAGGGCCGCCATTTAGAAAGTGGGGGCTGAACCAGTTGGTTCAGCCCCGTTGTCGCCTTCGGATCCGTACAGGGGCGTAACATTCCTCACCCCATCAAGACCCAGCTTGTCATCAAAATGGGAATCTGGTGGCTCCGTCTATCCCCTCAGGCTCACCCATGACACGTCGCGGCCTTGTCCCTGCAGCCGCTCCAAACAGCAAAGAGAGCCCCCTGGCACTGGTGAGATTCGGATTCCCTGCAGACAGTACTCTCTCCCATCCTTAACAAACTCCATAGTCAACCTCTCCCAATCCAGAATCACCCTACCCAGCTGTCGCAACCACTGGGCCCCCAGAATCATATTTGGCCCCTGGATGGGCAATAAGTAGACATCCATGTTGTCGGTGTATCCCTGCACACTGAGTTCCATGTCCGGAAGCACTCCTTCGCACTGCAGCTCGTGTCCCCCGGCCACCACACCCGGAGAAGCAACATCCTTTATGATTGCTAGCCCCAGCTTCTGTGGCACTGCCGAGCTAATGAAGTTATGTGTACTCCCACTGTCAAGCAGAATGGTCACCTTCTGTTGGCCAATCCGCCCCGCAATACTCATAGTGGGCGGAGCGGAGTCTCCCGCCATGGTCAGGGAAGATACCCCGTACTCGATTGTATCCAAAATGTGCTCTTGTTCCCCTCCGTCTCCATCCGGCATCGGATCTTCCTGCAACATGTAAACCTGGATCCTCTGACATTTGTGGCCTTGGGTAAATTTTTCATCGCAGTTGAAGCACAATCCCTGCTCTTTCCTAGCCTGTAGCTCTGTCCAAGTCAATTTCTTCATCGTTGCCCGTTCTGCAGCTGCTTGATCCTTTTTTGTGTCGGGAAGGTGTGTAGCGTTCCTCGGAGTGTCCCCCCTGGACTTCTGTCGATTGATACGCTCTTCTTGAATCCGGGCCAAGCTGATAGCGTGTGTCAAGCTGCGCGGCATATAGGCATGCACCTCATCTCTGGTGTCCTCCTTCAGGCCGGAAATAAAACAACTTGTTAATGTCCTTTCGCCCCATTGCACCCGGTTGGCCAACCGTTCAAACTCGGTTCGGTACTCCATCACCGTCCCTTTCTGACGCAATTTCTGAAGAAGAACCTCGAAGTCTTCATACTCAAGGGGACCAAAGCGGGCGGTGAATCCGTCGACAAACTCGTGCCATGGCGCGTGATCCCGTCCTCGGAGGAACCATTGGGTCCACTGGTATGCGTCCTCTTCAAGGTGGAAGGACGCCAACTTTACCCATTGTGCCTCTGGTATCTCCTGATAACTGTAAAATAACTCTGCCTTTTGGACCCACTCGAGTGCATCTCCTCCTTTGAACTTGGGGTAGTTCATGCGGGTAACCTTCGGCGGCATATAAGCGCGTGGTAGTTGTTGCCCGGGTCCTCCGTACTCTTGCCCGTGTCCAAGGGGGAGCCGTCGATCAGCGACCACGTGTGGGTACCCCCAATCCCCTCCATAGGGGTTCCCCAAGACTAGCGGCCTAAACTCCCATCTGCCTCCTCCTTCCGCTTGCGGCATGTCCTGGTGCTCCTGGAATAGGGAGGAGCCCATCACGAGGCGGGTACCCCATCCCGTTGGGTCGTTGGTCCTCCTGGCGATCTTCACGGTGAGGAGGAAAATCCAAGGCAGACGCGGCGATTCCGCCAAACTGGGTTGCCTCGGACCATACCCGTGGTCATCGTGAGCCTTCTACCCTTCCACCGTCAATTTCAAGCCCCCCATTGAGGCTAGAGGCCCGATCGTCGTGCCCCGATGCTGGAGTAGGAAGGGGAAGCTGGACTGTGTTGGTCTCGCCCACAACAGCTTTTTCCTTTAAGGTGTTGAGTTAACATATTTTTAAGCTCGTCCATGCAGACATCCAATTTCTCTTCGAGACGTTTTTCCGATGCCATTAACTTATCGGCGAGGGCTGCCACGGTGTTAGTCAGACCGGTGTAGTTTTCTTCGAGATGTGCGAGTCGAATGGAGTCCTCTTGGGTGTGAGTCACCATGGTGGGACCCCGGGGGTGTGCGAAAAATGGCAACAATTGGAGGCGGTGGCCTCTGGATGCCGCAATCGGATGCAACAACTGGCGGATTCAGATGGATGCAGATGCGGCAGCCACTGGAAGAAGCAGCAGCAGTCGACGGGTTCAGAAATAGAGGATTCAGATGGGCGGATTCAGCCTTGGTCAGATGGACGCAGGGATTCAACCTTGAAATAAGATTGGCAGATTCAGAAGGACGCAGGGATTCGGCCTTGGTCAGATGCGGCAGTCGGCGGATGCGAGCGGGATGCGGATGCGAGCGGGATGCGGATGCGAGGCGGATGCGAGGCGAATGCGAGCGGGATGCGGATGCGAGCAGATGCGACAGATGCGGATGCGAGCGGGATGCGGCAGTCGGTCGGCGGATGCGAGCGGGAACGACGCCGGGATTCGTCGATGAAGACGACGCAGGGATTCGGCCTAGATGCGGGATGCGCCCTGGATGCGGGATGCGGGATGCAGGCCGGGATTCGGCTTGGATGCGAGCCGGAACGACAAAAAAATATTGGGAGGACGAATCCTCTGATACCAATTGTTAGGAACTAGATAAGATTGAGGGAGAAGGGGAGATTTCTAGGGTTAGAGAGGAGTCTACCTTGATAATACTTTTGCATAGTCCCCCCCCCCCCCCCCAATAGAGGATCCGGGTATATTTATACCCGGACCAAGGCCGGCCGGCCAAGGGGGGCGGCCGGCCCCAATTGGGGCTGAACCGGGTGGTTCAGCCCCTGAGGGCCGCCATTTAGAAAGTGGGGGCTGAACCAGTTGGTTCAGCCCCGAAGGCGACCAACCTCGTTGTCGCCTTCGGATCCGTACGGGGGCGTAACACATACATCCAGTTAAAATAAAAATGCATACAATAACACCCACCACAATTACAAATTATGTCACCAAACATGATAAAAACTGACATAAATAAAAATACAATCACTACTTCCCTGGACACATACATTTAGACATGGATGAAAGATGAAATTATACAAAATATAGTTGAGGCCTAATTTTGACAATGATGGTCCCACATCAATAACAATACTCCAGGTTTTTCAAGCTAAAGTAAAAGACTGTAAAATGATTGGAGCATAAATGTAATACCTAAACACATTTAGTTTTAGCTAACAAGAAAAGAGGTGAAATTTATAATTTTCATGAACCTTGTTCTTTTATTGCAAGTGGGTATAGACACCCACATTTTCTTGAATATAAACTAATGTTCAATGTGGTGTAGCATTTTACGATCAAGCGTTTACACCTACTAGATTTCATGAATGCTCTAGAGAACTTGCCTAAATTTTCATAAGAGTGCGGCCAAATTTTTACACCTAAGTCGGTGAACTCATCAAGTGCGAGTCACAACAAACACGCCAATTTATTTAAATTAAGGATTCATTAAGAGTAAAATTCAACTTATTATCCTTGCAACATCATACTATCTGTAAAGAGAGGCATCAAACTTTGTATATACTTCTTGAATCAATAGTTACAAGTATGAATACATTTATATAGGAAAAGAGGAAGGAAAGAATCTCAATCCAAGATGTGGGACTAATACAAAGAGAGAGAAAAGAGAGAAAAATGAGCCCCTAGATGGACCATTAATTAGGCTTTTCTAACACTCCCCCGCAAGCTGGAGCGTACAAGTCGTAGGCACCAAGCTTGGATAAAAACTGGTAGTATAGCGGCCGGGAGAGAGCTTTATTCAGGATGTCAACAACTTGGTTTGTAGCAGGAACATGCTCCAAATCTATCTTCTTTGACTATACCTTTTCCCAGATAAAGTGACAGTCAACTTCAATATGTTTTGTGCGTTCGTGAAAGACCGGATTCTTGGCAATATGTATTGTTGCTTGACTGTCACAAAATAGGGTTGTCGGTGATGAGAGACGAACACCCAAGTCTCCCAAAAGGCTCTCAAGTCAGGTTAACTCGGAAACAACAACAGCCATAGCCCGGGCTTCAGCAGAAGAGCGAACAACCACAGTCGGTTTCTTGCTACGCCAGGTTATGAGATGTCCACCGAAGTAGGTACAGAAACCAGTTGTGAAACGCTTATCATCAATGGATCCTGCATAGTCAGCGTCAAAGTACGCGACAAGAGATAGAGATGTGGATGGCTTGTACACAAGCCCTTGTCCTGGAGCGATCTTGAGATATCGAAGAATGCGCTCGACAGCTTGAAGATGAGATGTCCGAGGAGCATGCATAAAACGACTCACGACTCTCACGACAAAGGAGATGTCTGGTCGAGTAACCGTAAGATAGATCAGCTTCCCAACCAAGCGTCTATAGTATTCTGAATTTGTAAGCAGCTTGTCGGAGTCAGAGCTGTGGGCCGAGAGCTTGTGATTGGCGTTCATAAGAGTCTCCGCAGGTTTGCATCCAAAATAGTCGGCATCATGAAGGAGGTCCATACAATACTTCCTTTGGGATAACATAAGAAACATTAGGGCGTCGTGCAACCTCAAGCCCAAGAAAATACAGAAGGTTGTCAAGATCTTTGGTCTGAAAGGCGGAGTTTAACTATTGCTTGATATGTTGTATCCCTGTAGTATCGTCACCAGTAATGAGGATATCGTTAACATAGACAAGTAGGATCACAGTTCCGGTTGATCGGTGTCGGGTGAAGAGAGAAAAGTCAGCCGAGCTCCAAATGAAGCCAATATCACAGACAACCTTGCTGAATTTTTCAAACCAAGCGCGCGGGGACTGTTTGAGACCATAAATAGATTTCTGAAGATGACAGACCTGAGACTCCCCCGTGGTCTCAAACCCGGGAGGTTGGTGCATATAAACAGTCTCCTGCAGATTGTCGTTGAAGAAGACGTTCTTAATATCCAGCTGATAAAGAGGTCAATGACGATGAACAGCCAAGGAGAGAAGAACGCGGACCGTGTTCAATTTAGCCACTAGAGAGAAGGTTTCCTCATAATGAAGGTCATGTTGCTGAGTAAAACCCCGGGCCACGAGACGGGCCTTTAGACGCTCAACGGTATCATCCGCCGCATGTTTAATAACAGATCCCAAGTCCGGTTAGCCCAGAGAGCCCGCATTTCATCGTCCATGGCCGTCCGCCACCCCGGGTGTTGAAGCGCCTCTTGCACAGTGTTAGGAATAGAAATAAAGGAAAGAGAGGAGGCAAATGCGTAGAGAGGTGGAGACAGCCGATGGAGAGAAACGTAGTTGGCCAAGGGATGAGCTGTAGAGGCGGGAGTTGGATCTGTCGTTGCCGAGGTGTCGCTGGGAGCAGAGAGCAGGTGCAAAGAATCCTGGGAGCGACGACGAGTGTAGACACAGATAAGGGGTGGAGGAACCCGAGGGGGGCAGGGAGAGAGGAGGAAGGAGATGGCAGAGAAGAGGGTGTGACCGGTATGGCATGTCGGGGAAGAGGAGGAGAGGAAGACAGGGTGGGGGTGTAACATCCATAGTTTTGACGCATTTTTTTAATTTTAGAAACGTTGCTCAACGAGTCGTTTAAGTTCTAAGGCGTTAGTAGAGCATGAGTTGCGTTTAGAAAAAATTATAACAATGGGGTGCCAATAGCAATTTTTAACCCCTCTCTTAAATCGGTTATTAAGAAGAACGCTAGGCACAAATAAAAAAAAACGCACGCCTCATTTCTTCTTCACGGGAATAAGCTACGAAACCGCAAGGCACGGATTAATAGCCCGCAACTTCTTAAAAACCCGCACGCCTCTGCTCTCGGGAGAAAAAGGAAAACCGCAGCCCGCGTCTCCTATTCCGCAAGCCGACGCACGATACCTCTAGCCAACGCCTCCCGCAGAGCTTTCCGCCGCCCGATCCCCCTCCAGTTCTCAACTCCGACTTCTCCTCCATCCTCTACGAGCGCCAGTGGATGTTCCTTTTCGTTCTTTGGCCGTGGAAGAGCCGGTTTCAACCCTAACCGGTGGAAGTGAATCATTTGGTTCCGGTAAGTGTTATTCCTTCCTTATCGCTATTCTTTCATGGAAATCTTTCGATTTGGAAACTAATCTAAGCTAGGTTTTCATTCCGTTTGCCCAAATTAGGTTTTGGAGTACGAAATCCTCCGCGAAGTTGGAGTTGGGCGCAGTGAGAGCCTCAATCACTCCCGCGTAAAGGTAAAACACTAGATTAGTTTTGGATTTTGGGTTACCCTAGCATTTGGAACTTTTCCAAAATAAAATCTTAAGGGGAAAATATGTAAAGTGGGGTTGTTTTGGGTTTCAGGATTTTGGTGGCCTCGGGACAAGGTTCTGAAAGTCCCCAGTAGTCGGGTTTTCCTTCGAAAAAGTAAATGTCGTCGTGCCGACTGTACGAGCGCCGCAACACCACTGTAAGGAAACCTAATTCCTGCTAATTAGACATAGCAAAAAATATATTTTTGTATACGCATGTGTAGGTTTTGTACAAATATTATGACCATGCATAGAAAGGTGTGGTGGTAGGAAAACGGTCGCGGAAAATGTGTAGGATGACACCCTTCTCCAAGACCAAAGCAGTCAGGTTATGAATAGTAACGTTAGGTACGAAACCTTTACCCGTGTACATAAGCTTGGAATTTGTCCAACCAAGGGCGTGAGTGGCCCTTCTAGTCGACCACGAGAAAGTCAAGGGTCGTTCAGTAGTACACCAAAAGAAATGTCCCAAGCAGAGTAGCATCAGACCAAAAAGGTCAGTAAGCGCACAAGTCTTTTCGTGCTTGAGACGCACTACCTTTCTCATAAGGCATATGATACCTTGTGAGCAGTACAGTCTTGGGAGTTGACTTCCCTTTGAGACAGTTAGTAGATTCGAGACCGTGTCCGCGCGACACTAGAACAATTGAGTTCGTAAGATGGTCTCGGGTCGTCAGTTTCAGTTGCGCGTTAGGAGCTACTCTGCTTAGAGCCTTCCAAGTAGATGAGTAGGCTAGAAGCCACCTAGAACTCAAGTATAGACCTGACGTGAGACAGTACGCTAGTTAGTGAACGCCGGAACTTGGGTTAGTGAACTGAAAGTCACGAACATAGAACAAGCAGATGTATTGACCAGGAAGTGTTGCGAAGGCATGCATAACATAGAACATAAATGTTTTAATGTACAACTATTTTCTAAAGGCATGCATTCATCATATAAGAAAATGTTTTTACTGTCACTAGGAGGAGTTATTTTTCCTTACTCTGACCCTTCGTGGGCAATGTTTTTACAGGTGACCCAGGTGGGAAACTACGTCTAGGATGAGCGTTTTGGTGGCGTCAGTTTGTAGTATTTTTCCATTCAGTTTGTCTTTACCTTCAACTTATACTTGTAGTTGTGGACAATGTACCTTGTTAATGTTTATTATGTCATGTATCAGACTATTAATGTTATTTCAGATTTTCAGTCATCTCATTTCTATTCATGCTTAGTGGCTCTGTGAATCCAGATGTGAGGTATGTGGTTACCCTTAATTTACTTTCTTAGCTTCCGTTGTAAGTTTCAAATTCTTAGTAGATGTTTCTTTACCTGCTGGATACTAGTTTTAATACTGTTTCCTAATTTTCTTTATATTGCTGACCCAGCCGGATGATTGATTTCTAAAATACTGGGAAGGGGTGTTACAGGGGGAAGGTAAGTGGAAGGGCTGGTCTTCGCAGAAGATGACATCTACCGAGACGATCAGCTTGTCATCAGAAGGAGAGTAGCAAACATACCCCTTTTGAGTACGGGAGTAGCCAACAAACATATATTTGATCGCCCGAGGAGCAAGTTTGTCGGAAGGGGGGCCAAGAAGGTGAACATAACAAACACACCCGAAGACCCGTGGGATGAGAGAGGTGGGATTGGTGGAAGGATAGAGAAGTTGGATAGGTGAGGCAAAGTCAAGAACAGACAAGGGTAGACGGTTGATGAGATGATAGGCTGTGGAGACGGCAAAATTCCAATATTCGATCAGAACCTGCATTTGAAACATAAGGGACCGAGCAACATCGAGAAGATGACGATTCTTCCGTTCGGCCACCCCGTTTTGCTGAGGGGTATATTCACACGAAGTTTGATGGATGATGCCAAATTTGGTGCAGAGATTGGAGAAGGTGCGACCAGTATACTCGCGAGTATTATCGGTGTAAATGACTTTGAGGGGGTGGCGAACTGCGTACGCATCTCAGTTAAAAAAGCAAGAAACACAGAGGTAAGTTCAGTACAATCATGCAGTAAATATAGCCACGTAATACGCGAGTAATCATCAAAAAAGGTCACAAAATAGCGAAATCCAAAGATACTGGGGACTTTATAAGGATCTCATACATTAGAATGAACTGAACATAAAGGAGTACTACTCCTGGTACAGGCAGGGGGGAAGGAATAACGATGTTGTTTGCCGTAGATACAAGATTCACAAGAGAACTCCCGTAAAGGAACATCAGAAAGAGGCCGCTTGAGAATCGGAAGGGGAGCATGCCCAAGGCGGCGATGTCAATCGACAGTGGAGACGGCGGAGAGAAGAGTGGGTGGTATATACAAGATGTACATCCCATTCAACAGCTGCCCCTTACCAATGATACTCCGGGTGCGGCGATCCTGCATAAGAAAAGAAGAAGGAGAAAAGGTTATACAATAATCAAGGTCGTGCGTCAGGCAACTACAGTGTACATGCAAGCACACAGACGCAAGCATGCAAGGAAGGCCCTCGCGAGCAACGCAGACATAGCTCGCATGCACACGCAAACACGCACCGCGCACGCCTAAGCACGCGGGCACACATAGCGCCTGCCCAAGCGCGTGGGCGAACTATGCGTCACGTAGCACGCGGGCACACCCCATGCACCCGGTCACAACCTGCGTGCACAAGCGGCCGCCACCGCGCGACCGCAAGGCTGAGCGATCGGTCGGCTACCCGGACGACCGCCCTGCATTGCCGCGCAGCCCCATGGCCGCACAGTCGGAACCCTCGCGTTATCGCGAGGCCAAGCGGCAGATCGACACCGGTTGCCGCCGCCGCCGCGCGGCCGGCCACGAGGCCGCTCGACCAAGCAGTCGGCTCGGCCACGCGGTCACGGACCTCGCACGACCGCGCGGCGGCTTTGTCGCGCCCGGTTAGGCGCCCAACCGGCCTCCTCAGTCGGCTAACCGACCGGTCCCTCCCTCGGACGGCCATCACCGGTCGAGTCCCGGAGACGGCCATCCCCCTTCGTTGCCTCCGACCGGTCCTCCACCGTTCGATTGCCGTCACTTGATCCCCAACATTTGATCACTACGTAACCACCTCGTGTAACCACCCATTATGAGGGGGTGCACATAACAAAAATAATAAATGATGTGCGCGTAGTAAATCCCTCAAAAATACATGACAGAAAAAATAAGAAAGTGGTATACGAATAGCACGTAAAATGGTTATAGTGTGCGGATAGCCGCGTAACCACATAACCACCATGAAAACCTATAAATAGGACCTATGGCCCTCCTTCAATCCATCTTCTCTTCCTCCCGCTTCTCCTCCTACACTTGTGAAAGCTCCCTTGAAGGCCTCCTTGCGTCTTCGAAGAGTCCTTCGAAGATCTTCGAGCGTCTTCAAGATCTTTGATATCCCTCGAGCATTCCTGCACACACTCCACCTTGCGCACGTTCCACCCTGCTCACATTCTGCCTCACGCATATTCCACCTTGCGCACACTTTCCTACGCACCAAGCACGCTCCGCGCGCATTGCGTCCTCTAGTCAGCAGCAAGCCCTCCAGTAGGCAGCAAGCCCTCCAGTAGGCAACAAGCCCTCCAGTTAGCAGCAAACCCTCCAGTTGCAGCAAGTCTTGTAGTCAGCAGCAAGCCCTCCAGTCAGCAGCAATTTCTCCAATCAACAGCAAGCTCACTGCTCCTGACTCCACTGCGCGCAACATGAGACAAGCTGCAGACCATAAGAAGCGTAGAGTGCGCCCCTCTAGCCTCTAAGAAGCAACTGAAGACTCTAGAACACACAGAGCACAATGTTTTCCTCTGTGCAAGAAGAAATACTTAGCTCCGCGAGCGGAGGCCTGTCACCCTCAAAGCCCTTCTCTCTCTTCCCTAACAATTGTAACGAGAGGCGTCCTGTCTCCCTCGAGTTCTCTACCAAAGCTCTGTAACAACACAAGAAGATAGTGGAAATTTGGTCAGCACGGCTCCGACCACGTGATTTTTCACGCATTTCCGGGGTTTTTCACGTTAAAAAAATCGTCTTGCCAACCGTCTCATTTTACATTGATTATTTGCGCACTCGACCGCACCCCGAGCTAAAACGATTCAATATAGGTATACAAAGGGTGCATCGAATTTGGCCGCAACACTAAAAAATTGTAAAATATATTCGCCTCTTTTACAAAATAAGCCCCTCAATTTTCTCATAGTTTATTGTCAACTTGAGATTCATTTACTCAATCTCATTCTTGCTTCTAAGTAATAAACATAAGTATACTGAGAGAAGGAAAATTTAAACGCGTTCTTCTCCTTCACCACGTGGCGTGCATAAGGAAAATTTATTTCTATATTTACAAATATTTGTGATGATTCACGAGTCAATCATCCGTGTATTTTCTTCAATAAGGCTCACTGAGATATTACAATCATTTCATCTTGTACATCTACCAAGTTCACTTTTCTTGTGCCTATATTGTCTTGCAAAGTGGTGCAATTACAACAAACAAAAATAGTTGCCTTCTTTTATAACCATTTTTTACTTTATTTTTTTGCTTTCTTTGCGGAGGAAATTCTAAAAATTGCTCATTTGCTAAGAATAATTTCACTAAAATCAAATTTGTCCTTGAGAGGAATTACTTGGCATTTTTCTGATCCTCATTTTTCTTATTCATTTCCTTAATCGTAAGATCCACAACAACTTGCTCTGATGGTATACCGTTTATTTTATGTTCCATATCATTTCATATTTTTTTATGAATCAAGTAGTTTTTCTACAAAGGGGAGCACTCGCGCACAGGTTGAGATGTTGTCGTGTGACCTTGAGATCATAGGTTCGAGTCCTGGAAGCAGCCTAGTGCAAAAATGCACCTCGTGGTGGGACCTTTCCTCGGACCCTCGCTGTGCGGGGATGCTTTGTGCACCGGGCTGCCCTTTTAAAGTAGTTTTTCTACCAACAGAGTAACAATATTAAGAAAGATTTGTACCCCCGTTGAGAATTTCACTTATTGATAAGTAAAATTCATGTACTTGAGGCAAAATGTCCTCACTATCAACCATAAGAAATTTCAAAATTTCCTACAGCATATTTATAGTTTCTGCATTCTCTAAAACATATCTCTTTCTATTGCCTATTTTGGTAGCAGACTAACAGTATACATCAAATAATTTGTTGGATAAAACAACTATTTCACTTAACAGTTAACGAGTTCTCATATTTTGTAGAGCCTCCAGTTGGTTTAGATTCGGTAAGAACAAAATCAACATTGAAAATTTCTACAATAAACTCGATCATAGTTTGTCATTTGTTAAAAGTCCATCATCAAAATGCTTCTCTGCCGGGAAAATATGGTACAACTTTCACAACAAAAAGCGTAATAAAATTGATTCTATCTTTATGATGTTTAGAAATAAAGCAAAAGAAGTAAACTGCAATAAAAATCAAGTTGGAATGAGCTTATCGATATTGCCATAGATATGTCTCTCCCTATCTTTCAAAATATATTTTCCCCATGAGGATTTCTTGGAGCGAACGGAATTGATACTCAGTGACAACAGGAGTAAAAACCTAGTTTTTTTCCCTCAAAGAAAATTGATAGAGATCAAGTTTTCTTTATATACTCTAAAAATTGATAGATATAAAGCAAAATACAAACGAAGTAAAATACAAAGAGGATGTAGAAGGTCAAAAATAGTTCAACATATAGATACATATATATACATATATACATATACGAGCATCTACGCACGGGCTACGCCCGTGCTTGATGCTCTCCGGCGGCCTTCGGCCGCATCAGGCGGGCTTCGCCCGCCTGCGCACGGACTTCGCCCGTACTCGATGCTCCGGCTGTCTTCCGCTTGGACTGCATTCATTAATACAATTAATAATAAATTATATATCTTCACCGCCTATAACATAAAAGCGCTCCATACTCATCCTTCTCTCTCACCATCATCTTAGAAAGAGAAAGACATAGAGAGAGAGGTGAGGGGGCATCAGCGGCGGCCATCAAGCAATTTGCTTGGACTGCATTAATTAATACAATTAATAATAAATTATATATCTTCACCGCCTATAACAGCAGCAACTCTCTCTCTCTCCCCCTCTCTCTCCGCCTAAACTCTCTCTCTCCCCTCCACCGGAAATAGGTTTAGGATATCTATTTTTTTAGTTTGTATAATGGATTACAAAAATTAACGGATAAGATTGATGGAGCTCAATCAAACGGCCAATAACAGTGTGATGGCTTTTAAAACATGACATTGAAATGGCAAATTATACTTCTTTATATAGTAGTTTAGATATATATATTTACTATATATATAGAAATACTTTCATGTCATGTCGTGTAACCCTGACATACCCTCCAAACAATCTCGACCGTCCGATCTGGTTAGATCATAATATCACAGTTGTTCGATCACTAACATACCATCCAATCAATCAGTACCGTCCGTCTAGATTTTCATAGAACTCCTACACCTAGGATAGTTGGGGGTCCTAAACCTATAATTTTTATAAGTCTACTACCCAAAAATGGGAAATTATCATTTTACCCTTCAAATTATGAAAAAAATCCAATCGAATGGGACTTAAGCAAACCCCACTATGCATATAGCTCGCCGGTCGAGCCCTGCAAGCTCTGCATAGCCCGCACGATCTATCCCCGCGCGCTCTACATAGCCCGCCCGATTTATGTTAAATTTCAAACAAACATTCCCTCTCCTATAATTTAAACACCTAAAAACAACGCAATCCTGCGATGTGGGACAAAAGAATGCTCACGAGGAGGCTTAGGTTCAAGTTTTATGCTATGTTATTAAAGACGCGCCTAAGGCTCCAGGCTCAGAGGTTTGCGCCTCTGTGCACCTTATTTGCGCTTTTAGAATATAAAAGACGCGTATGAGTGAAATTTTTGTTGCAAATTTTTTTGTAAAAAAAAAGAAAAAAATAATGCAAGAACTCAATAATTTTTTATTGATTTAGTATTTGTGAATGATAATTATGCGTTGAGACTTAGACATGATATAAGTGACCACATTGAATCTATTTTTTAAGATATATAAATGATAGTAATGAATAACTAATTAGTAAACTAGATGGAGAATTTGATCAAAAGCTGAAATGATGTTTGATGCTGATTATTTAAAATGGATGTGTTGCGTCTGGCCTTTGTCAGGCGCGCGTCTGCGTCTTGAGCCTTGCGCCTTTAAAACTAAGGTTTTATGTCAGCATGAAGGTTCGAACACCTGACCTTCTACAGGAAGATTATGGGAACAACCACCTGAGGTGGCAAACTTTGGTGAACTAAATAGACTTATATTTTATAAATATAAATAAATATAATAATATTAGAATATCATATATGCACCCGCAGGGTTTTTTTATTTTTTATTTTTTTCCTTTAAAAAAATAATTTTTAAAAATTTTTAAGTTAGATGATAAAAAATATTATTGGGCAAAGCCCGATGGGGGTGGGCAAAGCCCACCGCCAGAGCCCTGGAACTATCGAGCGGGGCACGGGGGGCCCCCGTGCACTGTCAGTCATGCATGTGTGTGTGTGTGCGCGTGTGTGCGCGCGTGTGCGTGCGTGCGTGTGCATGTGTGTGTGTGTGCGTGCGTGCGTGTGCGTGCGTACGCGTGCGCGCGCGCGTGCATGCACACATGGACATGTACACAAGCGTGCATAATGAGCGTACACCCGATTATAAGAAGTCCTAGACAATGGCTCCATTTGGCGCGGTTTTTTGCTCCAGTGAGTTTGGACAAAAATGTCGCCATCCTAGAATGTATGTTTGGCATGACAGCGGTTATGACCACCACCAAGAAAGGAAAACTAGTTTTGAACATAAAAATGGATTACGTTCCTTAGGTGAGGTTGGGCGTTCACGAACGATGGCTCATAACCACTGCATCCACGACCGCCACCGCCACATCAAACGAATCCAATATCCCAATTTTCTATTAGATTTAGCTTGACTTATGTGTGCAAGGTAGCATCTCCTCCTTTCTTCTTTTTTCCATCATAACACACTACTCTATATAAAGAGGAAAAGTTTCTAATAATAGGCAATGTGGAAATAAGTATGCATCTAAAAACAACTTATAATGTAAAGTTTGTTTAACCTAGATGAGTCGAACATTCTCGGTGGGCTCATTTGGTTGCTTGAAATAAAAAAATAACTTTTATAAATCGATGAACCCATTAGTTGGTCGAATGTATTTAGACATTAACATTAAATTCAAACTCAGCAACCTTCCTTATCCTTAGAACTCCCTTAAAAGTAGTGATTCCACTTTCACACAAGCTGAAAACATGATTCATCTCTGCAACTAACCAAATGAGCTCTAAACAACTTTTCATTTTAAACTGGGATCAAAATTCATCCTAGCCTACTTCACAACCTTCCTCAAGCAAGTCGCCTCTCCAATTCCATAAGAAAGAAGCAAGAGCAATACCTTCAATGCAGGGCTGAAGGAGATCTCCACTTTCATTGGCATCATCCTTACGAATTATGGTATCAATGGCATCATTAACTCTATCCCAAAGAGTCTTCAAATCCATATACTCTGCCTGCAAAAGAAACAACAGATCCCAGCAACTTATTCAATCAGAACCTCAAAAAAATGTGAAACTTTTACTACACGAATCCATATTCCTGGACCAGAAACGAACCTCCGAGTTTGCTTTGGAGTACATAATCTCCTCAGCCTTCAGCACTACAAAGGGGAGCTTCTCCTGCCATTCCTTGTTCTTCTTGGTGCCGTTGCAGTGCACTTCGTTCGCTAACCTACAAAAAAGTCACAAAAACCGGTTTTTTAGGAATCAATAATGACTCGGGAACCACAATCCCTGAATCAAACTGTCGTCTTGTAGAACAAAAGATCTCTTGGGGAAGGGAGATTAAGCATGGAGAGAGGTGAGAGGAAGAAAACCTAAAGATCTCTTGGATGAGTGATCCTCTAATGGGCTGGTGTCGGTCGCTGTGCCATGCTCTCCTGACGCACTCGTAAGGCCTTGGTCCCGGCCTGGGCATCCTTCTTCTTCTTCCCTTCTTCGCCCTCTCCGATTGCAGGTGAGGGAGCCAAACGGGGCATAGATTTCCGGACAAGAGTTTTTGGGGGTTTGTCCGGCCCTGCTTTATCGCCTTGACGGAGAGATGGGAAGAGAGCGAGCCCTAAAATGAGATGGAAAATTTTTAGGTGCACTAAATGCACGGTTCTACCGTGTCCATATAAAAACCCTCTTTCATGTGGGGCCCACCTCATTATCTGAAAAAAAATCAAAAGACCCACCTATCTTCTTCCTCGCGGAGCCGACGGAGCCTAGAGTTTCAGCGGTCTTCGACTCCTTACTCGCCGCATTTCTCGCCGCCGTACTTCTCGGGCCTCCGCCAACGCCGCATTACTCCGGTCTCCTCGTCTACGCAATCTAGTTGGCTCCAGGATCTTTGAAGGTAAGCAAACTAGACTTCAAGCCTGCCTCAAAATATAACTTCATGCTCTATTACTTATACTGATTTTTTTTAGAATGCAGGTGCTGCTGAGTTTTTGAAAAATCGGAAAAGCTCCATATACATTGATGGAGCAAACGGACAAGAAACCAGTATTTGATAGTTATGGCAATGTAAGTCTTTGAGCTTCCTGCTCTGTAATTCCCACCTTCATTCAACCACTAGAACAGAGAACGGACAAGATTTGTCCTCATTTCCAAGATGAATCGTAATATTACAGTTGGAATTATATTTGCCAACTCTCAAATACAACTGTATTTTTTTAATTACAACTGGAATTTCTTTATTATAACTGTAATTATTTTTTAATTTACAGAGAGGAACTGTAGCATTCCCTATTGTGCACAGTGAGGAGGAAGCATATGGTGCCTACTGCGACTATGCTCATAGAACAGGCTTTAGTGTTAGGAAACAAAATATTGCCTACTGGACACATACGATGATTATTAAGGGCCGAGGGTATTGTTGCTCCAAGTCCGGTGTAAAGGTATCTAAGCCGACGATTGATGATCAAAAAAGGTACCGCAAGTTGGATACTCGCACAGGTTGTTTAGCTTGCATATATTTCAATGCAGATAAAGAAGGGAAGAATTGGGAGGTTACCAAATTTGTCGAGGAACATAACCATCCTCTAGCATCAGAAAATGACAAGCATTTGTTGCGGTCTCAGCGCAGTATATCTAATGCCCAAGCCAGTCTTCTAAAGAATATGACAGGTGTGGGTATTAGAACAACCGATGCATACAATTTCCTTGTCGATGAAGTAGGTGGTGTTGAAAATGTAGGATTTTCTAAGACCGATGCCTATAATTTTGTCCAACGAGAAAGAAAAGCTCTAATAGATAGTGGGGACGCCATGAGCCTGTCAAACATATTGCGGGAACGACAATCAGAGGATAATATGTTTTCCTATGATATTCAAACGGACGAAATGAATCGACTGATTAGTTTCTTTTGGATCGACGGGCGTAGCAAAATTGATTACGATTGCTTCGGTGCTGTTATCATATTTGATACGACATATCGATTAAACAAGTACAACTTGGCATGTGCCCCCTTTATTGCTGTTAACCACCATATGCAGAATGTTTTTGTCGGCGGGGCCTTCATAGCAACGGAGACCATTGAATCTTTTTGTTGGGTGTTCGAGACCTTCTTGAGGTTTGTTGGGGGAAAACAACCCATCACGATATTTACGGATCAAGACCAGGCAATGGCTGTTTCTATTGAGAGAGTTTTTTCCAATACTCGACATCGTTTGTGTCAGTGGCACATCTCAAAGAAAGCACCGTCAAAGGTACCTGCTTTCAATCATGATAGATGTATTAGATCTCTTTTCTACAACTGTATGAGTAAATGTGATAGTGAAGTTGAATTTGAAAATTCTTGGAGTGATATGATAAGAAGAGGAAACCTGGGTGAAAACAGGTGGTTGCAGGACCTATTTAAGGTTAGAATGAAATGGTCAACCGCTTTCAATAAAGAGAGATTGGATCTCGGTATATTATCGACCCAAAGGAGTGAATCAGCTAATAATGTTTTACATGGTTGTTCTAAAGCTACAAGTTCACTTGTTGAATGTTATCTTGGTTTGGACAAATTAACCTCAAGTTGGCGTCGATCCGAACACGAGGAAGACTTTCGATGCAAACATGGTAGTGTAACATTAAAGTACAGTGATTGCCTACTACTCAAAAAAGTATCAAAGATTTACACTCGAAAGTGTTATTCATTGTTTGAGCAATCATTTATGGACGGTGCTGTTGGTGTTTGTATTGTAGAGGAATCAAGACTAACTGACGAGCGTATCTTGTATGTTTTACAACATTCTGACATTGCCAATAATGTTAAACAATGGTTCGTGTCCTTTCATCCAACCAATTATGATGATGATTGTTCATGCAGAGGGTTTCAAACAAGGGGAATTACAAACATATATTAAGGGTGTATAATCATAAAAATGTGACGCAATTACCTGAGAAATACATACTCAGAAGATTCACCGTTTCGGCGAAGAAGGATGTGTATCGTTTCAAGACTGCTAGTCAGGATGACTTTGACTCCAATTTAGTGTTCAGAAGTCATATGATGAGGTTTACCTATGATCTCACTCGTCGGGTAGAAGATTGCAAGATTGCCAGAGAGTATGTTCTAAGTGCCATGAATGACATTGCTAAGAAATCAGATGAGATATTAGAGCATGATGAGAAGGTCAAAAATGGTTTATTTCCTGATAATCAAACAGACAAGGGTAATGTTCGAGATCCACCGGCAATGCGACGTAAGGGGCGATCAAACAACCGGCCTAAGAGTCATTGGGAGAAACCAACGCAAAGAAAAAGTAAGAAACTTGTTTTCAAATAGTTTTTTTTACTAACAATTACTAATATTACATTTTTATTTTTATTAGAGAACAAAAAGGAGTCAAAGGGAGAAGATCAAAAGGTGGAAAATGTCAAGATATCACCCAAGGAGTACGACTTCATGAGAAATTTGTCTCTTGATCGAAACTCGGCTGGGGGTGATACGATTCCATGCCCGAATCTGAACAATGAAGTTTCGGCGGACGACATCCATTTAAAATTTTCTGCAATTCCTGATGTATTTAAATGGTGATGTCAAATCACATAAGTATTGTTGCCACAATATTCATTCATATCTGCAGTTTCTGTGCCTATCTTATATGTTGGTCAATATTCATTAATTTATAACACAACCAAAACAGAACTGCTGCCGGTACAGAAAGGCATATCAACATTCATATATGCAGGTATCAACATTCATAATGCATCTTCATAGTGCAGGTACCAAAACAGAACTGCAGCAGTTCATTGTCGTCTCAAATCCAATCATAAATTTAAAACAAAAAACCATTTTCGGCTCTAAATAATATCTGTTAACAACAAAATTCATATTTGTTGTTCAATATTCAAGTGCTGCCACAATTTCGGCTCTAAACAAAGCATTAATTTTATACACAAAAAACCATTTTCAGTTAGCAATGAGGTTTGGAATGTTTGTAGTAGTGTTGCCACAATTTCTGCTCTAATTCTCGGCATTTCCTTCGCCCAGCTAGTATGCCTTGTCCAATCTACCCGATCCTTTCCCAAGCTCGCCTCCATATACTTCATCACGAAGATGCCGCAATCGTTGCCGTTGTCCTGTGTGGGAAGCCCCTCGACCGTGTGTATTGGCCAATCAATAATATCTCCCGGTAGCACCTCTGCTCTGTCCTCGTGAAGAAATCTTATCTGCACATAAAAATACGATGCAATCAGGCATGAAAACTAATAAAGTTACAGTTACTACATGCAAAATATAGTAACGTACATTTTCTTGGAGGGATGACCTATGCATGGGATTCGGAAGTGAATCATAGAAATCCCAATACTTGCCCTTCAAATTTCCCACCAGGAGGACCCAGTGGCTTGCAACATGACATGGGATCATGATAGCCTCGGCACCTCCAAATGAGTCATGGGTTATATGATCTACCAACCTACGGCTTATTTTGCCGCATCTTTTATAGTACTGTAGATAAATAGAGAGAAAAATACAGACAATAAATAATAAGCAATAATTAGTATAACTTAAAAGTTTTTATTCATTACCGCGTGGTTGGAAGATACAAACAAGAATCTGAGCATGTTATTGCCCTCCCTCTCTATGAGTGAATTCAAAACGTAGGCATATGCATCTATATGGGAGGAGCACACCCACTCGGTCCCTAAAATGTCAAGAAGACTCACTCGAGAAATAAAAATATTTCCACGCTCAATAACAATAGAATCTCTGCGTATAAAGTGAAATGAGTAAATAATAAAAATCTCTAACAAAATACTAACGAAAATGCAAATTTACGTACCGATCAGGGTATCGACTCAACACGAAGTCAATTACATCTCTTTGTTGGGGAGAAAGATGATCCCTCCCGGGATACTTTGTTATTGCTTGACTGTGGTGACCTAGGTTATCCCCCTTCCTCTTATTTTGTCTTCCCTTTACCGGTGTAAATTTTTTTGTTTGTGTTTTGGTAAGATAAGTAATGATGGCTTTCTCATCCTCCTCCTCCTTTAAAGCCTCCTCTTTTGGTGATGATCTTGGTGGCGATGACGGTGGTGTTTGTAGAAGACTTGCACTTGGTCTCCCTTCACGAAACAGGGCTGCCAAGGCATCAAATTTCCCTTGAATAAAGTGTTTAAGATCGTCTACATAGCCTTTAAATCGCTCCTCCCTCTTCTTCTCCTCCTCTTCCCTTCTTCTTCCCTAACCCTCTTCTCCTCCTTCATCTCCTTCACCACCTCCCTCTTCCTCTCCTCTTCTTCCATTTTCTTCTTTTCCCTAACCCTCTTCTCCTTCAGCTTCTTAACCCTATCCCTCTTCTCCTTAATCTCCTTTGCCTCCTCTCTCTCCTTAATCTCCTTCTTTAGCCTTCGATTCTCCTCCTCAAAATCTGATGAATCTACCTCTTCCTCTTCTCCTAGTAAGTCTTGTTCCTCAACTGATATATAAACCAAAGCTCTTCTAACCTGAATGCAACTAATAACTCGTGTTATATATCTATGAATCAATTAATTCAAAAAAAATGTCTTGCTTACATTGTCGGGCTTTGACAGTTTAACTTGTAGTTCTGAACATTGTGTGGCGCTGATGGAAATCTTGGGGGACCATCGGTGCAATCTAGGTACGGCCATTTCAGAAATTGGCGCTGCTAACTTGGTATGTTCAAAAAACCAAACCTACAAACGGAGATGAGATCAACAGAAATAATTCCTAAAATTAAATTGTTAAGAAAAGAAAAAAAAGGAAGTTTGTGTTCTTCCTTACCACCAAGATGACACTACATCCCTCGAGGTAGCCTAGATTTGTCATCTCCTCCCTAGCAGCAACATCACTCATACGAGCAAAATGCGAGTGGAGGAAACTATGTATGGCCATCGGCCAGTTAACTGCTCCAAAATCATCCAATCCTTAAATCTCTAAAATGCAAGTTGGTACTTTAAGCCCTTTAAGTGAGAAGAGCAGTACTGCCAAAACATATCTAACAAGAGCATTCACTCTCCTAAGCTCTAGGGTTGGGGAGGCCTCCTCAATAGTGAGGGAATCTATCTCCTGCACCAAATCATTATGCTTGTACTTGGATAGAGGTGATCGCTGAAAATGGAATTCCCTTCCGCGGTTTGGCAGACCCAAAATACATGCAACTTCATTCACGGAAAATTTAACATAACATTTACCCAGAAGAAAAGCATTTCTCCTAACAGAGTAGGACTTCATAAGGTAATATAATAGTGGGATATTTTGCTGAATAACCGGCATCTTGAACAAATCTAAAATCCTAAATTCTCGAAGAGACTCGATCGATTCATCGCTTAGTACATCCAATAAAGGTTTAGCATTGGCTTTGAAGGATTTTACAGCGCACTGGCTATACAAATAGCTAGAACCTGGCATCTACAGACAATAAACAATAATAAAGTCACTTAAAACTAGCAATATACTAGGTTATGGCTGGAAAACTTAAAAATATAACTGGACTAAAATACTTACACTACAGGTTACAACTGGAAAGGATGGAATACATGTGAATGAAAACAAACTTGAATGTTTTACAACTGGATTACAAATATTACAACTGGAATACACACAAAACAACTGGAATGTGCCAGTTTTTACGGTGGGAAAAACATCTTTACAACTGGAATGAACCCTCTTTTAGGCTAGAAAGAAATTCAAAAAACTAAACTATTACACACGGAAAACCAACTTGAATGTTTTACAACTGTAATACAAATATTACAACTGGAATACACACATAACAACTGGACTGTGCCAGTTTTTTACGGTGAAAAAATATCTTTACAACTGGAATGTGCCAGATTTTAAACTAGTGTGCTCATTCAAAAAAAATAGACAACTAACAACTGGAATGGTGTAAAAGGCCGCGTCAATGTCATTCCGTCTGGCCCAACTTACAGCTGGATTTTGAGGCAGGCTTAAAGTCTAGTTTGCTTACCTTCAAAGATCCTGAAGCCAACTAGATTGCGTAGACGAGGAGACCGGAGAAATGCGGCGATGGCGGAGGCCCGAGAAGTACGGCGGCGAGAAATGCGGCGAGTAGGAGTCGAGGACCGCTGAAACCCTAGGCTCCGTCGGCTCCGCGAGGAAGAAGATAGGCGGGTTTCCCTTTTTTTTTTCAGGAAAAGAGGAATAATGAGGTGAGCCCCACATGAAAGAGGGTTTTTATATGGGCACGGTAGAACCGTGCATTTAGTGCACCTAAAAATTTTCCAAATGGGATGGGGGGTTTCAGGGAATCATGGCTTTTCCTGTACAATTGACTCGGTAGCGGGTTGCCACTTGCCACACATCACACTGTAAACCATTGTGAGTTTTCTGATCGTCCGATCAGCAGAAATATGTTCATATTTCGAATTCAAAATTCGGCCGTATTTTCTCTGAAAATCCAACATAAAATTGTGAATCAGATGACAAGATCTTCTCGCGCACTGAAGAGTAATGATTGGTTCAAGAACAGTAGAACGCATCATTGGAACTTTGAAATAATGAGTAATAAATCTCAGATAAATTGAAGCGCTTTCAAAAAATTCGTCCGGGCTTGTCCTTCTCGCATGTTAACCAAGACTCTATTTGTTTGGGCGTTTCGCTGCTCCGTTTTGGGTAAACGCTGTCGGAAGGGGGTAAAGAAATGAACCTCCGGTGGCGTTTGCTCCGTTTCCACCCGCCCGCCTTGAGAAACTCCCCAAAAAAGCTCCGTTTGGAGCAGTCACCTCCCCCTTCGGTTCGAACACTTCGTTTCCACCCGCCGGATCAACCCGCCACCGCCGAACCAAATGGAGCCCAAATCTCTGAATAAAGAAAGGAGATCAAAAATAAAGGACGTTTATATTGGCAGCTCTTATATGACTATTAGCAGCCCGGCAAAACAATTTAAAACACACATAATATGTCCGTTAATAACAGTCCAAAACGCGGAACACGTGTCTTTTAAAAATAGGACTACTATATGACATTTTTAGAAAAAGTATTCCTCATGAAAGTTGTAGATCTCGACGAGATCTACAGCTTTATGTCGAATATTTTTTTCTAAAAATGTCATATGGTAGGTCTATTTTCAAAAGGCGCGGAACCGGGCGGAACTACGTGATTCACAATAGTTCCGCCCGGTGCCACGCCTTTTGAAAATAGGCCTACTATATGGCATTTTTAGGAAAAGTGTTAAACATGAAAATTGTAGTTCTCGTCTAGATATACAATTTCCATGTTAAACACTTTTTCTAAAAATTATATATAGTAGGCTTATTTTTAAAATACATCTGAAACTTATATTTAGTTCATTCGGGGTTCCGTGTGTTGGGAATGTGAGCGAATAAATTCCGACCAGGATACCTGTTGCAATTCGAGCAAGCGCAATACCACAAAACAATGCAGAAAATAATAAAGCACACAGAGAATTTTTACGTGGAAAAACCCAACTTGGGCGAAAAACCACGGGACGATCGGAGTCCAATCCGGAAAGCCTCCACTAAAAATGTGTGAAAAACACACACACGGATTACAGGCTTTCCCTCCACTGATCCACACAGGATCTCCACTCCTCCACCACAAACACGATTCACAAAGGATCTACATCACTTCTCTTCCAAACACACAATCACTAGTTTGACAAAAGAGAAATACAAGAACAAAGTTGAGGAGTCGTTACCCGGACGGATTGAACAATCCGTCCCAACGTCAAGAATGACGTTCACCAAAACACGAAGGAGGACGGCTAAACAAAGCCCCTTCCAACTTCGCCTTCAACCTCCAAGCCACGAACGAGTCCGGCAACAAAACCGGACGGCAACACAATCTGGACAGCGGCGACGGCAACACGGTGACGGTGGCGTCTTCACACGACGGCGGCGGCAGTTCTTCCTTCACACAGCAGCGGCAGCGGCTTGGATCCGCACAAGCAAGGCGGCAGAGTCTTCTCCTTCACAGACAAAGGCAGCCCGCAAACATGGGGCTCGGCCTCCTCTCCTCCAGCGGCGGCCTGGACAGAACGGCGGCAGCGGCGGCGCTCCTTCTCCGCGATCGGCGACGCGAGACAGGGGCAGCGGTTCTCCTTCAGCGAGAGGCAACGAGAGAGAGAGAGAGAGGCACAAAGAAAATAGGAGCCGGGGGGAAAAAGATGAACCAGGCCTAGGGTTTTTATTATTAGCTTTTTATATCATCTAATAATAATAACCCCTCAAAAAAAAAACCGGTCCAGAAAACCTGAAAGAAAAGAGAGGCAGAAAAAAGAAGGTTGCAACCCTGCTTTTCCGAGATTGCAACCTTTCTACCATAATTTAATAATTTCAGAAAATTTGCCCTTTTAATTTCCTTGATTGCCCGGGGGTAGAATCACGAGCCGCACCTAGCGCGTCCGGTAGTTTTTACTGACTTGGATGGGAACCACTCCCAATACCGTGTTTTTATATTTTTCCTAAAAACGTCATATAGTAGGACTATGGACTGTTATCTCTGCTTTTTTGAGTTAATCTATTAATTAATAATAGTTTGTTATTTTTAAAAAAACTTAATTTCTGGACTGCCAGTATGCATCGGGCTGCCAATTACCATTTGTTGGGTTGCTATTTTCTTTGGGCTGTCAATACCCATATAAGAGCTGCCAATATAAACGCCCAAAATAATTTGCAGTTTTCTTCTTTTATCTTAAACTGGTTCTCTCACCCGTTTCTCCATTGCATCCTACTTATCCTCCCCCCCCCCCCCCGCCGCTTATTATGTTGGGTTTGGGTTTCGTCCTCGATGGATAAACTCGTGAAAACGGGCGTTGAAAGATCTGTAATGTGGTGGATTGAATCTTGAAGAAATTTGGGGGTATGAAGCTTCACACAAGCGACGACTCATATCTTTAACTTCTTGTGAAATATAAAGCATTAGCAAATAAAGTCTCATAAACATAAACTTGATTTCCAAGGTTATATGACCCTTGAGAAATAAGATACATTGATTGTTTTATTTATTATAGGTCATCGATTCACAATGCCTGATTCAATCTCCAATACCCCTCTTGAACTTGGCGGGGCACCAACTTTTAGTGCTTTCTTCAGTTCTTCAATCAGGTTCGCTGAGTGCTTTTGTGAAGATATCTGCGAGCTGCAGTTCGGTAGGACAATGATCCAACTTTGCAGTTCCTTATTTCAGATTTTCTCTTATAAAATAGTATTTATTTTTGATATGATTGCTACGGTTATGAAAAACCGGATTTTTGGACAGGGCGATCGCTGAGGTCTTGTCGCACTTTAGAAGTATTTCCCTCTTCTCTCATATTGAGAACTCTCCAATCATCTTTTACAGTCACATTCTTTCGCAAATTGTAGAATTGACGGTCATGTATTCAGCCTCTGTTGTGGACAAAGCAACAATTTGTTGTTTCCTTGATCTCCATGAGATAGGGTTTATGTCGTAGAAACCTATGAGACTTGAGTTGAGATCCCTGTTGAAGAGAATCTCATGGGTCAGAGTTCCCTTCAAATATCTGAGAATATGTTTTGTGGCTAACATATGTTGTTTGGTTGGTGAACTCACAAATCGTGGTAGAAGGTTTGCTGAATATTCCAGGTCCGAATTTGAATTTGAAAGGTATATTAGCAACCCAATTAAGCTTTAGTATGGCCTTTAATCCTCCATCTCATCTCTTTCTTTGTGTTCTTTAAGCTTCAAACTGGTACATATGGGGTTAGGGAAGGATTGCACTCCTACATTTGCAAACGATTTAATAGCTCTGTTGCATATAATTCTTGGGAGAGAAAGTAGGAACCCGATAATCGCTTAACCTGCAAGCCAAGAAACATATTTAGTTGTCCAAGATTAGTCATTTCATACCTTCTTTTCATCTTCCTTTTGAATTCATTGAAGGTATTGATGGATCCTCCAGTAATGGGGAGGTCATCAATAATGAGGCAAACAACAAACTTCAGATTATCGAATCCATTTTTGATGAATAGTGATGACTCATGCTTACTTGCAATCAGACCTTTCTCCTTAAAATATGTTGTGATATTTGAATGTCACGCGCGGGGGCCTGTTTCAGTCCATACAAAGCTTTGTTGAGCTTGTAGACAAAGAACTCTTTACGTTCCTTTGGTACCCTTCTGGCGGCTCACAATAGACTTCTTCATGTAATTCTCCATTGAGAAAAGCATATTTCATGTCATGATGGTAAATATGATAATCATTGTTAGCAGTTATGACAAGTATAAGCCTTATAGAATCTATACGAGTCACGGGAGTAAATGTCTCCTCATAGTCTCTTCCAAACTTTTGTGAATAGCTCATGACTATTTTCCTGGCCTTATGTAACACCCTCGTCTGTAACATAGAATATAGCAGAAGGTCCGGTCGGGGCCTCACACCATATTCCACGGACAGTCAGTGGAGATACGGATTGATCCCAAACCATTTACGTATCTTAACTCAGAATTGCATTCTAGCATAAGTAATTAAAGTATTAAGAACTCAAGCACGGGAATGTCTACTAAAACACAATAGGAATGAGAACCAAAATACACAAAGAGTTTGATCTTGAGGCCTTACAAATGGTTTCCAATAAATTAATACGATTTGCATACATCGGCACGCAGGCCGGCAACACATCAAAGTAGTAAATGAGCTTCGCTTGTCCTTTGAGGGTCGGCATAGCACAAAGGGCTTCAGCCCGCTACTTTTCACTTGGCTCCCCTGCACCTGCAAAGTAACAATCCACAAAGATGTGGCAAACAAGGCAACGGTCGGCTTTAGCTGACCAAATTATAACGACTCCGCCCCTCACTCGGGGCAGCGGTATTCCTTCCCTGTAGGTAAACAACATGTGCATATAATGGCATCGAAATGTGTAACTTATGCACAATTCACCACAGACGTGGGCACGGCCGGTCACACGCCCCGTGCACTCAGGGCACATTAACCGACATATTGGAAACTCAGTCCCTCCACCATCCTAAGTCCCAAACCGATGGTTCAATATTGAGCATTACTAGTGTTTTCGTCCCGTAGCCTAAGACTCTCTTCTTCTTATGCTACAACAAAGTCAAAGGCGCTCTATTTCATTTAGATACATGTTAGTGACTCACTCCAATTCGACCGCCATAGGGTGGGTACAGGTTAACCACAACCCGTTTCCCAAACCGTCAGGCTCGCAAGCCACGATGTGGGTCAGCCTTCCCTTGCCTATTCATACAATACATAGCTGCATTATGTTTCAAGGTTGTCTCTCACGACCACCATAGCTAGGCAACCTAAGCTCATAAATGAACATATTGGTCCCCAAGTCTCCAAGAGACAGGCCTCATAAATAGCTCACTGGGAGCTACCGCCGACGGTAGCACTACTGTCGTGCGGTAGGGGACAGAACACGATTTCTTCCCCAAACCTGGGTGTTTTTCTGGAGACCAACTCCAGCACTCTCATTGCAGTAACCTGCACACCTCACAACTCCGTAAAGTACACGTTTAACCACGGAGTCTTCTCCCGTAGGCAAAGCAATACATCACAAATTTAGACCAACTTGTCTGAATGGGCTTCACACATCATGTCTATTCCGTACTTCGATTTCAGATTCTACATACAAGTATCTCATCAGGGATATCATCGGTTAACCTGTTGGAAATCCCTTCACTCTCCACCAATTAGTGGGGGATTTCATGCAACATGCCAAAATAAGGATTTCACATGTCCAAGGAGGAAGGTCATTACCCTTGAAGTTCATTTCGGCTCCATGAATGAGAAACTAGACGGATGAAAATGACCGCAACGGACTTGCCTCTGCGGATCTGAACTCGGCTCGTGACTCGGAGCTCCAAAGCTCCATCCCACGGAATTAAACCCTAGGTTAGAATGAGGTAGAGCCCTCATCCCACAGACTTAAACCAACATAAGTCACTGCCCACCGTCGGATCATTGACAAATGGCCCTGATTCAAACGGTTCCTGTACAGAGCGCTATCTCCGCGTGGTACCTCGGACGGTGACTTGTTCGGCAAGCCCACCATTCAAACTGTCCATACACATGCTGACACGTGGTCTCATCATAACTACCATGCTACCGCCCCGCGGTACCATAGTACCACCGCGTGATAGTCACTTGATGTATCACAGTGTCGAGTGCGTCGAGTGTAACCACCGCACGGTATCAAGCTACCCCTATACGGTATATCGCAAAAGTCTCTGATAATAAATTCGTAACGCTACTGCTGACACTAGTACTATCGTCGTGTGGTATCTCTAAGAGAGCCATTTCTGGTAAACCCTGGGGCATTATAAATCTCCACCCCTTAAAGAAAGTTTGTCCTGAACTTCCAGAATGAAAGAAAATAGCATAATACGAGAAAAACTTGAATGGTACCTTAGCAAAATAGCTCGTGAAACTCCTCAAGCATAAACTGCTCCCGTTCCCAAGAGAGCTCTTTACGTCCGCAATTGTCCCAACGGACTTTTACCATTCAGATCATTTTGCTCCGCAGCTGTTTAACTTCAGTGTCCTCAATGTGAATAAGCTTGACTTAGTCTTTAACCCGCATCGACCGATACTTGATCAACAACAACCACCTGAGTAGGCTCTTTCAATGACTTCCTTGACACTTATATGTGGAACACATCATGCAAGTCACTCAACTATGTTGAAAGAGTGAGTTGATATGCAGCTTCACCAACACGCTCCAAGATCTCAAATGGCCCAAGGTACCTTGGACCTAGCTTCTTCAAGTGTCAAATTCTCGATACGCCCTTAAACGGTTTGATCTTTAGATAAACCCAGTCGCCTATGGCGAACTCGACATTTTGGTGCTTGACGTTATAGTATTTGACCTGCCTATCCTGAGCGATCAACAATTGCTCCCGGATTGTTTATATATTTGAAGTAACATCTTTAACTTCCTTTCGCTTAAACAACTTAGTTTCGCCTGTCTCCGCCCAGGTCAAGGGTGTACGACACTTTCTACCGTAAAGGGCCTCGAAGGGTGCCATTTGAATATTTTTCTAGTAGTTGTTGTAAGTGAACTCGAACATAAAGAGATGATCCTCCCACCGTTTACTGAAATCCAAGGCACACATGCGGAGCATATCCTCCATTGTCATATTGGTCCTTTCGGTCTGTCCATCAGTTTGAGGATGGAAGGTCATACTGAACTTCAACTTGGTCCCCAATAGTTGTTGGATTAGCCTCCAATCATTAGAAATTAAACTTCCATCACGGTCACTTACGATGCTACGTGTCACACTGTGTAATCGGACGATATTGTCAAAATAAAGCTGCGCCAGCATTTCTACTAAATCGTCCTTCCGGTTTGGAATGAAGCGCGACACCTTTGTCAAACGGTCTACGATTACCCAGACGTCATCGTTATCATGCTGCGATCTCGGCAATCCATGCATGAAATCCATCGATATGTCGTTGAACTTCCATTTCGGAATCGGTAGACTTTAGGAATCCTCCTGGTTTCTGACATTCGGTCTTCACTAGTGCGCAAGTATGACACTTCGCCATGTAGTGAGTTGTGTCTTTCTTCAAACCTGGCCACCAGAACAGCGTCTTCATGTCTTTATACATCTTTGTGCTCCCCAGGAGGATCGGGTACTTGGTAACTCGTACATTAACTCCTCCCATAAGGTTCAAACTTTGGGATGCACAAACATCTGTCTTTCTGCAAAAGACCTTCTTCATAAGAAAACTCAGCATTAGACTCATCCACGGTCTCCACTACGTAGCGCTTTATGCTTAATGCTTTCATCAAGCTCCAACGTCTGTCGAATCCTGTTCGTGAGGTCATATTGCACTCCGTCTAGTTCAAGCATGCATTCACGCTCGTCCTCCGTTAACACAAAAGATGTTCAAAGCCTCTAACTCACGAATCAGATGTTCATCATACATCTGAAACAATTTGCTCGTGCTGGAGCCTTTCGACTCAGCGCATCCGCGACTACATTTCCCTTGCCGGGAATATAGTGAATCTTTAAGGTGTAGTCCCCGAAGAACTTCATTCACCACCGTTGTCGCATGTTCAAGTCCTTCTGATCTATCAGATATTTTAGACTCTTATGGTTTGTAAAGATATCGATCTTCACACCATATAAGTAGTGTCGTCACAACTTAAGAGTGAATATCACGCCCGTTAATTCCAAGTCATGGACCAGATAATTCCTCTCATGCACTTTCAGTTAGCGAGAGTCATAAGTTATAACCTTCCCAAACTACTGAAGAACGCAACCTGAGCCACTCCCTAAGGCATCGCTATAGATCTCAAATCCGTCTGCACCACATGGCGAGCACAAAATAGGCGTCGTGGTTTGACGACCTTCAACTCCTCAAAAGCTTGCATGCACTCTGGCGTCCAAATGAACTTTTGATCCTTCCTTGTTAACGTAGTGAGAGGTAGAGCTAATCGCGAAAAGTTCTATACGAAGCGCATATAGTAGTCAGTAAGTCCAAGAATGCTCCTGACTTCTGTCACAACAGTCAGTACAGGTCACTCCCGTATCGCAACTATCTTTGTTGGATCCACCTCAATACCCTCTCCAGAAACTACATGACCAAGAAAAGCTATTGAAGATAACCAAAACTAACACTTAGAGAACTTGACATATAGTTGATTCCTCCTCAGGATATATAGAACCAATCTCAAATGATTCACATGATCCTCTTCTGACTGAGAGTATACTAGTATGTCGTCAATAAAGACGATCACAAATTGGTCCAAATACTCTCTAAAGGTCTTGTGCATCAAGTCTATAAACACTGATGACGCATTAGTGAGCCCAAAGGGCATCATAGTAAATTCATAATGCCCGTAGCGTGTGCCAAATGTTGTTTTGGGGATATCGATTTCCCTGATCCTCAACTGATAATAACCAGACTTTAGATCTAGCTTTGAATAGATAGTTGATCCAGCTAGCTGATCAAACAAATCATCGATTCGCGGAATCGGAACTTGTTCTTCTCCGTCAGCTTGTTCAATTCATGGTAGTCAATGCATAGAGGCAAGCTTCTGTCCTTCTTCTTCACAAAGAGGACCGATGTACTCTAAGGTGACATACTTGAACATATATAGCCTTGCTCTAGTAACTCCTGTAACTAACCTTCAGTTCTATCATCTCCTTTATTGCCACACGGTACGGTGTACGTGATGCGGGTTTCGCACTTGGCAATAACTTAATCGTGAAGTCAATTTCTCACTAGGGTGGGATCCCAGAGAGATCCTTAGGAAAAAAATCCGCAAATTCTGACACAATAAGGACGTCACCCAAACTGTACTTCGTCTCTACAGCCTCCACTAGCGTGAAGAATAACTCTACGCCCTTCTGAACTGCCTTGACTACATGGAGAGTGGACATCAATATCTTGCTCGATTGTCGCATACTAGTAAATTTCGTCGCACGTTTGGTATTCTATACCAGTGTGACTTCCCTTGTGTTGTAATCAATGCAGGCACGCTGCTACGAGAGACAGTATATGACAAATATTACATCAAACTCAGAAATCGGTAGTAATTCCAATCCAAAATCACGATTTCCAATCCGCACATGAACACAGCAAGACCTATCAACATGCATCACGTATCTGTTAGGTAGCAATATATCCAATCTATCTCTTTCGTCATAAAAGAAGGCACTCTGATACGCAACATGAGGTCCTCTAATAGAAAGGAGTGAGAAGCCCATGTATAGAACAGTGCTCTCGCCAGATAGTCCAAGATTAGGACAAAGCCTAATATAAACAAGTTATACACAAGCAACGCACAAGGTAACAAATATATAAAGTAAGAAAAGCTATATATTAAACCGTACATATCACCACATCGTTTTGCTTTATGACCTCCAACTGGCCAAGATTTTACACTCTAGGTTGTGCTGAAGTATAATGGGGCGCAATCGACTCGACTGTCTTCCCTTTCTCCGCATAAGTAGCACCTGTCATTTTTTCTATCCTTGGAGGACCACTACGATACTCTCGGGCTATGTGCCCCGGCTTGCCACAAGTATAAAAAATAATTGGGCCACGCCCATAAGTTGCTCCAGACACAATAGAAGAAGGAGCTGGTCTAGAAGATTTGGACTTCTTGTTCCACCTTCGATACTCAGTCTTTGAAGAGTTCGATACTTTGAACTCTAGTTTCTACACACCCAAGTCCTTCTTTCTTAGACTCTTTTCAAATCCTATTTCAGGGACCGAGCAGTATTTGTAAGACCCCTCCCCTGCACTAGGGAGTGCCCGAGTCTTATGCCCAGAACCGCCGTCTTACGATGACACCAACTACCGAGTTAGTTGTCATCGCACGACGCCGATCCTGCCGGCTAGCACGATCAATTCATAATAAGGCCCAAAGAATGATTAAGCAAAATCATAGTCCACAATCACAACTCAATATATATAATAAAGAAGAGCAATAGTCCACAATGAGTACTATATAATAAAAGAGAGTATAAAGGGGCTTATGTTAATACATGTCCAAATCAAATAGCTAACTCTCTCAACTCACTGCATCCAGAAGCTACAAAAATCTATCATCAACCTGTCGTCGAGTAATAACGGTAGCTCGCATCAACTTCTCCTCATGTCCTGCCTCCTCATCAACTGGTGCGTCTTCTCGAACTCTTATGGTCACAACTGACCGTTAGTCATAAAGACTAAGCTATTTTATCCTCACCTCACCCCCGCGATTCCTAAGCACCGTGCGGGAGGATGAAAGTTGAGGACAACAAGGGCAGTATCAAAAGTAAACAGGTCATGTGAAACTATACTAGCAGGAGTATAAATGTATGAAGAAAATCACTAAAAGGAAGTAATAGTGAAGTAAGAGCAGTGCAGTAATGTACAGTAAAGTAAAGTAAACGAGCTACACTACCATCACAGAACATACCTTAACTTATATGAATGCTCATACAAACTTATAAGTTAAGGTTTCCAAAGTAACTCATTATATAAAATAGTATGGGATCACAGCTCAATTGGTGATGAGAAGTGAAAGAACTTTATAATTAAGCGTGCTCGGGCTGGAGTAGTCTTGGGATGGGTGACCTCCTGGAAAGTCTCCATAGGGGCGCTTAACTGGATCACTTCTTTTCAAAGGAGGCTACGACTTCCAACAACCCGCAGGTGGACCGGAGATGGGTTAGGGTGCATGGTGTGTAGACTTATTGAGGTTGAACCCTTTCGAGCGTGGTGTTGGGGGTGCCGACGATCGTCCTTTCAAGTCGTGGGTTGGGGAGGCCATTACAGTATTTACCAATGTTAGAAAGCTCTGAGTCATCGGACCCGAGAGAAGTAACCTCAGATCATCACGCAGTCCCTCATAGAATCTGTTTGTCTTGTGCTCCTCATCAGTAAACGTAGAGGCATATTGCTGGAGAATGTAATGATTCTATCTGATTGCACGACCTAGCCTGGCTATAAGACGATTGCAAAAGAATATAAGGATTCGATCCGGGGAGTGGCCTAGCCTTGCTGAAGAGTTAGCTTCTGGAGAATGTAAAGATTCAATCCGAAAGTGATCGAGCTTGGTCGGGATTGCTCAACGGAGAATGTAAGAATTCAATACGGGGAGTGGACCTAGTCTGGCGAAGAGGTCTTGAGATGAGAATAAGGAGAACACAATGCAATATGATCAAATAAAAGATTTGTGTGAGTCATGGATCGCGACTTTTACATTATAAAAATTAAGAGACAAAAAATAGTATAAGAATTCATTGATAGAAGCGATGTTGATTCTACGCATTCCAAGTGTTAGGAAGGGTCTTCCCTTTTTTAGTTATGATTTTTTAAGTGTCAGGTTTAACAATGGCGGTAACGACAAAAGGTCCCTCCCATAGTGGCGAGAGCTTGTCCTTTTGCGACCCTTTACCAGCTGCCTCGATGCTTTGTAGGACAAGGTCCCCCACATTAATTAGCATGGGCTTTACTCTCCGGTTGTATAGGCATGTCACTCGTCCCTGGTACGCATCGACATGCATGACAGCTGCATCCCTAACCTCTGAGATGAAGTCAAGGTTTTTAATGAGCAACTCATCATTCTTCTCTGGATTGAACTTAAGAATGTGTGTGCTCGGGATGCTGATGTCGACGGGGATGATAGCTTCCGACCCGTAACAAATATTGAATGAGGTTTCTCTAGTAATAGTTTTCTTGGTAGTGTGTTAAGCCCATAGAACATTGGGGAGCGCATCCACCCACTTCCCCCATTTTCTTCTTCTAGTCGAGTCTTTATCCCTTTGAGGATGGTCTGATTAGTTACTTCGCTCAGCCTGTTTGTTGTGGATGCGCTGCGGTGGTATGACGCATGCTGATCTTCAAATCCTCACACATTTTTGTGAATGAATTTCCCGTGAATTGAGTTCCATTATCAGTAATAATGGTAGCTGGGATCCCAAAGCGGTAGACAATGTTTTTCCAGATAAATTGCTTGGCATTTTCATCTGTTATCTTAGTCAGAGATTCAGTTTTTACCCACTTGGTAAAGTACTCAATCGCTATGATGATAAACTTTCTCTGACCTAATGTTACAGGTAGGGGACCTATAAGGCGATACCCCACTGTGCAAACGGCCAGGCACCTTGAGATGGAGCAAGAGCCACTGGTGGTTGATGGGAAATGTTGGCGTGGAGCTGGCATCTTTTGCTTTTTTTGGACGAATTATGTTGCATACTTTCTCATATTCAACCAGTAAAATCCTTGGCGCAAAATCTTTCAAGCCAAGGCCCTGCCGCCCGAGTGCTCCCCACAAACTCCTCCATAAACCTCTCGCAGGGTATACTCTGCATCGGACTCTGATAGGCACTTTAAATAAGGTTCAAAAAAGGATATCTTAAACAACTCTTTATCAATGAGGGTGAAATTTGCAGCTCGCATTCGCAAATGTCGTGCTTCTATGGGGTCCCCTAAAAGGTGCTCGTACTCAAGATAGGCCTGCAACGGGGGAACCCATGAAGATTCTAGTGCGTCAATTGTAGATATGTCCCACGGTCCCTAGATGCATGGGACCACACTTCTTCCACTTG